>CM066255.1:14613982-15308982 GCA_033675135.1 Frankliniella intonsa | reverse complement strand
CGAAACATGTCACACCTTTAAAAGGTGCTACACGTCACAACCTTGTTCTTCCAGTGACGTTAACCTCCGCATAGCGGTCACCCCTCTGGCCTCGGCCGGCTCCGCGTAAAGAGCGTTCATGAATCAGAGGGGGCCGTGGAGGCCCGGCCCCAGCCCGCCCCGCCCCGCCCCACCCCGCCTTGCCCCGCCCCGCCGCGCCCCACCCCGCCCCACCCCGCCCCGCCCGAACCCGGCCGAGGCCGTGATGGCTGCGATTTACCTCGGCCGCAGATGATCGCCTCGCCGACATTATTAGTTCCCGTGGCCTGGCCTTAAAGCTGGGCCCTTACCCCCCCCCCCCCCCCACGAGGTTATAAGTCTTGCCAGAAATGATTGTTTATATGGAGCGCGGCTTAAGAAGTGGATAGCGCGCGCGTGTGTGTAACGAGGGACCTGGCCTACGGCGCTCATGGAAATGTGTCCTCCAGGAGAGTAAAGAGCCAGAGAGAAGGGCAATTTTTCTGTTGAAGACATAGGCAAACGGCCTACAGGCTTTCGTCATAAAACTACACGAGATTTCAACGAAAGAAAAATTGATACTACCGACCTGTTTCTCCAACGTTTAAGTACAACCTCGACTACGAAAAAAAATAAACATTTAAAACTCCAAAACTCGATTTCGAGCGCGACACAAAACTGCTGTCAATGTCAATACAAAACTGTCTATCCGTCCGTCCCTCTCAATACCATCATTCACGGTTCGACGTGACGCATAAAGGCGAGCGGTTCGAGCATTTCGAGTAGAGTACGATTTATCGTTCTTGTTCGAGAGCGTGATGCGTTACGCGGCCCGCCCCGCCCCGCCCCGCGCCGCCCCGCGCCCCGAGTCCTAATGTGAGTTGTGGCCGTTATGAGCCTCGCATCATCCAAGCTGCAACGCTGGAAGGAGAAAAATGCACTCCCAACAACCGCGCAACGCCCTTTTCCCCGCGCTTTATTCACAGTGTAGGAACTGGGACGTGAAGGAATGACGCTGCTCATACAGTGGAAATGACTGCAACGCTTCAGGCTCGGCATGTGTGTGTGTGTGTGTGTGTGTGTGTGTGTGTGTGTGCGTTACGTTACGTTATTTGGATTGCCCTCACTTTCCGAAGACCCATCGTGGAGTCTTGCATTTCTCCTCCCCAGCACCGCCCCGCCCCACCCCGCCCCGCCACGCCCCGCCCCGCCCCGCCCCGCCCCGCCCCGCCCTTGTTGACATTGTCTGGGCTTATACGGCTTGCCGATAATAAAACTCGTCGGAGCGTCGGCCGCCCGTGCCCGTGCCCCTAGTGCCGTGTTGGGTCCGACCCGACAGCGCACACCCGCGTCGTGTCAGCGGCTGACAGACTGACGAATAAATGCTGCTGGTCAAAGGCACTTTCCTTTCGTCGGCTACGGTATTGTTGTAGTAACATTTGCCAAAGCAGTCAAAGTCTTTTGCCAAAGACTAGCCACTTCCGGAATGCGTTTTGCTGCAGTAACTATTAAATAAAAAATATTGTACCTTTCACGACTCTGGCGGGCGTCTCAACTACCCATTTTCAGCGTGCGTATTCCACGATTTGCGCTCTCATAACATGACTGAAAATTTCAAAGTTTCTGAAGTCTTTCATAGTCAAGCATGCTGAGGGGGGGGGGGGATGTCCCCTGCAGCGTGGCTTTCGCGGCCCACCGAGGCTGTGGGCGGGGGCGGCGGGCCGAGCAACGAGCACCGTATCTTCTGAAGGGGAAAAATGCCTGGGCTCTGGCCTGCGGGGGATATAGATGTGCTGCTGATACTGCTAGCCCCCCACCCCACCCCCAGCCGCGCCGCGCACGCCTCCGGCAGTGTTAAAACGCAGGTGCATCACATCTGATGGACGCCCCGGCCCCGGCCCCGGCCCCGGCCCCGGGCGTCGCAATGCAGTCGTGTGTCAGGATGATGGCTGTGTCGTGTACCAAGGCGTGCAGCCAGCACAGTCTGATTTCTATTCTCTATACTCTGTCAGCACAAGTGTGTACATTGTACACTTTAAATAAAGTATACATGCCATGTACACTTTAATAAATGAATACATCACCATGTATACTTTAATAAATGTACACATGCTGATGTACACTTTAATAAGTGTATACATGACCATGTACACATCTTTCAAAGTGTACATGGCCTGTTAGGTGACAGCAGCATGTGTGTTCTTTGCAAAGTGTACATGGGTATGTATACATTTATAAACGTATACATGCGCATGTATACACAAATAAATGCATACACGGTATGTATACATTATTTAAAGTATACACGGCATGTATACTTTATTTAAAGTATACAATGTACACATTTGTACTGACAGAGTAGAGAATATATTGTCTATTACTCTGCCCCCGTTCCAAAGTCCTGGGCGCGGGAGACAGAAACACGACAGGACGATAGGCGTCGATGCGTGTGGTGGGGGTCCCCGGGAACATTGCCCACTATTAAGACCCAAATATTTAGCTATAATTTCATTTTGGAAACGGGGAAATCCATTTGCCGAAATTTAGCTATGAAGGTTTATTGCCAAAAGAGGCAGCAATGAAAGTCATTGCCAAATATTATGGCATTTTAACTTGGAAAGAGTCCGCACCCGAAGAGACCGAATATATGAGAAACTCTGCCGCCCCCGCACCCGTCGCGCTTCTCTGCAGGACTTTAGGCACCCACGCTTCCCATTTACGCCCGCCCCCTCCCCCTCCTCTCCTGCCCGACCCATTCTTCCCCGCTCTCTGAACCGCCCGTAGCTATTGGAGGAGGCTTATTGAAATGGGCGGTAAATAGGAATATATGCGGAAGAGATGAAACAGAGGACAGCCCTGGTTTTTGCACACGTGGCGTTGAGAGAGAGAGAGAGAGAGAGAGAGAGAGAGAGAGAGAGAGAGAGAGAGAGAGAGAGAGAGAGAGAGAGAGAGAGAGAGAGAGAGAGAGAGAGAGAGAGAGAGTGACAGAAAGTAACAGAGAGAGAGAGAGACGTAGAAGAGAGAGAGGGAGAGAGAGGCTGCGAGGTTCGCGTACGTGTGAATAATAACGTTGGCATGTATACGTGTGTGTTTGTGAGCCAATCGGGGCGCGGCGTGCGCAGATAGCACTGCATCAATCAAGGGATTCCGGACTGCTCGGATCAAATTTTACAGTGTACTGCATCCGCTGTTGTCCGAGGTTGGGCACAAGACCGTGTCGCGATCCAAAACAAAAACAAAAAGAGATTATCGTGGCGAGCAAATTACGGATTGGCGAAGAGCGAAACTCGTACATGTAGTACGAGACGCTAAGAGTCTGGTGACTCTGCATACAACTTAAGTGATTCCATGTTAGGGCTTCTTGAATAATTTTATCTCATTCCGGATTACGTTCCAAAAAAATAATAAAAAAATGATGACATCATGGAGAGCGCTATGTAGACTGGATATTATTTCCGAACGCCGCGCCCCGGCCTGGGCGCACAGCAGAGCCCGGCCCGGCCCGGCCCGAGCTGGCCGCCGGCCAAGAGACGTTTACAGAGCTGCTTGCACTCATCGCCTCGCCTCGCCGGCCCGGCCAAGCTAGACAAGCCAGACATGACAGCAAGCAAAATAGGGAAGAGCTTCCAAGAGAACCGCACCCGCACCCTCACTCCGCTCCGCGCGCCTCTCCGCGCCGAGCCGAGCCGAGCCGAGCCGAGCCGAGCCGAGCCGAGCCGAGCCGAGCCGAGCCGAGCCGAGCCGAGCCGAGCCGCCCGCAACGAACATGTTCGACGGTGCATTGTAAAAACTCTTTGTACCGGGTGCTACTTTGAATGCTCTTGAAACTCTTAGAGTTGCGGGTTTGCCTACCCCATTCGCCCGTAAGGCGCCATGGTCCCTGCAGCGCTGGAGAGTATGCAATCCCGCAACACTGTTACGCATTCAAAGAAACATCCGGTACGTGTGTGTGTGCGCTAGACGAGCCGGGTATAGTTAGATTGGCTTGTGGGCGGCGGCAGTACATCCCTGATTTCCCTACCTCCGTGCCTCCAGGATTATCTTTACACAATGGGAGCCAGAATCGAAATTGTCCCCCTAAAGTACACACACACACACACGCACACACTCCCCACCACACACGGCAGCCGCAGTGAGAGTGGCTCCAGTTTATTCGTTGGGAAACGGCTGGAGAAAGGAACATCCTTGTCCGCAAACGCACTGTATAACGGCCTTTTTGCGGGTCAGGTCCGCCGCGGCACAACGCGCGAAAGCAGATTTACTTTCTACTTTTTTTAAAAACACCTTCACACCCACTCTCTGCCGCGCGCCGCGCATTGAGTGAATGCGTTGCCTTTGTGCTCACGGCGACAAAGCGTAACGGGGGGAGAGAGAGAGAGAGAGAGAGAGAGAGAGAGAGAGAGAGAGAGAGAGAGAGAGAGAGAGAGGCGCGAGCGGGGCTGCGCAGTAGTGCCAATGGTGTGTAGGGTCAGCAGCGGCGTAAAAGTTAATTAAAATGTTTGTCTACCTACCAGGCTGACAAACTAAATTCCGTCAACATTTGAGAGACAGAACGCATATTAATTTCACGCGGGTGAACGACTGCACAATACCGCAAAAGCACTTGTGACGCAATAAAATCAATACCTCACGACTAAATGGCGTTATGAACTAATTTATGGACACCGAGTTGTTGTTGTGCCTTTCTGGCGCCTCGCAGATCGTCACTATTCAAGAATTGTGTTTGCCTTGCTAATCGAACCAATCACTGCCCGATGCCTGCTATTTTCTTGTTTGGTACCCAGTTAAACAAAAAAAAAAAGGAAATAAAATGGTTCTCCTTCGCTGTTGACTGACGCAAGCGTTTCGTAGGAAGACTGCGGGGGAGGGACAGCGAAGCATCGGACAACACGCTAAAGCTAACACGGCCCAATCTGGAGGACAAATAGGCGAAAAACGATGTCGACAAATAAGGAAAAACTGGAGGACTGTTTTTGAAAGTTATTCCAGAGTACGATGGAGAGGGAGGGAGGGAGAGGGAGAGGGAGGGAGAGGGAGGGAGAGGGAGGGAGAGGGAGAGGGAGGTAAAACATGAATAAAACTGAGAAGGAGGAGGGTGAGGGGAGGGACAGGAGGGTGAGGAGAGCGAAGCGGGAGGGGTGTTGGGCGGGGTGAAGTCTACAAGCAGGGTTGCGTTCTCCATCTCTGTCCATTGATCACGGGGGCCTGGCCTGCCCTGCCCTGCGCGGCCCGCGCGCGAGAGCGACGCTGTTTGCCAAACTTTAAAGTCGGGAGAGGAGCGGAGGAGAGAGAGAGACAGAGAGAGAGAGAGAGAAGAGAGAGAGAGAGAGAGAGAGAGAGAGAAGTCGCGATGACGAGCGGAGAGGCTCGGCACCTGTTGCCGAGGCGAGCGCTGGAAGCAATGGACCGCAATTCCGTCCGGCAGCACCCCGCCCCAACACCTCGCCACTCCACGCCCCGCCCCGCCCCACCCCGCCCCGCCCTGCCCCGCCCCGCCCCGCCCCGCCAGCCCCAGGGCCTAACGAGATCAGTAGGCGGTGCGCCTAGGCGCAGCTGCAGAGGGAGAACCTTGTAAGTGACGTGCAGTTAACGGGGTTCTCCCGTCAGCCCGCTTGTTCGACAGTAATAGAATAGAGCCTTGCTTGATATTTACCCCCTTCTAGCCCCCCCCCCCCCCCCCAACACCCCCACACGCGGCGCGTGCTTTTGAAAAGTTTGAGTTGGCAGGAAAAGTGGACGTTCGTTTCTCCGAACCGAGCGCCTGAACCGTGTCGCCAGAGCTCTGTGCGTGACTGCACTGGAAAAACAAAGGTGCTAAGTCCTACCTTTGAAAGGCACTAACAAAATTTAGTGCCTTCGGAAAGGCACTCAGATTTAGTGCCCCAGGAAAGGCACTAAACTTAGCACTTGATTTTAGCGCCCCAGGAAAGGCATTGCTTAGCACCTTTGTTTTTCCGGTGTGTCCATGTACTTAGGCCCTTGGGTGGTACCGTCACATGTAACGGTAGCCTACAGGCCGTGACAGCCGCGCGCGGCCGGCCCGGGCCGGGCGGTGTAATCGACTTAACGATTCAATCTTCGCGCCATCACGAACCCGCCGTTCAGCCGGCAGGGTGGCCAACGCCAACGCGCTGCAAAGTTTGCAAGCCAATTACAAGGCGGGCGGAAGAGCGGAGCGGAGCGGGCCGGGCCGGGCGCGCGAGGAGCGGGGACACGCGGCACTGCTGCAAACATTTCCGATAATTACCACACCCTCCCTGTTTGCTAATTTTATAACTGCGCCGACCGCATCGTAAGACCGTACGAAAAGTATCACATTTGCTAGGGGTTCCCCTCGCCTTAGATATATCAAACGATTTGTGACGAGACGGCTGTGACTGTCTGGACCCCCGCCCGGCGCCGTGGAGGTAGGCACCACGGGTGCAGCCGTGCGTTGCGGCTCTCGGGTTGCCTACCCGCCCGGCGCCGTGGAGGTAGGCACCACGGGTGCAGCCGTGCGTTGCGGCTCTCGGGTTGCCTACCCGCCCGGCGCCGTGGAGGTAGGCACCACGGGTGCAGCCGTGCGTTGCGCCTCTCGGGTTGCCTACCCGCCCGGCGCCGTGGGAGGTGGGCACCACGGGTGCAGCCGTGCGTTGCGGCTCTCGGGTTGCCTACCCGCCCGGCGCCGTGGAGGTAGGCACCACGGGTGCAGCCGTGCGTTGCGCCTCTCGGGTTGCCTACCCGCCCGGCGCCGTGGAGGTAGGCACCACGGGTGCAGCCGTGCGTTGCGCCTCTCGGGTTGCCTACCCGCCCGGCGCCGTGGAGGTAGGCACCACGGGTGCAGCCGTGCGTTGCGCCTCTCGGGTTGCCTACCCGCCCGGCGCCGTGGAGGTAGGCACCACGGGTGCAGCCGTGCGTTGCGCCTCTCGGGTTGCCTACCCGCCCGGCGCCGTGGAGGTAGGCACCACGGGTGCAGCCGTGCGTTGCGCCTCTCGGGTTGCCTACCCGCCCGGCGCCGTGGAGGTAGGCACCACGGGTGCAGCCGTGCGTTGCGCCTCTCGGGTTGCCTACCCGCCCGGCGGCTCGCAGGTGGCGCGGTGGGGCGGGGCGGACTGACAGAGACGACGTCGGCGACCGGAGGGGAGAGAAGGAGAAGACTGAATATTCCGCAAATAACGGCTTTGAATATATTTCCCAGCGGTAATCTGGCGGCTCGGTGGCCTCAGCGGTGGCGTCGGGGAGGGGCGGTGGTGTGAGTCATTACGGAAACGAGTCCATCCTGCCACTAGCGGGCGGCCGCGCGCGGGAGAGAGAGAGAGAGAGAGAGAGAGAGAGAGAGAGAGAGAGAGAGAGAGAGAGAGAGAGGGGGGGGGGCGTATGGACATGACATGGCCGGCGAGCACTTGACGGCTTCCCTAGATAGATAACGGACTAGCAGTGAGGGCGGGCGGTGCAGGGCAAGCATAGGTAAGTGCTTTTAATATTAAAGTTAAAAGAAAAACTTCCAGATCGTTGCTTTTGTCTCCACTAAATTTTTCTACATATCTTGCTCTGTCCCTCTTTCCTTGTGCGTTACGCGTTTCCCGAGAGGTGGTACGTCACTTGCTTTTTACACCTCCCCCACCTCCTTTCAGAGCTATCCCCTCTTTCTCTTCACCGCACTTTTTTTTTCTTTCTATTTTTTACACGCAGGCGGGGCAGGGCGCTTCGCTTCACTCTGTCGAGGTTTGACGAGCGTTTCCTCAATTAATTTCCCTGCTCCTCGGGCCCAAGCAGCTAAGAAAATCAAGTTAAAAGAAAACGTCGCGAGAAACTCATTCCAAGCAAGAGCTGGTCAGTGACGGATGGCTATTGCTTGAATGTGTTATTGGGTTCCCCGCAGAGCGAAACGTGAGGAACACGAAGCGAATTATGATGGATTAGCTGGTAGTTACATTATTCTTAAAGAGCCCTCCAGTGGGAGAAATGTTTGTAATGGAAAATTTTCCATGAGAAATGTCGTAAAGTTACGATATCAATTTGTAAAAACTGATAATACACTCGGAATCGACCAGTCGTTCTCAAACAAGCACAAATAGGCTGTCGTAACTTTACGATACAGATCGTAAATTTACAACGTCATTTGTAAATCCCAAATTACGAAAAATGTTGTAACTTTACGGAGATATGTTTCACAGTGTCCTGTCTGCACACACTGCCACAATTCACATCTGAAGTGCGTAAAGAACGCGCGCACACACACACACACACCTACACACACGTTTGCGCGCGCGCGCACACACACAAGCTTCACATGCGTACTCTAACCGCTACAGGCAGTTTCATGCATGGCTACAGATCCCTGTGACCACAATACCCCCCCCCCCCCCATCCTCCCATCTCCCTCCTCCGCCCCTCCCCGCCTCGGCCGCGGACCAAGTTGCGTCGCCTACCTTGGGTCTTGTCGAAGCTGCGTCGCCCCCATCAGCGGTACATCCCCCTCCTAAACAACCCCGACCGGCGCGGCGTGGTGGGCGTCGGGCAGACGACGCCCCCCCTCCCCCCCCTTTTCCCCTTAGAGGGGAGCAGTAACAGACTGCTCGCTAACAGCGCCTAGGAGCCCGGCCGGCCCGGGCCGGCCTTGTGTTTAGAGAGCTCACCTCTTGACTGTCGCGATATTTTTCAAGGAGCAACGCAAGCGTGTTCTTATATTCTGTTCGTAGAAACAATTTAATTAAGGATATCAGGTAATTTTTACTGCGCAACAAAAAAAAAAGTTTCACACGTATTTGAAGAGGCAAACTACGACACACTTTCGTTATAGATGAACAGCTAGATGTTTCGGTCGGGGCCATGAGACCCCCGCCCCTCCTGCCGGTCCTCGTCGTACCCTTCCCGTCGGTACATTCTACGGCGCCTCATCACACACACACACTTCCTGTTTCGGGGCCTAAATGACCAGGATATTGTGCGGCCAGGGTTTTTTTCTCCCTCCCCCGCCGGACTCCTCCGGGCGCCACCCACCGGGCCGGGCCGGGCCCCGCCTGCCCATAACGACACTGGCAATAATGAGTGAACGGTGATTGGCCCCCGAGGGGCCGGTAGGGGGCCGGTAGGGGACCAGTAGGGGACCAGTAGGCGACCGGTAGGGGACCTGCCAACCAAACTCGATCCTTTTATTGCTCTTTCCTTTCTCTTCCCAGCCACCTCCATCCTTCATCAGTTTGCCGATGCACTGTCACAAAATCTTCTCGCCACCGTCATCATCGACATCACCATCATAATGATCTGTACTTGTTGAAAAGATACACTCTAAAAAGAATCATCCTGTGAACTCTGAAAACTCTGAAACAGTGGAACTGTGCGACTGTCGGATTATCAGAGAGTATAAACTCGGTAAAAACGACGTCCAGGTCTTAAAGCAGCAGCAACGAATGATACTACATGGAAAAGTCATGGCATAAAAAAAACTGATTACAAGTGGTCTTGGTGGTCTAAAATCAAGGCCAACGACCATTCTTCCTTCTGCTAAGTACTTAGTCGCATCAATCCATTTCTTTCTCGGAGGGGCGGAGCTGGTGGACCGGCCGGCAGGGGCCACGGAAACCTAAGGTGGCCGTGTCGGCGCCGTGCGGACCGGTGCGGCGCAGCAGAGCGTGGCAGAGCGTGGCAGAGCGTGGCAGAGCGTGGCAGAGCGTGGCAGAGCGTGGCAGAGCGTCGAGGAAAGTTTCCAGTTGTTTCATGAGAAGAGGATTAAGAAGTATTGTGAGAATGTTACAGCGCCAGGCTGACCGCAGCGCGGCGCAGCGCGGCAGCTCCCTTACGCCTGTCTCCCTCCTCACTCTCTCTCTCTCTCTCTCCTCCCTCCCTCCCTCTCTTGCCCCCCCCCCCCCTCCCCCCACTAACCCCTCTTCCTCCTCAATGGCTGTGCGCCGAGACACACCGGCCAAAACTTTCCGAAAAGCAGCGCGGGAGCGACTGGGTCCCTTACTACTGCTACTCCAACCGGGACTCGACGACAAACAAGGTGGCGGCAGGAGAGGGAGAGAGGGAGAGAGAGAGGGAGAGAGAGAGAGAGAGAGAGAGAGAGAGAGAGAGAGAGAGAGAGAGAGAGAGAGAGAGAGAGAGAGAGAGAGAGAGAGAGAGAGAGATGAAATACTTTTGCCACACCATGATCTGAAATGAAAAATAGCCCCGGACACGGACTGTTTGTGCGCGCGTGCGCGCGTGTATCAGTCGGAGCGGAGAAGTACGGCAGTCCAGTCGGGACGGTAGCGCCGCGCCGCGCCAGCCCAGCTCCAGTCGCAACCCGCGATGAAACTTCGCGCTCCAGCACCGCCCCGCCCCGCCCCGCCCCGCCCCGCCCCGGGCCCATGAGGGGAACATATTGTAAGGACTGGTGGCAGCCCGCCTAGCCGGGCCGGGCGAGCGGCCAAAGCTTCGGCTGCGCTGCGAGGCAGTGTAAATGTTTGTTGTATGCAAGAATTCGGATTCACCCGCCTCCAATCCGACGCGGCGATGCGGGGCGGGGCGGGGTGGGGCGGGGCGGGGCGGGGCGGGGCTGAGCGCGTGGTAACCTTGCGCTCCCACCCCATCCCGCTTTGCATGAAAAATTCGTCCTTCCCACGAAGCCTGGCGGGGCGGGGCGAGGCGGGGTGAGGCGGGGCGCGTCTGGAGCGCGGGGAAGCCCCCCCCGACACTCCACTCCACTCCACTCCCGCTCCGAAAGTGTCGTGCTGTCGTCCCCAAGACACACCTGAGGGGCCGGAACGATATCATGCGTATGGGGAAAAAGAGGGGTAAGAAAGTTACAGTAATATAATGAGGGGAAAAAAAAGACCTCCAAGACCAGTTTCCGAGCGTTATTTTGCACCCCCTCTGGTGAGGCAGTGACACTTCACGTGTCGAATTCCCGATTTTGCACAGGTCGTTGTGTTTCATAAAACTGCACAGTAGCGTAGTGTGCGCAAACTTTAAACACTAGGTATGAGTGCAAAGCTTGCACACTTCAACACATCCAGATCTTTCCTCGTTTTTGTTTTACCGGGGAGGGGGTAAGATGGATGCACTGGCTGTACGGGACCTCGTTGCCATTCTGTTTCGAGGAGCGCGGCAAACTGATTTTAATGCAATATTTCTCGGCTGAAGCCTGAAGCCGTAAGGTGGGCCGGCTGGTCTGCAGAGCTGGTGCAGTGCGGGGGTGGGAGGAGGTGGTGGAGGCGGGGGACAATCAAATGATGGAACTCTTCGCTTTTGACATT
This sequence comes from Frankliniella intonsa, assembly GCA_033675135.1. NCBI lineage: Eukaryota > Metazoa > Arthropoda > Insecta > Thysanoptera > Thripidae > Frankliniella > Frankliniella intonsa. The sequence continues at coordinate 15,297,766 of CM066255.1, read as the reverse complement.
GAAATTAACTTCCGAATCGATGACAGCCGAAGCTGCAATCCGCGAGTCTCGAGAGACGCGGCAGAGGACCTTCTGAGAAGGAAGAGAGAGAGAGGCACATAAAGTATGAGGATGAGATTCTCACACGAGAGGCATTTAATTTTTAAAACAGGGCAAACTCATACCCGGGCCTCTAGCAGCGGAAAGGGCTACAAACGCCGCGCCGCGTATACCGCTGCAGGCGGAGAGGGGCGGAGCCAGGCCACAACACATGACGCGGGGGGGGGGGGGAAATCGTTGGGTCAACAAGAATGCATGAAAAGACGCAGCGGCGGGGAGCGCGGCGCGGCGCGGTGCGGCTCCACGCCGGGGATACGGTCGGGGAAATGGGACATAGTTTCCAGGACACTGATTCCGACCATGAGCGGCTCAGCTCAGCCCTCACGCGGTCGGGGCAAGTGGGGGACGTTTTGGGACAATCATACCCCCATCGTAATCCGGCCGCCCTCCTCCCTCTCTCTCTCTCTCTCTCTCTCTCTCTCTCTCCCTCTCCCTCTCCCTCTCCCTCTCTCTCTCTCTCACTCTCTCCGTCATGTTTGAGTAGCCCAACGCCCGGCGTCCCTTTAGTTCCAAGATTTCTGAGAGACTTTGTCAACTAGCTCCTTCACTTTGACTGGATGTCATCCATGCAAACACGCACGGACGCGCGCGCGCACACACACACACACGCGCGGGTACACTGCCCGGACCTTCGCCTCATTACACGAAAAGTAGCGCAATAAATTAATGTGCTCGGGAGCCGTTTGTTAGCGCGGCGGGCGGATCGACTTACTTCTGCGCTGCGCGACCGATAACTCTTTCGCTATTTTCCTCCTTTCGTCCCTTTTAATTTTATTTTCTCTCGCGGAAAAAAAAAAATGAGAAACGGTGGTCGGAAAACACGGGCATGAATCATAACGCCACGATGAGTCGATCGCCTCCTTTGGCCACGCCTCCTGAGGGGGCCGTGGAGGATACGCGGGGGGGGGGGGGGGGGGGGGGGAACTGGACCGCCAGGTGATGTATGAGAAACTGACGGGATGGCGGGGCCCAGTCAGTCCGGTCCCCCTGGCCCTCACACTCAGCCGCCATTTGAGGACGAACCTCGACCGGACCGTCGAGCTAATCTCCATCGGATCCCAGCACATATCACGGCAGCCGTCAACAGCCCGATAGGTTAGGTTCAAACGGTCCCCTGTGGGGCTGTGGGGCCCCCTGTGGGGTCCTGTGATCCCCACCCGTGGAGCCAAGCGGTGGCGGCCGCACCAGTCCCCGGCCCGGGTGAGGGGGGGGGGGCAGTCTCTGGTCAGTCAAACGGAATCGAATATCAGAGACTGGCAGGGCGGGGCGGGGCGGGGCGGGGCAGGGAAGGGCAGGCAGGGTGGGCCGACAGGCAGGACGCTGCCCCGAATGGGGCCCCCACCCCGCCCCCGCCCCGTCCCCGCCCCGCCCCCCGGCCGGGCCCCCCGCCGAGGCAGGAGCATCACAACTTCACAGGCCACGCCGCGCGCTGTGGGCCCCTGTGCACCACCACTAGGGGAGCAGGGAAGAGGGAGGGAAGCGGGCCAGGAGGATGCTAACAGACTACACAGAGTGAGAGGTAGAGACGGGGCTGGGCGGGGGGAGGAGGGGGGAGGGGGTACAGGCGCTACACAACAGCGCAGTCCAGCACCAACGAGGCCGAAGTCACAGCCGGTCTGTTTTCAATGAGAGAGCAACGAGAAGATTGCAGTGGCTCCCCCCTCCCCCCCTTCGCCCCGCCCCACCAGCCCGGCCCGGCCGCTATGGTCATCATACTATACTCGCAAATATTCGAGAAACCCCCCCCCCTACCCCCCACCCCCGAGAGGGCCCTGGGGACGTCGGCCGCACGACTGGATCTGGCGGGCGGGACGGGGCTCCGCCGCACGTCTAGGCGCACCCCCCCCCCTACCCCCGCCACGCCCCTTGCACCGGCGAGTGGCAGCGGCAAGGCATTTACTGCAACATGAGTCTCCCCAGGGGCGGGGCGGGGCGGGGCGGGGCGGGGCGGGGCGGGGCGTTAGCGCAGTACAGGGGTACAGCGTGCCGTAACACGCAGAACCGCGAGGCGATTTCTCCTCCCCACAGGACCGTGCCGGACTGGTCTCGTATGGCCGCGTTAATATCTTAGTGACGGGGTTAACTAGCCTGGCCCGGCCCGGCCCGGCCCCGGCCACGACCTGCTACGGCCGTGGCGTGGCGTGGCGTGGCGTGGCGTGGCGTAGCGGGGCCGGCCGGGCGATGTGGCTCTGGGATGCGGTGGCGGGCCGGGGGCGCCGGGGGGTGAGTGAGAGGGGGTTGGGGGTTGGGGGGTCGCAAAGGTGTCCCGCAGGGCATCCCCCCGTCCTGTGGGGGAGCAGGGGAGGGGTCGTCTCAGACCGGCCAAATTATTCAGACAGCACCGAGCTTATTGGCGCCTCAAACAAAGCACACTGCCATAGTGCAGAGGCGGGGCGGGGCGGGGCGGGGCGGGGCGGGGCGGGGGGTGCAGAGAAATAACTCAAGTGTACAGTCAGTCAGCCATCGGTCCTAAGTGAAGCGCCCCCCTGCGCCTCTCGCTTCCTGGCTGGGACAGGTGTGGTGTGTCGGCGCTCGACGGCTCTTGTCATCCCCCCCCCCTCCCCCCACCTCCATCTCACTCGTATGATATGAACAGGTGCACGCCACACGTGTTCGCTGGAGCAGATATTTGGTCTCCCGCCGCGACGAGGGAGGGAAGAGAGAATTTGGTGCCGCGGTGGAGCAGGTCGGAGCGTGCCGGGGTTGGGGCGGTCGGGGCGGGGCGGGGCAGGTGGGGTGGGGTGGGGCGGGGTGGGTACAGAAATGCTGAGATGCAGCCTGCAGGAACGCCTTGCCCTCGCCGCACTCGCAGAGCTTACCACTCGCGAGCGGAGACTCAAGTTTTATTCCGACTCTAGCCGACCCGGCCACTGCCTCTTCAACACCTCCCAAGCACCTCCTTCCCGTTAGCGTACAACAACGCGGCCAAATTTTTTGATATCGCGGTCCGGACTTTTTTGTATGTATTGAACTTCTGCTTAAGAAGGCCGTCGCACACACTAAACCCTTATGCATTTTGCTGTGCATAAGTGCTGCAGGAATACGTGCAACCATAGTTATGCACAAATTTTATGCATAACTATGCTTATTTCTTATACATTTGTGCATATGAATGCACAATTTCGTGCATAGTTATGTACGCAGCGATGTGCATAGCTATGGTTGCACGTCCTGCTGCATAACCATGCACAACATAATGCATAAGGGTTTAGTGCGCACCCTTACAAAATCCTGATGGAACTTTCTTGGCTTGTACACGGCGCCCTTCCTCGGCTTCTCACACACTGCAGTACACTGTCTCCCTCTCCCTCTCCCCTTCTTCTTCTCCTCCTCTCTCCCCCTTCCCTTTCTCTCACAAGGGATGAACGTCAGACAACTACCAGCCTCCCGCCTCTCCTCGGAGTGGCGGCATCGACTTGGCGCGACCCCTCGGCCTTTTACATCTTTTGGTTTTACGGAAGCAAACGCGGCTGCCTACACTGTTGGGGGAAATTACCGTTTGAAGGAAAATATTGTTTTAAGGAAAACCTCATTTGCTTCATTAATTAAATATATTACAGGAATACGTATTCCAATGGTGATTTAATGTAACTGTTTAAACGGATTCTCTTTCTTGTGCGATACGATTGGAAATGTTCGATGAGCGTACACAAGGTGAGTCGAGCCTGCGAGGCTCTGTGCCATTCCCTCTTCACTTTCAATAGCGACCCCTCCCCTACCCCCGCCCCAGCCCCCGACCCGACGTTCCACCTTCAACGACCTTAATAATGCGGTTTTATTTTTCAGCTTTCGATAATGGGCACATCACATTGAAGGTGATTTTAAAACCGATCCGCGCTGAGGTACCAAGGACGGTAGCACCAGCGCGGCGGTGCGGGGCTGGGCGGGGGGCGGGGGCGGGGCGGGGGGCGGGGCGGGGCGGGGCGGGGAGGGGCGGGGCGGGGCGGGGGCGGCGGATGGAAGCGGCGCTCTCCCATCATATGGTAGATTTGCAGCGCGTTCCAGCTCTCCGCCCGCCCCTATGCTCCACCATGATCTCCCTCCTGCAAAGAGGAGGGAGGGAGCAAGAGGGACAGAGAGAGAGAGAGAGAGAGAGAGAGAGAGAGAGAGAGAGAGAGAGAGAGAGAGAGAGAGAGAGAGAGAGAGAGAGGAGAGAGAGAGAGAGAGAGAGAGGGGGATAGAGGAGCAATCCGATTTCAAACCGTGACCGAGGCGGGCAGAGGAGGGGAGCTTGCTGCTGCGCTGCGACTGGGGGCGGGGCGGGGCGGGGCGGGGCAGGGCGGGGCGGAGCGGGGCAGGGCGGGGCGGGGCAGGGAGGGGCGGGGCCTGCATGTGGAGCGATATGTAACAGCGGAACAAACACAGCCGTAAGTGATTTTAGGCGGCCACAGCGCGAGGCGAGCGACTGAAGGACGTGCACTTACACCGACTGCGCAGCGCACCTCCAGCCCGGCCCGCCCCCAGCCCAGCCCCCTCCACCGCGCCGCCCCCAGCCCCCTCCGCCGCGACGCGACGCGCCGCCCCCGTACGTATTTTGCTTGACTCCTCGCGCTGTTGTCGATTGGATCCAATGAGCCATGACAGAGCAGAGCGCCAGAGGGGGACGGCGCGGGGCGGCGCGGGGCGCAACGGACGGGATGGGAATCATGCACATGAAGGGGCAACGCCTGGCGCCCCGCCCCGCCCCGCCCCGCCCCGCCTCACCCCTCACCCTGACACCCCGAGCGATGGTGGTGTGGTGTGCGGTGCAAGACGCCTGCCCCCTCATCGTGGTGTCATAGTGGTTATTGGTCACACACACACACACACACACACACACACACACACACACACACACACACACACACACACACACCCGTTGTACACCCGCACTATATGGCAATCTGCGCACAACCTTATGCGATCCCCATCAGACACGGTACAAAAGCCGTACATTCCTTCCCTTAATTTTGCCGTTTTGTACATGCAATACAAACAGGAAAATACACAGGCAATCTCGGCAACCCCGTGCAGTACGACACTGCAGGATGGAGTGTATCTTTTCGTGTGTTTGCCTGACTGCCTTTCTATCGCTCGCTGACGGCCACCGCAATACAGACGTACCCCCCCGCGGCTGCGCGCCAGACGTCCCATAATATGATATGACACTCATCCATGACATTCATGAGCCCCGGCGACTCAACGCGCCGCGCCACACTTGATACCTCCGGTGTGCCGCGTGATTTATCCGCGCATGGACTATACATATAGAAACCAGCGGGGCGAGGCGGGGGGGGGGGGTGTCCGGCACTCATAACGCGTTGTACGGCAGTGCAACAGAGAGAGAGAGAGAGAGAGGGGGAGGGATAGAGAGAGAGAGAGAGAGAGAGAGGGAGAGAGAGAGAGGAGAGAGAGAGAGAGAGAGAGAGAGAGAGAGAGAGAGAGAGAGAGAGAGAGAGAGAGAGAGAGAGAGAGAGAGAGAGAGAGAGAGGAGAGAGGAGAGAGAGGGAGAGAGAGAGAGAGAGAGAGAGAGAGAGAGAGAGAGAGAGAGAGAGACAGAGACAGAGAGAGGAAGAGGAGGGGGAGAGAGAGAGAGAGGGGGAGGAGGCAGGGGGTGAGTGGAAAGTGGTTTTGAGTTGGCGCTTCTCAAAGGATTCCACGCGTCCCGTCCGTCATGCCCCACACGGGGGTTTTGAGGGGGGGGGTGGAAGGGCCCCGCTACACGCAACAACGTGTTCCGGGGGTTAGGAAGCAGCGGGGACAGCAGGAATGGTCACAGCGGTCAGCAGGGGGAGGATTGCCGCAGTAGGTTTCAAGGGGCAGCCAACGCGCGTATTCCTGCGTGCGTTCATTCGCGTGCATTTCTTTATGTTTGCGTGAAAATCGGTACGCGTGCACCCAATAAGAACAATTGACTAACTCTTTACTCCCTGACCCCCTTCCCCACCCCTCCCTCTCTTCCTCCTCACTCTCCGGCACCTCTATACTTCCCTTTCCGCGAGCTTTTTTTTTTTTTTTCCTCACCCACTTTTTCCCAGTTTTGAAGAATAACAGGGCAGCTGGTCCTGGCTGCTGGCCGTGTGGGCGTAATCTGCTTATCGCCACTTCCCCACGATTACCCGCTAGTATGTGTGTGTGTGTGTGTGCGTGCGCCAGACAGAGACAGAGCTGCTCAATGAGAGAGAGACAGAGACAGAGAGAGAGACAGAGAGAGAGAGAGAGAGAGAGAGAGAGAGAGAGAGAGAGAGAGAGAGAGAGGCCGAGAGATGAGCTGAAGGCCTCCAGGCCCGGTGTGCAGGGGGCGAGCGCCGCGGCGCTAGGCTACCCGGCGGCAGGCGTGCGCTGCGGGCCTGCCTACCCCCGCGGCGCCCCGCGCTGCGCCACGCCCGGCCCGGGCCGCCCCGCTGATGCGCTTAAGCAGCATATTTCTACAAATCGGCGGGGCGGGGCGGGGGGCGGGGCGGGGCGGGGCGGGGCGCAACAAGGCTTCCGTTCCGCGCTGCTGGAGCACGCCCGGCCCGGCCCGGCCCGGCCCGACCCGTGGCAAGCGAATGAGTTCATTTTACACAATCGTCCCGTCGAGCTCGTCGTCTCGTTTCCCCGGTATGGGCTGGGCGGGGCGGGGTGTGGCGGGGCGGGGCGGGGTGTGGCGGGGTGGGGCGGGGCGGGGAGGGGCGGGGCGGGGCGCACCCTGCTCTGCCCGGCGGCAGCGCGACAGTCGCACTCCCAGATGTCGACAAGGAGAGTATGCCCCTTCCCCTCCTTCTCTCTCCCTCTCTCTCTCTCTCTCTCTCTCTCTCTCTCTCTCTCTCTCTCTCTCCTTCTCTCTCTCCTCTCCTCTCTCCTTCTCTCCCCCTCTCTCTCCTCTCTCTCTCTCTCTCTCTCTCTCGCCCCCTCTCACTCTCTCTCTCCTCTCTCTTCCCCCTTCTCTCTCTCCTCCCTCTCCTTCTCTCCCCCCCTCTCTCTCCCTCTCTCTCCTTCTCTCCCCCTCTCTCCCTCTTTCACACAGCCAGGGCGCGCGCAGCTCAAAAGCGACGAACGAGTTTGGACGGCAATTTTATATTACCCGACAGAAGAATAGGACGCGGAATAAGAAATGCGTCAACCGGAACATAACTTTTGCAGCAGCAAAAACAAAAAAAAAGACAAAAAGAACCACTGATTGTCATTGAAAAACGTACAGGATTTTGCGCACACATGCCATATGATTAGAGGACGCCGAGCAAACGGCAAACGCGACAGGAAAAGACCGAGTGTTTCGAAAACCACACTGCCGCATTGTGCGAAAACAAGAAAACACAAAGCCGTATGGGCCATCCTGGCAAACGGCAAAGGGGTAAAGTTAGTTGGTAATTTTGATCCCACACCTACTACTTCACCCTAGGGGCCCAAATAGCCCGCCGTCCCACCAGACAGACGCACATACACCTCGACACTGTAAACGCTGTAGCAACTTTTGATGCCAAAATATTGGCGTCCTTTTTTGAACGCCAAATTTTGGCGTCCTTCTGTAAGGATGCCGATTTTTGGAATTATTTAACGCCAAAAAATTGGCGTTCTTTAAAGAACGCCAAATTTTGACCTTTTTTATTGCCAAAAATTGGCGTCCTTTGAAGAACGCCAATTTTTTGGCGTTAAAAAATGCCAAAAATCGGCATCCTTTTAGAAGGACGCCAAAATTTGGCGTTCAAAAAAGGACGCCAATATTTTGGCATCAAAAGTTGCCACAGCGTTTACAGTGTCCGCAGCCCTCCTGCCCGCGGCGCCCGGCCCGGCCCCAGCCGAAGAGAAAAGGAGCGCAGTTTGTCTTGTGATAAAGTGATTCTTTTTCACCTCGCACATCACATCGCATACCGGCTGCCGTTGAAGGAGTTGTTGCCTCCACGACGCGACGTCTCCTGCAAACATGACACGCAGCGCCCCGCCCCGCCCCGCCCCGCCCCGCCCCGCCCCGCCCCACCCCGCCCCGCCCCGCCCCGCCCCGCCGCGCCCGCACATCAGCAGTCTCTGGCGAATATAAACTACGTGAGGTACCGCCGAACCGAGAGAGAGAGAGAGAGAGAGAGGAGAGAGAGAGAGGGGGGGAGAGAGAGAGAGAGAGAGAGAGAGAGAGCAAACGGCAAAAATACATAAGAGGAGAAGAGAGAGAGATATGCAACTGAATTGATAGATTCTTCGCAGTCCTGTCGACTCGACTCGACGCGGAGGTGCGCGGGCGACCTTGCAAAGTGTGAGATGGGAAACGAGTTTGCTTTGCGCGGCCCCAACTCGCGAGTCAATCCAGTGGCGTTTGGGCGAGCCCGTGAGAGAGAGAGAGAGAGAGAGAGAGAGAGGAGAGAGAGAGAGAGAGAGAGAGAGAGAGGAGGGGGAGGGGCTCCCCCGCAGTCACTTTTTCCCCCCATAGCTGTCTGTCCCATGTCCTGACCTCTACACCACTGAACCACTGAAGCAATCAAGTCCTAGCACTTGGTCGGTCAAGACGAGCCGAGAGGTATGTGCTAGGTGTGAGGGATAAGGCCCGGGGCGGGGCGGGGCGGGGCGGGGCGGGGCGGGGCGGGGCGGGGCTGGTGGCTACTGTACGCACCCGGGCGACCGTTTTGTCGTGAATGATTATGTCAATCGCAGTTTGCTGGAGGGTGTTTGCTTATGTGTGCGCCTTCAAGGGCGCTCAAGTAAAAAGATTATTTCAAGTGGCAATGGAAAAAAATTGTCATGTAAAAAGTTAACACCGCGTAAAGTACACTGTAAAAAAAAGCTTGTTGGAAAACAACCAATTTTGTAACAACCATGTTGTTGACAAACAGCCATGCTGTTTATATGAGAACAGCAAACAACAATGATTGTTTACTAAGAAAAACAAGGACTTTACTGTCCCTGGACAACTATATTAATGTTAACTGTTAATGAACAACTCCTGTTGTAGCTTTACAACATTTTTGCTGTCACTTGACAACTTTTGTTGTTACTGGACAGCTGACGTTGTTGCTAGACAACAGCCGTTGTTGTTCTACAACACGAGTCAGTTAAAATCTCAACAACAATTTGCTGTTAATTCACAGTATTAATTTTTACAGTGTAGTATTCGGGAATCCGTGCCATAATAAGGAAGGAATGTAAGAAAACTAAATATTGGTTGGACGGTAAACGCGGGGTGTCCCATCCGCCCCCGCCTGGCCCGGCCTGGCCTGGCCCCGCCTCGCCTGCTTGTCAGTCCGCTCCGCGTAGCTCATCGTTTCCCAAACCCACCTAGTCCCATCGGATACCCTTGTGCGCCCTCATCACTACAGAGGACCCCCCCCCCCCCCCCACTCCTCCACCCCGCGCAACGAAAGCTCGCCTCGCCTCCTCCTTGCGTGTCTGTTTGTGACGTGTTTACCGGAGTAGTTTCTCTCTTAGTCTCAGCAGTGTGATCGGGCGTGACACAGCCCTATCTCTCTCTCTCTCTCTCTCTCTCTCACTAACACACACACACACACACACACACACACACACACACACACACGACCCTGCTTGCCTCCTCCCCCTCCATCTCTACCCATATCCGCACAAAACAAGTTTCCAGACCACGTCAACTATTTCCCTACTCACCCAAGTGGCGGGTCGGGTGTCTTTCCTGACTAAGGCCCCTCCCCCCCGCCCCCGGCGGCTGTGCAGCGCGAGAGCGGTGAGACACGGGGGGGGGGGGGGGGACACGAACAGAGAGGGCTCTAGGCAGATGATACCAAACTCAAATTGAATTCCTCCAAACATGGTGATCAAGACGTTGAAAACTTTAGGGAACAGCGGTCAGGTTTGCTGCTAGATCCAGCGAGCGCGATACCGTACCGCGTTAAAAATGATGCTATGGAAGATTCATGCAGCTCGACGCAGCCTGCAGCAGCCGCTGCTCGATTTGCATGGAGGGCCCGGCCGGACGGCATAGGGGCGTGCATCGGTTAGAGAACCCTCGCTGCCCCGCCCCGCCCCGCCCCGCCCCGCCCCGCCCCGCCCCGCCCCGCCCCGCCCGGCTCTCAGGTTTGCATCCGTCCGTACTTGGACCCACCGACGCGCCGGTTTAAAATATCTCCCTCCTCCTTTCCCCCCGCCTCACCCCTCTCTCACGGTTCCACCCCCTCCCCTGATCACCGGGTGCGCCCCCTACCCCCACCAACCCACCCTTTCTGCGCCGAGAACCGTTGGCTTGCAAAGCTGGACTTATGAGGGCTTTAACGGGGGCGAAGGAAGGAGTCGGTTGCACGGGCGGATGGAAGCATTTGCTTTGGAAATGGTGGACTTGCCCTTCCTTCTCCCCTCCCCTCCCCTCCCCTCCGCGGGAGGATTCTCTCTCCCTCTCTGTTCCTCCTTCATCCTCCCCAATCTGCTGTGACGCCTGCAGACTGCTCGGCTGCTTTGTTGAGAGCCGTCATTCTGATCTCCCGCGCCCTGCCCCGTCACGCCCCGTCACGCCCCGTCACGCCCCGTCACGCCCCGGCCCGGGCCCCGTCACGCCACGCCCCGTCACGCCACTCTTCGCCGCGCAACGCACCGCAGAGGGTGCGCTGCCGGCCCGGCCCGGCCCGGGGGATGCTCCCCGCGATAACAATCTCGATTTTGACACGAGAATATCGAAACAAAAGACGAGGTGACGGAAGGGTGCTAGTCTCGCGGCGACCGCGCCTTCCCTAAGACATGCTAATGTGGACAAATCATCACACACCCAGATAACAGTTTAGTCCAGGGGACTAAATTTAAAACCGACCAAATTTTAGCTCTGTGAACTAAATTTTGCTCGTACTGATAAAACAATTTTGTCAGTTTAACAAAGTTTTTGTTGATTCGACCAAATTGAGTCAAAAATGTGGTTACTAAAATGTAGTCGGTTTCAAGAACTAGATTTTGTTTCCTATGGCCCTGATTTGGTTGTATCAACTAAATGGTTCTCTGGGTGCAGTAAGGGCTGTCGTTTCACTATGGAAAAAATAAGATGGGACTTGACACGTTCCGAAGGCGTTAAGGTTTAATGCCTTAGAACCGTCTTGTTTCAAATAGCACATTCCTTGCATCAAGAGTTCGGTTTTTATGGGTGTTCAACGACCCTCACACTGCCCGCCATAGACTGATCGAAACCACACTGGGAAAACAAATGTTCTGCACATCAATTGGTGTTTAGTTTCAAATGTGCAAAAACTAAACACTTGGTGGTGTCGAGCTGATCGAAACGTCAACTGGTGTGCAGTTGCTCTACACTTGTCGAAACGTTTAGTCAACTGCACACCATGTGGTGTGCAGTTTCTCGAAGTATCCCATATGCCTAGGATATGGGCCCGTGTGCATTTGTGTGCACGTTACGAAACGTTTAGTACACTGGTGAAACTAAGCCGTAACAATACGCTTCAAGAAAGGCGTATACTAGTCGTACGCCCTTCTTGAAGCGTACTGAGGAAACTTCCTCATGCATTAAGATAGGAGCGGTTGGGTACACTTGAAGAAAGGCGTAATGTTAAGCCTTTGTTTTACCAGAGTAACTAGACATTACGTGATGTTTAGTTAGTTTCGACACCATGTAATGTGCAAATTCATCAATTCGACACGTAAGTGTGCAAAAATTGCACATTTGTTTTGCAGGAACCCCGCTGCCTTTGTCGCGTCCTGCATCTGCAGCACGACGGTCCCCACATCAGCAGGGGCGGCAGTCGGGCGTCGCAGAGCAGAGCAGGGCCGAGCCGAGCCGAGCCGTGGGGAGACGCTTGACATGCTTTTAGCTGAGCGAGCGAAACCTAATTTTATACGCGATGCGGCTTTCCTTTTTTTCCGGCTCGCGCTGCTCCGACCCCGCCCCGCCCCGGACTCGTAGCGGTTCAGATAGACGCCGTTGACTTTTTCTTTCACCTGCTGCTGGGGATCAACGCCAGTCAGCGGTTGACTATGTCGCCCGGCCCGGCGGGCTAGGGCGGGGCGGCGCGGGGCGGGGCGGCGCGGGGTAGGCGGCAAAACCAGGAAACCATTCAGAGAGCGCACCGCGGCAAGGGGGGGGGGAGGGGGGAGAGGGAGAACCTAAAGCGGATGCGATGATGCGCAAAGCGTCCTACAAAAATAAATAAATTAAAAAAAAAAGTGCGTCACGGAGTTTTTACACCCCGAGCTCAGCTAATCGCGCTCTTTCTCTCACCCTCTCTCTGTCGCTCCCGTCCCCTTTCTCTCTTTCTCTCTCGCTCTCTCACGGGTGCGGGCGGACTGCAGAGCGCGCTGCTGATATGCCATGCCACGCCCTTGACGGAAACCACCCTGGCCCCATGAGAATGCTTGACCCTCACAGCACATACAGGACTGCAGGCCGGGCGAGTGAGACGGGGCCGCGCCCCTCCTCTCCCCGCCCCGCCCCGCCCCGCCCCGCCCCGCCCCGCCCCGCTCTCTCACCCCTGGCCTGGCTCTCTCATCCTCAGCCCACGGAAGGGGTGAGGGAAGGGGTCGTCCTTCAATTAGTGAGAGTGAAACTAGTTTTCCCCGAGTTAACCAACGGCGCTGGCGGGGCGGGGCGCGCTGCCGCCGGAGCACTGGCGGCGGGGTGGCGGGGCGGGGCGGGGCGGGGCGGGGCGTGACACCGTGCAGACGACACATACGGCGGGCGTCCGAGCGACGTTTCCACAAGAACACCGGAATGACACTCGTTGTCACGAAGGGATAACGTGCGCCATGATACAGTTTCTTTTTTTATTTTATTTTTTTAATTTTTTTATTGTTTTATATTATTTATTGACAGATAGAGGTGAAGTTAGGAGGTTCCCATCTTGCTGCAGTTCAAGGGCACACCTCCATGGGTGAAAGGCTTCTGTGCAGCACGACAATCTCCTGGCGGTCTTGAAGGGGTTAAGGGCGGGTCATGGCCATGGTCACTGGGACGATTCCGAACGGTCCTCTCGTCTCAAGGAGGTGGGGGAGGGGAGCGAGATAGGACAACCGGTCGGTCCCGATGGGGTCGACCACAGCCCTCTCCAGCGCGATATCAGAGAGAGAGAGAGAGAGAGAGAGAGAGAGAGAGAGAGAGAGAGAGAGAGGGGGGGGGGGGATATGACCACCCATAACCCCTGTGCGGCCCCTTCGATGCCCCTTCCCGACCAAGCAGAACTCGCCTCCAGAGACAGCGGAACAGCAGCAGAAGCCAGCGTGCACTTTCCTCCAATTTCATTAACATACGTTAACCGCTGTTTCCTTTTCAGCATTTTTTCTCCTCTCTCTCTGTTCCACTGGGCCTGAGGCTGGACGAGGACGAGTAGTCGGTGAAAGCGATCGTTCCGTTCATCCTCTGCCCGCAGCGCATTGCAGGCCTTTTCATCAATATTTTTTTCCCCACCCAATTTTTGTTTTGTTTGTTTGTTTTGTTGCACTGGATCCTTTGAAAAGTCACGGTGATTCTGGGGAGAGCAGGGCGGACAGACAGGACCTGTCAAGTACACACATGCAGACGGCACTGCGGTGCAGCCCCGACACAGTCACGTGACGGTCACGTGTCGGTCACGCGTCGGTCACGCGTCGGTCACGCGTCGGTCACGCGTCGGTCACGCGTCGGTCACGCGTCGGTCACGCGTCGGTCACGTGTCGGTCACGTGACCGTCACGTGACGGTTGTTGGGCCGGGGCAGCCCGTGCCGTTTAATGAGTACGCTGGCACGAGTGACGAGTGACCTTACACGAGACCGGGGCACTTGTGCACTTACGGACCCGTTCGTTTATTTATTTATTTATTTATTTTTTTTTTTGCGTATGCAAAACCCAACAAGAGCATGCGCTGGGCGTGCTGAGGGGTGAGAGGGGCGGGGCGGGGCTGAATACAGCGCACCAGTCCCGGCCGGCGATAATCTAATAAACACTGGGCAAGGAAAGAAAGGGGCGACCCGCCCCGCCCCACCTCGCCCCACCCCGCCCCGCCCCGCCCGCCACGTCTCGGTAATTATCCACGCTTACGCGCGCGCTGACACCGAGAACCACATGGAACGGAAAGTAAAAGAAGAAAATTAATAATAATAAAAAAAGCGAAATGAAACGGACAGGTCCGCAGAACTGCAGCAGTACCAGGGCTCCGCCCGCAGCCGGAAATACTACTGTATTTCTTTCAAACCGAACGACTCATACAACGTTTCTTTCTCTACTATAGTCGCAGTTTTCGGTCTTTTTGGGGGACAGCACGAACAATTTCCTAACTAAATGGTGTAGTTTCCAAAAAAAATTAACCAAACAGTGCGATACCTGGTGACCAGAGTCGCGCGACGATACGTACGTCAATTAACCAAAGTCGCGCAACCGTATGAGTGGTTTGAGTGAGGGACGAGCAAAAGACAGAAAACAGTGTCACTTTAAAAATAAAGAAGATAATTTTTTTCAGCATTTGTTCTCGTTTTGGTCCCGTTTGACGAACGCGCTGGAGCCGCGGTGCGCTTTGAGGCGACAGCGTGAGCGATGTATGTCACACCAACTTTATACGTAATTGGGCTCAGCAGGGCGGGGCGGGGGAGGAGGGGTGAGGCGGGGCGCGGCGGGGCGGGGCGGGGCGGGGCTGGGCACTCGTACACACACATTCCCAAAGCACACAAAACGCCAAAGCGTTTCGCGCTAGCACTCTCCGCGCGACGCGACGCGGCGTCTACACACCCGAACGGGCCCGTCCATCGCTGCCCTCGCGGCCCCCACCCCGCCACGCCCCGCCACGCCACGCCCCGCCCCGCCCCACCACGCCTCCTGACTCGCGCTTGTTATTAATATATTTCAAACAAGTCCGCGTTCCTCAGAGATCTCGCCGTAGAATGTGCACATTGTAATGGGGTGTCGGTGTGCGCGTGCGCGCGCGAGCCAGTCGTTGGAATGCGAGGTACGCGTGTGTTGTTACGCGGTGAAAGTTAGTTTGCACAAGGGATGAGCAGGAACGGTACATTATGCATCATCTCTGCCCCCCCCCCCCCCCCCCCCCGCCCCTGTTTCTGTCCTGCTCCCAATTCGTTTGTTTGTCGCACTTTAGCACACACACACAAACATTTATATACGCCAATTAAACGTAACAAGCGGCCCGATGTCTTGTAACAAAGCTGAATAAATCTTTCACGAAAAGGAACTGGAGTGTGTCATGTCTGCTTCAAAAGTTTGAGAAAGTTTTTAAAATGTCGCGCCATTCATTGCTACGGCCTGGCTTCCTTTCAGCGACCCTTAAGGGGACTGAGATTAGCCATAAAATACCTGGATGCACATTTTTTTTTCTGGCTGGACAAGCTGCTCTCTCTCCGCAGCTCAGCCGGCCAGCCAGCCACCCCGCCCCGCCCCGCCCCGCCCTGCTCAGCCCGCATGGCTTCCTCTTTCAGCAGAGCCTTCCTGTAGTGCAGCGAGCGTGGGTGGGGGGCGGGGTGGGGCGGCCGCCGCGCCAGCAAGCAGGAGAGGCGAGGCGTTCCCTACAGCCTTTCTATACAACAGCCCAGCGGCACGGCGGGTTGAGGCGGGGCGGGCCCCCTCTCCCACCCAACCACCCTCCATATTCCATCCCATCACCCTCCCTCTCCAAACGCCACTCAAACCCGCAGACTCCCTCTCCCTCTCCCTCCCCCTCCCCCCCATCTGACGACTAAGAGGACAGCCACTCACCTGCAGCTGCTGCAGCCGCCGCATGCACCTCGTCAGCTGGCATCCACGGCGGCGTCCTGCATCACCTCATCCGAGGCCGGGCCGGGCCGGGCTGGGCCGTCAGCACCGCCCCGTCAACACGGCGCACCGCGCACGGCGCACGGCGTGGGCCCCCTGGGGCCCCGGCGGGGGCGCGCCCGGGGGCAGGGGCCGAGGGGAGGGGCGGGGCGGGGCGGGGCGGGGCGGGGTGTTCTGCGGTTGTGGTCACGCGTCACACCGCAGCCGTCCGCCTGCAGGCCGGCCGGGCTGGCCTACCCGCCGAGCTGTGGCCGAGCAGTCACTTGGGCAGCTGCTGCAGCTGCTCCCGCCACCTGGCGGTGGCCCATGCAACAACTAACGGCTAATCCTCCGGCTGGCCCGGCCCCGGGCTCAGCATGCTAGCTGCAGCAGCAGCAGGCCGCGTTGGCCGTGACGGCGGCCATCATGGTGGTGGCCAGGAGCAGCATGAGCACCAGGGTCGTGGCCATGAACAGCAGCATGCTGCGCGGGGCGGGGCGGGGCGGGGCGGGGCGGGGTGGGGCGCCGGGGGTGGGGAGGGCACCCGCGAGCGAGCGGGAGCACGACTCCGGCCCGGCCCGGCGGACCACGTGGACGGGGGGCGGGGTGGGGCGTGGCGGGCGTGGCGGGGCGGGGCGTTCCGTCGTGCTGCCGGCTCGACTGCCGAGTCCTCACTGGCGCCTGGCGCCGCGCGGCGCGGCACAGCCTCCGCACGTCCAGGGGGGCCGCAGGCCGCAGCGGGTGGGGGCGGCTGGAGAGAGCGGGAGGAGGGGCGGCCACGGGGGCGGCACCGTCCCCGCCCCCGCGCCCCCGGCCGCCCCCGGCCGCCCCCGGCCGCCCCGCAGGCCTCGTGGACGTCCCTGATGGAGTGTCAGAGGCTCTGCCTGCTCTGCCGCCGCGCTGCCGATGTTCGAAAAAAAGTAGGCGAGAGGACGACGTCGAGCAGAGAGAGGAGGTGCGCAGAAAAAGCTGCGGTCCGGGCCGGGCCGGGCCGCGGCAGCCCAGGGTGTGAACCCGGAAGAACGTAACAGACATCCTGGCCTTCCCTCCCAGCGACCAAAATGAACTTTACTTCCTCGCCACCGTAATTTTATTTCTTTTCTATTTTAGTGCGGGAAAAGTTGTTGGGTGATCACATACATTACAGCGAGCGTTACAGGGAGAGTTGCAAGTATTTTAGTCAGTCTGGATCACCCTGGTGAGCAGCCCGGACCTCCCCGGCCCGGCGCGGACCGCCCGACGAACCTAGTTTATTCGAACCAATCAATCTCAAGAGTACTCTTGAGCAAAGGCTTGAACGTGCCCACCTCCGACCTTCCCTCCGTCGAGAACAAAAAAATCATTCGCAAACCGTGTTGACTCGAGAAATTTGCGAGCGACTCAGAGCGAGGTGGCAAAGTCAAGCGCCGCTGTCGGGCTGGGCTGGGCAGGCGGGAGATTTGACGCGCACACTCATTTGTTACGCTGCAAGCTCTGAGAGTGCGAATGGGTCTATATACACCGAACGTCCTACTGCCCCTCGAGAGTCGGCAATACCCCACCGCGCTTATGTACAGGGTGGCCCATTTACCCCGGCGTGCGTGTAAGTAGGCAACCCATTCGACTTCAGCTGAACAAGGGGAACTGGATGGGTCGCTCCTCTCCTCATCCCTTGCCCTCGCTCATCTGAAGTCAAATGGGTTGCCTACTTACAGGCACGCCGGGGTAAGTGGGCCACCCTGCATATGCGTACTGCAAAGCGTACCGTGAAAATGATAATACAGAGATCGTAGATCGTGGGCGCACATTACATAAATACAATCACGCAAAATATTTTACCATTCCGGTAAAGATGAAAAAGGAAGAACAAAGGACGGAAATCACTTTGCTATAACACCCGTTGTCCTGTTCCCCGCTTTCTTCTTCATTTCAGCTTTACCGGAGTGGTATATCCTTCCTGACTCTTTAACTACGCGCGGTGCAGTGGCCGGGGGGGGGGGGGGGGGCGTGGCTACGTGACGCGTGACGTCACTCGCACGTGTCCGAGAGTCTGGCAGACAGCCGTAGAGGACACTGTAAGTAGTGCCGTTTGACTATAACGGTCGGCCCGGCCCGGCCCGGCCGTCCTGGTTAGCGGTGCGGTGGGGGTCGCCAACCTGCGCTACACCGAGGACGAAGACATTGGGACATTAATACAAGAAATGCTACTCGAGGGAAATAGTTTTAACGGGGATTATTAATCCTGCTGAAAGAATTAAAAATCTATTTTTCTCTATTGTCATTGGAATTGTTTTCTAGAAAAATGTGCCAAGCAATGGTTGGGGGTTTAAGTTGTGTGGAAGTCATCCTCACTCTATCCCTAAACTTACGCTGCCAAGCCGAGCCCAGCCGACCATGGCGCCGGCCACCCTCACCCTCTACGTGTGGAAATAAAAAGACCTGTAATTACACCGTCGATGTAAAATGTTTACAGAGGTTGGCCGCCGATGGCAATGTGACCCGAAGCTCGACGAATGTTCCATTTTCTCGGTCCGACCAGACGTAAAACACGTGTCGCGCCACGCCACGCCACGCCACCCCCGCACTCTTCGACATTTGGGCGTTGATTAGCTCTCTCCCCTTCTCCCCCTCGCGCCCCTGCCCCTTCCCATTTCCACTCGGCTGAGGACCTTGTTAAAATAGGCAGGAAAGGAGCGACACACTCTCAACACATGGGGATGGTGTGCGCGTGAGCGCCCTGGTCCGACCCGACCCGACCCGACCCCGACCTACCCTTAGCTTGAGCCGCACCCGGGCCTGAGCCGGTGCGCGCCAGGGCCAGGGGAGCCAGGGCCAGGGGACGAGCGGAGCGGACACTGCGAGCCATGAGGCGTGTGGCGTACGAAATAAAACAATTACGCTTCTGCGCACCAAGCAAACGCCCGCCCCCCCGCCCCGCCCCGCCCCGCCCCGCCCCAGCCGCGCCCTTGGCACAAGGACCCCGGCGCCTTCCACTTCTCCACGCCGCGCCGCGCTCCCAAACTCATTCAGCCGAATTGGGTCGGACCGACTTAAAACGTCGTGGTCTGCGGCCTGGCGGCGGGGGCGGCGGGGGCGGCGGGGGCGGCGGGGGCGGCGGGGGCGGCGGGGGCGGCGGGGGCGGGCATGGGCATCACGCCTCCAGTACCCCCGGGGCCTCGCCTAGCAGTGCCCCCAGGAGGACCCCCCGAGCCCCGCCCCACCCCGCCCCGCCACAAACCCGCCAGGTCCCACCGGGCCCAGGTCAGTGGAGTGGCCCCCGCGCGGGGAGGGGGCGGAGGGGAGGGGAGGGGAGGTGTGAAACAGAGAGGGGGCGGCGGGGGCGGGGAGAGGGTCCGGCTGACCACAGCAGCCCGTAATCACAGAGCGCCAAGCAGACAGAAGGCAGTCGTCTCGGCAAACAGACTCCGCCGCCAGGACACCATGAAGACCCTCTCCGCCCTCGTGCTCCTGGCCCTGGTGCTGGCGGGGTGCGCGACGGCCGCCCTGGCCCGGGCCGCCAACGCCACCGACCGACCCGCGGCGGCGGCGGCGGCAGCGACGGAACAGTCCGGCGAGGAGCTCGATGACGGCGACGTCGACTTCCCGGAGGAGCAGGGCCCCGAGCAGTCGGGGGCGGCGCCGCCCCCGCGCCGGCAGTCCCCGCCCACCCCCGTGTCCGTCTACGTCTTCAGGCTGCTCGAGATCCTGACCGGCGCCGAGAGCTTCGGCAAGCACACGCGCTTCGCCAGGTAAGGGTCCTCCGCCCCGCTCGCCCCGCAGGCGCGTATTAAGGGGGGCGAGGGGGCGATCGCCCCCGCCCTGATGGGCTCTGTTCGACCGCCTGAAAGGTAGGCAACTCGAGCTACAAACCCCTGTGTGTATAGGCAACCCACAGGGCACCGCCCGACCGCCCCCTGTCGACAGGACCTTTACACCCGCCTGCCGCCCCGCCCCACTGCCGCAACGTGATCCAGAGTTATGTAATGTTTTAAGAACCAACGCTGCTGCCTCAGTACTTGTACGTAGAGAGACACGCTGCTGCCTCAGTACTTGTACGTAGAGAGACACGCTGCTGCCTCAGTACTTGTACTTAGACAGACACGCTGCTGCCTCAGTACTTGTACGTAGAGAGACACGCTGCTGCCTCAGTACTTGTACTTAGACAGACACGCTGCTGCCTCAGTACTTGTACGTAGAGAGACACGCTGCTGCCTCAGTACTTGTACTTAGACAGACACGCTGCTGCCTCAGTACTTGTACTTAGACAGACACGCTGCTGCTGCAGCTCTCCGTTCCTCTGCGTGAAAAGAGAGTCTCATTCGACCATCGACAACAAAGAAAGGCCGATCAGATCCGCCGCAAAGCTCTGGGCGGAGCTCTGTCCCGTCCCGCCCCGTCACGACAGCCGTCACGCGTGACGCCGCTGCCGGGGCCTGTCACGCGGGCACCTCTTATTTGTTTCGTGTCTCCTGTACAGGCCTGTATTGGGCCTGGGTGTTGAGCCCGTTGGGCCCGGCGCGACGCTCTCGCCACTCTGGCCGACAGCTAACGCCTAACGGTGTCACACCGTCACACATCTCTCGCGGTCCGCCCACCCCCAACCCCTCCCGTGAAAAATACACAAAAGAAAGGTTGCCAGGACTTGGAGCACTTGGCGTTGTAAGCCTTGTGGTAAAGCAAAGTGCGTGGGTCTGCCTACCCTGCGAGCCTTGCCTTGCGGCGCCATACAGCGAGAACGGATAGGCAATCCCGCAGAGGGGAACGAGTTATCCTCTACAACCGATGCAGCGGTTTTCTTTACAGAAAATGAACACGCATCTCTGGCATACGGCTGGGCGTGTCCTGTCCCTGCCCTGTCGTGCGGTGAGCTGAGCTCCTCGGCGCACTTCATGTGCAGGTGTCTGCGGTCAGCCCGGGCCGGGGCGGGCCCAGGCCGCACGCACCAGCCACACCGACGACGCGACGCGACGCATAAGCCTCAGGCTCCAACGCAAACGTCAAATTCTATTTCCATTTTTTAAAAAGTAATTTTATGGAAGTAATGAACTAACGGGACAGGGCACGTGAGACGGGCGCCGAGTGGTCGCGATAATGGGGGACGTAAGCCCAGCCCACTCGGCGGCGGCGGCGGGGGGGCTTTCAACGCGAAAACCAGAAAGAGCTGGAAAATAAAACTGGACGACGAAAAAAAAATATATCCAGGCGCGCACATATGGGCGGCCCGGCCAGGCCCCATAGGCCGGCTGTTGTAAGGTGACGTGGCGTTGAGGCGCGGCGTGGCGTGGCGCGGCGTAGCGGGAGGACTTCCCAAATAAAATAACGCCTGGGCGGGGAAGGGCCCTCGTGCTCGGGACTAGCGCAGCGCGGCGCGTTAGTCATTAGCGAATTTAAGGCCGTCTGTGCGAGAGCGGCGCGGCGCGGTGCGGTGCGGCCGAGGAGGAAACAACTCTGAATTTTAGTGTACACATATCGTGAATTTTTGTGAATTTTTATTGAGTATTTGTTGAGTTTTTGCGCTAATTTTTCCTAAATTTCTCTTAATTTTTTTAAAATTTTGTGAACTTTTGTGAATTTTTCCGAAATTTTGTGAAGTTTTCTGAATTTTTCTGATTTTTTTTGAATTACGAGGTGTACAAAAATTTAAGAGTTGTTGTCCCCTTGGGTGCGGCGCGGTGCGGTGCGGTGCGGCGCTTTGGGTAACGGGACTCATTCCTCTGCAGGCAGGCCGACGGCTACCCCGGCGCCATCGACCCCCCAGAGGCCCCCCGCGCCAACACGGCCGCCTCCTACTCCAACTACTACGACTTCCTCATCAACGAGGGCTCCTACAAGTTCTGGGCCGTGTTCCAGGTGAGTCGATCATCGAGACGGTGCCGGCCGGCCGGGAGCGGCCCGGCCCTCCACAAGGCCCACAAGTAGCAGGACCGGACCATGAACAAATACCAAAATGACGGCGTGTGCCCCGCCCCGCCCCGCCCCGCCCCGCGGCCCGGCGCTGTGGGCATGGCTGGGACGGGAGGACAGTGTCCTCACCGCGTCGCTCCGCCCCGGCCATTCCCCTGCCCCACTCCGACTGACGAGCACGGCAGTGGCCGGCCGGGCCGGGCCAGGCCGGGCATCCGGGCAACTCGGTCCGATTGGTTGTGTTGTTGGTCCCTGCTCGTTAGAGCGGTTTGCAATCCGGGGCTTCCTCCTAACTCCCCGGATATGGCTCCCACGACAATGGCCGCCCCGCCCCGCCCCGCCCCACCACGCCCCACCACGCCTGCGGCTCCTAATCAATCAAAAGATGGGTAGCAGCAGCGAGTGGGGTGGGGCGGGGGCTGCAAGTAGTGTATCGCGGTAGGGAAGGGGAGGTCCGGTCAATCCAATCTGTCCGCCGCTGCATCTTAGGTACACGAGGCGCGGCGGGGAGGGTGGGGGGCGGGGGGGGAGGGTAGAGGGCGGCTAATAGATCCCCCGCGGTGATGTATCTCGCCAGGGTCGGGGTTTTCCGCGACGCGGGCGTCCGTCTTGTCCGGCCGGATGGGGATGGAAAGCATCTCGCGCCGCGCACTAGAGATGAACATTTTTTTCAGTTTTCTTAATTTTATTTCTAAGACCAACGCGCAGGAGCGGTTAACCCTCTCTAAACGCTTACTTGCGCTCCCCGTCCCGTTCCAGATCGGCACGGCCGTGCTGCTGACGTACTCGGCGTTCGCCGCGCTCTACTACGCGCGCTACACGTACTACACCAACGTGGACTACACGGACTACGACGACTACTTCTTCAGGCGGTCGGGCAACAGCCGGTCGCAGAGGTCGGCGCCCTACGCGGGCCTCTCGCCCACCGAGTACCAGAGGGTCATGGACGCGGCCGCGGCCGGCGACAAGTTCAAGTCCCCCGCCAAGTCGCACTCGTGACGCGGCCAGGCCGGCGAGGCCAGGCTGCCCCGTCTCTGTCCGGCCGAGGCCGCGGCCGGGCCGCACGGAGGGAGAGGGCAGCCTGACCGCACAGAGGCCGGGGCCGGGGCCGGGGCCGGGGCCGAGGCCGGGGCCGAGGCCGGCAGGGGGGTGCTACGGCTCGACACGCAGAGAACACACAACAACGTACCTGAGGCGGGGCGCGGCGCGGCCGGGCCGGACCCCCGGGGGAGCAGGCGACCCCACCCCACCGCTACCGCGTCACAGTGCGTCGATGCTGCCAATAAACTTGTGGAAGAGACACCTTAACTCTGACGCACGGGTAGCTTTATTAATACTTTTCATTCCTTACTTCAATCCCATTCGCAAGACACAGAGGTGTCGGTATTCAGTGCGGTGACACAAAAATGACGGAAAGTACGAAAAATTATTATTTTATTGCACGAACGGAAGTAATCGATGGGGGTATTAGGACATTATGAAATCGTCACTACACACGCTCTGACAAAGCAGAAACAAAATAGTCATTCAAGCCGTACTTATCAGTACGTAGCAACAAGCTAGACGAACAAAGTTAAAATAGCAAAGGATCAAAAATGCGATAATATTCATATACTCCTACAGATATTATTTTCTTGAATAGATTAATCTGGACTTACAAGTTAACATGAGTAAAAATGAAGCAGGACGCATCTGTTGTAATACTAATAAACGCAGTCAAGCAAGACGGAGAGTCGTCAAACATTTCTTCCGCAGGCTACTGCGTCTTTGAGATCAGTTATAATACGATTCTGGTCTAAAATAAAATTTAAAAACTTGCCCTCAAACAGCAAAGCAAGTGACAGGTCATTACATGTGACATTGACACAATTACAACGTCAACAATATTTCTGAAACCTAACCAGCAAACAGTGTAACGGCCATTTATTTTATGTAGACTCGCTAGCATCTCCTACAGTCGAACACAATAATCACGTAAAATACATTAACAAACGACAACAAATATTTAGCAAACGCTCACGCATTGATGAGTATAACATTCCAAAACGAACGGATTCCGACGGAAAAAAAAAACGAGGGTCCACTCACAATGTGCGACTATCGGCAGTGATCGTTTAAGCACATTATTTCCGGTCTGCACTTTCCACCCTCCCGTTCACTTAAAAAGAAAACTTATAATAAAAACAGTTTAGCCCGCCACGACCACGTAGAAGATCCAGTAGATAGCGTTGAACAGGCAGAACGACATGGGGAACACGACCCGCGAGTACTTGTCGATGATGTTAACGTCGCGGATGCGCGGCAGGCTCTGCTTGAGCGCCGAGGCGCCCTTCTTGAGCGCGTGCAGGACGCGCGGCCGGTGCGGGTGCGACGGGCCGTGCACGCCGCGCGGGCCGCGGAAGCGGATGCCGCCGTGGCCGCCGCCGGGGACGGCGTACGAGGCGCGGGCGATCCGGAAGGACGGCGGGAAGGCGGCCGGCGACAGCGACGGGTCCGGGGACGTGACGGCGATCAGCCCGCCCCCGCCCCCGCCCACGCCGCCCCCGGCCTGGCCCAGGCCGCCCTGGTTGCGCAGGTACGGCAGCGGGGAGGGCGGCGGCTCCACCGCCTCCAACGAGTCGCGCGTCGTGGACGTCAGCGAGAAGCAGTCTTTGGCCGACACTGCGACAGACACCCCACAAGTGGCGCATGAGTGAGGGGCTGGTTGTTAGTCATCGTCGCCGGCTCATTTATTTTGTTATTTCTAACCGCCAAAAGCTAAAGTCTCTGAACCGGCAACGCGCTGGCATAGCAACAGCACCCCACTGTGAGGAAATGTTCTTAGGGGTTATGGGAAAATTTCCAATGAGAGATTTCGTCAAGTTACGACATAAAATGGTAAAATTATAAAATTGTAATGGAATTTGGTAACGACTTGTCACTCTTAAATGAGCATAAATTGGCTTTCGTAAATTCACGATAGCGATCGGAAATTTCAAACATAATTTGTAAATCACAAATTACGGCAACTGATATTTTCCACTGTGCCCCCTCCCTCCCCTGACGCGACCCGCAACAGCCACACCCCTACACTGCAAATCCTCGAATCCAGATTCTCGCCCGAAAAGGGAAAAGACACTTTTCCTTGCTTATTTTGGGTGAGAATTTAAAACCTCACTCTATTTGAGTGAGATATTTTTTAGGCTCGCTCTATATGAGTAAGGATTTCTTAGTCTCACTTTATTTAAGCAATAATTCTCACTTTATTCGGGCGAGGAAATTCTTACTCTCCAGAGAGTAATAAAATTACCCTCAAATTCTCGCTCGTGTAGGAGCGAGAATGAGGATTCGTTCATTTTCAGTGTACCAGCCGTCCTATCATTTCCGTCACTAGCCCCCCACCCCCCACCCCCATCCCCCCGCCCCCCACGTCCCCCATCCCTTACCACTTTCCTTTTCCTTCCCCGCCTCCGGGTGCCTCTGGCCGACAAACTAATTCATAGTGCGGTGATGAGCACGTGCTGAGCGCCCCGCCCCGCGCCCAGCCCCGCGCCCCGCGCCCCGCCCCGCGCCCCGCCCCGCGCCCAGCCCCGGCCCGGCAAGCGCATGTGTCTGCATTGCCAATTATTAGCTAGCTCCCGGAGGCGAGGGGACGGAAGTAGGGAGGGGGTGAGCAGACGACGGTGACGCAGCGACTGACGGGCGGGCGGGTGGGCGGGCGGGGCGGGGTGGGGCGGGGTGGGGTGGGGCAGATGGGGCAGAGCGGGGCGGGGCGAGGCAGAGCGGGGCGGGGCGAGGCAGAGCGGGGCGCGGCGGGTAGGTTAGTCGGGATGAAAGAGGTCCCCAGCACCTCAGAATTAACATGAGAGTGGAGAGGATCCGCGTGACGGAAAGGGGAAGACAGAGGGAGCTCCCCGGGGGCGGGCGGGTACAGACAGGCGGGCCGGGCGGGAGGCGTCAGAGCGGGGAGTTTCCGGGCAGGGATGCAATCAAAACCGTATAATGAGACCGTTCCAACGACTTCCGATACCCTCTCTCTTCTCGACCGCTCCGCTCGCCGCCCTGCTGCCGCCCTTTCGGCCCCGGGGCCCTTTTGCCCCCTTCCCGCTCTCACAGAGGGCGGCTGTTGGGGCTGTCATCGGCCTCTGCCTTTAGAGATAGATGTTTCGGGCGCCTGCTATAGGCAGCACACGACCTGACCTGTCCCTCCACCACCGCTCTGCTATACAACTGTGACAAGTGCACAACGAGCGAACCGGGCGATATTTTCAGTTGATAATGATGCGAGTTCTGCCTGACCATGCAATCCTAACAACCAACTAGAACCTCGGCCCCCACAGTGAGATGTGACAGCACTCGAAATACAGAGGTGTGACGTGATGTCCTTAACGATTTAAACGTTAAATGCCTTAGCAAAAGGATTAAAACTGACGAAAGGGACGAAGTCCGGACACCCTTATATTGTCAACACCGGTGGAAACGGTGTAAAGTCACACCTTTGTCTTTCGAGTGGGTGCATAGTACGGTGTCGCGCGTTGCGCGTTGCACTCACCGGTGGCCGCGGCCGCCTTCTCGTCCTGCTTGTCCTTGTGGCTCTTCTTCTTGGCGCGCGCGCCCCAGTACGTGTAGTTGACGGCGGCGTACTCGAGCAGCGCGGCGAACACGAACACGAAGCACATGACGAGGTAGATGTCGATGGCCTTGACGTACGAGATGCGCGGCAGCGAGGAGCGCACGCCCGTCGAGATGGTGGTCATGGTGAGCACGGTGGTGATGCCTGCATGTGGCCCGGGGAAAAAAAGTACTTAGATCATTCCATCGTTACCTTCTTTTTTTCATTACTAGTAAGTTTTAGATACGATTTCTGAGGAGCGTGGTTGGGCCGCGTTGAGCCCCGCCAACGCCGCCACCTCCACCCCTCCAGGCGAGCAGGGAGGGGCGGAGCGGGGCAGCGCACATTGGGGTCACGTGACAAAGATAAGGGAGAGTGTCAGGACGCGCACGCCAAACAGGCAATCGCGGGGAAAAACTCTCAAGCGCATGTGCGGCTCAAAAAAAGGTGCTTAGTCACAACGTTGTTAGCTCACTGTGAAAAATTTCTTTGTAGATTTACGATAAATTTCGTAAATTACGATCTACGAAATATGTTGTAAATTTACGTCCGATCTTTTTTGCTCGTAAAATGAATTTCAAGCCGACATGTAGTGCTCGTAATTTTACGATTTGCAATTGTAATTTTACAACTGCATTTCGTGGAAAAGTTTCCCGTAAACCTACGACTATTTTCACCGCGATTCCGTGCAAAACATCATGTTTTTTGTGTTTTTTTAAATATATTAAGAAAACACTACGGCTCCCCAACCTTATACTTGTATAGTTTCAACTGACTCTCTCCTTATCGGGGAAAAGCATATGGCACCTTTACTAATTACGTATGATGAAAGGTTTTGTTAAAAACTTACCGAGGGCGACCCTGGCCGAGGTGGCCTCGTGGTTGATCCAGAACGAGACCCAGGACAGCATGACGATGAGGATGGACGGCAGGTACGTCTGGAAGACGAAGTAGCCGATGTTGCGCTGCAGGCGGAACGACAGCGAGAGGCGCTGGTAGATGCCGGTGGCCAGGCGCTCCTTGCGGTCGTTGGTCTCGTAGCCGATGATGGTGAACTGCGGCAGCTCCGCCTTGTGCACGCCGCGCACCGGCCCGTCGTCCAGGTCCGGCCCGTCCTGCGGCTGCTGCTGCTGCTTGCCGTCCTTGGGGTCCTTCCAGTACATCACCACGTCCATCACGGTGTAGCCATCTGGAACAGGCCCCGGGAGGGGCGCGGGCGGGCGGGGCGTAAGCGAGATGGATGGTGAAGCGGGCGGGGCGGGGGGGCGGGGCGGGGCGGGCCGGCGGGGGCACGCAGATGAGTGGCCAGCCGAGTGGGCTGCCGCGTCACTAGAGAGCGAGCCTGGGCCTGGGGGCGGGGCGGGGCAAGGTCAGGGTGGACAGTGAAAGCATCTCCTTTCATTTGGCGAGGGAAGACCGTTTGTCTCAAAATATGGGGCAAACCAAGCGGACAAACTGCGCGCCCCTTCAAGGGAACGACCTTTCGGCAAGAGGACTCACAGGAGCGACTCGATATTTGATTCGCTCGCGAAGGCCGTCGCCGCGGTCATAGGTATAGGAGAGGCGAGGTGAGGCGAGGAAACAGTCTGTTTATTTTCCTATACAAGTTAGCCCTGAGAACTAAGACGCTCTTTTTCTTTTCTTTTGCTTATAAAAAAGGATGCTCGAATGCCAGTAGTTGCCTATTCTTCAGGGTGGCCCGCATTAGATTTTCGACAGTGTAACTCGCCTGACCTTCGCGTTAAATAAAAAGTGCGAGGGAGACTTTTTCCCCTACTCCTGACAAAAGGCGACAGGGGATAAGGCAGCCCAGCCCAGCCCAGCGTGCTAACCTGCGGAGCGTGGCCGGGCCAGGGCGGGGCGGGGCGGGGCGGGGCGTTCTCAGGACAGCCTCACGGAGCGCGAGGCGTTCCTGCCGCGGCCGATGGGCGGCAGCGCGCCCTCCCGGTCCTTGTCAAGGGCGAGCGGCTGCCCCAGCGAGTCCAGCTTCTTCTTAGCCGTGAAGTACATGGACTTGAAGTCGGCCAGCTCCTCGCGCGCGCGGTTCAGGTCAAGGCGGTAGTCCCGCACCGTGGCCTCCGTCATGCTGAGCTCCGCGAACAGCGACTTGATCTTCCTGGCGCGGTGCTCCAGCGTGTTCTGCGCGTCCTGCACACCGCCCGGGGGTTAAAGAGGGCCGTCTGGACAACAGTCAATGCTGGCGCACTGCGGTACCTTGAGCCTGAGCAGCACGTCCGGGCCGGGAAGCTTGACCATGCTGGTGCGGAGCGCGAGGTACAACTTCTCCGCGTCCTGGAGCTGGCGCTCCTTGGCCAGCAGCAGCGCGTGCTGCGCCAGCAGCCGCTTCTGCAGCAGGTTCACCTTGGTGATGAGGTCGAGCGAGGCCGGGTCCGAGGCCTCGAGGCGCCGCCAGCGGTGCAGGTTGATGGGCGTCTTGAGCTCGGCCTCGAGCGCGGCGCGCCGCTGCTTCTCGAACACCAGGTCCTTGGACAGGTGGTAGAGCTCGCGGCGCAGGTCGGCGCCCGCCACCAGGTCGCGCTGCAGCAGCACCTTCTCCTGGCGCAGCTTGCGCACCTCCATCTTGAGGAGGCGGATGTCGTCGAGGCGCTGCACGTACTCGTCCTGCCCGCTGCTCAGCATGGTCTGCAGCACGTCCACCTTGGCGAGCAGCAGGTGGACCTCGTCGTTGCGGCGCACGAGCTGTGTGCCGAGCACGTCCCGCTCGTTGCGCGCGCCGCGCACGTCCCGTCGCAGCGCCTCGCGCTCCGCCTCGAGGTCCACGAGGCCGCGCCGCAGCCCGACCTCCGCCTTCTCCAGGTCGGCGATGACCGCCTGCAGCTGGCGCGCGCGCAGCTGCAGCCCGTTCACCTCGCGCGCCAGGCACGCCTTGTCGCCGTCGGCCTTGGCGAGCGCGCGCGTCAGGCGCGTCACGTCCCGCTCGTGCATCGTGATGACCTCGCGCAGCTGGTCCAGCTCGGCGCCCGTCACCGCCGCCTGCGCCCGCAGGTCGTCCCGCACCGTGCGCGCCTCCTCGTGCAGCTTCTGGTACTTGTTGCGCTCCAGCACGGTGGCGTCCGTCAGGCTCATCTGGAGTCAGTCGCACAACGTACCACCGCTTCATATATCTCCATCAGTTTGAGATGAATTCCTTCCGCGGGAGTTACCTGGGCGTTGAGCCTGGCCTCCATGTCGGCGCACTCCTGCTGGTAGCGCTGCACGTCGCGCGCGTTCTGCAGCTGCTGCTCGGTGAGGATGTCCACCTGGCGGGCCAGGTCGGCCTTGTCGGCGTGCAGCTGCTCGCGCTCCTGCTCCAGCTTGGCGATGAGGCGGCGCTGCTTGACGGCCTCGGAGGCGTACTGGGCCAGCTCCGCCTCCAGGCCGCGGCACTGGCGCTCGCGGACCATGAGGCTGCTGGCCGCCGTCTTGAAGCTCTCCTCGCCGCGGACCACCTTGGACACGAGGATGTCCCTCGCCATCTGCAGGTCGGCCACCTCCCGCTTCTCGTGGTCCACGTCCTGCTGAGTCTTGTCCAGCTCGCGGCCCAGCGCCTTGACGCTCAGCGCCAGCTCCTCGCGCTGGCTCTCCACCTGGAGCGGTATGCACGTGACACCCTGGCTGGCGGCCACCTTCGGGGATACCCTCGGGGACACCCTCGGGGACACCTTCGGGGACACCCAGCTGCGCTGCTTACCTGCCGGTTCTTCTGCATCTGCGAGCCGAGGCGGCTGAACACGCTGTTGAGGCTGTGGCGCGCCTTGTTCACCTCCGTCCGCAGCTTGTTGATGGTGTCCTCCTGCCGGACGATCTCGGACGTCTTCTCCTTGTAGTCCTGGCGCACCTTCTCCAGGTCGGCGTGCAGGCGGTCGCAGGTGCGTCGCTGCTCCTGCAGCCGCTGCAGCAGGCCGTCGTTGTCCTTGGCCAGGCGGTCGGCGGCGGCGCGCTGCTCCCTGCCGGCCTGCGTGAGGCTGGCCACGCTCCGCTCCGCCGCCCGCAGCGCCGCCGTCAGCTCCGCCTCCTTGGTGGCCTGCTCGTCGCGCTCCGCCGCCAGCACCTCCACCTCCTCCTCCAGCTTCTCCTTGAGCCGGCTCTCCCGATAAACCTCCTGCGTCACCTGCTGCAGCTTTTCGCCCAGGCTCGCCACCTGACAGCCGCGATAGGGGCCAAGTCAAAACCGCGGCGGTCTACAGATCCAGGGTTGCCACAGAGTCTTAATTTTTGATTTTCCACACAAAATTTACAAACCCCGACATTTCAAACAAAGAAATTCTGACATCTGGCAACCCTGCAGGCCCAACGCTCTCAGCCCGCAAGGGCGCTCAGACCGCACCTGGATGTTGGCCGTGGAGTTGGTCCTGTGCAGCTGCTCCTGCACCTTGTACATCTCAGCCAGCTGCTTCTTCAGCTGCTTGATGTCCTCGGCCATCTCAATCTTCTCGAGGGCGACCTTCTTCTTGAGGCGTTCGTAGTCGACCATGGCCTCGTTCTCCTCGGCGGGCGCTATGTGGTGGCGCATCTGCTCCTGGTAGCGGTCTACCTCCTCGCGCAGGTTGTCAATCATGCCCTTGCTGTCCAGCTCGCGCAGTCGGCTGGCGTCCACCTCCTCGCGCAGCTCCGCCACCTGCCTCCGGAGTCGTACCACCTCCTCCTCCCCGCTCCGCGCGTGCTCCTCGACCCTGGCAGAGCAGACCCCGCCCCTTCAGACTCAGCTCACAAAGGTGGACTGCTCTTCCTGGACGTGAACCCCGGCTACCTGGCCGCCACGCGCTCTGCCTCGGCCACCCTGGCGGCCTGTTCGTCCACGGTGGCGCCCATGTCCCGCTTGGCATCGTGCGCGCGCGTCAGACGCTCGTACAGCCGGATGAACTCGCTCGTGTAGTTCTTGAGCCGCTCGTCCACGGCCAGGTGCTCGATGACGGTGAGGAACTCGTCCCGGACCGGTAGCAGCGACTCGGTCACGTGGATCGCCTCGTAGTCGGGGATCTGTCGGCCGGACCAGCGCGGCGGTTCACGTCATGTATCACGCGACCTAGGGGCGCGCTCGGCTCGTCAACTGTCGTACCTGGGAGTCGGAGCGCGGACGCCATGGCTCTTTCTGGGGTTCCGGCTCCGCTGCCGGTTCTTCTTCGCGACCTCGGCTGCGACTTCGGCTCTTCTTTCTTCCCTTCGGAGACTTGCTCTTCTTTCTGCCCTTTGGAGATTTGCTCTTCTTCCTACCCTTCGGAGACTTGCTCTTCTTACCTCCCTGTGGCGACTTGCTCTTCTTCCCTCCCTGTGGCGACTTGCTCTTGTTACCGCCCCCTGGCGACTTGCTCTTCTTACGGCCCCTGGGCGACCTGCTCTTCTTACGGCCCCGCGGGGACTTGGGGTGCCCGGAGGACGGCGCCGGGGACTCGGTGGACCTCGGCGAGGCGGGCGGCTGCTCCTCCGGGAGGACATCGCCCTCGCCCTCGCCGCCCTCGCCTTCGGCCAGGGGACGCGACGGGCTCTTGGACTTGGGGCGCTTCTTCACCTTCTTGTGGGGCATCATGTTGAACGCAGATGACAACGATGATGAAGCGAGAGGACACGAAAGATTTGCTACGCGACTGCCGAAACTATTGTTATCAAAGTGCTCATTGTTATGTAAGCAAATAGCAAGACGGGAGGGCGGGAGGCCGGAGGGGCGGCTCGCGCGGTGGCAGGGTGGGGCGGGGGAGGGGAGGGGAGGGGTGGGGTCCAGTCCACGCCTTGGGGCCCTTTGGAGACACGCGGCCCTAGGCCCGCGGCGCCTTGGAGTGCAACAAGTGTCGTAAAAGACGAGTTATGCAGATAAGGGCGCCAACCTGTTGGGTCTCCCCAATTCGGGGGAACTGTCACCACTGTCGACTGACAGTTGCGAGCGACACAGTTCTGCTTAATTCACTTTATTACTAAAGGACTCCCCAACGTCACAACACAATAAAAGCAAATGAGATGGTACACATGAAAAGTGACACAGTGCAGGAAATAATGAGGAAGTGATGGCGCGGGATGCAACCTGCTTGTCGATAGAAATAAAGTACCCTAACAGCGTACAGTCCGTAGTCAAAGAGGGGTACAGGGGAACAAAACTGGCACGGAAAGAAAACTATCAGACAAAAGCCGCGAGACCAGACGACTGGCACTGTCAGCTCACGACGGCCAGGACGGGTGCCCGGCGGGCCGGGCCCAGGGCGGAGGCCCGCTGCCTGGACTTGTTGGGGTTGTTCTTGGCCTTCTCGAGCCGGGCGTAGGTCGGGTCGGCGAGGCTCACCTCCGCCAGCAGCCCCTTGATCTTGCGCTCTTTGTCCTGCAGCGCGGCGCGCGTCAGCATCAGCTGCAGAAGCCGGGCCGGGCCGTGCAGGGCGGGTGGGGAAAGGGGGTGAGGTGAGACTCGAAACTATAAGCGCGCTCGACTCGACTTGGCTCCACGCGAGGGGGTATTCACTCTTGAAATCTGTGACCTGGCTATTATTTCGTCCATTACGCTGTATTACACTCCGAAATTGTACAAATTCAGCCAAAAACAGGCAAAAACAGACGAAAACGAACCAAAAATTAGTATAAAATGGAGAATTTCGTCTATTACGCAGCTATTAAGCATACTATTACGCCTTCATTACGGATAGAGTGACCCGACTATTACGCGAGTGCCTACCCCCTCGGCTCCTCGGCATGGCGCTTGTACCGTGGTGGGGCTGGCTAGGGACTGGCGCTGCACGGCCTGGCGCAGCTGCAGGTACAGCGCCTCCGTGTCGCGCACGCGCGCCTGCAGCTGCAGCACGCACTCCTGGCGGCCGAGCAGCCGGCGCTGCAGCTGCCGCACCTTGACGAGCAGCTGCAGCTGCGGCAGGTCGCTGCCCTCGAGGCGCCGCCAGCGGTGCACGTTGAGCGGCGTGCTCAGCTCGTCCTCCAGGGCGCGCGCCAGGTTCTGCGACCGCACCACGTCCTGCGGAGGGGGAGGGGGGGGGCTATATAGCAGCCCTAGCTCTGCAGAGCTCCTTGAGTCGGCGGAATACGCGTTCATAAAGTTACGGAAAACGTCAATGACAAGTCATACAGGTCAAGCGGAAGTCCGGAACGAGTAGACGAAAGTCAGCACCTGCACGGCGTGGTAGAGCTCGCGCTCGAGGCGTGGCATGCTGGCCAGGCTCCTGGATAGCAGGTGGCGCTCGGCGCGCAGGCGTCGCACCTCGAGGCGCAGCAGGCGCACGGCGCCCTGGCTGGCGGCCAGCTCGCGCCCGCCCGCCTGCAGCACGCGCTCCAGGGCGTCCACCTTGCGGCGCAGCAGCGCCACCTCGTCGTTGCGCCGCGCGAGCTGCGCGCCGGCCGGGCCGGGCCGGGGTGCAATAAAGGTACCACTGCTTAATCCTTTTCTCATAAAACCGCTGATTGACGCGTTTTTAGAATGCGGTAAAAATAGCGCCAAAAGCCTAATAACAACAGCGCATTGTGAGCGCCAAACTACGCGGTTTTTCTATGCAGTTTGAACATGCCGCCGCCGGCCCGGCCCGGGCCGCTACCTGCGCGCCGATCACGTCCCGCTCGCTCAGCGCCGTCAGCCGGCCCTTGAGCTCTGCGTCGCGGTCCAGCGTCAGCTCGGCCACCGCCTCCTCGCACAGCCGGAGCGCGAGGCGCTGCTCGCTCAGCTCGTCGCCGCGCCGCAGGACGTCCGCCTGCAGCCGGTCCACCTGGACAATCCCCACGCCCACGCCTCAACATCAGTGGCTGTTATTAATTCCTTCACTTGGGCGAATTTGTGGAACTTCGGCCGAACTTTCATTAAAATTTCGTCGAACTTAAGAGACACACTGGACACACCACAACAACCCTGAGCTAGCGCAGCAGTTCTCAACGTTCTCAACCTTTTTGGGCTCGCGACCCCAAAATGACTGACCAAAATTTTCGTTTTTCGCGACCCCACGCGACCAAATGCCCCCCCCCCCCCCGCTGAGCTAGCGTTTGAACGCAGCCTATCTGACCCTTGCCTGGTCCTGCAGCTCTGCGCGCGCCGTCTCCAGCAGGTCGCGCTGGCGCCGCTCCGCGCCCAGCTCACGCTCGCGCTTGCTGACCTCCTCGTTGAGCTGCTCCACCACCTGCGTCAGCGCCTTGACCTGCGCGACGCACGGAGGGTGCGGGTGAGTAGGCCTACTCTGCCCGGCCCAGCCCGTCCTGCATTTCTTCACTGCAGGTAGATGGCCCCGCATACGCCCCAACCTGCTCCTTCATGTCCTCCTCGCGCTCCACGGCGGCCGCCCGCTGCCGCCCGAGGATGAGGGTGTGCTTCTCGTTGGCGTCCTGCCGCAGCTTGAGCCGCGCCATTTCCGCCTTGACGTCCGCCAGGTCGTGCTTTGCCCGCTCCGCGGCGCGCCGCTCGTCGGCCGCGTACTCCGCCTCGCCCTCCAGCCGCCTCCGCGCCACGCTCAGCTCCACGTCCAGGCGGTCGTGCTTGTGCCGCATCGCCTCGGTCTAGTGCGACAAGAAGGACAGACACGCGAGCCTCCAGGGGTGGCCGCTGCCCCTGAGTGCCCCCGCCCCGCCCCGCAGGCCCCACCTGCTGCAACAGCCGCTCCTGCGCGGCCCGCTCCTCCTCCAGGCTGCGCTCCAGCTCCCGGATGTACGCGTTCTTCTTGGCCACCACCTGGACCTGCTCGGCGAGCTCGGCGGTGAGGCGGGTGATCCTGGTGGTGAGCGCGGCGCGGCTCGAGTCCAGGCCGCGCACGTCCCGCTCCCGGGTGGCGAGCTGCGCCTGCGCCTCGGACAGGCAGCGCTGAGTGGCGCGCCCCTCCGCCTTGCACCGCGCCAGGTCCTTGAGGACGGCCGAGGCGCGCGCGCGCGCCCGCTCCAGGTCGCCGCCCAGGGCCTTGTTCATGCTCTCCGAGGCCGACACCTCCGAACATCAAGAGCCCTTAGCGTTTGTCGTCGTGGTCCCTCCCCGCCCCCGGGTCTCCGCCCCGCCCCGCCCCACGCCACGGGACCCACTTTCTGCTCGAGCGCGGCCAGGGCGGCCTCCAGGCGCTGCATCTCGTCGGCCACGCCCTGCCAGCCGGTCAGCGCGCTCTCCAGCTCCAGCCCGCGGCGGCGCAGCTGCGACTTGAGCTCCGAGACGCGCTGCGCCAGCTCGGCCGACTCCTTGGTCAGCCCGTCGTTGGTGTCGGCCAGCTGCGCCACCGTGCTCTCCAGGCAGGCGGCGCGCACGGCGGCCGTCTTGTGCTGCAGCTCGACGTGGTTGAGCTCGTTGCGGCGCGCCTCCAGCTCGGACTGCAGCGCGCGGTAGGCCGCCTCCAGCGTGGCGCGCGCGTCCATCTCCCGCTGCTTGCGCTCCACCTCGTGCGCCAGCTGCTGCGCCGCCTTGTTCAGGCTCACGTCCTTGTCCGAGGCGGCGCGCTGCAGCTCGGCCTGGAGCTCCTGCGCCTTGGCGAGCCGCTCGCTCATCGCCGCCAGCCGGATCAGCAGCATGTCGCGCTCCCGCTGCAGCTTGGCCGTGCGCTTCTCGTGCTTCTGGCCCTGGATGTCCTCCTTGAGCCCCTGCACCTCGCGCAGCTCCTCCTGCACCTGCCCCAGGTGGCGGCGCACGCCGTCCAGCGTCTCGAGGGCCGTGTGCTCGCGCACGGCGGCCGTGTCGCACTGCGCGCGCAGGCGCGCCACGTCCTGCTCCAGCTCCTGCACGCGGTCGCGCTCCGCCCGGAGGCGCGCCGCCGACTCCGGCGCGCGCCGGGCCTTGTCCAGCTCCGCCTCCAGCTCGGTCACGCGCGCCTGCAGGCCGGCCTCGCGGGCCTCCGCCTCCTCCAGGCGCCGGAACACCCGGAGGAAGTCGGTGTGCAGGTTCTCCAGGCCCTCGCGCTGCAGAGCACACGCCCGCGTGACACCGTCACCTCGCCCCCTCAGACCTCACCCGCGCCGCGGCTGTCTCTACCTTCGCAAGGTCGTCAATGGCCGCCTCGAAGTCGGCGGCCAGCGCCGCGAACGACGACAGCGACTTGACCGATGTCGGGCTCCTGGCCCCCTCGCTCTCGGGGGTCTCCGGCCTCGGCGCCCCGGCCACCTTCTTCTTCTTCCTGCGGATGGGTCTCTTGCGGCTGGCGGCCTTCGCATGGCTGCTACTTTTAACGCGGACGGGTACGTCATCAGGGCCGTCGTCGAGGACCTCCGGGTGCTCGTCCGACTGCAGCCCCTCGGCCTCATCCTCGACTACAGTCGCAAGTTCAGGCTCCATGTCAGGGTAAACACGAGAGAAGAGCCGGCTCTATTGTTGCACAACAAGGCGATAGGGGCGAGGTACGCCAGAAGACCACTTATAGGGCGAGACCTAGGAGGGCCGTGTCTATGAGGGGCCCCTGGTGGCGCGCGGGGTAGGCCGACCCGCGCGGCAGGCGTGTGCTGCGGCACGCCTACACAGGTCCCCGCAGGCGCGCGGGGTAGGCCGACCCGCGCGGCAGGCCTGCGCTGCGGCACGCCTACGCAGGTCCACGCAGGCGCGCGGGGTAGGCCGACCCGCGCGGCAGGCGTGTGCTGCGGCACGCCTACACAGGTCCCCGCAGGCGGGCGGGGTAGGCCGACCCGCACGGCAGGCGTGCGCTGCGGCACGCCTACGCAGGCCTCGCAGGCGCTCACGCCATCCCTAGCGCTATTCCAACTACGTCTACAGACTACGCCCGAGGCGAGTTACTCACAGCTCTCGATCTCGACGGTGCAGTTCTGGTTGTCCAGCGGGTAGTAGTGCAGGTCCATCATGCAGGCCAGGGTGGTGGTGAAGCGCATGCCGTACGTGATGGAGCCGTCGCCATTCAGCCGGACCAGTTTGTTGCGCTCCGTCACGTCGTGCAGGAAGCTGGAGACAGGCACGAGTTTTAATGATAAATATTTCACTCTTTAGGGGGTAATAATGTAAGAGAAAATGTAACCAATGAAAATTATTTGCATCTGATGCAAAACTGCATATATAGAGTAACCCCAGCGCTGGGCCGTGCCTTTATGATTTATCCGTAGTGCGGGTCGCCTATTTGCACTGCCACTCGCCTCCTGCCCCCCCCCCCCCCTCTTCTTCCTCCCCTGACGATAAGCAGGCACGGCCCATACGGAGCGTGCCCTTCCTCTCCTGCCCGAAGGCTGAAGCGAGAAATGACGTGCATCAAGCAGGCTTTTGTTGGGACCCCGCGGCCATTTGGGACACGCGGAGGGGAAGTGGGGGGGGGGGGGGGGTACCCCTTGGTCCACCACCTCTCCTCAGACAAGGGGCGGCCCGGGCGGGCGGGGACCTGAACGTCTTGCCCAAGGCGAAGCAGGCCGTGCCCCACCCTGCCCCTAACGTGCCGTCATTTCCTCGGCAGCAACATCACCTGTTTCCTGCGCGAGCGCGCGCGCGCGTGAGTGTGTATGTGTGTGAGAGAGAGAGAGAGAGAGAGAGAGAGAGAGAGAGAGAGAGAGAGAGAGAGAGAGAGAGAGGGGGGCTGAGGTGCCCGTAAGGTAAATAAGGAGGCCGGCAGAGTGGAGCGGGGCGGGGCGAGGAGGGGCGAGGGGGGCGCAGGCGAGAAGACGCTCCAAATCATTTCCAAGAGCGGCGCGAAAATCTCGTTTTCGCGCCCAGAGATTAGATGGGTGGGGTGAGAAGAGTAAGTGAAGGAGAGAAAGAGAGGGGGCGCAGGGTGCGAGCGAGAGGGGCGACATTGTGATTAGATCGGTAGGCCTGGGGCGGGGTGGGGCGACACGCGGAAGTGTCAGGACAGGCGATAGAGGCACTAGAAAAATAATGCGGGCCGTCTAAGCCCTGCTGCTTGTAAATGTCAGCTCTCCTCTAGGTATTTCAAGGACATCGTGGACTGAGAGAAGAGTGCGCCCTGTCTTCTTGCCGCTAAGCGGTTCGATTATATTTTTTTTTTACCTGTTTTTGTCGTTGGCGAAAAAGGTATCCGGCACCCAGATTTTCTCGGCGAAGTCCCCGGACAGCGTGAGCACCTCGTCGTTGGAGCTGAAGGCCAGCCGCTCGTCCTTCCAGTACTGGTTCAGGTACATGGTGATGGTGTAGTCCTGCGACAGTCCAGGGCACGCGCAGCGCGACGCGCCACAATCCAAACGGGATTACTCAGCGTCCGCATTAATGTTGAGTTTCTCGCGGCGCTAATGTGGATTTGAAGGGGAGGGGGGGGGCGCAGGAGAGGGACAAGAGGGGAGATCCGCCCAAAGTACACATCTGGTCAGGAATTTGTCCCCAAACCCATTTTTCTCTCTCTATCAGCTTTCCCGGAGAGATACGAGCAAAAACACGTAAGGTTCTGACCTCGACAACCTGACCCGACTATGAAGCTCGTCGGCCTTGGCCGGCAGCAGAGACGGAACACGAGCCAGACAGCTCCAGCTAGGAGTCCAGGAGCCCGGGGACGGCCCCGCCCCGCCCCGCCCCGCCCTGTCGAGGGCCTCACAAAGGTTTCACCCCCGCCCGCCCTCACCCGAGCCGCGAGGGGAGGGAGATCCTCCAGTCCCCAGCACGGCGCTGAATCAGCACGTCCCCTAACCTCGCTGAGAGGGGAGGGGGGGGGGGGGGTGCATGGTAAGGGCTAAGGTCCGGACCGAAGCGTACCGAGTGTTATTGCTAGCAGGTCACATTACATGTAAAAGGGGCCACTGCGCACGGGTACGGAGGAAGGGGGTGGGGGGAGTGAAGTGGGTGCGAAAGAAGACTGTGGAGCGCAGGAGAAAATGCCGCTGCCACGTGCCCCCCCCCTCCCCCCCCCCCCCCACCTAACGTCATCAATGACGATGATTCCGGGGCTCAGCGGGCTATCACGATCACTTGATTTTATTGGGACCCCCACACACACACACACACACACACACACAAACACACACACACACAGAGGGTGTTTGCACTAGAATTGCCGTGGCCAACCCAAGCGACGACAGCCCACAGCAGGCCCGGCCGGGATGACCCTCGCCAAATGGGGTGCGAGAGAAGTGCTTGCTTACCATGTTCACCTCGGAAATGGAGTCAAAGCTGGCGATGGTCAAGTCCATGCCCACATATAGGGGGTCGCCTGGAACGCGGTGAAAAACAGACGTCAGTTCTACGAGTCACACATTCGGTGCGGAGTGTTTTAACCTATGATTTAACACAGGAGCGTGACCATGTAGTGGTCACGCCACACAAAATGCGTGTTATTCGACAAGACGAGGATCACAAACATTCTAACCTACCTCCGAAGTTCGGCCGCAGCCGGATGTCGTAGCCCTCTAAGACGCGAGATATGGTCTGAGTAACGTTCTGGAGGCGGTCCATGGAGGAGCTGCGGGAAACAAGAAGGAGAGGTGACAGACATCAGTGGACGGATTTAAGCTTCAATGCAAATACGCAACGTCGCGTCGGCCGCCCCCCCCCCTCCCCTCACCGCCACTCCCTCTCTACTCCCAAGTCGGTGATTACGTACTACATGGACATCCCCCACTAGAGCCCCCTACCACTACCACCCCCACACTCATCCCTTCCACTGCTCCCGCAACCAGGACCTACATTGCTGAAATTCTCATGGAAATAGGGGCAAGCTCCACCCGGGCGAACGGCGAACGAATCCGTGCCTTTCTCCAGGCAGCCCCCGCCCCACCCCGGCTTCGCTCCTGCCCTAACCTAACCCCACCCCTCGCAGTGGGGGCTGGATCAAGTCCTCTGAAACGCTTCCTATACATACCCACAATATAATCTAGTTGCAAAACGGTTCCTCGAAAACACTAAATTCCAACCTGGAGACTGAGTCCGCGTGAAAGCTTCCAGTAAAACAATTGGGGAGGGGGCGGGCGCTAATCATATTGCATACGACAACGAAGATAACGGGCAGCCGAGAAAACTACCTGGTTAACCGGTATACAGATCGCACAAGTGGGGGCTGTTCGCTTGTGAAATTTAACTTTAAACTTAAATGCTCAGTCCTGTCACAATGCGCCCGGTGAGGCGGACGGGAAGCTGGCGTGAGGCATGAGATG
This sequence comes from Frankliniella intonsa, assembly GCA_033675135.1. Classification (NCBI taxonomy): domain Eukaryota; kingdom Metazoa; phylum Arthropoda; class Insecta; order Thysanoptera; family Thripidae; genus Frankliniella; species Frankliniella intonsa. The sequence continues at coordinate 15,257,608 of CM066255.1, read as the reverse complement.
TGGCCGCATCAGATTAGCCAACTTATACGGGACTGAACGAATGAAACGGCGCGAATGTATCGAGATTAAACGCCTCTACCTTATAACATTTAAAAGTCCGGTACGATTCAACACCGCGTTTACCTTTCTCCTTGTCACACCCACGGAATAGCCACAATGAGAGGGGGGGGGGGATACACCTTGCGCGGCGCTGGGCTGGCGCTGACTAACCTCCTGGGCGGAGCGCTGGGCGCCGCCGCCTGCAGCGCGGCGAGGACCACGGTGAGGACCGCCAGCATCGTCGAGGCGGCGGCTGCAGTCAGACTTCAGGCCCTGCTCGTAGCGCTGGGACATGCGACACGGGCGCCATGAGGAGGCGAGAGTCCCATCAGCTGTTCCGGGCCGCGGGGGCGGGGCCGGGGGCGGGGCGGGGGGCGGGCGCGTCTGGTGTCCGCGACATGGTCCGCCCTGCTGCTGCGGGCCTGGCCGGGAGCGCGTGGCGCCGCCGAGGAGGCACTGGCGGCATCCTGGCGAGGCGCAGGGAACCCCTCCACCGCACCGCGCGGGGAGGGGGGGGGGGTCTTAAATTAGCCGGTGGCAGCCGCCACGGGGCCAGAGCCGCACGGCAGCCTCCGCCTCGCCAGGTCACTCACTTCCTCCCGTGCCGTCGAGCCCGGCCCGACGCGGCGCGGCGCGAGATGAGACACGCGGCTGCAACTGTTGACCCGACCTGCCGCACGCGGCTCACGCGGCGCAACCCCCTGCGCGTGTCGCCTGCTGCCCGTCGGGCGCACAACTGAGCATTTCGCCCGGTCGCCGTTGGGGGCGCAAGTGGCGCGAGTGCCGCCCTCTAGCGGAGTGGGACGGGAACTGACACGCAACCAAATTGGCGCGCCTTTTTGAACCGCCAGTACAAAGGGTGCAATATTAATATGTTTCGCTGGCACGTTGTTTTAGATAGTGCCGCGTATGCGTATAAGCCGAGGTATCAACTTCAGCCCATATTTTAACGTGATAACGTGATGAACCGTGTCTGTAGAATCCCTCCGCGAGAAAAATAAAACATGTCGCAAGTTGCAGCTATGCATAAATTACATAACGCTTTTTGGCAAAGCGTTTGCTTTCCCCTTATGTGGGTTCAAAATCTAAATGAATTTTCATAAACTCTATTTTTAAATAAATGCGAATTGCAAAAAATATTATGCTTTTTCCCATGTCAGGTTTTTTCAACATCTTTCTACCTAAGCCTATTCAATAAGGGATCTAACAATAAAAAGAACAGCATAGTGTGTCCTAGAGATTAAATCACAGCATTGTAGGTAGAGGGGGTTAAGCATTAAGCAAGGCAGCCTCACATTCAGAAGAATATTTATTTTGTGCAAGATGTCTTTCACAGCAAAATGTGGCAAACAAACTATGCCTCTGTTTAAAGGATTATTAACCCTCATCCATGTTTTTGATAAGCATCTGTGGTCCTGAGGTATTGAATTGAAATAAAATGGCAAATGGCTGACAGAACAACAACTTCATCTTTCTTAAAGCAGAAGAAGTACAAGAATACATCTGCTTACTATGATATGCCGTAGTAAGGAAACTTAACTAAAAGTACAAAAATATACTCCTCACAAAAAGAACACGAACTGAACATTTTCTTCAACAGGGGAGAAAGCATATGGCTGTCAGCAGTAATACAACTATAAAAGATAATAAAACCTTTAAAATACAATCTACCTAACTACAGTAAGTACTATTTTTCCCCCTAATATCCCCAAACAGTCAAACTCACAGCCATTAAGGAGGTCCACTAGCAGTGGAATAGATTCTCACCAATTATCATGCTAAACTTCAGTCCATTCTTAATCAAACACTACATAATACATTTTGGCAGTAGTTAGCTTTTCATTTGTGAATAGTACATACAAATTATCAAATCTAAGGTTTAGTAGGATAATCTAGTTTTTCTACAAATCACAGTAAAAGTTTAAAGATAACTTAAATTAGTAAGTGAGTCTTGTTCATTGGCTTGCTGGGTAAATAAAATCTCTCCACAACTCGGGAAGAGAATAATGAGGATGACTACTGAGAGGAATCATCTTATGCTCATTGAACGGAGCCACAACATGAGAAGTAGGAGGTGCACATTTATGCATCATAAAATACTGTAAAAGAAATGTTATGTAACTACATAGTAGGAAAATGAATTCAGTGCATACAATAGGGGACTATAAAGTGTACCTTAATTGGGTGAGACTCATCATCTTTTATTCTTCGGTGATGGTTCCACATGGTGCTTCCTCCTCTAGAAACCACAAGAAACTCCGAAGTGTAGAGATAAGCATTTTTAATACAACCTTTAACATTAGGATTGTTTTGTTTGATGAATTGGGTGAATTCCTCAAGACCCAATGCCATAAGCCTGAAAACAAAAGAAAAAAAAATGTATTTTGATAGTTTAAAGGAAAGAAAAATAAAGGGGAAGAGAGAAAAAAAGAAGAAAAAAACTACTTGTGAGCAAGACAAATTAAATATTCCAAGGCAAAAGAAAAAGGACTCACTGTTCTTCTGAAGGAAAAATTTCTATTTTCTTTATTTCATGCAACAAAAAGGGAGAATGAGGAAGCAGTTGTGGGTAGATAAAAGCTTTGCTCTGGGCCATTAAATCCAATAATTGAGGAGGGAATTTTATTGTGGTCTTCTGCCTCCTCTCTTTTAAACGTATGCTGGAAATAAAAACTGAAAGATTACCAAAATGAAACTTTGTTTACCCCATTCCAATAGTTGGAAAAACTTACGCCTTAGCAACTTGCTCCTTTACAAACCTGCAACAATAATAATAATAATTGTTTTTTCAAATGGAATGATCAAAGGCACAATGTAGAAACGGGCATTAATAGCACTTACTGCATTATTTCAGGGCCTTCATGAGATGACAATTTTTGTTCCCAACAAGTCATTACTTCTAATGCTGATGTGAGGTTGGCTGGCTGAAATGCTGATTTCTTTTTACCCCCGGCCATTTCATTCAAATATTCCTGTATTTTGGCAAATGGTTTGAGAAAAGTCTATTGTGTTTTAAGTAACACTAAGTTCAATAAATACCGACCAATTTTTGCTTGCATGGTAGGGCATGGTGTTCATGAACAGGGTGTTGATAAGTTTGCAAGAAAACCTGAGTCAAGAGCTGAACATGTTGCCTCATTTGCTGATCAAGAACAAGCCGTTGAATGGAACTCAATATAACTTGTCCATCAAGGATGACATCTCCTTGGGGTGATAAATATGAATCACCACTGATTTTAGGAGTAATAGAATCAGTGTCTCCAGGGGATGGAGGTTCACTTGACAAGGCCAAGCTGACAGACGCATCAGGATCTGAGGAAACAGAATCTTCTGGGGGTGCAGTTTCATTTACTTGAACAGACAAGGTCTCATATCCCTCATTCTCCTCATTCTGACTGTCAGTTTCAACCCAGCTTTTATCTGTGTTTTGAGTTTCCTATAAATATAAAAGGAACATTATTTTTAATCTAAGAGATTACAATGAGAACACAAAATTATGGGATAGGAAGCAACAAATCCTGTTATCTCCAAAAATAGATAGCAAAGACAGCCAAATTTTGGAATAATTGTTTGTCTTGAAAACTAGAACAATAACAATAAATTCTTTTATGAATATGCTTTATGAATGAAAACAAACAGTGCCTTTTCCCCATCAGTTGAAAACAGCTCACGCCTCGAGAAGGCTGGGGTAGGCCACTTCCCAGTTCACGCTTATCGCTTGACTGTTGCGATAGCTTTCTATTGAATAGCTTCACTGGGTTTGTGAGCCACATAACATATTAAATTTGTGGTCAGTGAGGATTTTAGTCTAGTTTTGGAACTTGCAGAACAGATTTGATTGACTGATTACAAACAGTATTATACTCACCAATGAAGGATTTGCAAAATTTCCAGAATTGTCTTGCCAATGAGACACTGAATTCATCAAATAATATTGCTTTCCAGGGGAGAAAGTAGTTTCATTGTTATTCTCTACAGCACGAACTGGTGTATTGGCTCCTATCATTCCAATATTTTCAAAATTGTTCTCATTGTTTGGGAATTCGCCAATGTAACTCTCGAGTTTTCCTGGAGTTAAGAACATGAGCTGCCCATCATCATTCCCAGGAGAGTTTGAGAAGTTTTCAAGTTTGCCTGGTGTGCAAGACAGTTTTGATGTCTTACTTATTTGACTCTCTGGATAAGTATTTGGTTGCCCAGGGGTACATCTCACTCTGTTTCCAGATTGACTAGCTGGAACCGGATTTGAGTAATGGTTCAGTTTCCCCGAAGAGTTGAATACATTCATCTTCTTTCCACTCTGGCTACCACACATTGGTTTGGTAAGACAATTACCCTGATTGGTACCAAAGTCAGAGCTTTCCTTCTTTCCAGAAGAGTCAGCTTTTCCTTTAACTAAATGAGTATGACCAACTTCCTCCTTACTTTGACTTTGATATACATTTTGGTCAGTATTGATCTCGTTTGGAAGGATTTTTTTCCCTGTGTCCGGGGTTCTTACACATGGTGGGCTCATAGGGGGCACAGGTGTATTAAGGGTTGGGGTACTTGGGCTTCTTGTTGGGGGAGTTGTTTTCAGAGCCGCCATGGGTGTAATAGACCCCAAAGACATGTAGGCATCCAGAAATAGAGACATATCTTCATTTCCCGTTAAAATGCTGTTACTGCTGCCTACTTCAGATTGTGTGTCATTGTTCTTTTCACCATTTTCTTTCTTCTCATCTTCATCACTAGACAAATTTTCTGTGAATTCTAGCAACTCTCTCATGAGCTCATTTAGTTCACGTTTAGACACTCTTACAGCTCTATCCTTTCTCAGCTCCTCTTTGTCAACTAAAAAAGAAATAGTAATGTAGAAAATAAAATTTTGAGGAGTCAATCAATAGAAACTTAACTGACAAACTTACTTATTTCTTCATCAGCTAATACATTATATTCTGGATCATCATCATCCTCATGGTTTTGTATTTCTGGTTCTTTAAATTGGGAAAAAAAAAGTTTTCATGTAAAACAACAATTTTAAGCAGGAGAAGAAAGTACTTTATGTGCTGATAAACAGACCTGAACGCATTGGCTGCATGAACTCTTTCAAAAATTCCTGCCAATCTTCATTATCACAAGTAACACCATAAAGATCAGGGGTTATGTCTGGAGGAACAAAAGCCTGCTCAATCTCTTCCAGAGGAGTGTCATTTAGTGGAAGCTTAGAGCGGGTGCGGAGAGCTATATTTTCCTCTTCTTGCTGGGGCTCTGAAGGCAACTGCAATTTTTCCAAAATAATTAAGCCAATAACCCAATGTTAGAGATACAGTGCAGTGCAGTGCACAGAGATTAAGTTGAAAACTCACCGAAGGCACTTTGAAGACCCCATCCTCAGACCAATTAGTTTGTGTTGCTGAATCAGTAATGTGAGGCTTTGGGGATGGAGTGGGTGTTGCTGGACAAGATTCAGTATCTGTATCACAGAAAGCTGGAGAAGGTTGTTCGATGGAAATGTCTCTTTCAGATCCTCTTTCTGAACCATCTCGCTCCGAATATTCATTGTCACTATGTTCGTCTTCACCTGGCTGGTATTCCTCATCATCTTCAGAGTCATCTAACTCTTCACTTATTAAAGCTTGACACTCTGATGGTGGTTGACCTTTGTGTGGTGTTCCTGCCCATGAAACATCTGATATTGTTGCATCATCACAAAGAAGTTTAGCTTTGGCCCTAGTCATTCTAGGTTCAAAATTGATATCTGAATCTCCCGACACTGAAATATCACCAGACCTAATACTCCGTCTAACCATGGCTTGGACATAAGGGTTTGTAATTACACTCCTTAGAATGTTCTTTACATTAGGAACAGTCAGACGATTTCTCTCTGCTTTGGCTTCAAGTTGACGCTCAATTTCTTCACCCATACCACTTAATATAGCATTATCCTCTTCAGAGACCTCTGATTGTTTCCTTTTCCTACCACGGTGGATTGGAGAAGGATGACATTCAACCTCTGATTCAACAATTTCCAAGCTTCCAGATGAGCTCTCCTTAGAGCTGTCTTCATCTTCATCCCAACCACCATGTGGAAAATCCAGCTCAACAGTAACTGTTCCATTGCTTTCAGTACTAGAGAAAGTTTTAACACTCCAAGATGGGTCTGTGGAACTAGCATTTTTGGAAAAGGTGGTAGACTTCTCCGTATCATTCTCTTTAGAGAATGAATGTGAATGTCTTCGAGATCTTGAATCTTGTAAGTTGAAACTTTGCTTAGAAATTGGTGAGCTCAGTGATTTTGAAGACCGAGCGGGACTGCCTTTACTCCATAGTACTCTGCGAACAGGGCTCGAGCTCGAGTTGTTCCCACATCCATTGCTTGCGCTTGGGGTAGACGAACATCCGGGACTACTGGTAAAAGTTGGAGAAAATTCATTTCTCCTCTTTGACTGTTTGGGTAGAGGTGTTCTGGGAGACAGAGACGATCGACCGCTCATGGTGGACTACTTGAAGACAAGCTCAACACTTGTGTCAGTAACATGGTGCAGAACCTACAAAACGAAAAAGAGAATAATGAAATAAGGCGGCGTAAGTTTAAACCTAATCACAAAAACAATACCCTAACACCTTAACCTAGAATACGGGACAAAGAGTTGAAAAAGGAACCTAACGTAGGAATCAGAAAATACAGTAAAACTAGAAGTTCGTGCTCATAACTGCAGAAACCGACGTCTTTTATTTGGTTAAAACAATATGAGCGACAACAAATAATGAATTATTCTGAATGAAGCAAGAGGACAAAAGTTCGGTTACGCTGCACTTACGTTTAACACATCAGCTTAAGACGTTGGGGAATCGTTTAAAAAGTGAATAAAATCGACGAAATCCCTACGAAGCGTTAGCGGCCACTGATTACGAAGGTTTCTTGGCAGAATAACGTTTTCTGTGCTAGTACCCGCTAGTGCCCTAAACCTACATGAAACCCGCGCAAAATTATTTGTTTGGTTTGACATCGGGCGCGCCGAGGGAGGAGGGGGGAAGGGGTAAGTGGGGGATAGGCAGCAGAAAAGTATGAAGAATTTTACTTACAAAGATTATTATGGAATGCAGAAAATACACTAGATTTCTCTTTGTCTGAGAAGTTAAAAGTAATTTTATAGCACTGAGAAAAATCTCTAGATTTTATATCCCGAAAGAATAGATGTAAAAACTAAATGAAACCTGGATCTGCCCAGGTGTGTGAAGATAGAGATTTCTCATCAATGCATTACAAGTCCGTGGGTCTTCATTTCGTAGCATTTCATTCACATTCAAATCGGACCTTGGCATTAGAAGTCATTTTGTGAAAACTAACAAGTCATCTGTCAGTTGATTCGTTTTCTGTTGCGGAAAGTCTTTTATTTTTATTCAAAATGGTGAGTATGTCGGCTTCTAATTCTCTTTGTTTATGTACTACAAATAATGTGACCTACGAATCATTAAATACTCTGTAATTCTTTGAAACCGGCATCTTAACCTCATCAGTTGTTCGTGTTTGTGACAATTATTTTACTTCCTGCACATGACCTATACGTTTATATGACTGCTATCTCTATTGCCTAATTCTACTTCCTATTCCAGGCACGACGATATGACACACGTACCACTATTTTTTCTCCAGAAGGTATTGTCCTCAGCAGCCGCGACCCCCCTTGTCATTACTTGCAAGTCTTTATCCTACTGCAGTTTATTAATATTGGTGAATAAATTCTGTTTAGGACGATTGTATCAGGTGGAATATGCCATGGAAGCTATCAGCCATGCTGGCACGTGTCTTGGCATTTTGGCAAATGATGGCATCCTTCTAGCTGCTGAAAGACGTAACATCAACAAGCTTCTTGATGAAGTGTTTTTCTCAGAAAAAATTTACAAATTAACAAAGTAAGCATGCACATAAAATTGTGGGAATCATGCTGGTTTGTATAAAAACATTTTGCAGTATAAATATTCATACTATGAAATCTTGTTTCAGTGATATGGTCTGCAGTGTGGCTGGTATTACCTCTGATGCTAATGTCCTCACAAATGAATTACGGTTGATTGCCCAACGTTATCTTGCGCAGTATGGTGAATCAATGCCCTGTGAGCAATTAGTCTCAGCTTTGTGTGATATGAAGCAAGCCTATACACAGTATGGAGGTGAGTCATAAGAGAATTTATAAATCACATTACAGATCAGATTGATTGAATAATATTGTAACAATTTTCAGGCAAGCGTCCGTTTGGAGTGTCAATTTTGTACATGGGCTGGGACAAGCACTATGGATACCAACTCTACCAGTCTGATCCCAGTGGAAACTACGGTGGCTGGAAAGCCACGTGCATTGGTCATAATAGTTCAGTATGTATAAAATATTTCAAGAAATGAGTTTAATGAAATTAGATTTACTTTCTTAGTGTACATCTTTCTTTGTAACTCACCTGTATTGCTTTCTGGTATTCTGTAGGCAGCTGTGTCAACTCTGAAGCAGGAGTACAAGGAAGGAGAAATGACACTTGAAGAAGCCAAAGCCCTGGCCATAAAGGTTCTTAGCAAGACCCTAGATTTAACTAAACTCACTTCAGAGAAAGGTAAGAGGCTGTCAAAATAACTGCTCAAGTCAAAGGAGTTTAATTTGAACAAATTTATAGTAATTGTTTTCAAACTCTACAGTGGAGATGGCTACTCTATCAAGGAAAGATGACAAAACTGTCATAAAAATCCTCCCAGCTGCTGAGGTTGATGAGCTTGTTGCAGCTTATGAAAAGCTGGAGGCCGAGGCTGAGGCTGCCAAGCGAGAAAAGCAGAAGAGTTAGATGAGAAATGAGTTTCTTGAAATAATACTGTTAATTCAAATTGTCACCTCTCATTATTAAAATTATTTTATATCTCGAAGCACTTTTCTTACTCGAACACTTTCTCAACACCTATTGATCAATATTGATCAATATGGATACCATGAGGCGCCGGGGAACGGCTCCAAGCGCCAACGCTTTGCCCGCCAACTTTTATTGCAGTTAAAGACCCGAAAGGGCCCTCTCGCGGTTGGCGCGGTCTACGTCTACGGCGGGGCGTTACATAAGAGTGGTCCGCGTGGTTCGCGGGGGCTGCTCGTGGTCCGCGGGTAGTGCCGCGGAGGTAGCTCGCGGACCGTGAATACGTGGGGGTGACTCGCTGTGTCGCGAGGGTGACCTCGCGGACCGCTATCGTCTTCCCCCGCAAACCCGAAAGGAGCGGTGCCGGCGGGTTGCATAGTACTAAAGTGTGCCGGGTTAATTAGCCACCTGGCACAATTCATATTAGAGTGGAAAAGAGTCTGTGATAATGACTAACTTCCAAAGAACCCTTTGAGAACATAAGCTTTCAGCACAATTTGTCTGGTAACGTCGCTGCAGATGCTGAAAGGATGATTAAAAGGAAGAATTTGATGTAATTAATGAAGTTAGTTCACGGAGAGGCAGCTTTATCTTGGAGCTACACACAATTGAGGAAATAGATAACACATTAAGTGTTTAAATCAGGATGTATTTCAGTAACAAGCTTGTACACTAACAAACTTGACAATTCAAATTTAGGCTATCCCATTTTTCTTGAGCAGTCAAGTGAATGCAGCTGGACATGCTAGTCCCGTGGAAGTAACATGCTTATGGCAGTAAATGGTACAGAGCTCCACATTGCTTGGGAAATTCAAAAAACGAGCAAGAACATAAGATTTATCACAAATTTATTTCCTTGGGAAACAAAGATCATGATGCATGGAGATCTGTACAAAGTGCATACCGAACAGAACATTCCAAGGCTAAGTAGGATACCAGGTCAGCCCTGAAATGCTTTACAAGTCATTTGTTTTGTTAAAAATTGTACTTACAAAATAGCTTCCCAAGCCATTTAATTGATAAAATTTCCTACATGTTCAAGGATAATAATGCTGATTTATTTACTGAAGCTGGCGAGGAAGTCTGTTACAATTTTCTTAAGTTTAGCATCTGTTTCATCAGTGATCTTGCCCTCCTTGGAGATGGTGGCGAGAACATCTTTGTGTGATGAGCTGTAACAAAAATGGTTATGAGTTTCTCTGGCTTGAAAATCAGTTCCATATTATTTACCAATTCACTTACAGAATGTGTTCCAAGAACTGCTTCTCGAACTCAGTGATCTTTGAGGGGTCAAGTTTGTCGAGGTGACCTCGGACACCACAGTAAATGACAGCAACCTGCTCTTCGATAGCCATGGGAACTGAAAGGAAGTTATATGTTAGGGAGGGATACAAGTAGAAGTGGAAATGGCTAGTCATGTATGTGATGACTCACCATACTGTCCCTGCTTCAACAGCTCAGTAAGACGAACTCCTCGGTTCAGCAGCTGCTGGGTGGCAGCATCCAGATCTGAACCGAACTGGGCAAAGGCAGCAACTTCACGGTACTGGGCCAACTCAAGCTTCATGGAACCAGCCACTTGCTTCATGGCACGGGTCTGGGCAGCTGATCCTACTCGGGACACTGAAAGACCGACGTTGATGGCAGGTCGGATACCCTTGTAGAACAACTCAGTTTCCAAGAAGATCTGTCCGTCAGTGATAGAAATTACGTTGGTAGGAATGTAAGCAGACACATCACCAGCCTGGGTTTCAATAACAGGCAGGGCGGTCAATGAACCACCACCAAGGGCAGTGCTCATCTTGGCAGCACGCTCAAGGAGACGTGAGTGAAGGTAGAACACATCACCAGGGTAGGCCTCACGACCTGGGGGTCGTCTCAGCAGTAGGGACATCTATAGACAAAATATGAGTCAAATATTGAAGTACATTCAGGGCTGACCAGTCAACCAAAAGAGAGAAAGCTGACCTGACGGTAGGCAACAGCCTGTTTGGACAAGTCATCATAGATGATAAGGGCGTGCTTTCCATTGTCACGGAAATATTCTCCCATGGCACAGCCAGAGTAAGGAGCCAAGTACTGCAGAGGAGCAGCATCAGAAGCGGTAGCAGCCACAATAATGGTGTACTTCATGGCACCTGTCATAAAAGAGCAATGTGTCATTATTTTGAAGCATGATCTTACAGCAAAAAGTAGACAAACAACATACCAGCATCAGTGAGCCTCTTCACAATCTGGGCCACAGTGGATCGCTTTTGACCAATAGCAACATAGATACAGTACAGTTTCTTCTTCTCGTCGGAACCCTCGTTGAAGCGCTGCTGGTTAATGATGGTGTCAATAGCAAGGGCAGTTTTGCCAGTCTGACGATCACCAATGATCAACTCACGCTGACCACGACCAATAGGCACCAAAGAGTCAACGGCCTTGATACCAGTTTGCATGGGGTCCCTGACAGACTCTCGGGGAATAATACCAGGTGCCTTGGTACCAACACGGAACCTGAAAAGAGGAATAATTAGGCTCAGTGGCTTATATAACAAATTGGTCACAAGTGTTGAACTGGAACACACCTAGCCTTTCCCTTGATAGTTCCCTTGCCATCAATAGCATCACCAAGGGCATCAACAACACGACCGAGCAGATCATCACCGACAGGGACATCCACAATGGCACCAGTACGCTTGACAATGTCTCCCTCCTTGATAAGTTTGTCATTACCGAATACTACAATACCAACATTGTCGGGCTCCAAGTTCAAAGCCATACCCTGTGAGGATAAATATAGAATCATCAGGTTAGAAGTTAGCTAGCAAACCAGCTTGACAAGGTCATAGAAACGTATTGAACAAACCTTGAGACCAGATGAGAATTCCACCATCTCATCAGCCTGGATGTTCTTCAGACCATACACACGAGCAATACCGTCACCAATGCTCAAGACACGTCCAGTTTCTTCGAAGTCAGCCTGGAAGATAGGTCTTTGGTAAATCACAGAGCGCCACATAATCTGAATCAATACAGTTCAAACTTTGCACAGACATACCTTGGGAGCTGATCCCATAATCCTCTCCTCCAGGATTGATGACAATTCCGCTGCCCGCTTGCTGCAAGAAACATGGAGGGCCCTAGCAGCGACCAGGGATCCCGGCCCAGCCATGTTTGAAACCTGGTCATTTAAAATGAAAGAAAAAAGAAGACATTAAAATATTGTTTACAATTTACGTATCACGAGCAGTCTAAAAATTATAGCAAGATATCACAATGATCCGAAAACTTAAAGTTCACCTCATCTCACATGACCTCATACAGAGAGGTTAGAATGTCACTGGCCCTTTCATTCATTCAAACCCATGGAATAAAGCACTGTCCAGCAAGGTACGCACGAAAATTTCGTGGTATGGCTCACGACAGAAATGTGACAGACGATAAAACGCAAAATTGAACTAGAATGACTGCAGCAATTAAAATTTCGCGGCCGGCACACCCTCACAAAACTGTATAAAATATCTTATCCATCAGCTGATTTCAAATGGCAACAGTTTATTTAAACAAAAGGTAAAATTGGGGAATGTCACGCATGTACATTAGCGTGTCGCAAACTAATTTATTTGAAAACTTCGGTATGGATCGAAATGTCCTCCAGGCAATAGAGGGCAACCTCCACAGGCTCCGCTCTGGCACTTTAACGATAGGAATCCATTGAGTCGGGGGGCACAATTCATCAATAACTTCAATCATATGACGTTTGACAAAATGTTGCATAAAATTTCGTACCTGTGGGACGACATTTGGCAATGCCTTCGCCACCTTAGCAGCGAGACGAGCGGAGAGGAGAGCCATTTTGAACAACACTTATCGAAGGGACCCCAAAGATGGAGAGCAGTAGACAAATCAAATCCCAGCAGGCCATGCACTATGCAGACTCCAACCCAAAGTCACTGCCCGATTTTGTACTTGGGAAAGGTAAAAGGATGCGGCGTGCCGATGCACTCAAATATAGAACACTAATGAACTGAAATATTAAAAGTCTGATAGAGATGATTTAGCTTTGCGTTCACGAATAAATGTAATTCCTATCCTCCAAAGCCACTTTGGTGTAGAGATTACGTCTGGTTGGGAAACTAAACGACTATACGGCCAGTCTTTTAGGTCGACATTGTTTTCTCGTCTACGGCTTTATTCCGGCTTTTTTTCGGTCATTTATTAAGGTTTAGTAGTAAATTATGCAAAATTGTAGATAATTAGGGCATCCCTCATTCTCTACGGAACCGAATTTGAGTGAAATATGCTTGAACAGGTTCTGCAAACATTTCTGACCACACCGACCAGCGCAGGCGGCGGCAAAGCTGATGTCTCTGTGTTGAGTTTGACTACACACCTACAACAAGCCCATCGCCTCATTCGTGCACAGGCTGCCCATCCCGACGGCTGAACATCGTGCCGGTCCTCTGCTGGAAGTCTTGAAAGGTGAATTTTCGGAAGTGTTTTGTGAGCCAAGTTGATGTAATTTAGACATCAATTTCAAACCCAGCATGCCCATTCCTACGCGCGAGGAGACCCCGCAACTATATTGGTGGAATTTGACCAGTAAATGCCCTAAATTAGGAAATAAGGCATTTTGGCCTTCCCTCCTCCCTCGTGCCACACATTTACTTTTCTCCGGTTTGGCTTGTGCCTCGCATCCCTGAGGTCTTCTCTTGTCCGTCTGTTGTGCCGCCCTTCGTTACTTTCCTCTCCCGTGCAGTTTTTTCTGCGATTTTCGTCGAATTCGAGGACTTACCGGTGTCGGGTGCCCAAGCCAGAAGCCAGGACCGTTCGCCTAGTAGGCTGTAATCTAACACAATGCTGATTGGGCTTTTCTAGAACGCCTGGAAGCAACGTTGACTACCTTTCGCTCCTCGACGGTCCCGTGGTGTCGTATTGGACACTTCACTTCAGTACCTATTCCTTCATTTGAAATAGGTGAGTAAATATCCAAGCTATTGTGAAGGGATTTTTCTAAGCCATCTAAAGATGAATTGGGCCAGTCCATCTCAGCTGATTTGTGTTTCCGGTTATCGGAATTTCCTTTCAACTCTCTATGGCCTAATATTTAACTGCTCCAACATCATTATCCCGTGATACTTTTCTTTGAATGGTTCACCTGTTGCTTAGTAAGCTTGTTTGTGAGGTTATGAGATGCTCCAAACTCTTAGCATTCATGTCCCCTCTGATACTTTTTATATATCGTACAGAACTTGTCATGCTCTGAGATGTGATCGTATCTTAATGAGTAGTGTTTGCTAGTTGCCTCATTGCTCCTGCACTCGTGTCTTGTCATTTCTGCCTCTAAAATATTACATTTTTCTTGCAGCTTTTGCATCAACATGGATGATGATTGGGATGATTCTGTGAGTATTATTGAACGTCAGTGCTGTATTTTGAGGACACTTTCATAGGTGCTGAGAGGGCCGCTGATTGACCAACTTCTGCGTGTGTTTCAGCCTTCTCCCTCTGCTGGAGCGGGACGAGGATTTGCTATGAATGGCGATGATGGTGGCGACGGTGGGTTTGGCGGCGACGGTGGGTTTGGCGGAGGACGAGGCGGCCGCGGTGGGCGCGGCGGCCGAGGTGGATTTGGAGGGCGCCGTGACGATGACGACGGTGAAGGAGGTGGCTTCCGTGGAGGACGCGGGGGCCGCGGGGGACGTGGAGGTGGCCGCGGCGGGCGGCGAGAAGACGGCGAAGATGGTGGTGGCTTTAGAGGCCGCCGTCGGGACGAGGATGGTGAAAATGGAGGTTTCCAGGACGGCGAAGGTGCAGAAGGTATGTGTCCGGGTAACACCTGTGGAGTGATTTGTACTCTTACGTTATATGTGTCCATGTTGAATATTTGTTGATTTTTTCCTTAGGTGGCGAGAATGGAGAAGAAAGGCCGAAACCAGTCACCTACATTCCTCCTGAACCCAGTGACGATCCTGAGGAGATGTTTAAAACAGGCATAGCTTCTGGTATCAATTTCAACAAGTATGACAAGATAGAAGTCAGCGTAAGTATCTACCTCTTCCCTGTGCCATTAATTTGCAGGTATGTCTGAATTAATGATTTTGAACTTTGTATCCAGGTCTCAGGGGAAAATGCACCCAAACCAGTGATGTCATTTGAAGCAGCAAACCTCAGAGTTCTGTTGGCAGAGAATGTAAAGAAGAGTGGTTACGTTAAGCCCACTCCTGTTCAGAAGTATGCCATACCAATTGTAATGGCTGGTAGAGATTTGATGGCATCCGCTCAAACTGGATCAGGAAAGACTGTAAGTATTATTTGAAATGCTCGTACTGTTCTAGTGTTAAGCATTTGAAGTCCTTGATTTTGTTTTCATTTCCAGGCTGGGTTTCTATTACCCATTTTGAACAAGCTGCTGTCAGATCCTGTTGATCTTGTGGTTGATGGCGAGCATACGGAACCTCAAGCTGTCATTGTTAGTCCTACGAGAGAGTTGACAACTCAAATTTTTAATGAAGCTAGGAAATTTGCATCAGGATCAATTCTGAAAGTCTGCATTGCTTATGGAGGAGCTGCAGTTCGGCATCAGGCTGACAAAATTCGGGTAAGAGCACATCTCATGTCATCAATCTTCACTCTAAGTTGCAGATTACTTACCCCTTCATTTACAGATGGGTTGCCATATTTTGGTTGCTACACCTGGAAGATTAATGGATTTTGTAAACAGAGGAAGAATAACATTCTCATCTATTAGATTTGTGGTTCTTGATGAAGCTGATCGAATGTTGGACATGGGTTTTATGCCTGACATGGAGAAGATGATGAATCACCCCACAATGGTGCCAAAAGTGAGTACACAAATTGACTTCGAAGGCATTGTATTATTCTGCCTATCACTTAATGCTTGTAATTCTTTTCTAGGGAGAGAGGCAGACACTCATGTTTTCTGCCACATTTCCTGAAAATGTTCAGGAACTAGCTAGGAAATTCCTTGAATCTTACATTTTCTTAGCTGTTGGTCTTGTGGGTGGTGCCAATGACGACGTTACTCAGACAATATTAGAAGTTGACCGCAACAAGAAAAGAGACACAGTACTAGAGATTCTACAAAATGGAGGTAACTTGGATTTTTTTATCCCTCTCCAACTCTCTCCCTGTGCAAGCTTAACTTAAATTGTCAATTGGTATAAACATTTTTCTTCTCTTTTAGAACTTGAAAAAACCATCATCTTTGTGGAAACCAAGAGAAATGCAGATTTTCTGGCAGCATTTTTATCGGGCAAAAATTTGCCTACAACCTCCATCCATGGTGATAGAGAGCAGCGGGAAAGAGAAGAAGCATTGAGAGACTTTACAAGTGGACACATGAAAATTTTAGTTGCTACTGCTGTGGCTGCCAGAGGACTTGGTAACTACCCTACATTTCTATTCATCTAGTTCTTGTGACATTTTTAAACTCAAATCAATATCATTATTTTTCTTTTTCAGATATCAAGGATGTTGCACATGTGATAAATTATGACATGCCCAAAGATGTTGACGAATTTGTACACAGAATTGGACGAACTGGGAGAGTAGGCAATACTGGTCGGGCCACATCTTTCTATGATCCTGGCAATGACTCCAGTATTGCAGGAGATTTAGCAAAACTTCTTCGTGAGGTATGTCCTTTTTTAGCTTTTATATTTGTATCGTAGAAAAATGTCCTCATTGTTTCCTTTAAATTTCAGGCTAACCAAGAAGTTCCCTCATTCTTGGATGGTTATGGAGGAGGTAGTGGTGGTGGTTTCTCTTCAGGCGCAACCAGTGATATTCGTGGTGGTGGCGCCGTCCATGTGCTGGAGAAAGAAGAAGAAGAATGGTGAATGCGACGTCTGACATCTGTGATATTTTAGGCTAATAAGTCAAGTGAATTCCTGTTTGCCGTGGACCATATTATTTACCATTTTGACCAATTTTCATTGTAGTGCAAACTGTTTTATATTCCTTGTGCAGTCATTGTCAAACTCTTTTATATTGATGTTGACTAGTGGTTAGCCTAGCCTATCACTTCTAAAGATTGATTTCCTCTTGATACATTTTTTGTTAATGTTATGTATTCAACTTGAATAAAAAATTTTGTTTGTATTGTATTTACCTGGTCATATTTTCCCTACCTTGACATCTCGGAAAGTGAAGTGAGATAAGAATAATATAAATCATTCATCGATGAAGTTCTGATCTAATTTTCCAACCCTTAAATGAAGTGCGGACAAGTATTTCAGTACCTGCTGTCCCCTTTCACTCATGGGCTAGAATATGTATACCTATGGAGAAGGCTAAGTCTCAACACATTTGATGGCCAACCTGCTCAGTCGTTTCTCTCCTGCATATTCATATCTAACGGGGTTGGCATTGAGTATTAAATGGGGCCAAATTGTGCCAGTTGCAATATACCTGAGGATACCTCATGACCTCGAAGACGAATCCATAAATTTGCAGGTGATAGCATCGCGAGTTTCAGCCAGGTTAGACGCTGACTGACGCGCAGTGGAGGGAAGGGCAATATTGTATGACAAATATAAAATAAAAATTTAATTTAATACTCTATGCCCACCCTGATGTCTATACTGCATCACCATCAAATCCCATCATAAAGGAGGTAGAAAGCAGTACGGCAATATTTCTTTTATTAGACAACAATGAATTTCTATAATACCTACTACAAAAGGCATTAGAAAATACAGAAAAAATAATACATGATTTTAGCGCATCATTCCATGTTATTTTCAACTGTCTCACTTACAAAACAAACCTACACATATAATACAGTTGTAAAATTCCATTCATTCATCTGTCAATAACAAAAAAAAAATGGAAATAAAGATACAATACTTGCAGATAGACAAGGGGAATCAAGGGGACATTCTGAAATTAGGGAGTGCACACACCATACTTAGTAGGTTGTCAAAATGCACAAGCACCTTCAACAAGGACAACTTTGGTTTCATGAGATTTGTTCACAGGGTTGGGAGTACATTAGACCTGTCTCAGCTCTGCACGGAGGGAGACATACAAGATACATGATGTAAAATGACTTTCCTTCACATTTCAAAATGCTAGGTATTTCCGCATATTGTTGAAGCAACCAAAGAGTACCACAACACATAAAAATACGAGCAAAATTATTAAAAGGAAAGGAAGAGAGCCAATAGCAACACCTTGTCAACATGACAAATATATCAGAGAAAATCAGAATGTTGATAAATGAGCTACAGGCTCTGAGTCTAATTAATTTGCCCAATAATTCTGAGAGTAGACCTGTTTTGAGCCAGGCTTGCTGGACTGGGTGGATGACTGAGACCTCTGTCCACTATTGTTTCCACTTTCCTGAGACAGAATAAAAAGATTAATTTATTACTTAAAAATCAGGAAAATGTTACTGAAGTAAACTGCAGAATGAATCTGACTCACCGATCGCCTGGAAGTATTCCTCATATCCATCTGCTGATGCACAGGATGTTGCATTAGAGTGGTAGAGTGATGATGTTGCTGGGGTATAGGAGGAGGGATGTACAGAGGAGTTGGAAAAGCCCCACTAGGTGCCATGCCTGTATTTTGATTTCCCGCAAGGTTGAATGGAGGCGGAGTGCCAGAATGGAAGCCTTTGTCATAGGACTGGAAAAAAAACATTAATTGCTTTAGATACACTAGTTCGGAAATTATTTGCTTTGATAAAATGAAATGCTTGTTAATAAGTTGACACCTTTCCGTTCTCACTCACATTAACCTTGCTGAGAGCCACATGAGTCTTGTTGTAAATATCTGTGGCTGACGACCCTGTGGATGGGGCATTGGTACCCACACCAGCTTTGTTGGCAGTCTGTGCTCCAGAATGACCGCCTGCATAGCTGCCTCCACCTTTGCTGTAATCTTGTGATGCTGACAGACCATCATAGCCTGAGCCATAGCTACTGCCATAACTTCCAGGCTTAGGGTACTGAGTCGAGTTTGAATTGCCATGGGCATTAGTTGCTGGGGCTACTTGCTATAAATGGGGAGGGAGGAAGTAATTAGCCTATTGCATCTTTGTCTCAGAAATACCTTTGACATTAAATCAATAAATGCTTACAGGGTACATAGCAGTAGGGGTACCATACTGATAATTGGCAGGGAGAACAGATCCACCATAGTATGCATAAGCTGCATAACCGGGTGGGAACCCTGTGGCATTCATCATAGGTTGTTGATGAGCCTGGGTTGCATTCTGAAAGAAAATCAATAGATAAATAAAAGGATCAAAAACCAAAGAAGTCTAATTCTTTTGCTCAGATGAATTTAAGTAAAAAGTTACAACAAACTGGCATGAACAGAAATGGTCATACCTGTTGTGAAAGAGATGAAGGAACTGGTGAGGCATTATCAGTTCTTGCAAACCTAGCGTCTGACATTGAATAAGGGACATTTGCTAGACTGCCTTCTCTCCCAGTGGCTAAACTGGTTGGAGCCTGCTGAAAACTGATGTCATAATATCCTGGCTGAAAAACCGAAGAAAAAGTATAAATGTAAATATGTATACATATGAACAGTACAATGAGTAAAATACGTAAAAAAATAAATATGTACATCATTATCGCAATAGAAAAGGTTAAAAGATTGCAAATAGAGTTGGATGATTTCCTACCATGTGTGGTATTCTCAGAGGCATGATTTGCTGTTCTTCATAGCTATACACTGGCTGTTGGAAATATGGAAGTCCTCCTTGGCTCATAATGTACTGTGTACCTGCTGCCATAATTGGTTGCACCCCAGGTGGCATATTTTGCACAACACTCTTTGCTATAATTGAACAAATACCAAAATTAACAGAGTTTAAACCAAGGTTTAATTCCAAAATATTGCAGACCCAATGACACAGACCAAGTATTAACTTGTTACTCACCAGAAGAATTTGTAACTTTGGTAGAAGAAGTGTTATTGGCATTGGGCAAAGATGTAGTACCTTGTAAGCCAAGTGAAGGAGAATTGTTGACTGATCCACTGACGCTGGGAACAGAAAGCCCAGGAGCACCAGTGCTGCTGCTTGTCAATGGGCCGCTCAGATTTGACGTTGAAGTGGCAGTCGTGTCATACTAAAATAAGATAATGAAAAAAAAAAAATAGGAGTTATGACAAATTTGTTATGTTATGAAAAAAAAACTTTGCAATCCACTATGTTCTCACCTGAGGAAGGTCCTTGGCAGCAGTCAGCACAGAGGTGAGTTTGTTTGTGCTAGCAGCTGAAGCTGTGCTTGTACCATAGCTGTTCTGGTATGCACCACCAGTGCTTGATGTGGTGTACCCACTAGTCGAGCCCACAGTAGATCCAGAATTGTTGCCTCCAGTTGCTGATGCATTGGTATTGCTCGCACCATAAACAGATTGCACATTCTGGTAAGCCTGATTTGAGGCATTTGATGGGTAGCTTGTAGGGTACGAGTTAGAAGAACTGGAGGAAACCCCAGAGGTCGCTTGGGAGGGTGGGTAGCTTGAAGCATTGTATGCAGCTGATTGATATCCACTCCCTACACTCTTCTGGTTAGTATAGTTTGATTGGTAGTTGGAACTAGGTGTCGAGTAAGACAGAGATCCTGCAGCTCCTGCTCCACTTGCACTTGCTACATTTGAAACACTGCCTCCTGAGGTTTGATCATTTTTCACAAGGCTATCTAATGGAGAGGGAACAACAACTCCAACACCAGGTCCCCGTGACTGCTGGCTAAAGTTGCTTTGCTGGGATTTGAGATCATTGCTTTGAGACTGAGAACTTGATTGAGACTGTTGTGATTGAGAACCATGTAATAAAGTTTCCTGAAAGCAAAGAAGCTGTTAGTCCAATTAGGTCTGTGGTGAAAATTTAGCAAGGATGAGGTATGCAACCAACCTGCAAAGTCTGTGTCAATGCAGCAGCCTTCTGACCCGCTGTTTTGAAAGGATCAATGTCCATACTTTGCTGAGATGCAGGTGTTGAAGTGGTATCAATGCCACTGCCTGTACCTGCCCCTGTGGAATATTTTGCCATGGGTGAAGCCTGATTTTGAGTCTGAGATGGTTGCGACTGTGGTGAAGACTGAGGCTCTGTTGAACCAGTATCAAAGGCCTCTGTTCCAAAGTCCAAGGCGCCAAATTGCACATCCAACACCCCAATACTGTTAACACCATCTCCAGGCATTTCAACAGCACTCTGTGGAATCTTTAAAAAGAAAAATATAAAATACTGGCTCCTAACCCGACACAAGATGAATCAAGTTTGTAGAGACAATGTACCTTTGAGGGAGGAGGAACTCGAGGTCGTTGTGTCTTACTTCTAGGTGGAAGTGCTTGGGTATTACTGGCCTGAGTTGCTCCATCTTGATGTGATCCATACACAGTGCTATATGATGTTGCAGTTGCTGTATATGAAGCGGGTTGAGTTTGTCCCGCTGGGTAGGTGGTGAAACTTGAATTTACAGATGCTGCTGCACTGAAGTTGGAATCGGCCGCAGATGATACTGGCGGTACTGATGCACTGACCGACGAGTAAGTGCTGGGGTAGCTTGTAGGAGCAGGGGCATTTGCAGCTGAGTTTGCTGCACTTGCTGCATAGCTGTAGCCACTGGAGGGTGTGGACGGAGTAATCCCACGAGTTGCAGTCTTGGAATCAGCCGAATTAGCCAGTGGACCAGACATTGAGTTAAGACCACTCATTGCTCCTGACAGGGCATTAGAACTTTGTGGCTTGCCATCTGGCAACTGCCTCAGGTACTGAGATTGCACTGCAGACATGTTTCCAGTTCCAGCTGCACTCTGCGATTAACAAAAGGTAAGGCAAATAATAGCATATAGCACTTAAATAAAACTGAATAAGACATTACAATGCATACCTGTGCATAATTGAGATTTGTAGAATTGACACCAGGTGAAGTAGCCATGGATGGATCCGAGTTACTATTGTTAACTGTAAGGCTGTTAATGGTGTCATTTGCAGAGGCTTCTCCACTCACATTGCTGGGAGTGAACACCTTAGTGTCCGAGAGAGATCCAGTATACTCCTCATTGTACCAATCTTCAGGGGAAGGGAAATTGTCTGATAACATACCAAATTAGGTAAAGAATGGTTGTGTGAACAATAAAATGTTCAGCATCAGAGTATGAGGCCACTTACTTGATTTAGTATCCGTACCATCTTCATCAGGATTCCAGGATGTAGCCCTAGGAAATGGAGCGCCCCCTCGGTCGTGTCCACCCCGGTTGGGGAATGACCGTGGGCCTGTCCTGCTTCCTCCCCTGCCGCCTCCTCTACCTGCCCCATTGCTCATGCGTCCCCCCCTGTTACCACCACCACCACCTCCACGACGGAATGAATCTCTAGGCTCACGCTCACCGCCCGCAGAACCTCCAACAGCAATGTTACGGCTCTCTTCCAAATTTCTCTCATTTTCTTTGTTTTCCCTGCCTCGCCCTGCAGCATCAGTGGAAAAGAATAAGCAAATTGCCATAGTCATTTACCTTCATACATAAAACTAAATCTAAAAAGAGACTTACATCCCCTGTTGTCCTGCGCACCCCTGCCTCGCATTCTAGGCGGGCCGCCAACACCACCACCCCTCTGAGTCCGTGTGCGTTGCTGTGAATCAGTTTGGGCTGCTGGTTTAGTTGGAGTCTCGTCATCCCAGTTCTCACCATCAACATCAGCACTACTGATCCCACGAGGAGCAGCAGCATCTGGCTTTGAGTTGGCACTGGGAAGGCGATTCTTTTTCTTTTTAGAGGAAGTCTCCCACTCTCCCTGAGAAAATATACATAATTAGCATACTCTTAGAGTTATGAGCTAACAAAACTTGGGAAAAAAATGACATACAGATATTTGACCCTCAATGAGCATATTAACAGCTCTATTGAGATCATTATCACAATCATGTAAAGCGGTAGCAACCTCCTCTTCACTTTTATGGGTGGCATCCATCACCTGAAATACAACAAATGAAATAATTGAACACTGAAAACATATTGGTAAGGCTTTGATTCCCTATTACATACCTGTTTAATCTTGTCCCTCAGTTGAGGATCTTCATAATCCTCCCCTATGATCCTTGCAATTCGCATCTGTTCAGGTGTAGGCTGCAAAATAACATCCAATGTGGAATTTAAATCTGAGCAAATATTTCAACCACATTTTAAAGTAAAACAAGTAATATACCTGTGCCTTTGGATTCTCCGTTGTCTTTGCATTGTCTGTCTTGGTGTCTGTTTTCTGGGCTTTTGCAGAAGCATGATCCCCCTTCCCGCCTTTAGAGCCACGGGATGCGGCTCGACCAACTGAGCTCATCCCTAACACTATTTACACCTACTATTTACAATCCAATCTGAAACAAAATAAGAGCCACAATTACATACAATAAATTTCTGCAAGTAAAACTTTTAAATTTAGGCTGCATGTAATGAAAAGGCCAGAAAATTTAATCTTTAAAACTTGGAATAAAAATGTAACAATAAAGAAATTTTTGATAAGGTTTTTGATCACAGTAAATTATAGAAAACAAAAAGGAATTATTTTGCAGAGAATGGCAAGTGCAATGTCATCTCAAAAAAACAACAGAAAATTTAAAAGTGGGAGACTGAAAGATAATAATTGACCAAGCAACACAGTAAACAATCATTACACCATCACAACATTCCAAAGGCATAGTTACAAATATGGATGCAAAATATTTAAAGTAGAGTTAAAAAGCACTAAATCATCAAGCCCTCCAAACAAGCACCCAAACTACAGTAAATACTTGATTTCCAGGGCAGTGATGTTTGATAATACTGTAGGGAAACGGTAGGCTAGGGCACTCACAAAGGATAGGCTACAGGCGTGTTGACTCACGCCGGTACACAGTAAATTTCGCAAAAGTACTATAGAATGACCACTAATAGATACAAGGTCCTACTAAAGACTTGAAAATACCACTTCCGCGTATTTTCAAAGTATAACAATCGCAATTTGATAAAAAATATTGAAACTGAAGTTGATTCATAGGCCACTAGCGGCAGGATTGGGTCGAGCCTCGGTCTGCCAAAATACCAAGGTCAAAACGTACAATAAGCGAGAAAGAGACGACAAGTCCCGAACAGGAAGAGCCAAAAGTCAGATCTCTTAGAAAAACTACAAAATAATTCTTCAAAAATAACTAATCGAGGTAGCCATGTGGGGAGGACGCCATTTCGTAGCCTTCTTTTTAGGCTTATAGTTGACAACCATCAGGCTACCACTCATTTTAGTTGTTCAAAAGATGTTGAGAGCGAGTAAGGTGCATGTGTCAGAACTCTCTATGATGCTGGACGACAATAATCACATTCTTGGACCACAGAAAGGCGAAAATAACACGTAATTACCGAAAATCTTAACGGTATTGAGCCGTACCTGCAAAATGCGCTCAAATAGAAGCTAAGTCACGTGACACAAGAGTCAACTGTCACGGCCTTGCTGAGGACCTTGTTGCATCTTCCTCTTCGAAAAACAACTACAATATTCTATGCCAGATTTTATTCGTGCAGCGAGAACAGCTCAGATGCAGTGTAAATAAGAACCGCTTGGCCAAAGTTCTAGCAATTCTCTCCGAAATCGCGAGATAAAGTACCTATCGATACTTATCTCAAGGATCACAGCCACCTTTGTTCTTCTGAAAACATGGGGTGGGGAGGTCGCAGGAATGGGGGCGGGGGCGGGGAGGAGGGAGTGGGAGTCGTATGAGTCGAATGGTTGAATGAAGTTGTTGGGAGTGCTAGACGTACAACTTCATTTTAATTCAATTCAAAGTCCATGTCGTAGTAGAAGTGTGAGACAAGTCCCAGGGAATGGGAGATTCTATCGAAGCCGTGCCCGAGGGCACGCCAGAGCCGGAGGCAGTAGCTCTTGTCGATTTTAACGATTTCTGCAACTACATTCGCAAAGTGGTGACAGTGTTGTTGCCGAACGTCGATACAGTTCCACCGGCTCTTAATTCCGCTTTACAAGACCGGAATAATCAAGATTGCATTCGCAAATTCATCAGCGATCAGCAAGTACCGGTGCTTTTCATTCAACGTACTTCAACTAAAGGTACGGATGGTAACTGTCATTTATTTAGAGGTTAAGACACATCAGCGTTATCAATGACCACCTTGGTTTAGTAAGGTACAGATCGTAGTTAATTTCATGCAGGGATTGTAATTTTATTTCATTTAAATTAGACGATTTGGAGCTCTACCTTTATGCCTGTATCTTTTTGTGACCAATCACAGTGTGCCACCATGCATTGTGCCAACGAAGTTTTTCTGCGATAAATAATTTTCTTAATTTTGTTACTCGTCAACGAAGTGCTGGATACTAATTTTGCTACTAATTAATGCTTTTTTGTTGTTTGGCGTAGATGAAGATGGTGAACCTACCGAAGGTGAGGAGAAAGAGGAAGCGTATTATTTATCTAATGAAGTACAGTACACCAGCCCCAAAGAAAGCAGGTAAACATTTACACAGGTATCTGGCATTAGGATTTTGCTTTGTAACTATCTTAACATGATGCCTTGTTCTCAGCCTGGTGTGTGTAAAGAGGGGCCTTGTAGTAGAAGCTGAAAAAAGTATTCATTCTCAACTTCGACTCACAAACTTCTGTGAGGGATCTCCCTATGAGACCATACATTCATTTGTGAGCAAGTGGATGTCGCCGTACTTCAAGAGTTACGTCAAGGAGTCAGGAAGAGCAGATAGGTATTTGCTTTATTTTTATCAAATTCTTAGTTCACATTCAATTAAGTAGAGTAAGAGCTGTAATCTGTTCATTTGCAGAGATGGAGATAAAATGGCACCATCAGTGGAGAAGAAGATGGCAGAGCTAGAAATGGGATTATTGCATCTTCAGCAGAATATTGACATTCCAGAAATATCTCTTCAAATACATCATGTAGTAATTGCTGTTATCAAACAGTGTGCTGAGGAAGGACGCAAACCAAGAGTGGCTGATTTTGGTGATCGTGTTGAGGATTCTACTTTTCTAAATCAGCTTCAAACTGGAGTCAACAGATGGATCAAAGAAATTCAAAAGGCATGAAAGCTTTGTGGCACTTATTTTGCACAATTAACTATAGTTTCAGACATAACATTGGCCATATTTTGCAGGTTACAAAACTTGACCGAGATCCATCATCAGGAACAGCTCTTCAGGAAATTAGTTTTTGGTTAAACTTAGAGAGAGCACTTCACAGGATTCAAGAGAAGAGAGAAAGTTTAGAAGTTGCTTTGACACTAGACATCTTAAAGCATGGAAAACGGTTTCATGCCACTGTTAGTTTTGATACAGACACAGGATTAAAACAGGCTTTGAGCTATGTTAATGACTACAACCCACTTATGAAGGATTTTCCCATCAATGACCTATTGTCTGCTACTGAACTTGACCGGATTCGTGTTGCCATACAGCAAATCTTTGCTCATTTACGGAAAATCCGCAGTACTAAATATCCAATGCAGAGAGCACTGAAACTTGTTGAAGCCATATCTCGTGATTTGAGTTCTCAGCTCTTTAAGGTTTTGGGTACAAGAAGGTTGATGCACATTCCATTTGATGAATTTGAGAAAGTCATGAATTTGTGTTTCAATGTTTTCCTGACATGGGATGATGAATATGACAAATTACAACAACTCCTCAGGTTGGTGGTTGAAATGATATCCACTGTCTTGACTTATGGTTAGTTTGTTTTTATAAGAACATATCCTATCTTTGTTTCAGAGATTTGATGAAGAAGAAGAGAGATGAACATTTGAAAATGGTGTGGCGTGTGCACCCATCTCACAAGAAATTGCAGGTGCGCATGGAAAACATGCGCCAGTTTAGACATCAACACGAACAGCTACGAACGGTCATCATGCGTGTACTCCGGCCAAACATTATGTTGGTTCTCTCAGGCCGTCCAGCTGAGGCACCACCTGAAGGTGGTGATGCATCCAATGTGAAAAATGATCAGTTAGCCATTGAAGCTGCTGATGCCAATGCAATTGAGGTATGTTTCAGCTTTTGTGTGTGTTAGGGTATACTTCTTAATTAAAATTTTCAAGATAATCTTTTTTTGTAGGAAGTCAATTTGGCCTATGAAAATGTGAAGGAAGTTGACTGCTTAGACATTAGTAGAGAAGGATCTGAGGCCTGGGAGGCAGCTGTTAGGCGATATCAAGAGCGCATAGACAGAGTAGAAACAAGAATCACAGCCCACCTAAGGGACCAACTTGGCACTGCTAAAAATGCCAATGAAATGTTCCGAATTTTTTCCCGCTTCAATGCCCTCTTTGTGCGACCTCACATCAGAGGGGCTATCAGGGAATATCAAACACAGCTTATTCAGAGAGTGAAGGATGATATTGAAGCACTTCATGAAAAATTCAAGGTTTGTGTAATTTTTTAGTAAACATTTGCATTTTTTTTATTGGTAACATACTATTTACTTGGTAGAAACTAAATAATCTCATCTTTTTGTCAGGTGCAATACCCTCAAAGCAAAGCATGTCGTATGAGTCAAGTGAGAGACTTGCCACCTGTTTCTGGCTCTATCATTTGGGCTAAGCAAATTGACCGTCAACTAACAGCATACCTTCGCCGTGTTGAAGATGTGCTGGGTAAAAGCAATTGCTATCAATGTATTATGTGTCTCAATTTTATCTTTTGACATTTGTGTCTTGATGTCATTTGTGTCTGTCATTTTTAGGCAAAGGTTGGGGGAACCATATTGATGGCCAGAAGCTGAAAGCTGATGGAGACAGCTTCCGGTTGAAACTTAATACCACTGAAATCTTTGATGACTGGGCCAGAAAGGTCCAAGCCCGTAACTTGGGAGTCACTGGGCGAATTTTTGCTATTGAGTCCACTCGCTCTAAATCAGGCCGCGGCAATGTTCTCCGACTTAAAGTCAACTTCCTGCCAGAAATAATCACTCTCTCCAAAGAGGTATGACTAATCGTTTTAATAATCTGGTTGTAGTCTTCAAACCAGTATCGTTCTCTCAAATTCTTATCTTATTGTCTTGATACAGGTCCGCAACCTGAAGAATTTGGGTTTCCGGGTACCTCTGGCTATAGTCAACAAAGCTCACCTTGCTAATGGACTGTACCCCTTTGCCATTTCTCTCATTGAGAGCTGTCGTACTTATGAGAGAACTTTGGAAAAGGTAAGGCTTAGCATTTCTTCTTGTCCTTACCTCATCTTAAATAATATATTTACTCTAAAAAATTTAAGTGATATGCTGGTAGACTTAGACGGATCAAGATTCCTCACAAGAGGTTAAGGGTAGTTTGTACGTAAGGAAAGAAATTAACCTAGGATTACTGAACACCTTTGAGTAGTGCTACTAAATTTAAACACGGCAATTTTGCAAATGATTTTTTTTTCTGTTTTCTTACACATATGAATAAGTACTTTGCCTCCCATAGGTTTAGTTGATTTTAGCACAGCTAACCCACAGTTGTGGAATGTAGGTTTATGAAATTATTTTATTCTGTTTTATGGAGTGGTAGACTATTATAACTTTTGAGAAACATAATTAACTTGTGAAGTGTGCTGCCTTCAAATCAACTAAAACTTCTGTAATCAGACTTAACTATAGTGTTCAGACTTAAACAACTCACAGATTTTATGTTTTGCTGTTTGAGTAATGTTTGTCCTTCCCTTGTTGCCTTGATATCAGCTATGCAACAGAGGCACTGCAAACAGCCCATCGTTCAAGGTAGAGACCGAATTCAAGTAGCTTGTGTGCCACGTTATTGTTTGTAACACAATAACCTTAACTGCTTTATATTGGCTAATTTGATATGTGTTTGCATGTACAAGCTCAACATTTTGACCTTGTATTTTATTAATATCTATCCTTTGTAATTTTCCTGTGTTTATGTGTTACTAAATTCTGTTTCATCAGTACAGTGTAACTATTTATTGTTTTCCAGTCAGCAGTAGCAGTATTTACCTATTCATCTTATCTTTTGTTATTTAATAGCCATACTGTTTGCTGTCTAGAAAATTGGGGAAAAGTGTCTGCATGGAAAAATCATGATCAGAAAATTGCATGTTAATTTTCGCTTTGTGATCTCTAATATGCATATCACATCATTGCATCCTATTCTAGTACATGGAGGTGCTAACATCAAACTTTGTGATATACCTGTTATTATTCTTAGCTTTTGACCTCGTAAGTCTTGTTAAGGATGTCCAAGATCTTGTTAATTTATGGCCTGATGAAACTTAAGGCCTAGTACTTTGTAGAATTTCTCAGCCTGTATCAATGGTTTCTTTCAGCTTGTTCTAGATACATTCTCATCGTTCCAGTCACTTGAATGCATAATTGTTGTATTTACTGTCAGCTCTTGGGTTGTAAATTAATTCTATAGTCTATACCATGTAGCATATGGCCTTCAATATCTGCATTTTTGTCAACTACCACTAGCTTACTTTTACTGAAGTGCCCCCTTACTTTAGGGTTGTGAACTCAGAATTTTAGTTTGAGAAAAGGATTAGAGTAGGGCATTTTGAATGTAATGTGATAGTAGCTAATAGTTTTGTCCTACAGTAGGTGATTTACAAATAGTTTTATTATTGACTTGCTGATGTAGAGTCAGGAGAAAATAACGATTGTAACACCTTTTATAGTTTTTGCAATCTGTCATACTGTACTTTCTTGCTAATGTCTGGGCCTTTGGTTCTTTGCAGGTGGAAGATAAGGCATCTATTGTTCCTTTGGTTGCTGGCATGAGGAAAGAAGTCCAAAATCTCATCAGTGAGGTAAGAACCACCTTTTAAGTTAATTTGTTGTTTAATGTGATCATACCTTACAACAGCATAATTAATTTTTGTGTCTTTTCAGGGCATTGGCCTCGTATGGGAGAGTTATAAGCTGGATCAGTATGTTCAGCGTTTGGCTGAGCTTGTTTTCTCTTTCCAAGAGAAAGTGGAAGACCTCCTGCTAGTAGAAGAACAGTTGGATGTTGATGTTAGGTCCTTGGAAACTTGTCCCTATTCAGCAAACACTTTTGCTGATATTCTAGCCAAAATTCAACATGCTGTAGATGATCTCTCTCTGCGTCAGTACTCGAACTTGCACATTTGGGTGCAACGCCTTGACCAAGAAGTAGAGAAGAATTTGGCTGCTAGACTTCAGGCTGGAATACAAGCTTGGACTGATGCATTGGATGGAAAGAAGAAGGAAATTGATCACAGTATGGACACTGATGCTCCTACTCAGCCTACTCACAAGCCAGGTGGTGATCCTCATATTCAAATTGTTACACATGAAGTTCGCATCACAAATCAAATTATGTATCTGTACCCAAGCATTGAAGAAGCCCGTTTCCAGATCATGCAACAGTTCTTCTCCTGGCAGGCTATTGTGACATCTCAAATCCATTTGCAGAGCTGCAGGTATCAAGTGGGTCTTGATAGGCCAGTTTCTCAAACTTACCGTAATCTTCTTAACAAATTACCTCAAGGCAACACTGTCTTGGCTGCTGCATATGCGTCCATTGAGAACAAAATTGCCCAAGTGCAGAAGTATGTTGATGAATGGCTGCGTTATCAATCCCTTTGGGATTTGCAAGCTGATAATTTGTACAGCCGTTTGGGTGAGGATATTAATATGTGGATGAGGTTCCTGAATGACATCAAAAAGTGCCGCACAACCTTCGACACTTCAGAAACAAGAAGAGAGTTTGGTCCTGTTGTTATAGACTATGCAAAAGTTCAGAGTAAAGTGACCCTCAAGTATGATGCATGGCACAAGGATACGCTGAGCAAATTCGGTGCTCTTTTAGGAAATGAGATGTCACAATTCCATTCTCAGGTATCTAAATCTCGCAGTGAGCTAGAAGAACAATCCATTGAAGCTGCCAGCACCTCTGACGCGGTTTCATTCATTACCTATGTTCAGTCCCTAAAGCGCAAAATGAAGGCATGGGAGAAACAAGTTGAAGTCTATCGTGAAGGGCAACGCATTTTAGAAAGGCAAAGATTCCAGTTCCCTCAGAACTGGCTACATGTTGATAATATTGAGGGTGAGTGGGGTGCATTCAATGAAATTATCAAAAGAAAGGATTCATCCATTCAAACTCAAGTTGCTACTCTGCAAATGAAAATTGTGGCGGAGGACAAGGCAGTGGAATCGAGGACCAATGATTTCCTAAGTGACTGGGAAAGCAGCAAGCCAGTGGAAGGTAGCCTGCGCCCAGATGAAGCTTTGCAACAATTGAAAATCTATGAGACTAAATTCACACGTTTGAAGGAGGAGAGAGACAATGTTGCCAAGGCTAAAGAAGCATTAGAACTTCAAGAACCTGGTGGCATGAATACCTCTGAGGACAGAATGCAAGTTGTATTTGAAGAGTTGCAAGATCTTCGTGGAGTATGGTCAGAATTGTCGCGAGTTTGGACCCAAATTGATGAATTGAGAGAGAAACCGTGGTTATCCATCCAACCGCGTAAGCTCCGCCAGCAGTTGGACACACTCATGACCCAGTTGAAAGAGTTACCTGCTCGTTTGAGGCAGTACTCTTCTTATGAGTATGTGAAACGTACTCTGCAAGGTTATACTAAAGTTAATATGATGATTGTGGAATTGAAGTCAGATGCATTAAAAGAGCGACATTGGAAGTCTCTTATGAAGCAGTTGCGTGTCTCGTGGGTGTTGTCAGACCTTACTCTTGGTCAAGTTTGGGATGTAAATCTTCAAAAGAATGAAAATGTTGTGAAGGACATCATACTTGTTGCACAGGGTGAAATGGCTTTGGAAGAGTTCTTGAAGCAAGTTCGAGAATCCTGGCAAAGCTATGAACTTGATCTAATCAATTACCAAAATAAGTGCAGACTCATTAGAGGATGGGATGATCTCTTCAACAAAGTTAAA
Organism: Frankliniella intonsa; assembly: GCA_033675135.1. NCBI lineage: Eukaryota > Metazoa > Arthropoda > Insecta > Thysanoptera > Thripidae > Frankliniella > Frankliniella intonsa. Next base: position 15,225,814 of record CM066255.1, on the reverse strand, counting down.
GAGCATATCAACTCTGTGGCAGCAATGAAACTTTCGCCATATTACAAAGTGTTTGAAGAAGAGGCATTGACTTGGGAAGAAAAGTTAAACAGAATTAATGCCTTATTTGATGTTTGGATTGATGTTCAGAGGCGATGGGTATATTTGGAAGGTATTTTCTCTGGAAGTGCAGACATCAAAACTCTTTTGCCTGTTGAAACATCACGCTTTCAGAGTATCAGTTCTGAATTTCTTGGGCTGATGAAGAGGGTTTCCAAATCGCCCATGGTGATGGATGTTTTGAACATTCCTGGGGTTCAGCGAGCTCTGGAGCGCTTAGCTGATCTTTTAGGTAAAATACAAAAAGCCCTTGGTGAATACTTGGAAAGAGAAAGGACTTCGTTTCCCCGATTTTACTTTGTTGGTGATGAAGATTTGCTTGAGATCATTGGTAACAGCAAAAATGTTGCCCGTCTACAGAAGCATTTCAAAAAAATGTTCGCTGGAGTCGCTGCTATACTTCTGAATGAAGATAACACTGTAATCACAGGAATTTCATCACGGGAAGGAGAAGAAGTCAAATTTTGCACACCTGTTAGCACAGTTGAACACCCGAAGATTAATGAATGGCTCTCCCTTGTAGAAAAAGAAATGAGAGTTACACTGGCATCTCGATTGGCTGAAGCTGTTCAGGACATAAAGCAGTTTAAAGAAGGTTCTATTGACCCAAGCGCATACATGAAGTGGTGTGATAAGTACCAAGCACAGATTGTTGTGTTGGCTGCACAAATTTTGTGGAGTGAAGATGTTGAAAATGCCCTGCACCAAATTGGAAATGCCAGTGGTGAGCCTAACATGGCACCTCTGGATCGGGTGCTTGTTCAAGTACAGAATACTCTAACAGTATTGGCTGATTCTGTGTTACAAGAGCAGCCACCACTCCGTCGTAAAAAGTTGGAGCATCTTATCAATGAATTTGTTCACAAACGCACAGTGACAAGAAGGTTGATTGCTAATCGGATTTCTGGTCCTAAAGCCTTTGAATGGCTTTGTGAAATGAGGTTTTACTTCGACCCACGCCAGACAGAAGTTCTGCAACAACTTACAATTCACATGGCGAATGCCAAATTCTTTTATGGTTTTGAGTACTTGGGAGTTCAAGATCGACTGGTACAAACACCTCTGACTGATACTTGCTACCTGACAATGACTCAAGCACTTGAAGCCCGACTTGGAGGGTCACCATTTGGCCCTGCGGGAACTGGTAAAACAGAATCAGTAAAGGCACTTGGCCACCAATTGGGAAGATTTGTTCTTGTGTTTAACTGTGATGAGACATTTGACTTCCAAGCTATGGGAAGAATTTTTGTTGGTCTCTGCCAAGTAGGGGCATGGGGATGTTTTGATGAGTTTAACCGTCTCGAGGAAAGAATGCTCTCAGCGGTTTCTCAACAGGTTCAAACCATCCAAGAAGCTTTGAAATCACAACAGGATGGCAAGAAAGAAGGCATAATCTCGGTTGAACTTGTTGGAAAGCAAGTGAAAGTTTCTACTGACATGGCCATATTCATCACCATGAATCCAGGGTATGCTGGACGTTCAAACCTTCCAGATAACTTGAAGAAGCTCTTCAGATCCCTTGCCATGACAAAGCCAGACCGACAGCTCATTGCAGAAGTCATGCTGTTCTCTCAAGGTTTCCGTTCTGCTGAGAAACTAGCATGTAAAATTGTTCCATTCTTCAAGCTGTGTGATGAGCAGCTTTCCAACCAGTCACATTATGACTTTGGCTTGCGAGCCCTCAAGAGTGTCTTAGTTTCGGCGGGTAACGTGAAACGGGACCGTATTCAAAAGATCAAAGAAGATATGAAAAAGAGTGGAGAGTCAAATATAGATGAAGCTGTAATTGCTGAGAATTTGCCTGAACAGGAAATACTTATTCAGTCAGTTTGCGAAACAATGGTTCCAAAGCTTGTTGCAGAGGATATACCTCTTCTCTTCTCACTCCTCTCAGATGTGTTCCCGAATGTAGAGTATACCAGAGCTGAGATGGCTGGCCTTAAAGAACAGATTAGAAAAGTGTGCCAGGAAGAGTATCTGGTGTGTGGTGAAGGAGAGGAGCAGGGTGGTGCCTGGATGGAAAAGGTAAGCATGTTTTAATGTCAGTTTAATGAGCTCTTTGAACATTCCCATGCCAAAACATTCAAATTTAAAATTAATTAAAATTTTAAGTATTTTAAATATCTTGTCTGTTGTATTTTTAGAGATACACAGGCGAGACTTGGGTGGAGAAGGTAAAAAAAAAAAAAAAAGTTATCTGTAACATCATTTTTATTTCTGGGTAGCCACCCAATGCCTTCATTTAGCCAAATTTGTCGTAGTATTTTACCAGTGCTTGCATTGTAGAACTTACAGAGAGTCCTTTTCAGACTTTTAAAATTCATAGACAGTATTTTCTGCATGAACATTTCATGTAGTCTGTTGAAATTTCCCTCTACATTTATTTACTAGGCTATAAATATGTCCTTTTCCTTCTTTTCGATTTGGAAATATTCATGCATAGTAGCATGTTGGTACTTGAGATATTTTGTGCTCATTCAGAGGTTAAATTTTAACTATTGCAGTATGCAAAGTGGTGTATTATTGACAGCTTAACTACTCTTTACCTCAAAGAACCCCAATACATGCATGCTGTGTTCAGCTGTTTTGTAAAGCAGTATTTCTCTTTCTTTTCATGTAATTTTTATGAGATTTGAAAGTTTTTTTGTGCATTTTAGCTGAGTACTGCATCTATTCTTTCTACTCAGCATGACTCCTTTTTTAGATTGGAAATTTCATTGATTTGATTAATTTTTCTCCCACAGGTTCTCCAGTTATATCAGATTTGCAACTTAAATCATGGTCTCATGATGGTTGGACCAAGTGGCTCTGGTAAGAGTACTGCTTGGAGGGTTCTTCTGCGATCATTGGAAAGACTTGAAGGAGTGGAAGGTGTCGCACATGTCATAGATCCGAAGGCAATTTCAAAGGAGGCATTGTATGGAGTGCTGGATCCAAACACACGTGAATGGACTGATGGTCTCTTTACTCACATTCTAAGGTATATATCCTGTTTTCTCACTTGATTCTAAAAACCATAACTCGTTCTCTATGACTTAATCATAATGTTCCTGGCAACTTTTTAGAAAAATCATTGATAATGTGAGAGGAGAAATCAATAAACGGCAATGGATTATATTTGATGGTGATGTTGATCCTGAGTGGGTCGAAAATCTTAATTCTGTGCTTGATGATAACAAATTGCTGACATTACCTAACGGTGAACGTCTCTCACTCCCACCAAATGTCCGCATCATGTTTGAGGTCAGTAATTTATCTGTATCTGTCATCACATTTGTTTAACTTTTATTGTTTATTAATTTAATTTACTTATTTTTGTTATTTCAATATCTTTTTCTTTAACTAGGTTCAAGATTTGAAATATGCAACTTTGGCCACAGTATCTCGTTGTGGTATGGTCTGGTTCTCTGAGGATGTTTTATCTACAGAAATGATATTTGAAAATTACATGTTGAGACTTCGTAACATTCCTTTGGAGGAATCTGAAGATGATGGATTAGGTACCTTTACCACCAAGAAAAACACAGCTGAAAAGGAGGATGATCTATCTCCCACATTACAAGTGAGGGACTATACATCACATTCCATACCTACAATATATTTGTACCATTCGTTTTAATTAATGCTTCTTGTTTCGTGTTTTAGATCCAAAGAGATGTCAGTACCATACTCCAATCATATCTTTCTCCAGATGGCTTAGTTGTAAGAAGTCTGGAATATGCTATGAAACAGGAACATATCATGGATTTCACTAGGCTTCGCGCACTGAGCTCCTTATTTTCTATGCTCAACCAGGGAGTGAGGTAACCCTATCACAATTCTATCAACTAAATGGAATATTTGATTTAAGTTACTTAAATTTGACTTATTCCTTTATTTAGAAATGTGCTAGCCTACAACCACTCCCATTCAGACTTCCCTCTCACTACTGAGCAATTAGAAAGCTATATTCCCAAGTGCTTGGTTTATGCTCTTTTGTGGAGTTTTGCTGGAGATGCCAAGTTGAAGGGACGCTCTGACTTGGGTGATTTCATTCGCACAATAACAACAGTTCCATTGCCACCAACTAGCAATCTTCCTATCATTGATTATGAGGTTAGGCATAGTTTTGATTATTTATTGTTTATTTTTTATCTATATATATTGTGTTGCTACTTACAATACTCTTGGAACAGGTGACTGTTGTCGGTGATTGGGCTCCATGGTCCAATAAAGTGCCTCAAATTGAAGTGGAGACTCATAAAGTAGCAGCACCAGATGTTGTTGTGCCTACTTTAGATACTGTGAGACATGAATCTCTTCTCTACACTTGGCTGGCTGAGCACAAACCCCTTGTTCTTTGTGGTCCTCCTGGTTCAGGAAAAACTATGACTCTTTTCTCTGCACTTCGAGCATTGCCTGATATGGAGGTTGTAGGCCTGAACTTTTCCTCAGCTACAACACCTGAACTCCTCCTCAAGACATTTGACCATTATTGTGAATACAGGAAAACTCCAAATGGTGTGGTTTTGTCTCCTGTACAGGTCTGTATTCTGTGAATGATAATTTCTGAAGTTTACTTTGATGGCCTTTATATTGATGTTTGGATTTTCCTCAGCTTGGAAAATGGCTTGTATTATTCTGTGATGAAATCAATTTGCCTGATATGGACAAATATGGAACTCAGAGAGTGATATCTTTCCTGAGGCAATTAGTTGAACATCGTGGCTTTTATCGCAGCAATGACCAGGCCTGGGTATCTTTGGAGCGTATCCAATTTGTTGGTGCGTGCAATCCTCCAACAGATCCTGGAAGAAAACCTCTTTCTCATAGATTCTTGCGGCATGTGCCTGTCATTTATGTTGATTATCCAGGAGAAACTTCCTTAAAACAGGTAATTTTCTAGTCCCTATTTTCAGAAATTTTTGAAATCTAAACAACCTTAAGCACTCATTTGTTTTCTGCAGATTTATGGCACCTTCAGTCGGGCAATGTTGCGCCTCATACCTCCACTAAGAGGATTTGCAGAACCCCTTACAAACGCTATGGTTGAATTCTATTTGGCATCTCAAGAGCGTTTTACTCAAGATATGCAGCCTCACTATGTATATTCACCCCGTGAGATGACAAGATGGGTCAGAGGCATCTGTGAAGCCATTAGGTAATTTTCATTTCGTATATCTTTCAAACAACCCATTTTATATATACTTATCTCTATTTGCATCATTGTTTTCTGTCTAATGTAGACCTTTGGAAACACTGAATGTTGAGGGACTTGTACGGCTGTGGGCTCATGAAGCCCTTAGATTATTCCAAGATCGTTTGGTTGATGATGCTGAGCGACGGTGGACAAATGAAAACATTGATATTGTTGCCCAGAAGCACTTCCCTGGAATTGACAAGTCTATGGCACTTGCTCGTCCCATTTTATACAGTAATTGGCTTTCAAAAGATTATGTGCCTGTCAATAGAGAGGAGCTTAGAGAATATGTTAAGGCTCGCCTTAAAGTGTTTTATGAAGAAGAATTGGATGTACAGCTGGTTCTGTTTGATGAAGTATTGGACCATGTTCTGCGAATTGATAGAATATTCAGACAACCTCAGGGACACTTGCTTCTTATTGGAGTTTCTGGTGCTGGGAAGACAACTCTTTCTCGTTTTGTTGCATGGATGAATGGTCTTTCAATTTTCCAAATTAAGGTAATTGGTACAGTAGATTAATACAAGGTTTGTCATTTTAATCTCTGAGCCACCACATCACATATTATTATTTTTTTTTTTACTAGGTTCACAACAAATATACTGGAGAGGACTTTGATGAAGACCTCCGGTCTGTATTGAGACGTTCAGGATGCAAGGATGAGAAAATTGCATTCATCTTGGATGAATCAAATGTGCTTGACTCTGGATTCTTGGAAAGAATGAACACCCTTCTTGCTAATGGAGAAGTACCTGGGCTTTTTGAAGGTATTTTGTTGTACCCGTTACTGTATTTTTGCTGTCAAAAGATCTTTTTGCGTAGTAAATAGCACTACATAATTTGTTAAATAGGTGATGAATATGCAACACTCATGACTCAGTGCAAAGAAGGAGCTCAAAGAGAGGGTCTAATGCTTGACTCGAATGAAGAATTGTACAAATGGTTCACTGGTCAAGTCATAAGAAACCTCCATGTTGTCTTCACTATGAATCCCTCCTCGGAGGGACTTAAGGATCGTGCTGCTACATCGCCGGCCTTGTTCAACCGTTGTGTATTGAACTGGTTTGGTGATTGGTCTGATGGAGCTTTGTTCCAAGTGAGCACTGCACTAGTTAGTCTTCCTGTAGTTAAATAATGAACTATTCATTAATATATCTGTTTGACTTGCAGGTTGGTAAAGAATTTACAAACTCTGTTGACCTGGACCGCCCCACTTGGAAGGCACCTGACTTCTTCCCATCTGTCTATGCTGGGTTACCTGCTCAACCCACTCATCGAGAAGCTGTCATTAATGCTTGTGTCTATGTTCATCAAACCCTACACAAGGCTAATGCAAGGCTTGTCAAGAGAGGAAGCCGAACAATGGCAATCACTCCTAGGTAAGGAGTAAAAGCTGACTTGCATCAAATAGGATTAGGCAAGCATTGAGATCTGTAAATTTATGCTATGTTTTCCCTTGCAGACATTATCTTGACTTCATCCATCATTTTGTGAAACTTTATAATGAAAAGCGATCAGATTTGGAAGAGCAACAGCTTCACTTGAATGTTGGTCTCAACAAAATTGCAGAAACTGTAGAACAGGTTGAAGAAATGCAGAAGTCTCTGGCTGTGAAATCCCAAGTATGTTTCAGATAACAATTGATTGGGATGAGGTTTAATTAGCCCTAAAATCATTTACTAAACTTATCATTGTCTCTTTTCAGGAACTTACAGCAAAGAATGAAGCAGCTAATGCAAAACTGAAACAGATGGTCAAAGATCAACAAGAAGCTGAAAAGAAAAAGGTTCAAAGTCAGGACATCCAGGCTGAAATTGAGAAGCAGACTGTTCGTATTGCAGAGAAACGAAAGGTGGTCATGGAAGACTTGGCGCAGGTGGAACCTGCTGTTATTGATGCACAACAAGGTAAACCTTCCATCAGGGTTTGCTTTTGCTATTATATAATACATATCTACTTTACTTGAAGCTAGGTGGTGTCTGGTCTTGATGTCCTATTACTGTTTAGCTGTAAAATCAATTAAAAAGCAACATTTGGTGGAAGTGCGAAGTATGGCAAATCCACCCAATACTGTAAAGGTAGCATTGGAATCTATATGCCTTTTGCTTTGTGAAAATACACATGACTGGCGAGCTATTCGCTCAGTAGTCATGCGGGAAAATTTCATTAATACCATTGTGAATTTTAACTCTGAAGATCTCACGTAAGAAAGATTCACAACAAAACACTTTTAGCCTGCATGAGCCTGATTTGGTTGTTTAATAGATTCAAATTGCTACTTATAATATTTTAAGTTGCCAAATCATTTATCTCTTGCTCTCTTATTCTCTTCTCTACTGTACTTGGGCATCTGTTGATCGATTATCTCTCTGCTGTTTGTCCTTTTTCTAAATCTTTTCATTTTAAACTTTGATTTTATGCTTTTTTTTTTATTTGCTTTGTAGCTGTGAAAGAGATCAAGAAACAACAGTTGGTTGAAGTTCGGTCCATGTCAAACCCTCCTGCCATTGTTAAGCTTGCTTTGGAATCCATTTGCCTATTGCTAGGAGAGAATGCAAGTGATTGGAAAGCCATCAGGGCTGTGGTCATGCGTGAAAACTTCATCAATTCCATCGTTTCTAACTTCAGCACAGAAAATATTACGTAAGAAATTGTAGCTATAAATAGTAGTGTCCTATAACTCTACAGCAAAGCCCTTAATTTTTATCACTTGTCTTATTTTATTTTTTGCATTTGCTTTGCTTGTAAAGGAATTTTTAGTGATAGCTACCGTTATAATAACAAATTTACAATGTGTGACAATTATGCAAGTCTAGTTTGTTTTTCTTCCTCCTAGGGATGATGTGAGACAAAAAATGCATGACAAATATCTAAGTAATCCAGATTACACCTTTGAAAAAGTTAACCGAGCCAGTATGGCTTGTGGACCTATGGTCAAATGGGCTGTTGCTCAGGTACGAAGATATTAGCTTGACATCTGTGCCTTTGCCTTTGTTCACCACTACGGCAGATGTTTAACTGTTATTTGTCAATGGATACAGGTACAATATGCAGACATGTTAAAGAAGGTCGAACCACTACGTGATGAGTTGGCATCCCTGGAAACTCAAGCTGAGGAAAATAAAAACAAGGGCGAGGAAGTGAAGAACCTCATCGCTCAGCTAGAAAGAAGTATCGCTTCATACAAAGAAGAGTATGCTCAACTAATCTCTCAAGCCCAAGCCATTAAAACAGATTTAGAAAATGTTCAGGCTAAGGTTGACCGATCTATTGCACTTCTGAAGTCATTGGTCATTGAGAGAGAACGATGGGAAGCAACAAGTGAAACATTCCGATCTCAGATGTCAACCATTATTGGTGATGTTCTACTGTCATCTGCATTTTTGGCTTATGCAGGTTACTTTGATCAGCATGTAAGTATCAGTCAGGTATGTTTCCAATGCTTTAAAACTCCATCAGCATTTCTAGCATTTCTATCTTATCCTTCCAGTACCGTCAAAATCTTTTTGCCACTTGGTGTCATCATCTTCAACAAGCTGCCCTACAATTCCGTGCAGACATTGCCCGAACAGAATACTTGTCTAATCCTGATGAGAGGCTGAGGTGGCAGGCTAATGCCCTACCTACTGATGATCTGTGCACTGAAAATGCTATCATGTTGAAGCGTTTCAATAGGTACCCATTGATCATTGATCCCTCTGGTCAGGCCACAGAGTTCATTATGAACGAATACAAAGATAAGAAGATCACTAAGACTTCCTTCCTTGATGATGCATTCCGAAAGAATCTTGAATCAGCCCTTAGGTTTGGTAACCCTCTTTTAGTGCAGGTGAGGTGAAATTTGGCTGGCATGCACTTTTCTTGTGACTCGTGTCCTTCAGATAAATACCACTTCACTTGTTTTGTTGCAGGATGTTGAAAACTATGATCCCATCTTAAATCCAGTATTAAATAGGGAGCTGCGCCGCACGGGTGGTCGTGTACTAATAACTTTGGGTGATCAAGATATTGATCTTTCGCCATCGTTCAACATTTTCCTGTCTACTCGGGATCCCACAGTTGAATTCCCTCCTGATATTTGCTCGAGAGTCACTTTTGTTAACTTCACTGTGACACGCAGTTCTCTTCAAAGTCAGTGTCTGAATCAAGTCCTCAAGGCTGAGAGACCAGATATTGACAAGAAGAGGTCTGATCTCCTGAAGCTTCAAGGTGAATTCCATCTAAGACTCAGGCAACTAGAAAAGAGTTTACTTCAGGCTTTGAACGATGCCAAAGGAAAGATTCTTGATGATGACAGTGTCATCACTACACTAGAAACTCTGAAACATGAAGCTGCAGAAATTAGTCAGAAAGTGGAAGAAACTGACAAGGTCATTGCTGAAATTGAAACAGTCTCTCAGCAGTACATGCCTCTCTCGCAAGCATGCAGCAACATTTACTTCACTATGGATAGCCTGAATCAAATTCACTTCCTCTATCAATATTCTCTTCAGTTCTTCCTGGACATCTTTAGCTCTGTGCTTCATAGTAATCCTCATCTTCAGAACATCACGGATTATGGCCAAAGACTTTCTGTCATCACGAAAGACTTGTTTGGTGTCTGTTACGAACGAGTTGCCAGAGGGATGCTGCACACTGACAGGCTTACCTTTGCAATCTTGCTCTGTCGCATCCACCTCAAGGGCGTGCCCACAGAGGCTAGTCTCGATGCAGAGTTCACTTTCTTCCTGCGCGGCAAGGAGGGCATGCTCAACTCGTCTCCGCCCGCCATCGAGGGCCTCAATCAGGAACAGATTGAAGCCATGGTCAGGCTGTCGTCTCGCATCTCGGCCTACAAACACCTGGCGAAGAAGATCAAGGACTCTCCGGAGTTCCCCGGCTGGCTGCAGCAGAGCTCGCCGGAGCAGTGCGTGCCCGCGCTGTGGGAGGAGGACAAGCAGCTGAGCCCCGTGGCCGTGGCCATGCACAACCTGCTGCTCATCCAGACGTTCCGACCGGACCGCGTCATCGCGGCCGGGGTCTCGCTCGTCATGGCCGTGCTGGGCGAGGAGTTCATGGTGGCGGCCGACAGGGAGCTGGACCTGGCGTCCATCGTGGACGCGGAGCTGCGCGCCAACGTGCCCGCGCTCCTGTGCTCCGTGCCCGGGTACGACGCGTCCGGCCGCGTGGACGACCTGGCGGCCGAGCTGGGCAAGCAGATCGCCTCCATCGCCATCGGCTCGGCGGAGGGCTTCAACCAGGCCGACCGCGCCATCAACCAGGCGGTCCGCTCGGGCCGCTGGGTCCTGCTGAAGAACGTGCACCTCGCGCCCCAGTGGCTGGTCCAGCTGGAGAAGAAGCTGCACTCGCTGCAGCCGCACGCCGGCTTCCGCCTGTTCCTCACCATGGAGATGAACCCCAAGGTGCCGGTGAACCTGCTCCGCGCCGGCCGCATCTTCGTGTTCGAGCCGCCGCCGGGCATCAAGGCCAACCTGCTGCGCACGTTCAGCACGGTGCCCGCCTCCCGCATGATGAAGCCGCCCAACGAGCGCGCCCGCCTCTACTTCCTGCTCGCCTGGTTCCACGCCATCGTGCAGGAGCGCCTGCGCTACGTGCCGCTGGGCTGGGCCAAGTACTACGAGTTCAACGAGTCGGACCTGCGGGTCGCCTGCGACACGCTCGACACGTGGATCGAGGCCACCGCCATGGGCCGCACGAACCTGCCCCCGGAGAAGGTCCCCTGGGACGCTCTAGTCACCCTGCTCTCCCAGTGCATCTACGGAGGCAAGATCGACAACGACTTCGACCAGCGCCTGCTCAAGTCGTTCCTGGCCAAGCTCTTCACGCCCTCGAGCTTCGAGGCGGACTTCGCCCTGGTGGCCAACGTGGACGGCGTGGCCGGCGGCCCCGGGGGCCAGCGCCACATCACCATGCCGGACGGCACGCGCAGGGACCACTTCCTGCACTGGATCGAGGCCCTGTCCGACAGGCAGACCCCCTCGTGGCTGGGGCTGCCCAACAACGCGGAGAAGGTCCTCCTCACCACCAGAGGTACGTAGGCCGCGCCGTCACTGAATGGCTCGAGCTGGCGTGGCACGACTTGATATTTCTTGCGTTTGTTTTCAGGTACGGATCTCGTGGGTAAGCTGCTCAAAATGCAGCAGCTGGAGGACGACGACGAGCTGGCCTACTCCACCGAGGAAGGTCTGGACCAGAGCCAGAAGTCGCTCGGGGACGGGCGGCCGTCCTGGATGCGCGTCCTGCACAACTCGGCGGCCACCTTCCTGGAGCTGCTGCCGCGCAGCCTGGCCACGCTGCGCCGAACCGTCGAGAACATCAAGGACCCCCTGTACCGCTACTTCGAGCGCGAGGTCAACTCTGGCGCGCGCCTGCTGCAGGACGTGGTGCACGACCTGGAGGACGTGGTGCTCATCTGCCAGGGCGAGAAGAAGCAGACCAACTACCACCGCGCCATGCTGAGCGACCTGGTCAAGGGCATCATCCCGCCCAGCTGGCGGCGCTACACCGTGCCGCACGGCTGCACCGTCATCCAGTGGGTCACCGACTTCTGCTCGCGCGTCAAGCAGCTGCAGCAGGTGCGTGTCAGCAGCAGCCTCAGCATGTTCTCCCGTGGACTTGTTTAACCCTCTCTCCCACCTGCAGGTGTCGCAGCTGGTGTCGCAGGGCGGCGCCAAGGAGATCAAGACGCACCCCGTGTGGCTGGGCGGGCTGCTCAACCCGGAGGCGTACATCACGGCCACGCGCCAGTGCATCGCGCAGGCCAACAGCTGGTCGCTGGAGGAGCTGGCGCTCGACGTGACCATCTGCGACGGCCAGGACGCCCCTCCGCAGATGGCGGACAGCTTCGGGGTGACGGGGCTCAAGCTGCAGGGCGCCAACTGCCGCAACAACCAGCTGCTGCTGGCGTCCACCATCATGACGGACCTGCCCATGACGCTGCTGCGCTGGGTGCGCTCGTCCCCCGGCGCCGAGCAGCGCTCGTCCAAGATCTCGCTGCCCGTGTACCTCAACTCGACGCGCACCGAGCTGCTCTTCACGGTCGACCTCAACATCGCCCCCGGCCAGGACCAGCACAGCTTCTACGAGCGGGGCGTCGCCCTGCTCACGTCGACCGCGCTGAACTAGGCTTACCGCAAGGTGAGCGCTTACAGCAACTGCTTAGTTTTATCATTTTTGTTAATTAATATTATGCTCATTAACTTTGTTTAGTCACTAACTTATCTGTGGTATCTCTGTAAGATACGTTTTAATGATATTTTAACTGGAATAATTTGTATCTTTCATATTTATAATAATTGGGGCTTAATGCTTGATCTGTGGTCATGATAAAAAAATATTATGCATTGTACTTCATTGTTGATTAAATGTTATTTATTTTCTCTGATGGCAAATTTTATCTTTATTATTATCGACGTGGCCTTTTAAACCTCAAGCAAATTTTATCTTCGTTATTATTGACGTGCCCTTTCGAAACCTCAACTCGCGGAACTTTTATCTGTATCACAAACATGCACGTTGTAAGGTGCCATCCAGCTTGAAATCTCAAAGTGAAAAAAAGAAAATTTTCGTCGTTTTTCCAAGTCCCGCTACCCCTGTCCAGGATGTGGAAGTGCGGGGCGGCCAGCCGGCGGCGGGGGCGTTGACACGGGCGCCCGCGCCGCTCCGCTCCGCGTAGCGCGACCCCATGGCTGCCCCGAGCCGGGGGTTACCGCTCTCGTAAATAAAGTAAAAAATAAATCTAGCAGGAAACCGAGGGTTGGGTTCACACACCCCTCGCGGAAGCAGAAACACGATCAGAGAACGAGAGCGGAAGGATGAGAAGTGCGGGGCGGGGGGAGCGTGCGCGCCTGTGTTCGCGGGGGTAGGCAGCCCGCCCAACACGCCTGCGAGCCGTCGGACGCGCCTGCCTACCTCCCAGGCTGAAGCCTGAGCGAGCCAGCGCGCGCCGGGCGGTTTTAGCGGTGTAGGCACGCCGTGGCGTGCAGAGCGGTTGTTGGTCGTTGCCTTTGCAGCCCCCCCCCCCCACCTAATATTGGGCTCTCGACTACCCCGCCCCCTCGGCCCATCCAAAGGGTGCCCCCCTTACGCCTCTTTCTCACCCCCAGCCCGGCCCGGCCCGGCCCGACCCGGCCGCTCGGCAGGGAGGGGCAGGGGCCCGTCCCATCCCGTTCATATTCTGTATCTACTGTCAGTTCGGCCCGGGCCCCTCAACCCTGTCCGACGATACTCCAGGGCCCCCCGGGCCCCGCCCCGCTGAGTGCCTGCCAGGCCTGCCCCCGGGAGGGTCCCGGCCGGGCCGGGCCCGGGCGCCGCGCCCCCTTCCACTCCCCGGCTGGCTCTGCGACCACCGTCTGGGCCTTGTTGTTCTCCCGCGCGACGGGGAGACCATGCTGAACGACAGCTTTCTTGAGCTGGAGGCGGACGGAGAGCCGCCCCCGGCGCCGGCTCACGCGGCGCCCCCCGGCGTCCTGGCCACTAGAATACTGCGCAGGCAGCCCGTCCCCGTCGGTAAGCATCTATCTCCGGGATGGAATCGCCACTGTGGGGGCGATCGCATTTTATTCTGACGTCTAATGCAGATCTCTACCTGCAGAATTTAATACAAAAGGCAGTAGGAAAACAAGGTTTTGGACAATGATTTATGACCTCCAACTAGTGGGACGGGACCAACCCCTGCCACTACGAGCCTGGCAGGAAGTCCGTCTGGGTAGCTCATCACGTTGACACTCAGCCCGACGCTTCCGGCCTCCTGCTCCTCGGGACGCAGCACCGCACCGCGCCACGCCACGCCGCTCACGAAAAGTCAGAGCTGAGATAAGCTGAGCGGCTGCGTGAAGTTCCGACAGTCGCTTATCACAGGGACTCCGCCGTGCCCCCGCCCCCGCCCCCTGCCGCCTGCCACCCCCGCAGCACGCGGCACGCAAACCCAATGAACAAGCTATCCGAACTCGCTTTGCCGTGCGCCGCGCCGAGGCGAGCAGGGGCGGCAAAAGTGCGTGTGAACGGCGGCGGCCGAGCGGAGAGCGCAGAGATTGCGTTCTCGCCAAGTTTTGTGCACGCACGCACGCGCGGGCGGGTGGGGCGCACCGGCGCGCCGGCTGAGGGGGCAAAGAAACTAGAAAATGAGACCACTGCTGGTGCACCAGTTTCACAATGATGGCGCCTCCGGGGAGAGGGGATGCGCTGCGGCGCCTTATTCGGCGGGCGTGTGTGTGTGTGTGAGCGACCAGCTGATCGGTGACGTCGACGATGTTTCCAGGAAGTATTGGGCTGCGGGGAGGAGGTATGAGTAGGGTAAGCAGGGGGTGTAACCGCGGGGCGGGGCGGGGCGGGGCGGCGGGGCGGGGCGGGGCGGGGCGGGGGCGCCCCCACTCCGGCCCGGCCACACCACACGAGGGGCCCCGGCCCAGGCCCGGGCCGCCCCCGCCGCCCCCGCCTGCGCCGGGCGGTGGTGTTGTGTAGTGTTGTCAGGAGGCAGAGACGGGACGGGACGGGCCGAGCCGGGACGGGCCCCTACCCGAGGGTGGCGCCCCAGGAGGGGTTGAAGCGGACCACCCCACCCGAGCCTGGCGCATCCTCTGCCGCCCCCAGTGCCGCCCCCGGCCAGTGCCGGCGGGTGCTCGACGCGGTGCTCATGGGATGGCCGACGCCTCGGCCGTCAGGGAGCTCCAGGCCGCCTTCTTCCCCGTGAGCTCCGCCGTCAGGGGTAAGCCTGCCTAGGCCGAGCGGACAGAACGCGGAGGGCCTCCCCCGGGACCAAGACAGGCGCGGCTGGCTCAAGAGACGCCCATTTCGACCGCCGGTACTTATCTTGATCGAGCAGCACGAGTGTCAAGAGTTACGCTCCCGGCCGAGTGCCAGGCCCGTGTCCTCCTCGTCCCCGCCCCGCCCCGCCCCGCTCTGCACCCGACTTTCTCAAAGTCACAGAGGGGTCCCCGTGTGCCCCCTCCGCCGCGCCGCGCCGCGCCGCGCCGGGTGCACTCATCTCGAGCCAAACTTTCCCCTGCGCTGTTTTTTCCCCTCCTGGTGGCGCACAGCAGAGTGCCGCCCGCCCCGCCCCGCCACGCCCCGCCCCGCCACGCCCCGCCCCGCCCCGCCCCGCCCCGCCCCGCCCCGCCCCGCTCGCTGTTCCAGGATCGAATCAATCTCAGGTCTGATCGCTTTGCTGGCGGGCTGGGCCCGTGGCCACGTGGCGCCGGTGCAGGTAGCGGGAGCAGCCTGGCCGTGTAGCCCCCCTGAGGGAGGCAGCAGGCAGAGGGCGCCGTGCGGTTTTGCCAGAACCAACACAACAGTTCAGCCCGGCGCAAATCGTTACGTGGGGGGATCCCCTCGCCGAGCGGAGCGGAGCGGACTGACTCGACTGGCATGGCACTGGCTGTCCTTGTCGTTCCCCCTTTTATTTTGTTTTTGTTCCTCGTCCGCAGCGATACACCCCGCCCGACGCGACGGCGTACGCGCTCCCCTCGCGCGCAGGGTAGCTTCGACGGCTTCGACCCTCTGCGTGCCCCGCCCCGCCCCGCCCCGCCCCGCCACTCGGCGCGTGTACCCCGCGCTGCTGCTCTCGCGGGCCCCGCAGCCCTCCCCACCCTCCCACCCCGCGGCGCGTTGGGTCCTTCCCTGCCGACTTATTCAGAAGATCGCTCTCATACCTCTATCCTTGTCGCACTCATAGGAAACTTCCATGTCTAACACAGGGCACCGCCATAGGTGCGACAAGGACGGAGGTGACAAGAGCGATCTTCGGAATAAGTCGGCTGATGGAGACCTTAACGCACCTCCATGCCGAGGGGCGGAGCGGCAGGGGACGGGCGGTGCCAGAATACAAACTTGACGCCAGCAGTGCCCTCCCCCCGGTGGGGCCCAGTCCGGCGTCGTGGCTATGTGGCCTTTCTGCCAGGTGGGTCCCGACGCGGCGGTCAGGGCGGGCGGCTCGGCCACCCGCTCAGCAGTTAGCCCCGTGCTCAGCCACCCGCTCAGCAGTCAGCCCCGTGCTCAGCCACCCGCTCAGTCGCGGGCTCAGCAGCAGAGTGCGTGCAGCGTGCACAGCGCCGCGCAGCACGCCACGTTGTTTGCGTGTTGCCTTGGGGACGTCCCGCGTGGCCCCGCCTGCCAGCCCGCCCCCGCCCCGCGGTGCAGTACCGGGGGTGCTGGCGGGGTGGGGCGGGCGGAGCGGGGTGCGGCGGGGTGGGGCGGGGCGCCCCGCCCGCCTACGCACCTGCTCCTGCCCCGTTGCGTACCATGGGACACGGACGCCTCCTCCTGCCTGCTGACGGGGACGTGCGCCCGCGGCGGCTGTCTGTCCGTTGGGACGGGAGGTTCCTTCACACAAGCAGCTCCCAAAGAGCGCGCTCTGCTCCGACCAGCAGGCGGATTCAGGGTATCGTTCTCGTCGCTCTGTCTCTCTCGCACTCATTGGGCGTGCCGCATAGGTGCGAGAGAGACAGTGCGACGAGAACGATACCCTGAATCCGCCTGCAGGGAGAGCGATGCGAGGCGAGGGACGCTCCGCCCTGGCAGTTCAGGGGCCAGCGGAGGCACGTGCCGAAATAACTAGGGGTGGGAGGGGAGGGGGAGGGCGTCGGTGGAAACTAGGCCAACCTGGGAGTACTCGCTCCGGAGGACGTGGGGGGGGGGGGAGGGGGGAGTGAGGGGGAAGACAGAGACAAAGAGGGAAGCGGCGGGGCGGGCGCGGGCGGGCGGGGAGTTAAATCGAGGCGCTGGCGCTGGCTGAAGGTGAGGGCTGGGCCCGGGCCGGGCCGGGCCGTCTGTTGTCTATAAATCAATGCCAGAGGATCCCCCGGCCCGGCAGAGGGATGGCCCTGCCCCGAAATAAACAGAAAACGGATGGGTATCCTTGTCCCGCGAATCCGCCCCGCGGCGCCCCAACCCTGCCGACTTATTCCAAAGATCGCTCTTATACCTCTGTCCTTGTCGCACTCATGGGACACTTCCATGTCCAACATAGGGTTACCGTCATATGTTCAACAAGGAGGGTGCTAATAAGAGCGATCTTCAGAATAAGTTGGCAGCCTCGCCCTAGCCAGCTCGCCGAGGAGCTCGCCGAGGAGAAGGACTTGTCCATGACGCGAAGCTGTCTATCTCTGCACTGGGGCGGCTCGGCCCCGGCCCGGCCCGCGCCTTGTTTCTGTCGTCACTGGTCGTCTGATAAGCAACCTGCGGCATTGTCCTTGACGGGTCCTTGGTCAGCGGACGGTGGTCTCCCCTCCCCTCCTCTTCCATCCCTACCCCTCCCTCCCCTTCCCTAACTTTGCCCGACTCCCCCCGTTTGATTTTATTGGCAAAGTTGGAGGAGAGGAGGAGATTGGTCCGGCTGGTCGGCTCAGGTCCGGGCCCGGAGGTCGATCAGTCCCCGGACACGCGACCGGACCGGCTCGGCAGCGGCCACACTTTTATTGACTCGAAAAAATTTTCATGCCTATATTTAGGAGTTTTGAAGCAAGAGCTGGCGCGAAAAGTTTTTGAGGATCAGTCGAGGTTTCTATCGGGTGGTCAAATTCATTATGATGCCCATATCGGGTAAATAGAGCCGTGGTATGGAAGTTAGGCCCCCGGCCCATCGCGAAAACGTCTTGTGCATCGTGCAGCCTACCTGTCGGACTCGGGACGGGCCGCCCCCGTGCAACCTGCCCCGCCGCCCCGCCCCGCCCTCCACCGCCGCGGGCCGAGCGGGTCTCCCCCGCGATAACATCTCTAGGCCCCCGCCAGACGCGGCGGGGCAGGCCGGGCCGCGGGCCTGGGCGACGTCGGTGGCACGGCAACGGGGAGCGGGGCGGGCGGGGCGGGGCGGGCCAGGGGGTGGTAGCGCCCCGCTCCTCCAGCACCCCGCCCCGCCCCCCCCGCCCCGCCCCGGCAGGGGGATGACAAGGAAGGTTGCCCGGCGGGGACCTCCTTTCCGGCGGGTCGCAGCGCGCGGCGCGCGCCGGCTCACACCGGCCCAGCGAGCAGCGCCTCCCGGAGCCACGAGCGTCCTGCCCGCCCCGGCCCGCTCCGCGCCGCCGCCCGGCGCCGCCCCCGCCCGCACCGCGCGGCGCACCGGCAAGGAGGAGGAGCTAATTGTTTTGTGACGTCACCGCGCCGTCCCGCGTCGCGCCGCGCCGCGCCGTGCCGCCGGCAGTCGGACCGCTTCATCGGCCCAGTGCGGGCTGTACGCCTAGGGCCTACGCCTGGGGCCTACGCCTACGCCTGGGGCCTACGCCTGGGGCCTACGCCTAGGGCCCACGCCTAGGGCCTACGCCTAGGGCCTACGCCTGGGGCCTACGCCTGGGGCCTACGCCTGGGGCCTACGCCTAGGCGATGGCGATAGAGCCGCGGCCGCGGCGGTGGCCCCGGGCCGCCCGGCGCGGGGCAGCGGGCCCCAATAGGTAGGCTGCCGTGCAGCGGCCCGCAGGACGGGGCGGGGGCTGCCCTGCTGGGGACGATGCTGCGGCCGGGGCCGGACTGGGCGGCGCTGGCCGCGGGGCTGGCCGGAGAGGCCCCGCCGCCCCCGCCGCCCCCACCGCCCCCGGCGCTGCCGCCGCTCACGCTGGAGAAAGGCGACGACCCGCACTTGGCGCCGCTCAACAGTAAGACTTCCACGTGTTCTACGTACTTTTTCGGTCTGCTGGATTTTCTCGAGGGGAAATAGTGGTGGCACATCCTCTGTGACACCGTGCTTCTGTGTCACTGAGGTTCGCGCATTTAAGAAAAAAAAAACATACCCCACAATATTAGAACCCAAGTGTGTGAGTGTCGCACACTTGTAGGAGTGAGAGTTTTCCCCACATAAATTTTGAGGGGGCGAATCGACACACTAGCAGTGTGTGACATTCACACACTTGGGTGGTGACTTACAGTGTGGGCAAGTGCCGTGCCGAGAGCTTTATTAGCACTCAGCGCCCCGAGCCTTCACTTGGGTCTGAGGGCTCGTGCCATCGCGTGCGAATAATCATCCAGCGCCCTGGTGATTGTCGGCTGCACTCGAGACGAGGGACAGAGACGTCATGCCCCCCCCCCCCCCCTCCCTCCCCGCCAATGAGCCCCGACTCGCTCCTTGAGCCAAACGACGTGCACTACTTGCCGGACAACCCCTTTGCGAGCCGCCACTCCCCCTCCGCGATTTTTTTGTGTGTGTGAATAGTGCAAAGTTTCCCGGTCCTGAATATTATTTTCCAAAGCTCAGCTACAGTAAGTGTGGATTTGCACGATTCATACCGCTCTGCTCATGCCCTCTTTTTCCAGTCCACACCGCAGACAGGCCTCACACAAGACTTTCTCAGCAGAAAAGCGATACATTTTTTCTCATTCACTCCACATTCTATGCGGCGGCAGGCGGCACTTGCAGGCGTGTAGACTCTGTAGTTTCTCCGATATTACGACTGCTCGTATCAGTCTGGGGGAGGAGAGGAGCGCTCAGGGCGACCCGGCCCGGCCCGGCCCGGCGGGGCGCGCGACTCGGCAGCCCGACGTAAGGGTGAACGTCCCGGGAGCAGGCCGGGGGAGGGGAGGGGAGGGAGGGGAGGAGGGGAGGGGAGGGGAGGGAGGGGAGGGGAGGGAGGGGAGGGGGAGGGGAGGGGGCGGGCCGGGGTCAGGCCGGGCCCGGGGCTCGGGGAGGGCACGGCACTGATTGTATCGCGGTAGAGACAGAGAACGGCTGGTCGACGTTCAGGCGCGCGCGCTCGCGCACCACTGAGACGGCAGAGGTGATATCGACCGTCGGAGTGCACCTTGCACCGGTGGCGGGGCGGGGCGGGGCGGGACGGGGCGGCCAACCCTACTGCGTGCGGAGCGGGGCGGGGCGGGGCGGGCGCGGGATCACAGCTCTCAGCCCGACGGGTAGGCCGCAGGGTGACGCGCGCGCATGGCGGGTCTGCCTACCCTGACTCTCGCAGGCGGCTCGCACCCAGCAGTCTCTCAGTTGCAGTACGACACCTCTCCGCTCTGGGGTGAGGATGACCAACCCTTATCCCTCCCTTCCAACACTCCTAAATGTGTTCCCAAGTCACGCCCTCTGCCCCGAAACTCGCACGCGGAAAGTGAGACGAGCTGGTTTTATTGATTTGGCTACAAGCGGCGCTCAGCGTGGTGTGGACGAGCCAGGTTGGGCGGGGGCGGGGGCGGGACGGGACGGGGTGGGGCGGGGCGGGACGGGGTGGGGCGGGGCGGGACGGGGTGGGGCGGGGCGGGCGGGACTACGCTATATCGGGTTTCCCCATAAAGGCGCACCGATGAGGGACCCGTGCAGCCCCATGCAGCCTCGGCCCGCCCTTTGTTGTTGTTGTGCGTTATTTGCAAGCTATTCCTGGCAGCCGGGCCGGGCGGGGCGGGGCGGGCGGGGCGCGCACCTGAAAAGATCACCGTGAGTTATGGTGGTCTTGCATGGCATTAGGCTCGTCGTCTATCGTCTTCCCGCGGCCGGTACCCTCCCTGGAAGCCCCAGCGCTATTCGCAGCTCGTCTCGTACCTTGGCAGTCTGCGGAGCCACGAAATGTTGGAGAACTCCTTGTATTCCCTCTGAAGCCTGAACCTCGACGATCTCCACCGGAAGGAAATTACAGTTTTCGAAATGTCCTGCTGAGTACCGCACGGCCATCCCCGTATCTCCTTCGAGCCCAACCCGTACCACCCCTTTACTATGTTCCTAATTTTGCAGTGTTCTTAAAGTTTTAGGAACATTCTGCTTAAAAGAAGCGCATTTTGTCATTAAACTAAGTTAAATTTCTTAAATTAAGAACAGTGTTCTAAAAAACTTTAAGGCAATGTTCTTAAACCAAGAACACAATTTTTTGGGTGTAGGACGACCGAGTCCGCCGGCCTGACCCTTTCCTCCTGTTGCAGGCAGCTACCTGAGCAGCTTCCTGCAGAATGCCCTCAAGAGCAACCAGGTGGAGATCAACACGGACAGCCGCACGCTGCGGCCCGTGGCCAAGCTCCGCGAGCCCCGGGACCCGCTGGCCACGCTGCGGGACGCGGCGGGGGGCGCGGACGGGCCGCCCGCGGGGCCGCGCTGGCCCGCCGAGTGCCAGGTGCTGGAGGAGCGCGTGCAGCACATCGAGGTGCCGCCCGCCGCCCCCGAGCAGTACTACGCGCCCACGGGCCGGGAGGTGCAGCCGCAGCCCGTCGGCGAGGAGGTCGGCCAGGTCGTCTTCCAGTACCACCCCGTCAGCGCCGTCAACTACGTAAGTTGAACGCACGGGGACCGGGCGGGGGGAATAGGCGGTGAAAAATTAGTAACCCGACGGTCGAAATTCACGACCCTAGAATGCTGGAGTAGGCCGAAATTTTCGAGTAAAAACTACACTGTTAAACAAAATTGTCACGCGGCGATAAATATTGCTGCGGATATATCGTCACAAGAGCTGTGATGAAACAGTCGTCACATGACATACATTACGTCACTTTGACATGAATCTTTCGTCACACTGTGATGAACCAATTGTCATGTGACGAACCTTTCAAAAATAAAATTTAGCACTGCCTCTGTCGTAATGTGACGACTTAAAATTTTACAGTCTATCTGGGCCGAGTACGTAGTCTGCACCCAGAAAATCTGATCCATGAATCAAGGATATTTTCCTTAATAAAATACAAGGAACTTTTTTTCCTTAACATGATGTTAAATACGTTAAAATAAGGAACAATCTTTAAAACTGAGGAATAAAAAATCCTTGACTCAAAGAAAATTCCTAGAAATTGGGTTAAATTTTTCCTTGTAATTTTTTTTCCTTGAATCAACGCGTTTAGCCTTGTTTCAAGGATCACATTTTCTGGGTGTGATTTGTTCAAGTATAAGGTTTTCAAAGGGCTGCCCTCCCTCCTCCCCTCCGCAGTTCAGCCGGTCGAGCGTGGGCGGCAGCCGCATCCTGACGCCCGCCTGCCCGGCGGACCTGCGCGCCGACGACCTGCGCTTCGAGTCGCGCTTCGAGTCGGGCAACCTGGCCAAGGCCGTGCGCATCACGGAGACGTACTACGAGCTGCACCTGCGCACCGACCTGTACACGCACCGCCACATGCAGTGGTTCTACTTCCGCGTGGAGAACATGCGGCGCCGCGCCGTGTACCGCTTCTCCATCGTGAACCTGTCCAAGGCCGAGAGCCTCTACTCGTGCGGCATGCGGCCGCTGCTGTACTCGGAGCGGGACGCGGCGCTGCACCGCGCCGGCTGGCGGCGCTGCGGCGACAACATCGCCTACTACCGCAACGAGGACCAGGCGGCCGGCGAGGACCAGGCGCCCAGCTACACGCTCAGCTTCAACCTCGACTTCCCGCACGACAACGACACCTGCTACCTGGCGCACTGCTACCCCTACACCTACTCGGACCTGCAGGACTACCTCCTCAAGCTGCAGGCGAGTACGGTGACGAGGGAGGCTCACTGAGTTTTGTCTCGACATGAACCTCCCACCCAGAAAATGTGATCCTTGAAACAAGGCTAAACGCCTTGATTCAAGGGAAAAAATTTACAAGGAAAAATTCGACTCAATTTCTAGGAATTTTCTGTGTGTCAAGGTCAGTGGTTAATCTAAGGATTTTCTATTCCTCAGTTTCAAAGATTATTCCTTACTTTAACGAATTTAACCTCATGTTAAGGGGAAAAAAGTTCCTTGTATTTTATTGAGGAAAATGTCCTTGTTCAAGGATCAGATTTTCTGGGTGCAATTTTCCTAGTCGACTCGGGCCGGGGCTGTTTATTCTATGACTGCCGTGGCTTTTCAGAACCACCCTGTCAAGTCGACGTTCAGCAAGCTGCGGCTGCTGTGCCGCTCGCTCGCGGGCAACAACGTGTACTACCTGACCATCACCACGCCGCCGCCGCCGGCCGCGGCCTCGCCGTCCAGCCCCAACGGCGGCGCCTGCAACAACAACAACTGCTCCAGCAACGCCAACTACATCAACAATAATAATAATATCAACAACAGTGCCAACAACAACGTCAACAACCCCCAGAGCAGCCCGACGCGGTGCGCGGCCTGCGCCGCCTGCACGCCGGCGCCCCCGCCCCCGGAGGAGCCCAAGGTAGTACCTCAACCACTACACTTGGAACCTAAGTGGAGGAATGTGGCATACTTGTAGGTGAATGAATCTCCACTCGTATACACTTGTCCCTTTAAGCGTGTGAAACTCACCGCTTTACTCGTTCAAGTGTGCGAATGGAAATTCACACACCTACTCGTGCGCGACACTCGCACAGCACTTTTCAATGTGGCCTTATCAACTGGCTTGCAGAAGAAGAAGGCGGTGGTGCTGACGGCCCGCGTGCACCCGGGGGAGACGCCGTCCTCGTGGATGATGAAGGGCTTCATGGACTTCCTGACGGGCAACAGCAACCAGGCCAAGGAGCTGCGCGACAAGTTCATCTTCAAGCTGGTCCCCATGCTCAACCCGGACGGCGTGATCGTCGGCAACAACCGCTGCTCGCTCACGGGCCGCGACCTCAACCGACAGTACCGCACCGTCATCCGGGAGACGTACCCGCCCGTGTGGCACACCAAGCTCATGATCCGCAGGTAGGCGAGGCACGCAGCGCCCAGCACTGTTGGAAAATACCACGGTGAATGCCTACGGTACGCGCCGTTAATTTGTTACCTCGTCCTCCTGGACCGTAATTTTTGACTACGGTCTGAATCTTACGATACGCTCCGTAGCCTACAAATATGTTGGGGAAGTTCAATGAAGGACATTCCATACGCAATGAAGTACAGTCTGCACCGTAAGGATATGTTACGGTCTGACCGCGCGTAGCGTACGAAAATTACGGTACAGACCGTAGGCATACCGTAACGTCGTACAGTATTTTTAAAAGCGAGCCCGGCGGTGCGCGGCGAAGCAGGGGTGCACCCATAAATAAAATGAAAGGTGGTACTCTGAAAGTCCGCTTTTTGCGCAGGCTGATGGAGGAGTGCGGCGTGGTCATGTACTGCGACCTGCACGCGCACTCCCGCAAGCACAACGTGTTCATCTACGGCTGCGAGAACAAGCGCGGCCCGGACAAGCAGCTGCAGGAGCAGGTGTTCCCCCTCATGCTGCACAAGAACGCCGCGGACAAGGTCAGCAGCCTCGGGGCATGAGCTCGGGGGCGGACGAGGAGAACTACTTTTAAATTCCGTGTCAGACGGATTACGGATATCCCGCATTTATCGGAGTACCCCTGAATTTTTTCCTGGGCCTATATTTCAGTTCTCGTTCGAGAACTGCAAGTTCCGCATCCAGCGGTCCAAGGAGGGCACGGGCCGGGTGGTGGTCTGGATGATGGGCGTCGCCAACAGCTACACGATGGAGGCCTCGTTCGGCGGCTCGACGCTCGGCTCCAGGGCGGCCACGCACTTCTCGGCGCAGGACTTCGAGAACATGGGCCGCGCCTTCTGCGAGACGCTGCTCGACTTTTGTGACCAGGACCCGAGCAAGGTAGAGTAGGGGGGGACAGGGCAGGCCAGAGCGGGTCAGAGCACAGCAAAAAATAATCTGCTTTGCGTGCTTTTGTGATATTCCGAGACTTCTCAATACATTTCGTGTTATTTGACATTTCTTGCCCGCTCGGACGCGTCGTGGTTTCGGTAAGCTGCCGCTCCGTACTGTGATAGTCTACCGGTCCGATGTCGACGGCCCCCTCCCTGACCCCGGGTCTGTGTGTCCACCGCAGCCCCCTGCAGGAGCGCCTCCGGAACAAGATCATCAGCAGGCTGGTCAAGGAGGGCTCGAGCGCGGACGAGCCGACCAACATCATCCTGTCGGACTACTCGAGCGACGAGGGCGACACGAGCAGCAGCTCCGAGGACGAGGCCAACATGACGGAGGGCTCGGGCGGCGCGCAGTGCGGCGCCGGCCTCGGCGCCGGCCTCTGCCACGGCCCCGGACACACCTGCGACGCCTGCGCCGTGCCGCCGCCGTCGCCCAACCTGCCGCGGCGGAAGGTGAGGGCGAGAGCGTCGGGCGGGCGGCCTCGGCTCGGCAGACCGGTGCGGCACCGGCGCGGCTAGCAGAGATCGACAGGCCAGCGTTCTCACTCCTCCTCTCGGCCTCGGCAGCCACAGGAGGACAAGTCCGGGTCGCCTAAGGCGCAGGCCGCAGCCGGAGCGCGGTCCGAGGCGCGACCGGAGCGCACGCCGCCGCTGCCCCGGAGCCGGAGGACGCTCCAGGTGCACACCACGCTGCTGGACCTCCCCGGCAGCGACCTGGCCGAGGCCAACACCACCCCGGAGCGCCAGTCCAGCACCGAGACCTCGCCCAGCAGGCAGCACCAGGCGGGGGCGGGGCGGCAGCGCGAGCGCGGCGGCAGCAGCCCGGGTAGGACAGCACGACCCTCACCAGCACCGGGGAGAGGCGGCTCTTGAACCAAGTGCACCGGGATAGACAGCGCAGTTTGCACTAGGCCCAGAAAATATTCATACGGTCGCCAGTGACATGGTGCTTGATTCGAGAGTTATTGATGGTGCCGAACCGCCCGCTGTGTGTGTGCACTGCGCCCCTGGAGGTGCCAGCGTAACACAGCCGAAACCGTGTTGCAGACGACCCTGCGCTGCGATCCAACGGCGAGCGGGTGGACATGCCCCCCGAGCTGATCGTCACGCCGGCCCACCGCCGCAAGGTGAGCAGCAGAGACCGCAAACGGACTCGCTCACGCGGACTCCGGCGCAGTGCAGGCGCCGCCCTGCGAGTGCCAGTGCCAGCCATGTCCTAACGCTGTCCGTGCCTGCAGGTCCGCGGGCGGCACGGTTCGATGCGCGAGCTCCGCGACCAGCTCCGCAGCGACCAGACTGCCGCCAGCGCGGGCCTGCTGGACTGCAAGGACTCCTCCGCGACGGACACCTCGGCCTCCCCCGTGGCCGCGCCCCGGCGCCGCAGCCTGTCGGTGCTCGTGGACGTCGGGCGCGCAGGAGCCTCGCTGCCCGGGAGCGGGGGCGGGGCCGGGGGCGCGGGCGGCCGCCCCGCCTCGCAGCACGCGCGCAGCCTGCCCAACACCAGGTGGGGCACGTTGGAGACCCTCAGGACGCACCCCTGCCGACTGATTCAGAAACTCGCTCCCATGTCTCTGTCCTTGTCGCACTCACGGAGCAGCTCAATACCCTAGAGCGGAACACCTTCGTGAGTGCGACAAGGACAGAGGCATGGGAGCGCTGTTCTGAATCAGTCGGCTGACGCGACGCTCCAGCATGGTCTACAGCGCGGCGGTACCTTGCAGGCGGCGCCACGGCTCGGCGCGCCGGCCGCAGCCCAAGCGCGCCGTCACCCCGACGCCGACGCCGGTGCCGGCCGACGAGGAGGGCGGGGGCGGAGGCTCGCCCGGCCGCAGCCCGCTGGCGGGCGTGTGGCTGGGCACGCCCTGCGACCAATGCGACGCGCGCGCCCCGGAGCACTGCAACAACTACACCGCCAACGTGCCGCTGGCCTGGGGGCCGCCCCAGCACGAGCACCAGCACGAGCACCAGCACGAGCAGCAGGACGTCCTCAGGTGGGTGGAGGGAGCGAGCGTGCACTCCAGGGTATTCCACACCTCCGATCTCGGGGTTGGCATCACCCAAACCCAACCGCCCCTAACAAGCCCCCTCCCCCCTCAGGTCCTGCTCGCAGAAGCTGTCCGCCATCTCGGCGCTGCAGCGGCCGGGCGCGGGCGCGAGGGAGGCCACCGCCGACGGCAGCGTGTCCGTCAGGGTGACGCGGCGGCGGCGCCCCAAGGCTCCCGCGGGGGCGGGGCAGGTGCCGGCGACACCCGCGCCCGCGCCCTCGCGGAAGGCTCCCGCTCCAGCTCCCTGGCCGCCGCGACAGAACGGGCGCGCGGCCGGCCCACAGGCGCAGGCGGCGCCCCCAGGCAGGGCGGCCTCCCTAGCCGCGCTCCGCGGTCAGCAGGGCGGCGGCGGCGGGGCCGGCGCCACGGGGGCGTCCATGGACGACGACCAGGACGCAGAAGGGTCGGACGGAGGCAGGGTGCACTGGCGCCGGGGTCAGCTCCGGTAAGTTTACCCGAGCTATGCTGAGGCGGCTCAGCCGCTGCTCCATTTACTTATTATCCGTGGTCCCAACAGTGTTCAGGCGACATCTTCTCATTTCACAGTACATACTTTGCCATTTCTTTAAGAGAAGTGATATGCTTTGGTGCATGGGTAAACCCAATGAGGAAGGGTAATTTATGACAAACAGTTTTAAATTAAAGCTTCTTTATTGAGTCAAAACAATTCTTGAAATAAAAATTGAAAAACTGTCACTAAGAGACAGCATTTTGAAATGAACTTAATACATATATATACAAGGAAAACATGCAGAAGTACAGGAGAAAGGGTTTAAAAACAAAATTAACTTCAGAGCTTGGATATTTCTTCATCCACTTCCGAGAGAACTTCCTTCAGCTTTTGATAGTTCTGGACAGTCAAAGCAATTCCTGCAATACACAAATATTAGTACTGAGTCCATTCTGCAGCAGACAATGTCAGATAATCAAAACCAAGTCTACAGACCTTTCTTCCCTGGTAAGAGTTCTCCATCTTTCTCATAATATTCACGAATATGAATATATGCCTTTCCATTGAAATCATTAATTTTAACAAATTTCTTGTTGCCTAAATCCCATGAGGGCTCTTCCTTCCCTGACTTCGCTTTCTTGGAGGGTGCTGGTTTCTTTGTGGCCGGACCCCTCTGAAAGTTTATCAAGAGTAAGAAATTTGCCACTAAACGAATAAAATATTACCTTCATCATTCATCAGGCACTTACATCTTCAGGGCCAGAGTCAGAGTCTGACGAGGAAGCTTCCCTCTTCTTAGTCTTAGTCTTTGGCATTTTGTCCTATAATTGAGCAAACAGTTTAACTTTATTAGAAATCAAGAAGGAAAAATAACCATGGCTTTGACAAAATGCTCATACCTAAATTACATATCAAGGTCTAACAATAAAGATAAGTTAATCCATCTCATATTAAGGAGTAGCATGATTAACTAGAAACGGGGCGTAAGAGTCATTATGGGAGTTTAGTTTCCCTTTATGGTAAAAAATTAAAAAAACAAAAAATTGTGATGGAATAATCGCGATTCTGAAGAGGTTTAACCTCTTTAGTCTAGCCACCATTTTGTAAATAGTTTAGGGACTATAGCCTTACTTAAATATGTAAATACGCGGGCAGTTACTCTACAATTTAAAATAGTTGCTGTCAACTCACCTCGAAATCAGTCAACAGAGAAAACTAGTACGATCTTGAGCTCCTACGAAGCTGCCGGCGAGAATAGTGAGTGGTGACAATGGCCGCGACTGAGAATGACAAACAAATCTAACAAATGACAGTTGACAAAGAGCGGGAGCGGGCAAAGGAGGGACAAAAGAAAGAAGAACTCGACCATCTTGGCCACCTGCCGGGTAGTAAGATGTGTTACTGTGATTTCGTTTTTCCTCTTTTTCAATCATTCTGATCGAGGACAACAAATACCTGTATGGTAAATGATTTGAGATTGTCTTCGTAGTGACAGGTATGTCTGCACGAGCGCGAGCCCTTGCGTGCCCTGTGTCATGTCGTCATGCCGCAGTAGTTGGCCAGCCCCTCCAGGCTGTGCGCCCCTGGCGCGTACATTCGATACCGGCGCAAACGCTTCACGCCGACCCGACCCCCACCACGTCTCGTCCTTCTTACGCCCCTGGTTGTCGTTCTGGCCTCACAGGCTGCGGCGCCAGAAGCGACATGACGTCGCCTCAGCCGCCCGGGTCGTGGAGGAGGCGGTCAACGTCCTGGGCGCCGTGCAGCGGCGGCGAGCCAAGTCCAAGACCCCCGGGGGCGCGGGGGCGGGGGCCGGAGCGCAGGCGCAGGGGCCGCAGGACCTGGAGACCCTCTCCCTCTCCAGGAGGGCGCGCTTCCGCAGGGGTGCGGCCCTGACGGCGGCCCTGACCGGCGCCCTGCCCAGCCACGCGGACACGCGCTCAGGTACCCTCCAGGACGTCCACGAGTGCCTGGCTCAGCCCACGCCCTTCACTCACCCCCGCGGTGCCCCTGTTGCAGATGGGGGCGTCCAGGAGAACGGGCACGCCTCAGACGACCCGGCCGTGGACAGCGAGCTGGGAAAGGCCGGCCCCAAGAAGAAGAAGAAACGAAAGCTTGGGTTGCCCAAGAGGGTGAAGCGAGTATTGTCCGCCACAGCAGCCATCTCGCAAAAGTCGCCTGACAAGCCAAGATGAAGTGCCCTGTTGAGTCACTGGTGTTACAAGTGCAGTGAGGGTGCAGTTTAGTTTTGCTATGTGACCAAGAGATCAGTCTCTTGATGTGACTTTGCAGTGGCCTTACTGCCTGGCACCCTAAAATGTGGTGATTTACTTGTTTAAACTTGTTTTTATAGTGATAACATTTTTTAAAATGAAAATCATGTTGATTCATGATAATTCAGTAAGGCTGTATTTGTTAAAAGTGATATTGTCTGCAAAATAAGTCACGAGCAAACTTTTTCAATGGAAAAGGAAACAGTCATCACTTGTATACTTGTAATTACATTTGGTTTTCACATGGGTAAAGTTAGTCTCAACACAAAAGTAAATTTTTAGAGCATCTGTCAAAATAAATTAGACCACCAGGAACTGCCAATCATCTGATTAAAAATAAAGATGAATGATTATTGTAACTGCCATACAAGTAGACTGCAGTTGATGTAAGACTAAATATTTGTTGTAAGAAAGGAAATGGTGATAGAATGTCAAATGCAATAATTTGACTACTAAATGTATTAAAAATAAAGGGCATTTTGTTAGGTCTTACAGTAGATAAACAGGAGATATAACAAAATTAAATACGGAAAAGTAATGAAAGTTAATGAAACTTATTAATTGAACCTTGGTATCACAGATACAAAATTAATATTAATGAAATGATGATGCAGTTAGAAGTCATCAAAATTAATTTCCGTTTCATTGAAATTTTCTAATACTTCATTGGCACAACCAATTTCATCCTCAGAATCATCTTCAAGTTCTTCAGCATCATCCTCTCTTCCGGGGAACATCCCTGTTGCAATGGTTCGAACAGTTTAATACTTGACGAGACAGTTTTTTGCGCATGTAAGCAAGTACTTAATTTCAAAAAAAGTAAAAATATAAAAATAAATAAAAACTTGCCTGGGAAATCACTGAGACTAAGATTGAGAGAAGGCTTATTGTTTTGTAAATTTGCTTCCTCTTCTTCCATGTCGAGAGGATCAGGATTCGGTTTTATTGACTGGACTGGTACCTCAACATACCGAGAGCCAAGTTCTTCCTGAAGGTGGCTGCAAAGCTGCATCTGTTCGACCTACAGAGGAAAACAGGCATGCTCTAGTAGTCTAAATAAAATAATCATGACAGTTGAAGTGTCATGTATAGAACAACATGCTGTAGGTTAGACATGCCTTGAGCTTTGTCCTCAGATGTTGGACATTCTTCAGCATTTGCTCCAGTGCGCACTTCTCTTGCAGGAGCCGACGCTCTTCTTTCACCATACGCCTGAGCTTTAAAGTACGGCTCGAGCTTGGTGTCTTCTCTGCCATGCTGCGTTTTGTAAAAGAAACATCTAACAGAGCTCCGCCCGTGCACTTTCGACAACCGTACGTCGTCTGCTGTCGTTTGTAAACACAAAACAAACGAAAAGCGGTCTGCTTCACGAAAACAACAAATGACGATAGACAGATTTTTCCATGGCGCTAGGTTTAAATCAAATTTGACACCCATGCCATCCCGCGACTTTCAAACTATTCCTTGACGCAGAGGAAAAGATTAAAGAGTGTGTTCATCGCAGCAGCCAGCCATCATCTCTAAAGTGGACCAATTATTTGACATTGGCTTGGGCGAGCGAGTGCGCTGTCAAATGGGAGCGCTCCGTACGTGTGCGGGGGTGGGAGGGGTGGAGGGGAGTAGGGTGGTAGAGTAGAATGTATAGTGCTGCTGCACAACAGCGTCTTGTTGTGGAAAACGTTCCCCCCAACCTAGATTTTATTTTTCAAGTGTGGGGCATGCCTCTTCATCAAGCGAAGTTCTACACCCCAATTTCCCCTTTAGTACAAGAGAAATTATCCAGCGCAGCGTCCAGCATCCTATGACCCCCAGGACGGCCTAAAATAAGGTTAGTGAAAGTTTTGTTGGTGCAGGATACGGGGGTAGTCTGTGTGCCAGATACGGGACAGGGTTGGGTCGGGACGGGCTGTCGCGCGTCTCCTGCCTCGGCCTGATAGGTATCACTCCAGGGACTCGAGGTATCAAAATAATGAGTCACCATTCAAGGTCACAATCGAAGTCGAGGTGTCCGTCGGTCTGTCCGGCCGTCCTCCGCCTCTGCCCGTCGAACCCCGTGCTCATGCTCTCTTTCGTGACAAATACCGATTGCCATGTGTGACCTTTGTCCTCCTGTGGCCAGCGTGACCAGATTGCACTCCAGTCACGCGCCAAGCCGAAAATCGATGTCCTCTCGCATGTCACGCTGCATATCGTGCCATTGTTATTTATTAAAAAATTGAGGTTATGGTGACGTTTTGTAATCACAACATAAATAGTCTAGGTGCAACCAGCATTCTTGAAGGAACCTAAAAGGACAAGGTGCTGGGTTTTACTATATTTATTGCTACCAGAATAGTTTACTTCTCAGATGAAGTCTCTTCTGTTCCCCCCCAAAATGTTACAAAAAGCAAAAATTGGATTGTCCCTGTTTTTTAATTAACTTAAGTACCTTTTCTTGTAAAATTTGTTTATAGATATCTAAGTTTTAAATTTATCGGGTGAATTTAGAAATTGAATCATTATTAGCATGGGTGTCCCAGCATGTAACCTCCAATCTTAAATTGTTATTTTCTCAAAATTTCATTTTTAAAGTCGAAAAGCCTCATAGTATTTCTCGTAGGTGTATTATGGCATTTCTAATTTTTACATTGGTCTGAATGTATTTTACATTTAGAGACGAATCCTATCCTAAATTACAGTCTTGAGCACAATACTCGCTCTGTACACGGTAACTTTTAGAAGTTAGCGTTAAGGAAATGGAGTTTAAAAATAAGATGTATAAATAAGCTGGTACACAGTACATTTTTTCTCATCTGCTTTGGGTTTCTTCTTGAATAATATAACCAATAAGAGGAATATAAAGCTGCTAAAAGTAACACGTTTCAAAAGAAAAATTTAGAAAGCCAAAGGTTGGTAGTATTCATAATTTAGTGCGCTGAGTTTGTGTTTGAAACTAGTGGAAAATTATAAATCACACATTTCCATCACATCCCTAGTCTGATTTTTCTTCTTCACCACTGACCTTCCCCGGAGGGTGGGGAGTAGCAGTAGTTTGAGCCTTGAGGGAGGAGGGCAGGTGCGGGGGGTCAGACCTTGGGCGGGGCGGGGCGGCGGGGCAGGGCAGGGCAGGGCAGGGCAGGGCGTGCCCCCGTGTCGCCGTGGATTCACTCAAATTGGCCCCCCGAAGCGAAATAAAAAAGCATCAACGTCGACCCTCCGTCCCTCGCCTCTCCTTTCTCGCCTCATCGGCAGAGTGGTGCTGATGTGTGTGTGTGGGGATGGTATTGGGGTGGTATCCGGCGGAATTTCCTCTCGACCTGTTTCTCCCGCTCTCCCTTCCCTCCCGTCTCCCCGTCCATTTCCATCAGCGGCCCTGACCGATACCACCTGGAGCCTCGAGCCGTTACATTAATAAAAAGAAAGGGGTGAAAGTGGAATTTTGACTTGTCCGCCATGGGGGTAGATTTTTTTTCTTGGAGGGGGGAGGGGGGCATGTCTTCCTCTTCCTGGTGGCCTATTTACGTAAACTGCGCGCAGGCGTGACATTTGAAAGCATACTGCTGATGTTCCGCGCTGGATTCAGTTCATATACTTAGTGCACAGGGTTGTTGCCGTCGACTGGTCGGGCACGGGCGGGCACGGGGGTGGCTAGTGCCAAGGCCGGCCTGCCGGAGGTTTGGGGTTGGCAGGTTAGCGATCCACTGAAGACATTTCCCGTGGATAAATAGGTGGATTGAAAGGGGACCCCCCGCCTCCCCGTCTCCCGTTGTTCCTTTTCGTCTCGTCGTGACATTTGACGCTTTGGTATAAAGGGCACTCCCACCCCCCACCCCCAACCTTATAGTTAACCCTCTCTGTTGTACCGGACAGAAGTCGGGGCAGGGCGGGGCGGCACAGGTACTGCCTACTGCCTTTAAACTTCCGGCATATTTTCGCTTCGCACACACCCATTTATTTAATTATTTTATTTTGGAATTTGTAAGTGCATAGGGGTGAAACTGCACCTCATATGGCATCCTTCGGTCGGTTTTCATAAGTATTTTTTTTTACCTCGGGTAAGGTCCTATATAAAGATTAAAGATAAAGCATGAGTCATACTTTTTGGGCGTGCAGTGCTCTTTGACGGGCGACAGACAGACTGGGTGTGGCCCTACCCTCCCTCCGGCCCGGCCCGGCGCGGCCCGGAGCTGAAGGCCAAATCCTTGCTCCCCCTCCCCTCCCCCTCGGGTCCCTCCAGTGCCTCCGCAGCCCCGACGTGGGCCCCTGCCCGCTGGCCTAGTTCGAGGAGACGATGGACTATGACAGTCGTCTTCTTACGTGGCCGTGTGGTGCCCCCCGCAGTAGGGGGGGACAGCGAGCACCCTCTAGAATTTGATGGGTGCGCTCAGCGTGATTTATCTTCTCACTCTTGCAGGTGTGTGACAGATGATTGCACGTGTGTCTATATCCTCCAGAATTTGGTGGATGCGCTCAGCGTGATTTATCTTCACACTCTTGCAGGTGTGTGACGGATGATTGCAGGTGTGTCTGTATCCTCAGTAACTTGTTCGTGTCGCGGGCGGGCAGTGTAGGGTAGGGCGGTAAACGCGGCGGTAACGCGCACTTAAAGCGCGGCTCGTGCGGAATAAAACAGGGCGGGGCGGGCGCAGGATTTTCGAAAAAAAATTGCGGATGTAAAAAGGTTGACCGGTAGAATAAGATACGCTCGTTTGCTTTTACGATGTGTCGGGGGGGCAGGGCCTAAGTGGTGTGTGGCGGGGCGGGGCGGGGCGGGGCGTGGCGGGCCGTTGTCAGGCCCTTTCAGGGTGTGGTTCCAGGGGCGGGGCGCGCGCCACACCACGCCCAGCCCACCGCGATGCGCCCCGTGGGAGTGCCATGCCGCCCTGCCCGAGGGCAGTCGGGTCTGCTGTCCTAACCGTGCGTGATACGACCCTGATCGTTGTTATTCGATTCATGTGACGTCACATTCTTTTCAATGTAAAAACTGTCACATTCGTTTGGATGTAAGTGTCACATTCCTTTGAATGTGACTGACGAATTTACGGCGCTTTGCCCTGTCGATTCACATTACAACAAATGTGACATCATATTATAACGAATGTGACAGCTTTTACAGGTAAACGAATCTGACGTCACAGGAATTAAATAACAGTGGACATGACGGGAGGAAAAGTTGACCCGAAAAGAGCGCTGCGCTAAACGCAAACGTTGAGTTTGCAGTGCACATGTAAGGGCTTGAACTTTCTTCTGAAATTTTATTTTGCCTTACTTTTTTGCGGCAAGTTAGTGGGATCACTGCTGCTCGGCCTCCACGATTTTTTTTCCCGCGTCTTTTTCCAACGCTTATGACTCGAGGGGATGGGGGCTCGTCTCCTTGTGCTTCGAGTCGTTTGCTGTATAAATGTGCGATGTGCTGGAGTGGTGGGTGGAGGGGAGGAGAGTCGGGGGGACGCCCTCAACGCAAAGGCGGCAGTGGTGTGGTCGGAGGCGGGGCGGGGCAAGGCGGGGCGGGGCGGGGCGGGCGCGGCGGCCGTGGCGCCCGGTCGTGGGTGGGGCGGGGCGGGGCGGGGCGGGGCGTCGGGTGTCCCGTGGCGACTGGCGAGGCGAGGCCCGCAGCTCAGTCCGGGGCAGGACATGATCGGCGCCGCTCGTCCCCGCCCCGCCGGCACCGCCGTGCGCCCCCGGCCCCGCCCCCGGTCCCGCCCCCGGTCCCGCCCCCGGCCCCGCCCCCGGCCCCGCGGGCCGCCGCGACCATAGGCCGCACGTGGTGGCAGTCCGCGAGTGTGAGGGAGCCGAGCTGAGCCGGCGTGAGCAGCGTGAGCGAGTGCAACAGGGATGGATAAGCTCGTGCAGGACATCAGCGACCGCTGGGCGGCGGGTACGAGTATTGCACGTGTCACTGAGTGCGGCATGGCATGGCCACTATATGGTCACGCCTGCGTGTTGAACCATAGGGGGTGAAAACGTCCCGCTCTGAATCAAGGGGGTATTTACTCCGGATTATCGTGTACAACGAAATACGCGTAGGCGGGTTATTACGTCATTTAATACGTGCATGCTACGTGTTATTACGGGGCAATTACGCCTCATTATGCGTTATTACGCGTCAATTACGCGTAGTTTTAGCTGTTGTTTCGCGTTATTACGTATTAATACGCACCAGGGTGTACAACGAATTACGCGAGTAAATACCCCTTCGCTCTGAATGTGTTGAGCACTGCACTGCGAGAACTGTTTGAAGGGGTTACGTAGAAATTCCCCCACGAGGAAGACGTCGTAAAGTTACAGTTTTTATGAGCCTTCGTAAATTAACGATACCGATCGTAAAATTTCCGCAACGTCAGTTGTATATCATAAATTACGAGAAATGAAACGTTGTAAATTTTCGAAGATTATGTTTCTAGTGTTGTCAGTGTTAGGTGTCTGTCTATACTCTAGGGGTACTGGCCACAAATAAGGCTGGTGTGGTGAAACTGTGGCGCCACACAGGGCCATGTGGTCCGCCCCGCCCGCACGCTCAAGTACTACTCGATGAGGGCACATAGCACCGCATCACTCGGCCCTGCGTCACGTGACACGATTAGGATCCAGACGAATGTATGACGTCACATTCCTTGAATAACCGTGGAAGGGACAATGTTTGCGCGGTAAAAACAATGTCTAATTTTTTTTAAGAAAAGGAAAACTTCGAGGAACTCCCATAATTTGAGGGAACCTCCTCAGATTTTGAGGATGTCTCTTCAAGACTTGGGGGAAGCTCCTCCGATCTTGAGGAGAGGAAGTCTCCTCAAAATCAGGGGAGGTTCCCTCAAACTATGGAAGTTCCTCAAAGTTTTCTCTTTTTCTTTTGAAAAGATAAAAAATAGACATCGTTTTTACCGTGTTGTCCCAAGAAAGGATGCGATTTTGTGCTCATCTCCGCATCCTTTCTCCACACAAAACATTGCCCGTTTCCATTAAGTGTATGCAGCTCTGCTCTCTCTCTCTCTCCCGGCCCGTCGCGCAGGTGAGCGGGCTCGGTTGGGTTGGGCTGGGCCGAGTCGCCCGGCCCGCCTGAGGCGCCACCAAAGCCAATATTGGCTCTAGCGCGGCGTGTGCCGGCGCGGCGGAGCGGCGCGGCGCGGGGCGGGAGGTTCAAACGTGAGCCTGCGGTCTCGTAAAGATAGCGAGACGCTCATAACGCATTTTATCAGCGGCAACGTGAGCACCGTGTGTCTTTGCTGCGCTCCGGCCAGGCCGCCTCAAAGAGCGCGAGCCGCGTCACCAAAAGTGTTTTTGTTTTCCGAACACAGTGGTTCATGCGGCGCTTTGCAGGCATGTGCACTGTAAAAAATGAGATGCCTAGTACGGAACCGCGATGACGGAAGCGTTCCGTACTGGGTACGGACGATTCCTTCCTAGTCATAAACTAGTTTTTCTCTAACGGTACTGTAGGAATTGCTATATACTACGGAGATTTGAACGGACGTTTCCGTTTTCCTCAAGTACGGAAGTCTCCGGGAAAAATTATTAGCGGAACTTTTTCCGTACCTATTTTTTGCAGTGTGCCATGTGACATGCCCCCCCCCCCCCCTTGCCTCCCGGAAGTGCACGCATGGCGCGGGGCATGCCGTCCTCTAATTGTTATGGCGCGGGCGTACTCCCGGTGGCGTTCGTTCGCGAGCAGAGCGGCGGTGGGGTTTGCGTCAGGCGAAAATGCCGTTTTATTAACGGCGGTCACAATATTGTTGTTTGCAAAAAAAGTGCAAACAAAACGCGGGCGCGCAAATTTACAAACCGCACTGTTAAAACCTTACAAAGCAATGCTTCGCAATTACAAACAAAATGCTTCGCAATTGCGAAGGATTTGGCTGCTTTGTAATACAAAGCATTTTGTTTGTATTGCGAAGCATTTGCTTCGCAACTTGCGAAGCATTTGCTTCGCAACTTGCGAAGCATTTGCTTCGCAACTTGCGAAGCATTTGCGAAATGCTTTGTATTACAAACTAAATGCTTTGTAATACAAAGCATCCAAATGTTTTGCAAGCTTACAAACTATTTTGTTTGTAGGGATTTAACAACGCGCGCCCTCGTGGGAAAAATGAAATAAAAAAAAAAGAACGGAAAAAAAACCACCTGCGATTTTTGTATGTACTTGCTAACGATTCTGAAATATCTGCAATAGAGCGACTGAACCTATTTCGGACCAGATTTTGATTTTTGTTCTCTCTAGCACGCTGGTGTGCCAGATTATTAACGAAGGGGGCTAGTGATACAGCCCATTCCTATTTGAACAAAGTGCCTTTTTTTCGGGAGCTCCAATAATTTTAAACTCACTGATGAAGATTTATCATAAACTCCGCTGGTGGGAGGATAATGTAGTGTAGGAAGGGATGTGCGAGTTGCTGAGCACCGCAGTGTCACACAATGTAGCTGAAGTGGCAACATGGCCGAGGCGCTGGGCGGGGCGGGGCGGGGCGGGGCGCTGCTCGCACACCCGGGCCACGTGTGTCAGCGGATACGCCCTCTTCAGGTTACACATCGCGTGCTGTCGTGGGCCATGGCGGTGGCGCGCGAAATATTTCAGTTATTCTTGTCCTCGCCTTAGTAAAATATGGATGTACAAAACACCAGCTTGGCCGCGGGGCGCTCTTGGGTGGCTCCTGCGCAGCGGGGCGGGGCGGGGGCGTGCAACTAGCTCATGGGTCGTGTCGTCATAGACCCTCTAGATGCACTTCCTGGCGTTTTACGAGCGCAAGGTGTGGCAGGGCTGCAATGTCCGTCCAGGTCGAAACGGGAAAACCACGTGCAGTCTGCAAAGGCACAGCGAGCCTAGAGTCCTACCTCTGTAGGACTCTAAGCGAGCCCAGGCCAGGCGCTACCTAGTTTATTAACTAGAGCCACAAGACACTGTGATCCAATATGGCTAACTGCGGCGCACACTTACAAGTGGCTCAATAGGCTTAGTTTAAAAAAAAATCCCATGGTAGTCCGTTCACACTAACTGTGTTTGTGTTGTGCTAGTGCTGTTAATGCTGAGTGTCCCTCGCGCACGCCCCCCCCCCCCCCCCCCCCCCTCCGCCCGCCCGCGTGCCGTGCGGGACCACCGTTAAATTTATCTGTAATTTTACGAACTTTTTGCAACGAATGATTCGTTTTAATAAATAAATGAATCATACGTATATTTTTTTAAATAATCGTATATTTGAAACGAAATTTCTCTTATTGCAGCGTTACCGTAGATTTACGAATGATCCGTTTAGTATACGAATAGTTCGTAAGTTTGAATATGATTTGTACATGCCATATTGGTTGGCAATCAGATGCAAGTAACGCAATTTTTCGTTCTTTTTCGCATTATGAAATTAAATTAACGAGGCAAGGTTTTTTGTAATAAATTCATAGTGATACATTGCAACGAATCATCCGTAAAATTACGAATCATTCGTGAATTGAATCCAACGAGTCATTCGTTAAATAACGAATCATTCGTTGCGAAAGTTATACGAATAATCCGTGAAAGAAATTTGCACGAATGATTCGTGAAGAACGGAAAATATTTTTACAGTGACCGTCTGGAGACGCGCTGCTCGAGGTGTATAAGTATGGGGTGGTGGTATCGAGGAGGGGGGGGGGGGTTATATTATTGATGCCCGGAGTGTAGTAGCTTTGTGTCTTCTGAAAACTCGGCCCTCTCCACCGCCCCCCCCCCCCCTTCCCTCTTCAATCTGTCCTCTTCTTTCGGGTCGGCCGCGAGGCGAGGCGGTAGCGGTAGCGTGCTCGAGGCTGTCGTTACGGTCCGGGCGGGGCGGACAGGCAGGTGTGTGGGCGGGCGGCTCATGGCCGCACGTAATAGACAAGATAGACGTACGTTTCTTCTAAGAAACTGTGTGCTCTCCACGTTTCAAGTGTTTTCGCTTTTTTATTTACCTGCTCAGGAACAAAAAACAAATTTTCCCCCTCGTTTTTTTTGTTTTTGGCGCGGTTTGAGAGCAGCGGCGCTTTGAGTCCGGCGGTGTCTTGGTTCATTGGACGTGGCGCGGCTGGGCCGCACTGACCGGCCGGTCCGGCTCCTTGATCTTGGGGTCCAAGGGCGCGCGGCCGTGAATCGTCACGTGACCAAGACGACGGGGAAACGAGGAGGGAAAAGAGAAACGGACTAAAGAAGTGAGCCGTGAGCCCTCCCTCGATGACCGATACGCAACTTTGTGCGCGTTCACTTACTGCTCTCATTAATTAAGTGAGAGAGAGACAGAGATCGATAAATGAAGAGAGGGATCGAGACACCCACGGTGAGGGCCTTCCCGCCCCGCCCCGCCCCGCCCCGCCCCGCCCCGCCCCGCCCCGCCCAGCCCTGTCCACGTGTTGAAGAGCCGATTATCTTCAAGTGGCGGCCAGTTCTGTCTAAACGGTTATCGAGGAGTGCTCTACTCGGATCGGTCTGTCGCACGAGACTCTTGACTTGTTGGCGCGGCTGCGCGGGCAGAGACCCCGGCCCCGCCCTGCTCCGGGCCGCCCCGCCCCGCCCCGCCCCGCCCCGCCCCGCCCCGCCCCGCCCCGCCCCGCCCCGCCCCGCCCCCAGCAGGGCAGGGCCCCTCTGTCGCCTCGCCGCATTATATAGTCCGGGGACACGATAAAACATTGAGCTCGAATAGTACATTTCCCCGCCACTGGAGGCCGGCGCGGCGCGGCCCCAGGCGGGCGGCAGTACAGCTGTTGCTCCGGGGCCTCGCCGGGCCCACCCCTCCCCTCCCCCTCTCTCTCCCCCTCGCCCCTCCCCTCACGCACGGCGCAGCTGTATCGGTTCGCTAGCCGAGGTAATAAATGAGGTCCCTCATTGACGACTCATTGATTTTCCGCGAGCTTGTGCATGTCACGCTCACGCTGGCTTTGGAAGCTACCCCTTCTCTCTCCCTCAACTCCGCGCTCCCCTCTCCCTGTTTCTCTGCGTCTCTCTCTCTCTCTCTCTCTCTCTCTCTCTCTCTCTCTCT
This sequence comes from Frankliniella intonsa, assembly GCA_033675135.1. Classification (NCBI taxonomy): domain Eukaryota; kingdom Metazoa; phylum Arthropoda; class Insecta; order Thysanoptera; family Thripidae; genus Frankliniella; species Frankliniella intonsa. The sequence continues at coordinate 15,185,364 of CM066255.1, read as the reverse complement.
CTCTCTCTCTCTCTCGCTCGCTCTCTCGCTCTCGCTCTCTCTCTCTCTCTCGCTCTCTCGCTCTCTCTCTCTCGCTCTCTCTCTCTCTCCCTCTCTCCCTGTGAGGCGCCTCCCCTGGCGCCGGCGGGGCAGCCTGTCTGGGGTGTAGGCGGAGGGGGGCGCCGGTTTGGATGACGAAGATGACCCATGTATTATTCCTCACCGCCCCCGGCCCCAGAGGGAAAGTATCGGCGCCCCGCCCGCACAGAGGCCCCTTATGACGCTTATGACGCCGGCCCGGCCTGGCCCGGCCCGCACACAGGGACCATTGATGCCATTGATGCCCGACTGACTAAACGCTCCCTTATCTATCCGCCTCGCCTGCCCGTCACCCTCCGCTCCTCCCCCCCCCCTCCCTCCCTCCCTCCCTCCCTCCCTCCCTCCCTCCCTCCCTCCCTCCCTCCCTCCCTCCCCCTCCCTCCCTCCCGGCCGGCCCGGCCGGCGGAGCGCCTGTGAAGTGCAGGTAGGCAGCCCGCCCGCACGCGTGTGCTGCGGGTGCCTACCTCCCAGGCGCCCTCCCTCCCCGCGAGCCCCGAGAGAGACTGCTCCCCGCCCCGGCGAGGCGAGGCGAAAACTCATCACGCTGAGGGCGCTGCGCCGTGCTGGGGGCAAATTTGGGCTCAGGGGTTTGGCGTGACCCCCCCGGCTGGGCCGGGCCGCCCGGGCGTGACCTTGTGGGCACTTTCTCCTCCGCCCCGCGATATAGACTGGTCTGGTCTAGCCACGCCCCGCCGCGCCCCGCCCCGCCGCGCCCCGCCCCGCCCCGCCGCGCCCCGCCCCGCCCCGCCCCGCCCCGCCCCGCCCCGCCGCGCCCGCCGCCACGCCCATACCTCTCGCGTGCCAGCCCGCCCTATCGTGACTTATTTAACGCCCTGGGATGGTCCTTGAACCTGAGGATGGTCCTCGCTGACGGAGGGTTGTCCTATATAGTTATTGTCCGGCGCGGTGCGGCGGCGGGGCGCAGCGGCGGCGCTCTGTCGCTCCAGGTCGATCAATGATCAATTCGTTAAAGTAATCAGGAGCAGTTGTGACGCGCTGAGGCGGGCGGGGCGGGGCGGGGCGGGGCGGGGCGGGCCGCGCTGCGCGCCGAGGCACTGCAGCACGGCTGCGCGCTGCCACCTTACTCAAGGTGTTCAGTTTTTTAAAAAATACATGTTTTGAGTTGAAAATTACCTCCCCAACTGTGGGCATTTTAACATCTTTCTAAGAAAAAAAAAATGTTTGGTTTTTGTTTGCTCATGACGGCATGCACATGGTAACGCGCAGTGATGTTTGTTTCAGGTGCCATGCCCAGCACCGGTGCCGTTGGGCGGAATGGCGCGAGGAGAGGCAGCAAGGCGACCTCCCAGCGGGAGGACATCGAGCTGGCGGGCACCGCGAGGAACTCCCTCGCGCCAGGTGAGTGGGAGCAGCGCGCCCTGTTCAAAACCTTCTTAGTGCACGGTAACAAAAACGTCTTGGATTTCAAGGTCTTTTTGTGAAAGTCAAGGCTGAGAGGATTATTGCAGGGCTTTCCCTTGAACCTTACGTGCTTTCAAGGGAACGCCTTGGAAATTTTGCTTGGCATCCAAGGGGACCCCTTGAAGTACTTTACGGGATTCCCTCGGACGTCACGCCACGCCAAATTTCCAAGTTTGGTAATGTACAAATTTGAAATTAATTGTTGGTCCTGTTAATGGCTAGTGGAACGTCTAGAAATAGATATCCACATCCAACAGCAACAGGAAAAAATTATTATTATAAAATTAATATAAGGATTTGCATTTTTAAGATCACAGATTCTCAATTTTCAGAACACGATTGCAAAAAAATTTACAATCCCTTCAGTTAGTAATTTTACAAACATTGAATTGTGAAAAAAATTGCCAACATTATTTGTAAAATTACAATGAATTTTTTTAACAGTGAGGGGTACCCTTGAAAACACATTACGTTCAAGGGAAAGCCTTGGAATAATCCTTTTACCCTTGAATTTTACAAAAAGACCTTCAGATCCAAGACTTTCTTTTTACCGTGTGCAGGGCGTCTCCGCGTCGCGGGGACTTTCTTGGACGGGGAAAACTGAGAACCTTTCGCATATACTAAACAAACAAAAGTAGGAAAAAAAAAAAAAAGAAAAAATGCTTTACAAGGCCACTCGTAGCTCTCGTTTCAGGCTGCTGGTTTCGCCCCGCGTCCTTCCCACTCCCTCTGACGTACCTTGTCTATCCCCCCCCCCCCCCCCCCCCTCCGCTCTGACTCAACGCCCTTATTAATTTGTCCCCCACTGTCAGCCCCATTGTGTCGGCGAGGGTGCACCGCGCGGGGTATCGCCGCTCTGCCCCCCTGCTTGCCCTGGGGACACCCAACCCTAGTCCTCTGACCTGACCCCGCCTCACCCCGCCCCGCCCCGCCCCGCCCCGCCCCGCCCGCCCCGCGGCGCGCCCCCACGCGGGCTTGACCTGCGCCCACGTTGCTTCTGCGGCTTGAAGAGAACTCTGCTATTTGTGGAGGGTGTTCCTTTGAACCGCTTATTTTAACCTCCGGCTGGCTCGTCGCGGGGTACCGGGCTGTAACAGGCGACGCTTAACAGCAGTCTCTATACTCTAGGGGCCTTGCGGCGAGGCGAGAGCACTGTTGAAAATGCCTACGGTACGCGACGTTAATTTGTTACCGGGTCTTATGGACCCTAATTTTTGACTACGGTCTGAATCTTACGTTACGCTCCGTAGTCTTCAAATATGTCAGGGAAGTTCAATGGAGAACATTCCATACGCAGTGAAGTACAGTCCGCACCGTAAGGATACGTTACGGTCTGACCGTACACGAAAATTACGGTACGGACCGTAGGCATACTGCAACGCCCTGCGGTATTTGTAACAGTGCGTGCGTCACACCCGGCACTGCCCCCGTGAGCGTGAGCATATGCTGCTGGCACGGGTCGGTGCACCTACTCGTGTTCAAAAATAATAATTTAAATAAGCCACTTAGTGTGCTCGCCGCGCTGCCCCGCCCCGCCCCGCCCCGCCCCGCCCCGCCCCGCCGCGACGCCTTTGTCGTGACTGCCGACCCGACCCGACCCTACCAGGCACCAGGAAGCCGGAAGCCATCGTCTTTCAAACGAACGCCTCTGCTCTTCCTCCGCGGCGGGGCGGGGCGGGGCGGGGCGGGGCGGTGCGGGGCGGTAGGTGCAGCAGGGATAGGTCACGTGGTCACTGGCCCCCCGCCCCCCCGCCCCGCCCCGCCCTGCCCCGGCGGCCTCCACAGGGCGTGGCCTTTTGTAGCCTCGCTAATGGACAGGCGACCTCTCGCCCCGCCCCGCCCCGCCCCGCCTCGGTCTCCTCCCCTTTCTTGTGTTGTCCTTGCCTTGTCCATCCTAAATCCCAGAGCTCTTTTTCGTCCTTGCACGCCATTGTCACCGCCACCACCCTTGTCGCGCCGGCACTGTCAAACTTTCGTCCAGTAACTACACTGGAAAACCAATCGTGACGTGCGTCGCGTCAATTGGTGTGACCAGTTTTGGTCACACCACGTTATGCGACCTAAATTGACGTCACACCATGTGATGCGACGCAAGCTCCAAGGGGTATACGGCATTGCACATAGGAGGTCGCATCACAAACGTGACCAAACCTTAGGTCACACCACATAATGCGACCTCTCTCCAGGGGTCGCACTTGCAAGTGTGACGCATGTCACATTAGTTTTACCAGTGTATAATTATTTAAAATACCAACGGTTGAAGTAGTTTTGTAATAAATCTATTTTTATTAGAATGTCTTGGCTGCGCCAGTTTTCCTGGTCCACTTAAAACTGCGTGGCGTCTTTTGAGGCCAAAGTTGGCGTTCTTCTCTGAACGCCAAATGTTGGTGTCAAAAGACGCCAAATTTTGGCGTTCAAAGACGCCAAATACTGGCGTCCTCTAGGAGAACACCAAAATTTGGCGTCCTCAGGACGCATTTGGCGTCATAGAACGCCAAGATTTGGCGTCTTAAGACACCAAGATTTTGGCGTCTTAAGACGCCAAGATTTTGGTGTCTTTAGACGCCAACCAATTTTCAGTGTCGCTCTATGTTCTGTAGCTTTAGCCACCCTTGCCTAGCCCCCTCCGGGGGGTGAACAACCTTGGGTCAATTGTGGCCTGGTTCTCTCAAGTCAAGTCAAGTCTCTACCAAATCCTCCCCGAGTCAAGGATTCGTAAAGCTGTTTCGTTCCCCTGCCCTGGCCCGCCCCGCCCTGCTGGCCCCATCATTATTTGTTTCCCTTCCACTTCTTGCTCGTCCTCTACCCCCCCCCTCCCTTCTGCCACTGTGCTGTGCTCGGGGGTAGGGGGAGGAGGGGGGTAGGGGGTTGATTGGGGCTGGAGTTGATACCGTGCTCAAGGACACTTCTTTTTTCGCCATACTCGCACCTTTTACCCGCCAGCGCAGAGCGCAGTGAGACCCACCCGACCTCCGACCTTGCCGGCCAGGCTGCACTGGAAAAACAAACGTGACGTGCGTCACACTTGCAAGTGTGACGCCTGGAGAGGTCGCATCATGTGGTGTGACCAGAGTTTTGGTCTCGTTTGTGATGCCTATGTGTAATGCCGTATACCCTGGAGCTATGGAGCTTGCGTCGCATCAAACGGTGTGACGTAAATTTTGGTCGCATCACGTGTTGTGACCAAAACTGGTCACACTAAGTGACGTGATGCACGTCACGTTTGTTTTACCAGTGTAGACGAGACGTGGTGTGGCATGGGCTAACCCCCGCGCCTCCCTCCACCGCCCCCACCCTGGCATTTCGTCATGCGCCACTCGACGCGTGTCACCCCCTCCCTCCCCCTCCCCCTCCCTCCCCCTCCCTCCCTCCTCCTCCCCTCCCTCCCTCCCTCCCTCCCCTCCCCTCCCCTCCCTCCCCTCCTCCTCCCCTCCCCTCCCTCCCCCTCCCTCCCTCCCCCTCCCCTCCTCTGGTGGTCTGCGTAGTTGCGTCGCGTTATTTCTCGCCTCTAGTCTATGCATTTCTTTTCTTCCGTCTCTGCCCTTCTCCAATTTTCTCCCTTTTAAACCTCGGCTCTTTTTTGCACAGTAGGGGTAGCACTAGCACAGTCGGAGTCGGGTAAGACGTTAGCTCCCTCTGACACAACCCCCGCCTGCCCCGCCACTAACAGCGACAATAACCGCAACAACGAGGAGCTTTTGCTGCGCGCACGCCTCGGACTATATTTCGTGTGCATACGGCTGGCTGGCTGGGCTCACGGTAAAACTGTCGTCTTGGTTTTCCAGACGTTTTGAATAAATCAAGACCAGGTCGATTTTCAAGACACTGCTATTGGTTATCAAGAAGAGCACACACATTGCTCTTGGTTTTCAAGAGCAATGTCTTGGAAATCGTTCAGGTTTTCAAGACGTCAACGAGAGGTCTTGAGTTTTCCAAAACGTCTTGCAAATCAAGAAAGTTGGCTTGAAAACCAAGACGCCAGTTTTAACGTGCTGTGGCGCCCCGCCGCGCCCCGCCCCGCCGCGCCCCGCCGCGCCCCGCCGCGCCCCGCCGCGCCCCGCCGCCCCGCCCCGCCCCGCCCCGCCACGCCACGCCGGGGGCCTCACTCCATCACATGTCAGGGCAGGCAGAACCCGGCCCGGCCCGGCCGGTGAGCGACGGGAGCAGAACAGGACAGGACGGGACAGGACGAGATGGGCGAGTCATGAAGCAACTGCACCACCTAGAAAAAGGAAGGCCACAATCAAGGCCTAGAAGCGCTCAAGACCCATGAGCTTGAATCAAGGCAAATATACTTATTTCAAGGTGATATAAGTCTTGAATCAAGTCCTTAAAACAAGGCCAAGACTATTGTTTTCTGGGTGTGGAACCTCCCCAACCCATAAAGGAGCGTCTCCACCCCGCCTACCCCGCCTTGTATCATGTACTGTAATTGTGTAGTAATTACACACGCTGCCCCACTAGCACAAGCACACACATGAGCTTTACCACCTCCCCCCCTCCCCCGTATACTCCCACACCTACTTGATGACGCTAGATAACATCGTTTAACCCCGCGCGTCGCGCTGCTGGGCCAGGCAGGAGGCCTCAGGGCCGCGGGGAAGGGTGGGAGGAGGAAGGGTTACGGGGCTGCGTAGTACGGCGCCAAACTGCGTATCACGCCACGCCACGCCGTAATGGCGCAAAATGACATTGAATGAAAATTTCATGATAATAATTAGAAGACGGCGCGACAGCGCATCCAGCCCCCGCCCCTGAGCGCACCGCGCGTGACGCTGGGTGACGAGCTGTACCATTCAGGCGTCACGCGTCACCCCCTCCCTCTCGCTGTCGCGCCACCCGGGTGACGGGACGGTGTGACGGGACGGTGTGACGGTCCCTCATCACCACCCTGCCTGTACCCCGTGCTCCCTCTGCCCCGCCCCGCCCCGCCCCGCCCCGCCGCGTACAGCCGGAGCAACAAGTCCACCCCAGCGCGCCCTCCCCTCCCCTCCCCTCTGTTTGCCCTACTACCCTCCCCACTGCTGGACCAACAGGGAGGCTGGCGGTGGTGGGGGTCGGCTGACGCAGTGCTGGCGATGCTGGCGCCACCCCGCCCCGCCCCGCCCCGCCCCGCCCCGCCCCACCACCCCCAGCCGGGGCCCCTCCTGTCTCCTGCTCTGCTCCTGCAGCCCCAGCAGTGCCTCGCCCACCACGGAGCCCCGCGGCTGCCCCTGCCCTGTCCTGCGCCCGCCCCGCGCGCTCGCTCGCTCGCTCGCCAACGCCATCACGGCCGTCATCGCTGACCCCCCCGGCCCCGGTCCCTGATCCCCCGTGGTGCACCCGTGCCCCGCCCCGCCCCGCCCCGGGCCTGGGCTGCCGTTGTGGAGGCGGCGCCGAGCTGAGGGGAGGCCCACCCCGCCTCGCCCCGCCCCGCCACGCCGAGGACCATATGGTGGAGGTTGGCGGCCAGCCCCCGTAGGGTAGGCCAGCCCCGGCGTGCTCAGCACTGCTCAGCACTGCTCAGCACTGCTCAGCACTGCTCAGCACTGCTCAGCACGGCGCCATGAGCGTGCCCCTGCTGCTGGCGCCCCTGCCCCTCCTGCGAGGCCCGTGACGGTGCTTGTTGTCTCTTCTCTCTCTCTCCCTCCTTGTTGTTGCAGCCTCTCCCTGACCCCCCGCCCCGCCCCGCGGCCCGCACGGTCGCCCCGCACGCTTGTTGCTTTGTTTCGGCTTGGTTGGGGTTGGGGTTGGGAGATCAATTGCGGGGCGTGGGAGGGGTCTCTCTGGTATGCCTTTGAGCGCTTTTTGAAAACTCTGAACAGGATTGTTTTAGGCTATTTTAAAAGTATTTTCTGGGTTTCCAGATGGTTGCCATCTGCCTCGGGGGGCCTCTAACGTCGATTGCCTAGTTTTGTTCATAGATCCAAAGTAGCCAATAATATTTCCGCAGAATCGTGATTCTTACTCCTCCCTCTCTCGCTAGATCAGCAGACTGATTCAGAAGAGCGCTCTCCTCGCTCTGTCTCTCTCGCACCTATACCGCGCGCGTCATGAGAGCGAGAGAGACAGAGCGAGGAGAGCGCTCTTCTGAATCAGGCGGCAGGAAGAGGTAACAGTTGGTCACAGCGATGAGACGCGTTCAGGCGCGTTACTGACTCTAGCGACCTCGGAGCGTGAGCGTGAAACTGGGCGTAGGGACGTAATGATTCTGGCGCGAGTCATAGGCTGTGCCGTGTTTACTCGTCGTGATTGCCTGAGCGGAGTGGAGCAGGGCGGGGCGGGGTGGGGCGGGGTGGGGCGGGGTGGGGTGGGGCGGGGCGGGGCGGGGTGGTGTAGGTATGAAGAGGGTGCAGGCAGGGGGCGGGCCGCTGCTGGCCCGAGCTCCAGGGGGTGGTGGGCTCTAGGGGGACTCCCTCAGGTGGGGCCGGGCCGGGCCGGGCCGGCGTGGCTGCGTGACGCTCGCCCCGCCCCGCCTCGCCCCGCCCCGCCCCGCCCCGCCCCGCCCCGCCCCGCCCCGCCCCGCCCCGCCCCGCCCCGCCCCGCCCCGGCACGTCGCGTCGGGTTGTGGAGGAAAGGAAGTGGCAGATAGGGGGCGATAACGCTCTGCCCCGCCCCGCCCCGCCCCGCCCCGCCCCGCCCCGCCCCGCCCCGCCCCGCCCTGCCCTGTACGGGCCGCACCGCACCGGCCGCATCCGCCCGCACGGGCCCCGCACGCTCGCCCACCTATCGTAATGTTCTGTTGGCTCTCCCCGAGGTTAGGTTGACCCGGGGCCGGGCGGGGCGGGGCGACGTTGTGACTGGTCAGCTCTTGTGTGTGTCTGTCTATGCCCCTCCGCTGCGCGCCATACTCCCGCAGACCAGCCGACCCCAGAGCATGCAGTCTTATGGGACGTTCGACGGAGTGTCCGAGAAAGAAGACTCAGCAGCAGGTACTCTTCTCCGCGCTGGCATTTCCAATCTCTCTGTTACCCCCCCCCTCCCTTACCCCACCTTCCCCACAATGTCTGCTCCTTTTTATGTTTTTTGTCTGTTGGCTGTTTTGCCCTTTCGTTGCCTCCCGCCCCGCCTCTGCTGCTGCTAGCGTTGCGTTTCCTCGCCGCCTCCGCCTCGAATGTCTCTCAGCATTAGCGCCTCGGTCACCAGAAGGGAGAGGGGGGGGAGGGGGGAGAGGAGGGGGGGGCACTGTCGTCGCCCAGGCCTGGGAACTAGCCATTATCCCCTGCATTTATCGGCCATAAACCGGGAGGAGCGGAGACGTCACCCTGGAGGAGCACCGCGCTGACGGGTGTGGGGCGGGGCGGGGCGGGGCGGGGCGGGGCGCCGGTGTCTCCCCTGTACTTCTGACATTCATTGATACCTATAGGTTGAATGAACAGGAAAAGAGGGTAACGGGATTACGGAATTTAGTCCTGGCTATTTTTTTTTCTCACCCCTATAAACCTTTTTTCTCTCTCTCTGCGGCACCTCTGTCGCCGCCGGACGGATAGGCAACCCGCGCGGCACGCCGTGCCTGTCAGTAGCCAACCTATCAGTCGAGGGTGAAGGGGTTGAAGTGGTCGCCGTGTCTTTGTTGCGGTGGTTGCGGCCTCACGGGCCGGGCAGTTAGTGGCCGGCAGCGGTACAGCAGGTCAATATAGGCGGGGGCGGGCCGGGGCGCAGCGCGGCGGGGTGCCGAGGTCTGTGCCCTGCCCCGCCCCGCCCCGCCCCGCCCCGCCCCGCCCCGCCCTGGTAATGATTACACTCCGCCAGCACTTTTATACCTACCGCCGCGCCACGCGGCTCGTGGTTTCTCATGACTCATGCGCCGTCGCGTTTCTGTTTCTGCTGGTGTGGAAGTACATTTCTCATCCTCGGGCTTCCCTTTCCCTTCCGCCCTCCCCCCGCCCCTCCCCGCGCCGCGCCGCGCCGCGTATGCCGTTCCGTTATCGTCTGGTTCGCGGATGCGGCCGGCAGAGGGCGTTGCGCGGGGCGGGGCGCGGGGCCGGGTGCGGCGGGGTCCCTCCTCTCGCCTGCTCGTTACGTCGCTGCTGCCTAACCTCGGCCGCGGCGCCCGGGGCGGCGGTGCGACGGCGGGACCCAGCCTAGGCCGGCCCGGTTATACCGTGCCGGCTCGTGCTCTCCCACGGGCGTGACGTGACGCCCGCCGCGCTGGCCACCGCCTTGCGCCGCGAGAAGGCGCTGCCTGTGTTGCTTGCTCCCGCCCGACCCCAGGCCCCAGGCCCCTGGCGGGCCCCCAGCGGGGCTCTGGCGGGCGCGGCGCGGCGCGGGGGCCCCCTCCCGCCCGATCGACCAGTGGCCCCGCCGAGGCCTCGCAGCATGGAGGAGGCCCCGCGCCCGCGCCCGCGCCGCTGTACTGTCGCGCTCCCGTATCTGGCCGTCGTTGCGTCGTCACGGCCCGTCCAGCCCCGTCCCCGCCGTGCCCCTCGACGCCGTGACCCTGCTGGGCCGCCCCGCCCCCAGGCCTAGGCCGCTGGTAGGCTCCGCGACAGGGCCGGGCCCCTGCTGGAGGGCGTCAGGACGGCCCGGCCCGGCCCGGGTCCCGGGTACACCGCCCCCTCTGTGACGTCACGGGAGGGGTCGAGGCGGTGGTGAGGAAGGCCCTCCAGCACGCTGGCTGGGTGTCAGTGCCCTGCCCTGGCTGGAGCGGACTGGAGCTCTGCCCCGCCGCGCCGCGCCCCGCCCCGCCCCACCCCACCCCACCCCACCCCGCCGCGCCGCGCCGCGGTGCTCCAGCTGGGTCGGCATCGCACCGCTACTGGCAGCAGCTGGCGCCAGCTGGTACAGGCGCCGCGGAACTTGTCCTGCCGCGCTATGGGCCGTTGGCACTTTGCGATCGCGTTTGCTGCGGCGTGACCACCATGTGGTCACGGCGCTTTGTTTCCCGCGACCTGTGACAGGGCAGGCACTCGCGCCTGCACCCGATACCGATGCGGTCTCTTAATTCGCCTCCCGTGTACGACTGCGTTCGATCTGCGAAAGGGTTTAGTTTCATTAGCCATAATTTTCGCGACAAGCTTCGTTACTCTTATAGACACATGCATGACGATGCTGCCAGGCGCTGCCAGGCCTGGTTATCACTATCACATGAATTGCCGGGGAGGGGAGTTGGGGCCGCGGGGCGGGGCGGGGCGGGGCGCAGGGGCTGAGGGCCGTCCATATAGTCAGGCCCGCCCTACGCTCTCCCGCCGCCGAGCAGCGCCGAGTAGGCCGTGATGAGCTCGGGTCAGGGGTCGCGGCCGGGTCGGGCCGGGCCTGGCCGCCGCTCGGTGCGCTCGTTGTGTCGCGTCCCGTCACACTACGCACGGATCAGTGTGGTGGTGATGCCGAGGACTGATAGGGATGATAGCACCTGTCGGCCCGGCCCGGCCCCGCCCGGCCCGCCGCCACCAGGCTCTGCATGGCACTGCTTTCAGCAGTTGACACAACAGCTGTTTTTGTTTTTCTTTTTAATCTTTTATCTGTGAGGGCGTGTACAAGTTCAGAGCTGTGCGATGAGCGATTCACTTGTTGCCATTATTTCTTAGTCATGCGTCAGTAGAGGAAGGTGACCTCCCCTCCCCTCCCCGGCGCCACCCTTCATGCACACCTTCTTGCTAATTTTGCCCTCCTTTTCCGCTGACTTGAAGAGCAGCCCAGTCGAAACAGCTGACGCACGGGCGGCTGACATGCCTTATTGGCGGTTGCCTCGGCGGCTGGAACATCAAAATGTATTAGTTGATTTTTTTTGTTGTTGTTGTCGATTTGATGGATGATTGAACTCGCAAGGGGTCATTGACTCCATCTGGAAATCTGATGCGAAAAATACAAGGTGGTTAGTCACGCTGCATTCCCCGTCCCGCCCCGCTCCGCCCCGCCCCGCCCCGCCCCGCCCCGCCCCGCCCCGCCCCGCCCCGCCCCGCCCCGCCCCGCCCCGCCCGCCCCGCCCCGCCCCGCCCCGCCCCGCCCCGCCCCGCCCCGCCCCGCCCCGGATACGTATGCGTTGGGCGTTCCCCGTTTTTATTGATAATGTTATGTGATTCATCAGGGGGAATCGCTGGGTTCGGCGACAGCGTACTCGCGGGTACTGGTACTGAGGTTCATTTAGGCCAGGCCGTCCTGCTTCGCACTGCCTTCCCTGCCCCGGCCCCCGGCCCTCCCCTCTGCTGCTGACACCGACACCGACACTACACCCCATACCTGCCCTGCAATGCCCAGGGTACATCCGGTGCGTGGTGCCGCGGGGAGCTGCGGCTGCGGCCAGTGACTCCGGGTCCTCCGGGTGCTCGTCGTCCTGGTCCTCTTCCGGTTCGTCCGTTTTCTCCGGGTGCAGCGAGAAGCGGCCGCTGATCGGCCGTGCCTGTGACCACACCTCCTCCTCCGTGTCGTCCTCCTCCTCCCCATCCCCCTCCTCCTCTTCGGCGGCCGCCGTCGTGCCCGGCGTGGTGAAGAAGGTCGTCGCCGAGGTCGGGCGTCGCGGTCTGGGGCCCCTGGCGCGCGCCCGCTCCCGCCGCGCCATGGAGTAGCCCCTGGTAGTGGTCTGAGTGTCGCGGCCGCCCCGCCCCGTCCCGGCCCGAGCCGGCCCTGCCTAGCCATGTCTCAACACTCGCTGCTGCAGCCGCTTCTGTTTCACTATCGGGAACGCTGGAGCTGGAGATGTGAGTACTTCCCCTCCCCTCCCCTCCCCTCCCCGCCCCGCCCCGCGCTGATCCGCACTGGATCCGCACTGGAGCTGGCGGTGGCTGTTGATGTGGGAGACGCAGAATGGAATGCATTGAATCCGACTCTCATAGTAGTGGCTATATGCGAAAGGTTTTCAGCTACGTCTATGGCTGACCTGACCGGTATGGATATGGTTTTTAATAATGTTTATGTAATAATAACAAAAAGATTTTTAAGATAAAACTTATGTTAAAATATCCTTGTTATACAACTTGAGTACTTGGGAATAATTCTTTAGGACCATGTTATTATGGATACATGTCATGCAAGTATTAAACAGTAGAAACATATATTATTAATTACATTTTTTCCCTTTTGCAGCAAGTGGAGATGATGCTGCATCATCCTCACAAGTTGACAGCTCTGTGGATGTGGCAGATGGCGCTGGAAGTGGAGCGGGGTACAGGGTTATTTTTGTCAACCGACCCCAACCCCAAGTCAACAAATACTGCACAAATTACATTTCGACAGCCAAGTACTCCTTAGTGTCATTTTTCCCAGCTTTTCTTTTTGAGCAGTTCAGACGATATTCAAATTGCTTTTTCCTGTTCATTGCCATGCTACAGGTAAATATAAATTTCATAATGTATTAAGTTGAATCCTTTGAATCCCTGTTTAAAACGGTATTTAATTTTGTTTTGTCCCCAGCAAATACCTGATGTCTCACCCACTGGGAGATGGACCACACTTGTGCCTTTGTTATTTATTCTTACTGTTTCTGCCATAAAAGAAACTATAGAAGACATTGTAAGTGTATATTTTATACACATTGTATCAATGTTTTTTGTTGTGAAGTAGAGAAACAGTAATTTTTTTCTTGCCTTTCCATTTTTTTAGAAACGGCACCGTGCAGATAATGAAACAAATCAGAAGGAGGTGGAAGTATTGAGGGATGGTCATTGGCAATGGGTGAAGTGGCACGCTGTTCTAGTTGGAGATATTGTCAAAGTCCACAATAACAATTTCTTCCCTGCCGATCTGATTGTCTTAGCGACAAGTGAGCCTCAAGCAATGTGTTACATTGAAACCTCCAATTTAGATGGAGAAACTAATCTGAAAGTTCGTCAGGGCCTAGCAGAAACTGCACATTTCCTAAAAACAGAGGATCTATCACAGTTCCGAGCTACTGTGGAATGTGACCTTCCAAATCGTCACTTGTATGAGTTTAGTGGTGTTTTGAAAGAACAAAATAAGCAGTAAGTATTTATCTGCTTGTTGTTATTGAAAAACTTCCCTGCTCTATCATATCTTTTCAATATTTCAGAAAACTTTCTCTTGGGCCTGACCAAGTGTTATTAAGAGGTTCTCTGCTTAGAAATACCAAATGGGTTTTTGGCTTGGTTGTGTACACTGGCCATGAAACAAAACTCATGAAGAACTCAACTTCTGCCCCACTGAAAAGATCCTCTGTGGATAAATTAATTAACAAACAAATTCTTGTTCTTTTTATGATTTTAATTGTGTTGTGTCTAATTTCTGCTTCATGCAGTGAGTGGTGGTCACACACACATGGAGATAATGATTGGTATTTGGGTCTAGGTACATATTAAAAATTAAAACTAAAACTGATAAGATTCCTTTTTCACTTCATCACAGTTAACCATGAAATCTGTTTACAACTTTAGCGTACCCATCAAAAAACTTTGGATACAATCTCCTAACATTTATGATTCTTTACAACAATCTCATACCAATATCTCTTCAAGTAACTTTGGAGATGGTTCGCTTTATTCAGGCTACTTTCATTAATATGGATATTGATATGTATCATCCTGAAACCAACACTCCTGCAATGGCTAGAACATCCAATCTCAATGAAGAACTTGGAATGGTAAACACTCCATTACACTACCTAAGTCTTTTTTTTCTCCTTATTATTTTTTTTACATATATATATATATTTTTTTTAAAATACTGTTTATTAAGCTTTTATAACTACTTTACATGTTCTAGGTGAAATATGTGTTCTCAGACAAAACAGGAACTTTGACTCGAAATGAAATGGTCTTTAAGCAGATGAGTGTTGGTGGCATTTTTTATAAACCAGCTGAAAATTTGAAAGATACTTTATTATTTCAGGTACATTATTAATTATTGGATTTTAAATATATTTTCATGCTATGCTTTGACTTGCCGTATACAAATAATGTGGTTTGGAATTATTACTTTCAGCATATTGACCAAAACCATGAGAATGCCAGCCTTCTTCGGGAATTTTTAGTGCTGATGTCAGTGTGTCACACTGTTATTCCAGAGCAAATGTCAGATGGAGTCATACAATACCATGCCTCTTCTCCAGGTGATTTATCTGTGTTTTCCTTAATTTTGTAATCAAGTACGTGGTTTCAAAAATCTAACTCTTGTGTATTTGTTCCTAGATGAGCGTGCTCTAGTGCAAGGTGCATCTATGTTTGGTTTCACATTTGATACTCGAACTCCAAGCTCTGTGGAAATCGTGGCCTTAGGCAAACGGGAGAAGTATGAAATACTGCATGTTATAGAATTCACAAGCACAAGGAAACGCATGTCAGTAATTGCCCGCACACCAGATAATAAGATAAAATTGTACTGCAAGGTGAGGCAATTCTTTCTGAAAATCAAACATGCTCTATTTATATTTGCTTTCATCAAATTACTTAAGTAATCTATATAAAAAATTGATAAAAATACAAATTACATTTTAACAGGGTGCTGATACAGTTATTTATGAGAGATTAGGTCAAGGCACTCAAAAAGCTAAAGAGCAAACCCTAAAGCATTTGGAGACATTTGCCAGTGAAGGCCTCCGAACGCTTTGCTGTGCTGTGGCTGATATTTCCCCTGAAGCTTATGAAGAGTGGAAGGATACTTATCACAAAGCCAAGGTTTCTTTACAAAACAGAGAACGCAAGCTTGATGAAGCAGCAGAACTCATAGAAACCAATCTAAACTTGTTGGGAGCTTCTGCCATTGAAGATAAGCTACAGGACCAGGTAAGTGATGTGCTTTTGATTCCAAATAAGCTGTTTCTAAAACATCAATGATAATAAAAGTAAATTAAAAAGAATTTATTAAAATTAAATAATTTGTATTCTGTAGGTGCCTGAAACTATCTCTGCCTTAATCAAAGCTGACATAAATGTGTGGGTGCTGACTGGAGATAAGCAAGAAACAGCTATCAACATTGGTTATTCATGTCAACTTATAACCCAAGGGATGCCAATTTTGATTGTGAATGAAGGCAGCCTTGATGTAAGTTACATATTGGTGCTCTGACTCTTTACTTCTTCATTTGCATAGTGATCTAAATTCACGTGTTGTGCAATTATTTTTATATCCACACCTTATCATTAAGATGGTTTTGTTTAGGATACAAGAGACACTATTGGCCGACATATAGCAGATTTTGGTGAACACCTAAAAAAACCAAATCATGCTGCCCTTGTTGTTGATGGACATACTTTAAAATATGCTCTAACACATGATCTTCAGCGAGATTTCTTAGACTTGTGTATTTCTTGCAAAGTTGTGGTATGTTGTAGAGTATCTCCCATGCAGAAAGCTGAGGTAAGGACCTTTCTTTCTCTCTTTTGGCTAAGACTGAGTTTAGAATTCTAAGGTGTATGAATGTTGTAGATGGTAGAGCTTGTTACTGTGCACACCGGTGCAGTTACACTAGCCATTGGAGATGGTGCTAATGATGTTGCCATGATCCAAAAAGCTCATGTAGGAGTTGGAATATCTGGATACGAGGGACTACAAGCAGCTTGTGCTTCAGATTATTCTATCGCTCAGGTATGTAACTTATTCTCTTTATTATAACCTAAAGATCTCTTATGAGCTAAGTATTTATAGTTTCTTTATAAATTCTACAGTTCCGGTTCTTATTAAAGTTACTGTTAGTTCATGGTGCCTGGAACTACAACAGAATGTGTAAATTAATTTTGTACAGTTTCTACAAAAATATCTGTCTGTACATCATTGAACTGTGGTTTGCTATTTATTCCGGCTGGTCCGGACAAGTTATGTTTGAGCGATGGACTATTGGTCTTTATAATGTGGTGAGTACAAGTTTTAAGTACATGCACTACAACATTTATTCAGCAAATTCCATTTACCTAAATGTATTTTTAATCAATCCTCCTGCAGTTATTTACGGCCTCACCTCCCATTACCATGGGCATTTTTGACAAAGTTTGCTCAGCTGAAATGATGCTTCAGTATCCCAAATTATATGCCCCTTCTCAAAATGGTGAACATTTAAATGCAAGAGTTTTTTGGGGATGGATTATTGTGGCCATAATTCACTCCATCATACTGTACTGGTTACCAATGCTCATGTGTCAGCATGATGTGCTTTGGGATACAGGGCATGATCAGAGCTATTTAGTTCTTGGTAATTTTGTGTACACTGTGAGTATTAACAGCCAAAATTTCTCATGTATTACTTTGACAGATTTTATTACATCATATTTTTATTGGTTCCAGTATACTGTAGTCACAGTTTGTCTCAAAGCTGGATTGGTAACAAACTCATGGACTTGGCTAACACATGCTGCAATCTGGGGATCAATATTAACATGGTTTTTATTCGTCGTGATCTACAGGTAAATTAAAATTTTGCTTGCAACTATAAACTAATGATTTCAAACTGTTGATGAAAAAAATAATGTATTTTCATGTTTAGCGCATTCTGGCCAACCATTCCTTTGGGTGCTGTTATGTCTGGGATGGATAAAATGATGTTTACATCACTAGTTTTCTGGCTTGGTCTTTTCCTTATTCCATTTTCAACTCTCATCATTGATGTAACCTACAAAGTGTATGTATTTCAGATTTCATTTTCTATTACAACCTAATTGCTAAGTATACCCACAAACTCTACTTCATAAACCCTCTTATCACTCTTTATTAGAATATCTACTTCCACTCACAAGTCCCTGACAGACGCTGTTCGAGAGAGTGAGATTAGAAAGTCGGATCCTGGGATAATTATGGCAGAAACCAAAACGTAAGTATGAAAGTATTTTCGGGCTGTTGTGATGTCATATAACATGATAGTGTGGGTAACCATTTATCCTTCTAGCCAAGGGATGCATAGATTGGTTTTCCTGTGAGGGTTGCCAAGCTTTCTCAATCTAGGATTTCTAGTGTTAGGAATTTTCTATTCCGAATTTAATTTTTGTGCAGCTTCCTTGTCTAAACAGTCATTTCCCATGGGGCTAACAAATGGTGACAAAAGCATTTAGCAACTTTATTATCATTATTATTTGCTATAAGTTTTGCTTTAAATTTTTCCCTCAACTCTTCATTTCTGTTTTCACTCACTGCTTTCCCTCACAGCTGTTGGCAACGTCCTAAATATAAAAAAGAAAAGTATATTTAATTGAACTTACTTGTGTATTCAACTAGATTTAAAGAAAATCAGTTGACTAATGAGTACTGATTACAGGTGAAACTTTTGGTTTCAAGAAAACAGTTGTGCTATTATTCCTTTAACTTTGGATTATATTTAGGACCATATTTTAATCCACCAGTAATCACTTGCTTATTTCCTGAAAAGCACATTTTTATTACACATATCCCATATTGTTTTTTATAACTTTTTTAATTTTCAATTTTGTTTTATTTATTTTGGCGGGTAAATAGTTTTTACTTTTGTTGTTTTCTTAAAATTTGTCACCATTTTGCATTGTTTTAGGCATGATTATCATCGAAGTCATAGAGGCTATGGCAGTGGTATTGCTGCCTGGAACTCACTTCTAGAATCAAATCAACGATTTAAATTTAACTTCCACCTAAGAGTGGTACAGGTTTTCAGGGATATTTATTATAATGGGCGAGAATTCTTTAGGTGGCTGGATTAGAGCACAAACCTCTTATCTCCATTATTCTTGTTATTGTACGGAACTGATTTTTTTTCTCATACCCCTGTGCCATATACTCCTTTTTAAATGATAATGGATCTCAAGTGCTGTGATTTTCACCATAAAGTTTTTAAGACTGATATAGTTTTATTATCTTATTTTATTATCTTAGGGATAAAATAGGTTTGAAAGTAGTCGTTCTTTTCTAAACTCCCAGGTATTCTGTGTAAATAAAAAGGGTTTAAGGGTTATGTAAGTGTGCATTTTTAATTTTAGTCTGTTGTACAATGTGTGTATATGTATGTTCGTGGTACAAACACACAATCTTCAATTTTTGAAGTTAGCATTCTTAGTTAGCCGCTAAGTCCAAAACATAATTGGTGTTATTTGAAAGTAGATGGTTTCACAATTTCATGGTGGAAGTGGGTACTCAAGGCTACAGTACAATAACATAAGGATTAAATTTATTGTAAAGAAAATAATTATAGCCAGCAAATGTTGTTTTATCCATTTGTCGTCCACTTACTAAACTCCTGCCATTTTAATTGCTTATCATTCCATAACTGCTGGTTAATGAAACATGTCTCTCTTTATGTTCTTTTGTAAAAGAAAGAAAAATTCCTTTTTTTTATTTTTTTTGTATCAGTGAAAAATTGGTCAATGGTTGCGATGGCAGTAGGTGGTGCAGAGAAAGGAGCATTTTTGAAAGAACCTTTATGCACTGTATGTGGTGTGTATGCTAACTTTCACAGTGGCAAGATTTTATTTAATTGCAATGAGTAGTAATTTCACTTTTTTCTCATTGAAGTAGCATTTTCTTTTCCCCTTTTTTACAAAAAAATATTATAGTTCAGCTTTCTAGTGTACTTTTTCATTATCATGCAACAGTTCTGGACTCCACAACAAACCTACCAGGTGCAAAATGTTTTTGGTTTCTGGAAGGTTGCTTAAGTGCTCTCAATCTTAATGTGGTAATGGTTTAAATTTGATGCTAAATTTACAACGGGGTTGAATATCACATGCATTATCCATGTACCTGTTCCTATCTTCTAGCGATGCACTTCTTTAAGTTCACTGTGCACTTGGTGGTGTGTCCTCTAAAATACTTCTTTAAATCCACTTAAGCTGAAAGTTACTTCACTTTTATTTCTATTTAATTGACATCCTTTGCACTTAAAAAAAGAAAAACTAGTTTTTATATTAAAGGAAAGAAATCCTTGGTTTTATGTTTAGTCTTGGATTTGTGTGATATGCAACCTTCTCTGCTTTAGCTGACTTGCAATTGTAGTAATTGTAGTTTTGCAATTTTTTGTTTGCTGTGATTTGTTGATATGTGTCTAAGCAAATGGCATGATACTAGAGTGTGTGCCATATTGTTGTGCTTTTGTTAATTTTTCTTAATTTAAGCTAATTTGAATAACATTTGGCATTCTAGCAAGCACCCTGTAAGTACAAGCACCAAGCATTTGACATTGTTGGTACTGTGTTGTGGTTTTATTGTTTGTCTTGGTGCTATGTTGTTCTTTCTCATTAACAGATTATAATAATTTTGCTCAGAAATAAATTTTTATTTTTGTATTACCTTGTGTTTTCTTATTTGCTAATGTTTGGAGAGAAACAAGTAATAACTCTTCATCTCAAAAAGATAAATTAAAAAGAAAAAATTAAGCAAACCTTTAACTATGTGTTTAATCTTTGTCTCAATTTTGTTCAGAGTCTTAGCTTCTAGCTATACTTAGGAGTAATTTGCAGTTAGAACAAAGTAAAAAGCCCATAACTTTTATTTGAATTTCTTGTAGTAAATCTTTTGTGTGTATGTGCAGCCCCGCTGCCGCGTTGGGAAGTCTGGTGAGGTGTAAGTACTTCTTAGTTTTACCACCTTTTGCTTCAGTTTATCTGTAACATCAGCGGGTTTGCTTATTTCCAATGGTGCCAGCTCATTGGCTGTAAGTATATGCTTTAAGATTGCAGCCTTTGGATTTGGGGACAAATATACATTCTTGTTGCTTGGTCTGGTTTTGATGGTGTGGTTGGTTCACCAGGCAGGCAAGCTGTGTTACCGAACTGTACGCTTTAGTCGTACTGCAACTCATTTACAGTTTTATCTGTTTCATTCCAAATCAGTAATCAAACTGGTTACTAAGTACACAGCATATGATTAGAAAATTAACAGATTTTGTTTAATATTTTTTTTTTTTTTTTTTTTTTTATAAAATGAAAAATGTTAAGTCATTGTGGGTAAACTTCAGGTGGCAGTTAAGATTAAGACATCTTTTTTTTTTTACTGTAACAAATATTTAAAAAAACAAAACAGAACATCATTTTGAGAAGGGGTAAACTGGTATTTATAACTTTTTGCAATTTAAAAAAAAAAAAATTAATTTAGTTTTTTACTTTTTTAAATTGTGTGTTTAGTTTTATTTTTGAGAGAAGTACATCCTTTTCATGTTTTGAACATTCTTTTGCTGATTCTGCATGTGCATGTGATCAGCTAGAATGCCAATGTACATGCCTCTTGCCTCACCCTACCGGCAGTCAGATCACAGGAGGATAGGTAACTCCAACTTTTAGCAGCATGAAATTTGTCATTCAGTTTTGGCGACTATCCTGGGTGCATTCGCCACACTGCTACGAAACGCTTGTGCTTGCGTTCGTCGCTGCTGCTGTAAAAGCACCAAAAGACTAAGGAGGAGTATAAGAGGCCAAAGGTCCCGCTCCTCATCAGAATCGTCGCATCGGTGACAAAACTCTCAGCTAGCACAACCACCATTTGGTAATTACATTTGTGCTATTTGTAAGTGTTTTGAGTGTTTAGTAAAGGGGATACTTGTGGAGTCTTCAGAAAATTTTAAAAGGAGTCTGCTCACAAGGATGTGTATTCAACTGTGACCTATGCCTCAAAGTATGGTTTGCTTTTATGCTAGCATGAAATTCACTTTGTTCTTCTTTTAATCACTTGCTTGAATAAGCCACAGCCTTTATCTTTGCATTTCTATTAGATAAACTAGAGAATACACCGTAGTTCACTAGTGCATCTTGCATGAGTTGTTTGCATTCCACACACCACTAACAAATCTCAAATGCCCCATCTCAGCTCCACTGATCACTCTTCGCAGCCATGACAGTGTTAGAGTCATTTAGTAACATGCTTTGACCGCATCCTGCAGACTGACAGAACGGGCCCGACTCCTGAAGAATGTTTTCAGCCGCCGCTCAGCAACAAGGGTAAACATGGAAGTTGAGCTGAGCCGTAAGTATTTACACAGCTACTGTGCATACCTATTAGTTTGCATAGTTTTAACAAAAGACACATGTGTGATATTTTCACTTATTTATTTTCTTTTATTGTGGGTAACTAATATAGAAGAAAAATTCTAAAATGTCTTTACAGATATTTAAGCTGTCAAAAATATCTCTCTCTTTTTTTTTTTTCCCCTTTGAGGTTTTCAATCCTTATTATCAAAGATTTTTCTTTAATCCCATTGGTGTCTTGTTGCAGATGGATTCGCTTTCTCTCAAGAAGAAGGTGGAGCAGTGGCTCAGTCAGATGTCATTCGTGCATACAACACAAATTTGCCAAAACCAGGTGGAATGTAGATGTTTTAATGAACCTTGTAGAAAAAAAATTGCATAACTTAGCCACTGAAAACCAGAGTTGGCAATGTGGGCAGCAATCTCTTGTTAGATTCTGTGGGACCACATTTTCTGTAATCACACAATTGATTAGGAATTTTGAATGAAAAATACTTGAAGAACTTGATTGCTTTTAACTTAAGTTAGTTCTTCAGAATTACTGCATTTGGAGAAGATTTTATTGTGGAACTATTATTAACAAGTGCAAGGTATTATGTGTAACAGTACAAAAGAAATGTACTGGAAAGAATTAGCACACTTATCCATTAAGCAAGTTGCCTAATTTTCTTATCATAGCTTAAGACTGTCATGCTTTAAGTTACTGTTAAATTGTAATCAAAAGCTTTGGAATTTCACACCATTGCGCTGGTATGGATTGCTAATTTTTCATTGAATTTGTGTGTTAAACTTCAAAGTGAAACTGTGAATCTGAAAGTCATTGTGATTCCTTTATTTTTTTAAAGAATTAGTGGTCCTTGTGATAATTAGATTGATGTATCTCTGATAATATGGACATTGCAGGCTAATCTATGCTGCTCCTGTTTCTTGGCCTGTACTATCGTATTGGAAATTAAGTACTTGATGCTTGTAATGCTTTTCAGTGTGTCTGTTCCATCTCTGTAGAATCACATTTCTCTTATGAAGTTGGTTTCCTTAAAGTTGGTCTTCATCACACCTTTTTCCCCCTCTTTCATAAGCTCAAAACTAAACTAGACAAACGTAAGAAATAATTACAGTTTAGTTCAAAATATTGCAGCATTTTGAGAGATTTGGAAATTGGTATAAGTATTATATCTACCTCTCATATGTATCTTCCTTTCGTATTGATTCTTTTAAAACATGTATTGGCTGGGCAGTGATTAGTTCTTTGTGTATAAAGATTCACCTAATTATTTCTTTCTCTCTCTATAAGAACTGTAATGACTGATTTTGTCAAGAAATTGCAGTTGGTATCCGGAAGTCTGAACGTTTCTTCGTCCTTTGGCTAAAGATGATGATCATCAGGCCAAGCACTGTCATCCCGTTTTCTCATTATGTTGAAGTAATTTTTCCTTACAAGAAAAAGAAGTTATTTTTTTATTTTCAGTTGATTGGCTTTGTTTAAATTCAATTATATAAACCTTGATATGTAGCTTTGGGCTCATAGGGAATTTTAGCAGATATTCTCTTCCGCCACTAATTTTGATCACCTATCTTAACTACCTTCAATATGAGATCAATTGGATGAT
The DNA here is from genome assembly GCA_033675135.1 of Frankliniella intonsa. Taxonomy (NCBI): domain Eukaryota; kingdom Metazoa; phylum Arthropoda; class Insecta; order Thysanoptera; family Thripidae; genus Frankliniella; species Frankliniella intonsa. The sequence continues at coordinate 15,162,476 of CM066255.1, read as the reverse complement.
CTGTTGAGGATTTGAGGACTTTTCCTTGGCAAAAGATTTTGTGGATTTTGGACCCACAAATAATGAGAAACAGGTGAATGCATTACGCAAGCACCATTAGTGGCTGCTTAAGTCAAGTTGTCTACACAACTTCACAATGTGATAATAATATGTACATCTGTAAGAATTTATGAGCTATGTGTTTTCATAGTGCTAATATGTAATGGCTTGTTGTGTATGGATAGAAACTTATTTATTTTATTCTCAAAATTTCTATTATTTATGTCATAAGTAATGTTACTGAGTGCATTCGCACTCCTTTGCACACTATTAATACCTAGTTGGTTAACTAAACTGTGGCTTAAGAGGATTGCCTGTCATTTCGTAGTATTCATGCTTAAATAAGTGTTGATATTTATAATGCATTGTTATTTTTATGTGTTTATACAGAGTTTTCCTGACTGATTTAAACATCCTAGTCCTATGTAAAAATTGTACACAGATAGTTTAATCATTTAATTTGTTGTAGTATGACTACAACACTGCTGTATCAATTGATAATTTAGCATCTTAAATTTTGCTTGCTGTCTGATTTTAAAATTTATTGTAATGGTTTCATGAGTTACCACAAAATGTGTTTTATATCAATCTACTTGCCTTTAGAGAAACAGTTCTTTTGGTTTCATTTTAACTTTACAGTATTCAGAATCAGATTGGGATGTTAAAATTTTATTTGTTAACCAAGGAACACTAGTCCCACCAATTATTTATTGCAATGTTCATACATGTGTTGAACTATGTATGTCCAAAATGTAAAATCTCATACGATGGGGAGGTTGGATTACATTGTTCACCTGGGATATTAAAAATGCCAGATCTGAAGCTGTTTTTGAGTGCCCACTGATCTTATTTGTTCATGATGATCTCACTTTCAGTTATGTAATAGTTGCAAGAATACAGGTCTAGAGAGAACTGTAGCTTTGTTTCATTTTTAATTACGATTAATCTAGTTTCTTTGCACCATTTAACTATTACATACTTACCTGCAAAATCCTTGGAAACTATGCCTACAGAGATCCATATATAAGGTTGATGATCAGAAAAGCTAATTAATTAATTATTGCACTAGTTTTGATCAGCACCAAATAACGCGTAACTCTCTAAACCAACCCATCACACAAGAAAACCTTACCGAAGAGGATTTTAATTACCAATTGCTTAGTAATAAAAACAATTTCTATCTGTGAATAAAACATGTAAAAAATAAAAATTGATATTGTTTTATCATTTATCACATGACATTTGATTAATACATCAACCTTAACATAAGTAGACTCTTAAGAAATTGGGATTGATAGTAGTTGACAATAGTTGGACCAACTAAATGCATTTGCCTCAGGAAAATTCCTAAAATATTCAGAAGAATTTTTTATTTTATTTGAACATGATCAGTAACAGGTATAGTAAGAATTATATAGTTTCTATATAGTAAATGCTCATTAAAATATACATTTATAGCTCCCTTAAAGTTAATATCTGGTACATTTGAATACAATTAAAAGTATAACAACACATGAGCAAAGATTATCACAATAAATAACAGATAAATGCAGATTCACTTGCTTTACCTTGCTACATTAAATAGGATGAGTAAAAATGACCATGATTCATGAATACTAAAATGTTGGTGCATTGGTTATAAATAGCCCATTTTCATCTTTCTTTATCCATCTTAGAATCTTGTTCACAGCACTGATAGCATTAACCTTGGTTACCAATGGCTCAAAAGCAACATAGAGTTCAAAGCCTGTAGTAATCTGACAAAACAAAAAAGAAGAGCAAATTTTGTAATTTAAGGTAATACAAATAAAGTTATACACATTTATAAAAGATGAATTTTTCCAGAACAACTTACCCAACCAAGCATAGTTTCTGCATGGTCTTGCAAGTAAAGAAGTTTAAGTGGCTGAGATGGCGCATGAAGACGGTGATGTAATACCCTGTACTGGTCCAGTAGCCTTTTTGCACCTTCAGAGGTCTGATAAGGAGGAGCTGGGACAGGCCCCCAAAATTGAGCGGTCGCCTTGCACTTGTATAAAAAGTGTCTCGCCTCTGGGACACCTAACTGTGATACAGGGGTTCCTGGGTGTGCTAACGCAGTGTTGATTGATTGAAGTAAGCTGGCCCTCCGCAGTTTCTGCAAAACATTCATCCTCACTTTTACACAAAAGCATTTGTTGAATTTTTAATCCTTGACATGCAAGGGATATATACCCACTTACCTCAACGATTTTTTGTTTTGCTTCAGATAAAGGAAAAAACAAATCTGGATCAACCGTCAGAAGAAGCAGACATGCCTGACAGTCTTCTGCCAGATAAGAGACATGAGCATGAAGAAAACCTCTAAAAAATGAAATTTGTAAAACTGAATTAACATTAACATATTTAAAAATTAGTAAATTTCAGTCTTGGTTTCTACATATTGCCCTCACCTTGAATTAAACTTGGGTAAACATATTGGTGTCCAGCTTTCAGCTGCCTTGAAACTTTCAGAACTATTGACTAGGTTAAAGATTAAGTGTAAGTCAGCCGGATGTAGGAAAAACTTTTTCATTCGTATTAATGTGACTAATTGGTTTCCTCCAACTAAAATGGCAAATACCAAATTCTTAAAAAAGAGAAGAAGAAAAAATTACAAGTTTTGGTGGCATGTTCACAGATTTGGTTTATTTCTTTCATAAATCTTACCTTTATTTTATTGCAACACGACACAATGATATTTGTAATAGCATCCCTTGTTGTTGATGTTAGGGGAAGGCATTGCACAGCACCAAGAAGAAGGGCTGGTTGAGTTTCTAAAGCAATGAGAAGATGGTCTACAAGCCTCTCTGCTCCTGCTAGAAGCCTCCTTAAATCATAATTTCTTCGCTGCTCATAAATTCTTGTTAGTTGCTCAAGTGTTAAAACACTAACAATCTGGCTATAGACATAACTGAAAGAGAGTCATAATTGTGAATAACTTGTTTACAGTTTTAGAAGCATTGGAAAAGTAAAATACAAATTTCAACTTACTTTAACTGAACTGTAATCTGAGACACGCTTTCTCTTGTTTTGCATACGCAAGCTAAAATTATAGGACCTTTTATTAAAAATACAAATAAGGTGCCTTGGGTGTGAATAGAATGAACAGTATCTCCATCATCACCAATGAAAGACACTAAAGCCTGCATGACACCAAATAGAGTGACCAGTTTATCTTCTGACCCATGTCTGAAAATTAATGTTTATTACATTCTCACATTGAAGTGAAAACCTTAATCACAATTGAAGACATAAAATTGAATACCAAGTTACCGTGAGTATATTGGTTTTCCAGCGGAACTTAGTATAAAGACATGTTTTTCTTGAGAACGCCATTCAGCATTATTGCTAACTTCTTCATCAATATGTTGTGGTTCAGAGCTGTCGTCACTGACTAAACTCAACTCGCTCATCGACCGGCTGGTTCCATTCTAGAACAGTATTATTAAGAACATAGTGCGCACTTGCGAAGCTCATAAATAAATCTCACGACTATACAATGATGCCATTGTCTATGAGAAGTTTAACAAAATAGAAACATGATTACTAATGGATAATGAGTAATATTTCACCTTTTCGGTGTCGTCAGCAACTGCGTCCGATGAATTTCTTGTAATTTTTTGACATTCTGCAAGGTTGTCATCACCATGTAGGGCAGTAGGATCAGGAGGGGCCTCTTGTTCAAATGAGTCGAAGTTGTCAGTGGGAACCAACATGCTCTCTACTGGAGTTTCTGGTTCAAAATTCAATAAATTGCCCTCGGGATGTTTTCCCTCACCATTTTCACCCTTGTCATCAACATCCTCCTCAATCCTGCTTGACGCCATGTTTACACTGCACTGACTGAGACTGAGGCTAGATTTGAGTCCGTACCTGCGTTGTGCTCGAGCCATTACTGCTCCGGGGTACAGTCAGACATGAGAAATTCGCCGCTCAGTACACATCGGCTCGGGTCGGCCTTTAAGGTTCGGCCAGAGATAACTACGTAGTTATCTCTGGTTCGGCACTCATTCAGATTTTCTTTAAACATTGAAGATTTTTCAAATTTTGAGAAGTAAGACCGAGATACGGTTCCCCGTTTTCATAAAAGTCTACATTATTTATTTTTTTTAACTTGCTTGATCGGCTGCTAGAAAACGAGCCGAGGAGGACGATAGTATCGATGTACATCGTCGTTATCATTCAAACTTGAAACACAACGGCGGCAACCGGCAGCAACGGCCACTGTCGCCAGTCGCCAGCTGAGAGAATTTCATACCCAGCCCCCAACTCAGCTGCATCGAAAAACACTAAACTTCATGTGACATTTACTAAAAAGCTATCCTCACACCTTCCTCATTTCTTTAAAGGTATGCAGGTTTACCCACTTTCATATGTTAAAACAGCTTTTTAATGTCGATTGTATAGTAACCTCGCCCCGTTCCTGGCTCTCCGCCACCCTTTCATGCACCCTTGTGTTTCCCAGCACCGTTATTTGCCTTTGAAATGTCCATATTTGTGCAGAATATTTCCCTTATTCCTTCCCCTTTCCAAAAAGAGAAGTGTTGACCCGTTTTCGATGTCGCAATCACCGGGGAGCCGCGCGGAACTCCGCACTGAACTGAATAACTTCTTTAAGTTTATCACTCTTATCTTGTCTTTCAGGCTTATGCTGTGTTTGGCCATGCCTGTGATATAGAAGAATATTACCATTACAATCCAATTTGACCTGTCAGTTCTTGACGGTGTACTGTAATAAAGCAAACAACTGGAAACAGATCGGTCGGTAAGTTATGATTGAAGATTCTTTTTCTTCCCTTCCACCCTACTTTATTTGTTATTGTCAACGTCTTCATAGCTAGAAAAGTGAGACAACACCCTTCAAATTTCTTTGTTTAGACAACAAGTTTGCCTAAGTCAAGCTGGCTCGAGGATGAAGTCTGAAGCAGATCTGTAGCAGGCACATACTCGAGGACATGTTATCAAGCCCTGAAGAGAACTTTGGTCTTCAGCTATGACCATTATTGAACCGTCAGATGCCTCAACACAATCCTTGCCCTTGCAATGAGAAGGCAAATGGTATGCACGCATTTTTAACCCTTCAAATTTCTTTTTTTGTCAATATTGCAGTGTCAGCTGATTGCTACTACTTAATCAGTGAACGCTTACTGTCAATTCTTATTTTCATCATTGCTCGTTGTTGCAGGTGTATAGAGCCTCTACTCAGCTACATCAAGAAACCATTCTGATGGAGGACGCTGGAGGATGGAGGACGCTGGAGGATGGAGGACAGAACAGGCCATCTTCCCCCCCAGTGAGTATTGCCAAAGCAGTTAGCGACTACTTATTGTCAGCTGAATTTTTCTGTAGGCTAATTTTTGTATTATTATTTTTGCAGGGCCTTCTTCCATCTGAGTTACTGTCGCTGTTTGGTAACTTGGCAACCTGGTGAGTACATTCTTCAGGGGTCAGCAGTGTCTTCGTTGCTAAAAGCTTCCCTTCGTTGAGTTAGGGATTTATCGGGATTATAGGGATTATCCCACATCACACACTTTCGCACACCACACAACACTCATTTTCATTGTAAAAAATAAAACATTAACCGACGTGTACGGTGCTCTCTTACTTAAATGAGCTGAAGAATTTTTAACGAAGAATGAATCATTTCTACGGTTTTTGTGGTAAGAACTGTGAAGTGACTGGAGTATATGTACCATTGCCCCATTTTAAAACTTATTTTTGTTTCAGGATTTTTAAAAGTAATAAGCCGTGATCAAATACTTAGTTTTTTTTGGAGACTGGTGGTTTTTCCCTCTCTCAAAGACTGTTTAGAGATTGACAATAATTTTGAACTTGTGTGCAGTTGCGCACCGTTGGGCTTGTGTTCAAAGACTGAACTACTACCGATAAGGAAGCAGAGTAGTATGTCAAGTCAATGTCAATAATGCACACAAGCATATTTTTGAGACATCGCTGTTAAGTTGTATCGTGGCATGTTATTGGCTGTGTTGGCTTGTCTGTCGAGGCGAACGCCGAAGACACTAAGACACGACACGCGAGCGCTATAAGCGTGCCAAGCTGCCAAGCAAGCTCAAATGCTGGGGCGGGGGTTCTGGCTTCAGCTGCAGCTTCGAGAAACAGTCGAGTCGGCCGAAATGCTTTGAGTGCCGAATTTTTCATACTTGAGAGAGGGCATATAACCAGCTGTGCTTGAATCCCTGCGAATAAAGGTCGTAGCAGACGACAGAGACGGCATTAGTTGTGGGGGAAGAAGAAGAGTGTAAAACGTAACAAGGTGAATAAAATTGTATTTGTAGTAGTTTCGTGAATCATGTGAACGAAATTAGATGAATCTAAGAAGGTGAAACATAAATTCTACCTCTCAGGGATGAGAGACTTGGCAAAATCACGCGAACGTGCTAAATGGGACTGAGAAGGTGGACTTTTTGACAGCTAGCTCAGCCAGCTGCTGGCCTAGTCTTTACCTTATCATGGTTCCCAGATAAGCGCTACTCTGCGCATGGTTTCGTTTGTGGGGTCGCTGAGCTGTTTGCCCATGCCGCCCATGTCGCGATATCGCCATGGAAGACAGTGGGATCGACAGCGATCCAAAACCTCTTCAGGATGAAAGGTTAGGATGTGGAGTGCCCATTCCCTCCTTCCAGGTAGACTCACTTTTTTTCCCCTGAAAGTAAAAAAATCTGTTTACAAAATTATGCTTCAATTTATGTTGTTTATGGTTGCAGAACAGTGACAGCTCCTGCAGCAGTACCTGTGTTCCTAGTCCACAGAAAACAAATCTTAAACAGCTCCATCGGAAATTGGGTATGTCATCCATTACAATGATTCTTTTATGAAACAAGAAATTTAGTCAAGAAAAAATTATAGAACAAGACTTTAAGGTCATCACTTTCTTTTAGTTCTTAATTTTTATTTTGTGCCTCCATAGAAAGACGCATAGAACAAGCCAAGAAAGTGCAGCGCCTTCAGGAGTACAAGAAGAGTTCCAGTTTAATACCAATTCAAAGACTTTCAATTCCTAGTAAATCTCCTGCTCCACCAACCAGTAAAGAGCATCATCCTTTGGTTGATTGGGATTCCGAGGATAGGTGAGCAAAATCAAACATTAATTTTATCAAGCTATAACTATATGTAACTTTTCACTTTATGTATGTTTTCTGCAGTGAGGAAGACATAAACTTTTTCCCCATAAAGATGCGGGATGGACGACAAGAATTGACCGACACATTCAGTATTGAAAACTTGCCTTTGTCTGGTGGTGAGGAAGATGAAGATGATCTTGACCTACTACCACCCCAAAAGACACCTCGTAAATGGGGTTGTTGTGGTCTTTCCGCATGTTCAATTTTATGAGGTGATTTTCTGAGCCATCCAAAGGCTTTCTATTATCCGTAAGCTTTCCAAGCAAGCTTATATAAGTGTTGTGATTCAAATCCAACCGTAAAGTTTTTTCTTCCATGCAAAATTTTTAGCTTTAAAAGGTACTACATTTTGGTAGTTTTTATGGTGTAGAATATCTTCTACTGTATTAGGTTTGCTCATATGGCAATATGGGAAAATAATTTGAATCTATCTATCTAAGGCTTTTTAAAGCATTGTAGGCAAAATTAATCCGCTAAATATTAATGAAAAGTAATCATTTTGGAATTTTGAGTTGTTCAAATATGTAAGGTGTACTTGCCATTTAAGTAGGTTGTGGCTAAGATTGTTTGCCTATCAGCCACTAGTAGAAAAAGAAATGGAGGAGAATCTGAACCAAGTTGTTCCTTCTACCTCCTATGATTTGTTAGACCAATGTGGACAGGATGACGATGGAGGTAATAATCAAGTGGTTCCAGTCACAGTTCCTGGGCCTTTGCTCTCCTGTTCTGCAGAGTCGGTTCCTGCAGCTTCTCACAATGAGCATCTTTCAAGCTCAACCATTACAGTTGCTGAAAATAATTTGTTACTCTCACCCAAATTTGAAAAATTTCCTCAAAAATCTGTCAGAATGCTTGCTGTTGAGGATAGCCTGAAGGCATTATCTTTAGATAGTGTGCAGGTTGTTCCATCAGCATCAAGATCTCCCACTTTGGAGACATTAGCAATGAATGTAGAATTGAGATCAGGTACCAGTACCCGTAAATTTTACAGATCAACATCAAAAACAACTGTACAAAATGCATAAAATTATGGTCTCCGCATTGCATTAAGCTCGAAATATGTTATATGTCAGCTACAAAACAAAATGGGTTCACTGCAGAAGGTAAACAATCGGTCGGTAAATTCTGCATGCCGTCCATGCACATGCACATTCCTATTGTGATTTTCATTTTGGTACAATTTTGAAGAAAGTGAAACCTGTAATATTACCACTTGCTCATAACTCATATTATTGTCAGATCTCTTGCTTATTATAATTCTAGTCAATGATGCCAAATGTTTCTTGTTTCTATTTTGCCTTTAAACATATCTATTCTTCTTCTGTGTGAATCAGCAAAGCTATATATGTATATCAATGTCACAGAAGTTATATTTATTCAGTAAGGATGTTTTCTTTTTCATTTGTTTTTTAAACTATGAAACAATTTATATATTATGTTGATGTATTGTCAGTCAACAAGTAACTCAATTTTTACAAGAGTCTTGTATTTGTTAATTGGTTTACAATATTGTGATTTGCTAATAAAAGAAAATTGTCTCACTATTGTCGTGTTATTTCCAAAGCATATCTTTTGCAATAAATAAATACCAGAAACCTCCATTTTAAAAATGAAGGTAAACATCAAGATATTTTCAAGGTCATGACAATTTGCCAGCTTCATATATTAAAATCTATGGGCTGAATTCAAATAATATACAGAAAATGTCCCGTGGACATATTAAATAACTAAGAGACAAAAAATTACGACTATTATTTACTATGCTGTAGGGTTCACCATGTTTCAACCAAGTGCGCACGTACACCGACAAAGACGAGACGCAAATAGAGAACGATAGTAACGTTTTACGCCTACAGACAAGATGCGTAGGCAACCCACCTGACACGCATGCCGACTGGCTGGCCTGCCCCGTATCTCTCTATCTCGACACATATATTCTTAACTAATTCTTAAAAAAAATCACAACGGTTCGAGCATAAAGAGTCTTTCAATAAAACACTACACTATACATAACTGCATAATAATTTATAAAAAAAAAATCCAATCTTAATAATATAATAAAGGTTTTACTCTTGCGATAGGCCGTCAGTTTCTAATCTCCAGTGATTATCTTTCGTTTGTGCGGAACTACAAAAACAGTGAGGAGGTCGATACATTGCGTTGCGACTGCATTTGAACACGAGCCGTCGGCTCCATTTTAATGACTTGGACATGGAGCGTTCGGCGCGGTACCCTGGCCCTGGTCGGGCGGGCAGGGCGCTGCGCTGCGCTGTGCTGTGCGGAGCCGTGCGGTGCGGTTATCATTGCATCTCGGCCGCGGTGCGACGCGGCACAGCGCAGCGCGGCACCCACGAGTACCACCATCCCTACCGGCACCAGCCCACCGGGCAGGAAGTGGCGGCTCGTCATGCGATCCGGATCACCACAAGGTTATCGGCCCGCAACTTTCGGGAAAAATGTCATAGTTGACAACCGTTTTGCTGCTCGATTTTCCTCTCCTCTGACTAAACCTCGGAAAGAGAAACGAAGCGGTCGTTCAGTTACGACATAGCTTTAGTCCGCGGCTACGGCCTGAGACATTTCTACTGACTAGCTGGCAAGTGGGTCACACCGGGGGTGGGGTCGCCACGCCTCGCCGGGGAAGAATCTCGCTTCCCCATACACCTTCTCTATCTCTCTCTCTCTTGCACCCCCTCATGATCTCCACTCTCACTCTCGGCGACTTTCTCTCTCGTACATCATTCTCGCCCATCCCCTTTCTCCCGCGCCCCGCCCCGCCCCTCCCCTCCCCTGGGCGGGAGACAAGTACAAGTACACAGCGGATTACGGCCTACAACTGAACGCAGACATTGACACCGGCGTTAAAAATATCTCACTCGGTGGTCCTCGCGTGCGGCCGAGCAGCGCGGGGTGAGATATTGAGAGCGACAACGCTTATAGACAAAGGAAACTCCAACAAAAAAACGACGACTGCCCGGCCGCGTCAAGCACGCCATTTTGCTCGGCGCTCCTGGAAAAAAGTCACTCTAGGGGCGTCGAAGAGCACATTAGAACAGTGCCCTCCGCGAGTGTCTAGTCCGGGCCCCGTGGGGGAGGCACGCGGAGGTCCTGTCCCTTTGGACCGGTCACTTGGGATGCCATGAAGAGGTCAGGCGGAGGCTCCAGCTCGGCTCTAGTCCAGCTTGGTCGCCGCCGCGGCCCGCTGCTTGGCGTTGTTGTAGTTGACGCGGTAGAAGTTGTAGAAAAGGTAGATGACCAGCATCACGTTGGGGACGTAGCTGTAGGCGAGCGGCTTGGGGAGGACGTTGCAGGACGGCGACAGCGCCTGCAGGGAGTGCGCCACGATAACGACGAGCTGGACCTGCAACACGTCGAGGGCGAGGCGAGGGCGCCGCGGTTTAGAAACGATCGCTATCGTGGCGAGCGGGCTAATATGAGACGGTTCCAGCGACACAAATTTATCATCACTCATGTATCAGTATAATGCGTAACAGCGGGGGCTGCGGCGGCGGCGGCTGCGGCTGTCTCAGCAGCCGCAGGGGAGGGGGGGAAGTCCCAAACGCGCGCGACCGCAGAGGATGTGCGGCGACGCGGGGCGGGGCAGTGCTGTCCGCAAGCGGCCCCGCGCCCTCCCCCCGCCCGCCCGCCCCGCCCCGCCTCACCCCGCCCCGCCCTGCCCTGCTCGTTCCGCCCTGGTAGGTGGCAGGTCGGCGGCTTCACACTTACGATTTGTATGGTGGTCAGGTACTTTTTGACGCTGCCCAGGGTCTTGCGCAGGGCGTCGTTGTCGATGGCGGAGAGCAGGTAGTACGAGTAGAGCATGACGTGCACCAGGGAGTTGGGCATGACGGAGAAGCTGGCGAGGCCTCCTGCACAACACACACGCACACTTCGTGTTGTAAAGCGTAAAGAAGACAACAGTGGAAATCCATAGATCTGTGAATGTCTCGCACTTGTAGGTATGTGAATTTCCATCCGTACACTCTTGTCCATTCTAGGGAAGAAACATCCAAGGGAGGTCCACAAGTGGACACGACTGGGTATTCACACACAAACAAGTGATTGACATTCACACAGTTGTTCCCAGTGAATGCACATGGTCACACACTTTCCGAACCCAGCTTACGTACCGGGGGAGAAGTTGCAAGCGGCCCAGGCGATGAAGTAGGTGGAGACGTGGTGGTAGATGTGCAGGAAGGAGATCTGTCGCTTCTTCTTGCGCAGAACGAAAAGGATCTGCAGACAGGTTCAAAGGTCGGATGATTCCCAAGGTTGTCGGCAAGTGTGGGAGAGATTCGGGACGAGACCGGGAGGTGGGGGGGGGGGGGGTAATAGGCTTCTGGATTGTGATGTTGGGCCATATTACCATATTGGCCGACGACCAGGAACCAATTTGGGACAGTTTGTATAATGCTGATATAATGAATAGTGGCACGAGATGGGGGACGGCTCCTCTTCCTTTTGTTGCTATCTTGAGAATGTCCAGTTTACGCTCACGTGAGCATCGGGTTGTGGGTCGACGTCCCGTACGGGTTTATGTGAACTCGGACAACCTCCTGACATTTTATTTCTTTGTTTATTTCTATGTCGCATACGCTACTCACTGGATACGCGTGGCTCACGTAAAATTTCTTAAAGAATCGGGAGGAGGGACGAGGAAGGAATGAGACAACTCAAGGCCTAGTGCTTACCGTTTCGACGAGCTCGGTCTGCTTCAACAAGAACCAGTACCACATCGCTGTCGCCATCTGGAAATTAATTTAGAACAGTCCAACGTTTGACTCTTTACTTGCGATAGGCCTGCCACGTGCTCTGGTGGCAAGAGGGCGGATAACAATTTCAAGTGACTGGCTTGCACCAAAAAAATAAAAATAAAATAAAAGTGTTCTTGATTCAATTTTTTTTTAGAGGGGGGGGGGGAGATGCTTACCCTGCTGGACTCGGGTCCGTCCGAGCGGTCCACGTGCTGGCATCCTAGGCTGTAGGTGGTGGTCCAGCCGCTGGTCAGCACCTGAGGATGACATGGCGTGGAGAATGGCATGAGTACAACGCGCCACAGCGCTGACCAGCGCCCGGCCCGGCCGGCCGGCACCCGCACCATCTGCCGGAGGCGACACTGCCATCGGGCCGAACGGGATCTGGCCTAGAGAGACTCAAAGGGAGAGAGGCGACTCTCTAGCCGGGCGTGGCCGCTACACTGTTAAACCAAGTGTGCAACTGTTCAACACTTGTGTGTGCAACTTCCAGTCTTACACGTCCAAGTGTACAACTCGGTATTTCTGCAATTCCAAGTGTCAAACTTGCCAGTTGTACACTTGTAAGTGTTTAACTCTGCACTTGCATGTGTTCAACTTCCACGTGCCACATTTCCCTTGTTGAACACTTGCAAGTGTACAACTGTCGAGTTAAACACTTACAAGTGTACGACTGGCGAGTTTGACACTTCCAATCGCACAAATACCGAGTTGCGCACTTGCATCTGTTATACTGGGAGTTGCACACTTACAAGTGTTGAACAGTTGAACACTTGGTTTCACAGTCAACTCAGGCGGCGAGGAGAAGACAATCGTCTCGTCGCCGGCCGGCGGGGAAGGACCGCGCAGGGACGCGCACCAGTAAGCGATAAGCAGCCCAGACACAGCGGAGTAAAGCGCGGGGTACTCGGCAACGTGCACGCACCTGTGCTGCGGTGCTGCCTAGTATGCAGGCGCGCAGGTCCAGCCCGCTTTACTCCACTGTGTTTGTGATGATTATTGCCTACTTCTCTGGCTACTCTAGCGCCCCGCGCCCGCACCCCGCGCCCCCGCACCCCGCGCCCGCGCCCCGCGCCCCGCGCCCTGCGCCCCACGCCCGGGCCCCGCGCTTGCGCCCCGCGCCATTCAGCTTACCGTGTAGAACATGAGGCTGTTGGCGATGACCTGGTACACGTTGTAGAAGTAGATGAACGTCTTGAACGAGTAGGCCTGTCTCGACTTCATGAACTTGGGGCCGTACGAGAGGACGAAGTAGAGGTAGACGGCGGCCACGGTCATGGGCCAGGCCGGCGAGCCCATCATGGGCCAGTGCTGCGTGCGGGGGTCTGCGGGGAAGAGCAGGCCAGGCCAGGCCCGGCCGCCAACGTTAGGAGAAGGCACTCTACAATTACGATCAGAAGCGCGAGCCACTAGAATAGGAAAGATGGAAAGTTGTGTGCCGCTGCTGCCCTGCCCTGCCCGGCTCACTGCCTGTGTACATCACTTCGACACTTTCTCTTTTTGCAGAATGATTAAACTTGTGACTTATTTTTTTTGTGGCCAATCGTAAAGAAAGTGTGAAGTTCTTGACTCACCAGCCGGGAACTTGGCCAGCCTCTCCACCCAGTGTGGGTTGTCGGAAAGAGCGAGAGTCGAGCGCGACATTCTGAAAGAACAAAAGCAACATATTGTTAGAAAATTAATGTATTTCTGTACTTATCTGATACATTGTTGATTATTTACTCTCGTAAGCATGTCGTCGCATACTGATTCTCAAAAACTTTGCGACCATTCTGATCGTCGCGGTCAGCCGGCTCACTGAGGTCGTCAGAGGCATTCCCGACTCATTTTCCCTCGGCGTCGCCCTATTTGAAATCAGCTCGGGTGAGCATCTATCCAGCAGGCCTGCAGGCCCTGCTGCCCACTAGACTTCACGGCCGAGGCCGCCCTGTGCAGCTCGGCTGAGTATCTATCCAGCAGGCCTGCAGGCCCTGCTGCCCACTAGACTTCACGGCCGAGGCCGCCCTGTGCAGCTCGGCTGAGTATCTATCCAGCAGGCCTGCAGGCCCTGCTGCCCACTAGACTTCACGGTCGAGGCCGCCCTGTGCAGCTCGGCTGAGTATCTATCCAGCAGGCCTGCAGGCCCTGCTGCCCACTAGACTTCACGGTCGAGGCCGCCCTGTGCAGCTCGGCTGAGTATCTATCCAGCAGGCCTGCAGGCCCTGCTGCCCACTAGACTTCACGGTCGAGGCCGCCCTGTGCAGCGAGCGTTGTAGGAGTGGGAACCCAGCCGGCGAGGCGCGTGCGGCCCGGGCGGAACAAGGAAAAAACACAGCCTACGTATAAGCGCGCGCGCCGTGTGGTCTCGTAAACTTCGCACATTCAAGCGAAGAAAGGCGCCGCCCCGCCCCGCCCCGCCCCGCCCCACCCCGCCCCGCCCCGCCCCGCCCCGCCGCAGCCACTGCGCGCAGCCGCAATGCGCGCCACGCGCCGCCACGACAGTGGGGCTCATTGAGATGCAGTCTCCTACCACTTCGATCACCTCTCGAAGATTTGCGACTCCTATCGCCCCCACTGTAAATCGAGGAGTCATGAATATATCGCTCTCTAGAGAGCGAGATTCTGACCCAAATTTTATCACCCTTAAGGAGAGCGAGGAAAACTGACATCGCTCAATTAGAGTCATCATGACGACTTTATCTGCTATACCTATGACTTTTAATGAGTCGTTTCAGCTAACATCTCTCAATTTAAGTTCTAGATACGACTCACTCTGCTGAGTCATTTTAGCGAACATCGCTCTACTTGGACGATGTAAAAAGACGTCGCTAATTTTGGGCGATAATTGATGGCGATATTGATTTGGGTATATATATGTCGGGCTTGGCAGCTACGTGACACTGAAGAATGCTTCACAAATACAAGAATGAAATGAGAGGTGGTCCTGCCCCCTGCCCTGCCCTGCCCTGCCCTGCCCTGCCCTGCCCTGCCGGCATAAAGGCCTCCGCCTGCTCCTGCGCCCTGGGGAGGCTGCACCGGAGGAAGCGCCGCGACGGCGTGCGAGAGGCACCCGCCCCGGCGCCCGCCCCGGCGCCCGGCCCGCCCCCGCCCGCCTCATGGATCCAACCGAGTGACCCCGAAGGGCGTTTCGGTATTGGCGCCCCCACAATAGTCGTCAGTATTGCCAGAAAAGTAGGCAATAAATAGCCCGAAACACAGTGGAGTAAAAGCGGGTTGCATCTGCGCCTGCCTACTGGGCAGCACCCTAGCACAGGTGCGTGAACGTTGCCTACTAGGCAGGCGCAGATGCAGCCCGATTCACGCCACTGTGTTTGGGCTATTTATTGCCTACTTTTCTGGCAGCACTGATGGACGTTACTGAGGCGGAGCTAATGAGAGCGCCTGCGACACACGGGGTAGGCCATCCCGTCAAGCACTTGTGTGAAGGTGGCGGCCTACCCGGAGAGCCCAAGCGCAGGGGGAAGCAGGAATTAAATTCCTGGTACCCAAAATTTTCGTGCCGTCGCCTCCCGAGGAGGTCATTGTGGGGGCGCCTTAACTCTGTCCGTGTCGCACTAGCGCCGCAGTGCCGCGCGGTCACTCGGAGCGAGGGAAGGCCCCACTTAAGGTCCTGGTGGGATTTTCAGTTCACCCGCGACGCACACCCCCGCGGTTACCTGGCGGAGATGACGACCCTTGTGGATGAAGAGTGGTAAGTCCAGTCCAGTCCAGGTGGCCGCTGGAGAGCCTACGCGGATGTATCGCGGTACACTTTGGGGGCGCGGGGCGGGCTGGCCTGAGAGAAGTGGCGACTCGTTCCGATCCGTCCCGTCCCGTCGGCGGCGCAGCGGAGACTCGAGTGGCACTCGCCTCGCCGGCCGGCACTAGTGCCCAGCCCAGCCAGGCCCAGCCCCAGTCCAGACAAACCTCACCTCACCTCCCAGCAGCGCAAGCTTCCCGCCATGCCCGGCCCCGCCCGGCCCCGCCCGGCCCCGCGCGGCCCTCCCGTCAGTCTGTCTGTCCGCCTATCCGCCCGCCTGCCCCGCGGCCCGCGGCCCGGCCCAGGCAGTACCCGGTGCAGCCTGCCCCGCCCCGCCCCGCCCCGCCCCGCCCCGCCCCGCCCCGCGCCCGGCTCCCGTACCGGCGCGGCGGTGCGCGAGCGGCCGGCAGGGCCGGGCAGGGCCTACCGCGCGCGAACCCCCGCACCACCCAGCTGCCTCCACCGGGGCCCCCGCCCCGCCCCGCCCCGCCCCGCCCTGACCTGGCCCTTTAGTCCCAGCACTTGTTGCTTTTAGTCATTACACATTGTGTCCCAAAATAATTGCCTCATAACGGCCCGCCTAGTGCTTACGCCAGGGGCGCTTTATGGCCCGGCTGATAGATGGGGTGATGCGCCGTGGTTTGCCTACATACAGGGTTTCGACGGGTTGATTGCCTATCTTCTAGGCGCCTCACTGGAGGCAAAGGAAGGGGGGAAATCCCCCCACCCCCACCCCTTCAATCACGCCTGGCTCATACGCTCATACCCCTTGGCATTCATAGTCACTAAGCACCCCACATTAACAGTGGACCCACTGCGACCCGCTGTGACTCTGCGGATTAATTTCTAATGTAATACTAATTTCAAACGAAAACCGGACATGGCGATCAGGAAACATACAGATCTCTGACGCAGGTGTTGTCATAACACGTTGTACTGTGTGTGGCGAGCAAGGGTGACGGCTACTCTACGATGATATCTTGGCGTTACACACCCCGCCCATCTGATCCACACGCCATTTCGTAATCTCGCGGGCGTCGTGTGACAGTGCCAAACCTTTAAAAAAAAATGGGGGGGGGGGGGAGCGGGATATGCATCGCGCTGATATGTTCAGAGGGTTTAAGGTGGCCACGTTGACGACCCAGCCCCGCCCCGCCCGCCCCGCCCCGCGGGCACTTTGTCTCTCGTGTAGACATCTGCATTGCATTGCCTCTGTTCGCACGCAGCGCCACGCCGCGCCGGCCGCGGCCCGGCAGGGCCAGGGCACGAACCGAGGGGCCCACAGCTCTGGAACTTAGGTGTACAAGGCCTGAAAAATCACCAGGAAAATAATGGAAATCACATAAAAATCTACAAAATCTCTCAAAATCCGAAAAATGTTCCCGAAATTACTCGTGTCTCTGAAAATACCTAAAACTCGCTCGGAAAATTCGCTGGAAATCTCTAAAACTCCCCAAGATTACTCGAAATTTTCCCGAAATCACTTCGAAATCCTTGAAAATCTAACTGAAACTCGTGGGAGCTCTTGGAAAATCTCATTACAAATCAGCGTTTGAGATTCGCGGAATTCGTTTGAATTCATTGGAATCTGGAAATCAGTTGTACAAATTGCTGTAATGCGGGCCCCTCCCCTCGGCACGAACCTACGTAAGCGCGGCTTGCGCGGCGGGGCGGGGCGGGGCTGCGGACGCGCGGGGCGAGCCGGGCCGGGCGCCGCGACGATCACCACTTGGAGGTCTACAAGGTGATAATACGGGGCAGGCCGGGTCACTACCCCGTTCACCCAAAATGCAAATACACCACGCCGCACGTTTACAATGTGGGTCGACTGTCTGGCAGGGCGACTAGGACAGGCAGGTCAAGCAGGGCGAGCAGCTGCGAGCAGGGCGGGACAAGGTAGGGCAGGGGCGCACCTCGCAAAATCGCCGGCCCGGCCCGGCCTGTTCGCCCCACAGTTTCTAATTGCTCTGTTGCTCTGCCGCTGTTTGGATTTGCATTCCGCCTCCTCGGGCAGCGCGGCGCCAATAACACTTGCGTTGAAAAACTAGCATGAGTTACTGCCGAGCTCGGAGTATCATCGTTAAACTCGCAGATGTCTTTCAGTTTGTCGTTGCAAAAATTTGACTTTATGTCGGGCGCCTGTATTGCCGGCCCGCCACGTGCACAAACCAGCATTTGTATGGCTCCTACTCAATCCAAATTTCATTTGCATTTCCAGGTGAAGAAAATGAGGCAAGAAGCGTGTCTGCAGCACGGGCTGTGCACCAGGCTGCATCTGATCAGCTGGAGTAGTGGGGGGTACTCGCCCTCACGACTCTAGGGCGCCGCCGCGCCGCGCCGGCCCGCACGGCCCCAGCAAGTACTTCCCCCTCTCCGCTCCCACCTCCCCCACCCCCTCATCGACTATACTCCCTATACTCCCAATCACCGTGAGCATCTCTCTCCCCTTCTCTACCCCTCTCTCCCGTTCTCTCTCCCCCCCTTCCCCCTGTCTCTCTCCCTCTCTCCATCAGCAACGTCTGCACCGACCCGATTGTCAAGGTCGGCCAACAAGTATAATCAGTTTCCAAAAGGATCTACTTTTTTGGCTTCCAGTTCGGACATTAGCGAGATGATTTTTTTTTTATCCATGCTGTGCTCCCGTGTGAGTCTTTTCTTCCAGTCCAGTGCGGGTGTATTGAGTCCTTGTCCGGTCTGGTCACGCGCGATTCGCCCGTCATAGAATCCCACATTCTCAAGAAGGGGGAAGCGACTCCGACTCTCACCATTACGTCAATGGATATTTGTTGCACGTACGGACGTGGGCCCCGCGAGGGCGACTGCATACTGTCGTCCCGGGCCGGGCCGGGCCGGGCCGGGCCGGGCCGGCTCGCAGACGAACCCCGACATGCAAACGACTGTCATGTCGCGAGGATCGCATCGCTCTGTCACTCTGTTGTATTCGGTTCGTCTTGCCCTTTTGACCACGAATGACGTCTGCCGGACATCCCCATGTCCGCAGAAAACAAAAACGAACAAAAATGCTTTGTTCTAAGAAAAAGGGGTCGAATTTTTAATTATTTCTACCTAACGGAAGAAATATCGCGAACACGACCGGAGGGCCACCGCCAGCCACCGCTGGCCACCGCCCACCAGGCCCCGCCGCACCCCGCCCCGCCTCGGGGCCAAACACAGACACGGGTACCAAATGAGTAAATGAGAGGAAGATTTCTCACGCTGGTCGAAATGCGGGGGTGCGGCGTAGTAGCGCGGCGCAGAGATAGCCGATCGGTCCGACACGTGCCAAAATATTTTCTTTCCTTCCAGATAAAAAATTCTGTTGTTTGGCATTCACTTTGCACTCGTCCACCCGCATTATAAGGTGACGGGAGCTGGTAGCATAACTAGGAATAAAAATAAAAAACACTGTTGACTGGCCAATCATAATGAGTGTGTGCGCGCAACGATTTACATCCAGTCCGCATAATTTAGTCGGCACAGCGTCCACCTGATGGATTCATCTACTGAGCTAATTCCAATCTCGCAATATTGCAATTATTGCAAACGACGTCAACAAGGTGAGTCAAGGGCGTGCGAAAACTGCTGCAGCAGGCGTGGGTGGAGACGCACGAGCATCGCCGTCAGCCCGGGCCCGGGCCTACCAGGCTAAGTGACTTATCCCCCAAATTGAGTTATGTACATTTAAGTCCGCTTCTATCCACCAAATTGTTTGGGGATATCTCCCATAGGATGGAAGATACAGAGGCTGGTAAAAAGAGTTAGGTCAACTTATCCCCTTGAGTCGACACTTTTTACAAAACAAGTCCACTTAACTCAAAAGTCATTAAAATTTTAACTGAGCAAAATGAGATAAGTCTCTTAATATTGTTGGTAGTTTTCTAAGATAAGTGGGCTTATCCCCTTTGGCAGAGGACAAAAATATTAAAAATACAAAACCTCAGGCTGATTTTGCATTTTGGCAACAATTACATGTTTCCGTCGTACCAAAAAATTCTAATGAAAAAAATTTGTATTTCTTATGAACCTGAAAGCAGTGCTGCAAATGTTCCTTCTATTTTCTGCTTTAAATGTGAATATTTTAACAGATCGCAAGTGCAACACCTTATTGCAAAAAAAAAAGAAAAGCAAAAAAAAATTACTAATCCCATTTACACGGTATGATCAAGAGAGTTAAGTTGACTTAACTTGTTATGCATGAATTAAAAAATGAGGTAAGTTGACTTATCTCATTTTGCAAATTTTACAATGACAGACCTCTAAATTCTTAATATGGCAAAAGAGTTACATTGACGTTTCTCTTTATGTCTCGCTGGAAGAATGAGTTTAGTCCTGTGTGTCAGTGAAGGGGCATGAGATGGAAAAAATTCAAAGTGCCCGTGGTTGAAGTACATTCTATATGCATCAGAACATTTTAGAAAAGCTGTGTGCAAGTAGTTTTTTGTTGATTTCCTGAAAAGTGCGCGTTTTGGACATACCCCCCTCTTCCGCTTCACAGCCCAACTACCACCAGCGGCACCAGCACCAGCTGACCGCACGGTGCCGTGTGCCTGCCGTCTCTATCCCCCCCCCCCCTGCCCACGTGAATGTATGTCGGTGTCGGTACGCAGTACGACAGCCCGGTGTGAGGCAGCGTTGAGGCAACCGCCGCGCGGGGTAGGCAAACCCCAGGGCATGGCACTCGCGGTGCTGCCTACCTACTAGGCGCTCACGATTGAGGGCGGGGCGCTTCGGGCTCCGGCGTACCCGGTTTACCCCAGGTATTAACAGGCTGGGGCGTTTGTACCCCATTACTATCGGAGGGTACAAATACCCAGATCGATCTTGTACACCCCCCCCCCCCCCAATCCTGTCCTGAGGGAGGCTGGGGGGTACAAATACCCGGTGGATTCCTCGGCCTTACAAAACTTAAATTCCTTTGGAAGAAGCATTAGACGCCATAGGTTTCAAAGTTGCATTGTGCCATTCTTGTAGTTGCCAACTGACTGTCACTCCTACTCTATTGTTGACGCTATTTCGTCCTCGAAACTCTCAAAAAAATTATTGGATCGTATTACAGCCGAGCCGGCCTTAAAAAGACAGTGGGGAGGGAGAGAGGAATAGCCTTAAGTTGTTCTTATATCCCCGTATCCAGTACCGGGTGGTACAAATACCTGGGTCGCTCTTGTACCCCCTATCCTGACCCGGCGGAGTACAAATATTCGGGTCAATCTTGTTCTCCCCTATCCTGTACCGGGGGGTACAATTACCCAGGACATAGGACACAGAGGTGGTGTTTTGAAAGAATTAGGGAGAGGGAATTACAAGTACAAGCAGTGTTCTCTTGGCTTGAGTAGGGAAAGTAAATGCTGGAGGGCTGGGCTCTAGAGAAAAACGCCGCAAACATTAATTTCCGCAGCGTTCGGCCTTCCCTTTACGTCCCCCCTCCCCCACTTCCCAGCTAAACCCCTGGTTTGATTGGCTCACCTAACAGGGGCTGTATCTGACGGCATGCCACCAAGCCAAACGTTCTTCCGAAACAGAAACCGAATACGGTCGTTGGTTTCCTCTAGTCGTCTTGTCCTCGGCACGCTCAGATTGTTGATGGATGGGCAACACAAAGCTGGGTAGAGGTGTGAGGGTGGGTGAGGGCGGGTGAGGGTGGGTAAGGGCGAGTGAGGGCGGGTGAGGGTGGGTGAGGGCGGGTGAGGGCCAGCGCAACCGCGTGTTGCCTACCCCAACGTGCCCCAACGGCATACCGGCATCCGGCATCCCCTGGCGCTTGTGTTGGGGTGGGTGCGGTGGGTGCAGGTGAGTGCCCTACCCAACCTCTTGGGCTGATGGCTGGTGGCTGGTGTGGCCTGCCTTAAGACCTGTCCCAGATGTACAAATGTGGCGAGGCCTATGTTTTAATTGCTATGGAACAAGACAAAAGGTTGTGTGACGACGGTTGAAAACTATGATACAATTGTTTATTGAGTGCACATTGCTGTGCTTTTTAAACAAAACAATACTATTGAACATGTTTCTGTCCGATGTGTAAAAACATAAAAGGGGTTCAAAGGCTTTAAACAATGGTTGAATCATCAAAGCGCACAGTTGTTTTAAATGAGACTCGGCGAACAATAAACATCTATACCAATATCTATTTATACAAATTTATGTACAGAAAACTCTCAACCTCAGACAAGACATTGTATACTCAAACCCCAGTTGGAAATTAATCCTCATCAAACCAAAAATTTAGGAATTTGATCTTGCTTGTCCACAGAAATTTATATTTAAAAAAAACATAATTAACAAAAAAATAAACATGAACTGTAGGAAATGCAACACACATTTATTTTGCTATCCAACATGTGACTGCGTTTATAATAAAACACACTTTTAGGTCTTAGATTTAATAGGAGTCTTACAATTCAATTACTATCAAGCTTGATAATCCAAAATTTCTTATTGCAACATATGTGGCTATGATGCTGATTGTTAACATTACATGACATGCAGAACCACACACTTGTGGGATTCTATATTAAATTGTGATGAAAATTGATGTACTCCTACATACATATCACAGAGTGTGCCAAATTTTTAATGAATAACATTCACTGTAACTTCAAATAAAAATATTAAATAAGTCATTGAAAATATATTAATGAAGCCAAAATTTTACATTGTGCAGTCCTGATGATCAAAAGCTCTTCCACAAATCTTAACATATCAGTCCAAAAATGTTAAAAAAGAGTGAAAAAGATGAGATGACCCATAAGAGGAATCTACATATATGTACATGCATTTATAAATGAAAAGCAATTAAGTAAATGCTTTTATTAAGATTTTTAATTTTTGGGAGGTACCAAGAATTGAAATGTAACTAAATTATAGTTACAACAAAACCTGTTGATAGCTCATCTTATTCTGCAAATAAGATTTGTAAACCAGAGTCATCTTACCCATCATATCACACATAACTTGAAAACATAGCAAAATAAAATAGAATTATTCTTAAAACTAATACTTATGTTTGTGCTTATGTTTTCTGGGTGGTGTGCTAGGTGATAAAGCATGATGTTTACTACGGGGAGGAGGAGAAGGGGAAACAGAATTTCTTCGCCTTGAGTTACGCGGTGATTGTGGAGACAGTCCTCTATGCTTTGAACGTTGGGGGGATGGCGAACCTCTTCTCTTTTGACGGGAGGGACTTGGAGAGAGTGGGGAGCCACCTCTTCTCTTGCTTCCAGAGGTGTAAGGGGACCGGGAACGCCTCCTGCTTCGTGAACTTTGCGGACTTCTACTTCGCGATCTGTAAAATCGATGGTGCAATGTTTTGCCTTAGAAATTCTTGACCTAAGATTTTGAGGTAAGATAAATAAATTTTAAATAGAACCAATAACTTACCGATGAGAGCGCTTAGATGGTCCTGGGCTCCCTGACCAGCTTCTTGATCTTTTGGATCTTGATCTAGAGCCCACTCTGCAAAGAAAAGTTATTTGAAAACCTGAAATTGTTCGCCTTCAGCCCTGATGAGCTTCGTTTTCCCGCGTGTGACAGTAATTTGGAAGCATTTTCTTTGCTTAAAAGGCCAACAGTGCTTCGCTACGCTCAGCAAACATGAATAGATAAGATTTGAATTTAAAATTTAAAAATACTTACGAGCTATCACGGTAATGCACATCATCATCTGGAGACAGACTTCTTCTACTCCTATCTGACCTGTCCTTTTTATCCTTTCTTTTGTCCTTTTTGTCTAACTTTTCTTCCCTTGCAGCTTGAGCTTCACGTTCAGCCTAAAACAAAATTAAAAAAAAATAAATTAAAAAATTGATGAAGATTTAACACATAAATAAGTAGATAAAATCAGCCTCATTCAAACAGCCTTTAATATGTAACAACCGGACACACACCTTGCGCAACAGTTTACGACGATAATGTTCTACTTGTTGAGAAATATTCCATCCAGATTTTAGTGCTCTCTGACCAGATTCTAGTTCATCTTGATATTGCATAGCCTTTACTTCAATGTCCCGTAGTCGAGCCCTCTTTTCTTCATCTCTAGAACTGCAAAATCAATAATTACAGTACACATGTGAACTGGTACATCTACACTGAGAAAAAAGTGAGATGGCACTACCTCGATAACATTGGATTGCTGTCCATTGAGTTGTCTCCATTACTGACACTGTCATCATCATCATCTGAAAGGGGAGGGAAAAAAAATTATAGGTTAAAGGGGAAATATTAAGACTAGAGTGTAAAATTGACTCCACTAACCTTGGCCTTCCAATAAATCCCATTTACTAGTCGTCATAGCTTGTGCCTCAACTTGTTCAGGATCAACAGTTTCCCATCTTGAAGGAACAAAACCTGCTGGCATTCCTCCTTTCCTGCCAGGCCTCCGTTCTTCATCAAGGGGCACACCATCAATATCATCATCCATGGGGACACCATCAATATCGTCACTATACTCTCCTATGCCTTTCAAAGCACCTTTCAGTAGGGGTACACCATCAATATCATCATCCAATCTACTAAGAGGTGCACCATCAATATCTGAATCAGGTCCATTGTCATCACTTTCTGGATCACTGTTCCTTGGAATTTCAACACTGAGCCCTAAGAAGGTGTTCTGAAGAGCAATGAGGTAACTACGAGGATATACTGCCCACTCTTGCCAAGCTTTTAACACTGTAAGCACTCTCATTCGAAAACCTTCCGCTTTCAGTCTGCTTTCTTGTTTGGTATATGCAGCATGCATTTCAAACATAATGGGCATTAGACGGCTCTCAAATGCCTTACGGTAGTAAGAGGCATTGTTTACACTTACTCCACAGTTGTGAAGAATATCAGAGATAAGATAAAATCTAGCAATCTTTTTGGTCATCAAAGTGGTACTATTAGATAATGCTTCCTGAATACAGTCACAGATTTCTTCAGCAGCTTCACTATGCTCTATGCAGAAAATCATTGCTTCAGCTACTTTAGTGCGTTCAGGAGAAATATTTCTTAATAAATCTTCCAACCTTTCCCTTTGAGAATTGGAAAGAGAGCCCTTTCTTGCATCAACCTCATCATATTCAACAAGCTCTTCAGGCATGCCTTGTGTGTAGGGATTCATAGGAGGTGGTTTCCAAACTGAACCACCTTTGAACATACGGAATTCTTCTGTGCGCCACTTGGCTTGAAGGTCCCCTTGAAGAAGTGAGAAAAGCTTCCAACGATAATAAATGTGCATTGGATTTTGATTTTCAAAAAGAAATCTGAACATAGGATTGTTAATCTCACGATTCATTATCATAGCTTCAAACATAGGGCCCTCTCTTATAACAAATTCAATCATCCTATGTATCAGCATTAATATGTTTCTTTCAGTTGGTATAACAACTTTAACCACAGCATTATGCAGAATATCATCCAGATAAGCTTTCTGGTCAGGGTCTGTTGGGTAAGGGTCACTAGGTTTTAGCTTTGGAACCCTGTCTCTGTCTCTCCGGCAAGGCTGAGCATTAAATGGCAGTCCTGATTGTGGAGGGGGTAGAGTGAGCTGCAGCATTGCTGGAGGTATGTAGATGGGATGAGGTGGAATAGGCACTCCCTTACCCCATCCCAATTTCATTTCATACTGCATAACATCTTTGCCTACAGAAAAAGAGAAATACTTGAGTTTTTAGACAAGAAATTAGGATGAAAACAAATTTGCAAACTAATCTCGTAAATCATACCATTAATATGTTTTAGTGCCCTTTCTCCATCTTTCCTGTTCATAAAAGCTACAAATCCACAATTTCTTCCTCTTGCCTTTTCTTCATCAGATCTTGGCCACATTATTTTAATGCTCGCAAGAGGGCCATACTTTCCAAACACTTGCATCAATTGCTGTTCTGTGATCTAAAATAGAAAGAAAAATGTTTGAAGTAAAGGAGCAAGTGTACAATATTTTGATTTAAAGAGGATAACAGTAGTAAAAAAAAAAAAAAAAAAAAAAAAAAAAATCATGTGTACCTTTGGATTTAAGTTTCCAAGATAAAGATTTGTTGTTGTGGGGTCACCATTGTCAAATGAACCAACTGCAATAAAAATATTCCCAAATCAAACATCAACAGTTTTAAAAAATAAGGAAAAGTGTACATGCTCACGTTATAGACAATAATTACGTTTGCTTGAGGAGTCTTCATTTTCGTAAATTCCTGACAAAGATGATGATGATGATTTCATCATGCCTTTATACTTGTGCCTCTCTTCTCTTTCTTCTTGTATACTAAATTTTGGAAAATTTTACATTTAATTTGATATTATTTGATACTGCTAAGCAATTGGAAACTCATAACGGCATACTGCTTACGTTTTTAATTCTTCTTTGAAAAGTTCGAGATTACTCTTCCGTTTTTCTCTTTCTTTCTTCTTTCCAGGTCTTTCAGGTTTACCTCGTTCACCTAAAAGACGAGCATACTCCTGTGCTTGGTCAGCACTGGATTTTTCCTCGAGTCTGGATGTAGGCTTGTATAGCTTTCCTTTCTCTTTTGTGTCCTCTTCTGTAAATTATAATTAAAATATATTAATTTGTCTATATCTTCTTAAAGTCGATATGATTTTAAAAAAAGGGGTTACATCAGTAGAAAAATTTGAAAACTTACGTCTTCTTCCAGCATCATACGTTCCTGCTTTAACCCAAACTTTCCCTGACTTATTGCTTGGAGCATCTTGAAAAGTTGCCACAAATTCTTGAAATGCCTGGAAAAGTAGGATTTTCATGATTAGAAATATGGTTGTTAATTTATGTATTGTTATTTGGACAGTAACCAAATTAGTTTCATCATTTGATTGAGAGGTAAAGTAAAAGTAAAAGGACAATAAGTACCTGTGCTGCAGCTTCCTCCTGCTCCTTTTTCTTCTGCTCTTCTTGTTCCTTCTTGGACAAGGGTCTTTTCCCCATTGAACCAATTGAGAAAGCCTTAAGCTTCTGCTCTGCAATATGCTGGAAATTGAGAAGTAAATACATCATTGGCAAAATGTACATCAAATGGAGGCTGCAGTGAAGATATACAAACAAGATTTTCAGAAAAATAATAATTAGAATTAAGGAGAATGCTACATCCACTGCTATTCGAGATATTAAGAATTTCAGGTAAAAAGAATTGCCAAGAATCTACAGCAATGACAGAGAAATGTGAATTAAGTCAACCTAGAGTGAAAATTTGGGAAACGTTAAAGGTAGTTGAGCAGTTTTTAGATGTAAATACGGATTCACTAAAAGTATAAAGAACGGAGACATTCTAAAAATAATTAATACGGCTGCCACAGTAACAGACTCACAAGAACAAATAAACAAATAGCATTTACCTTCGCCATTTAGGTTAGGTGACCTAAGTCTCAACACCGAAAGGAAAAATAGTTGTGATAAACACGCCCTTCCGACGTACTGCTACCACAAGTTACACAAAATTGAAAGCACTTCTTTAATCTGTGGTGCATTGAACCCATCCGCTTTTCAAATGGGAGTCAATAAGCCGCTTAGGAGACAATTTGTAACCGCAAACGCCTTATCGGCCATATTCCTGTCCTGCTTGCTTACTGCTGTACTAACTCGTTCTTGTTCTTGTTTTCTTTTCCCAAACGGAAAAAGTGCACCGGAGGAAAAAGCCCGGGAACTGACTTCTCTTTTGAAATCATATGGAACAAGAATTCGCGAGGTTCGTTAATTCGATTAAATAAATATTGGCAGAGATTGCTAGTCATCTCTAATAATAGGCTATTAGATTTCCATTTTGACATCTGTAGTTGAAGTTGTGTCTTGGTAACTTTAAATAGAGGATAAAGTTTTGGGTAGGGATGAAAAAGAATAGAAAAGGCCAAGCCAATTGTTGTCAATTTTTTATTTTATTAAAAACCTGTGATCTTTATTATCCCCTACTTGCACTTCTAGAAGTGCTGGATTCCAAGCATTGATGTCTTTCCTAACATCTTCTATAGGAACAAGAAAATTCAAGTACATACGTATGTTTCCTTTTCCAATGGAACCTTTAACAGGTACTTCAACGATTACTATTGGCTCTGGGGTCACTTCTTTTAAAGGTTGATACTGATCACCAGGTAATCGGGATGCGTCGCCCAGCTCTAGGGGAGGTGGACCAATCAAATTATGAACGCCCTCATGCTTCGCTACTTTTAAAACTGATTCTCTGAACCATGTTGCATCTTTTAGCTCATGTTGAATTCTTCCATACTTTGCGGCTATCAGTATCCCATTAGCAGCTGCCAATCCAACAGCTATTTTGACTAAACTGTTCATGGTGGTAAAGGAACCTTCCCAACTGCAACAAAAAATTTAACAACAAAAAATTAAAAAAAATTCCTACCCAGAAACCAAGTGTTGAATGAGTGATGCTCATGTATAAATTTCAGAATACAAATAGATGTAACTGTTACACTGTAACATATATAACACTTATTATTCTTAATTTAATTAAAAATCCTCTGGCCATAAATTACTACTTTTCAGTAGTTTTTATTAATTGGATTCGAAAGCATAGTGAATATTCTGAAAGAAAAAAATAATCATGAGTACAACTAGGTACATTACTTACGTTGTATTCAGAGTTTTTTATGCACCATCTTATCGACTCATTATTTTTAAAAGTTGTCATAGAGAAATTTACAGTAATAACGCAAGCGCATGAGGGGAAGGTTATGGTTTCTATGAGCGGGTTGCAGACGACAGCAGACGACAGGCAAAATTTTTCATCCAGACAAAACTAGAAAGTGTTGGTAACATTACCCTACAACACGAATGTTGTTGAAAGGAAAATATTATGTAAATAGAAGAAATATCAACAATCGACAAGATAAGTTAACGCGTGCATATACGTTGAGAAAAATAAAATATCATTTTTGGTTCATTTTTTTTCTTAACGTTACAGGTTTAGAGAAGGCTTACGATCACTTTTCTGGGGGGGTTGATGGCAGTACCTAACTGATCTACAGCGTCTGCTTTGCTGTTAACAACATTAACCTCACAATATCCGTGCTATTTTCTGTGCAAATTTAGGGTCCGACTTTTGTTAAGTTAACTTTGTGTTATCATGGCCTTTCCGCTACCGCCCATACCAGCCTCTGGAGGAGCTGCTATTAAAGCAGGTGCACAGCTAATCATTAGATTATCTCGTCAAGGATGTACTAACAGGCCATTCTATCATATTCAATTGAATCATGTAAGTTGTTTTCTTGATCTGAATATTCCCTGTTCTTACCCAGTATTTCTTTTTATATTAAATAAAAAAATAAATTTTGCTTTTATTGCTATTAATTGTATTTTCTATTTCAGCTAAAAACTGAACAGTATGAGCAGTGCATAGAACAACTTGGAACCTATGATCCCTTACCAAATGAACGAAATGAAAAACTAGTCTCCTGCAATTTTGAAAGAATACGTTTCTGGTTGGGTGAAGGCGCAGCTGTTTCTCGTGGAGCTAAAATTATATTTGGTTTGTTGCAAAAATCTTATTGTGATCACTTCTATATTACTCATAAATTATGTTGTACTCATTATTTCATTCTTTCTGTTTATTATTCAAGGGCTTGCGGGCTTTTTTCCTATTCACCACCTGACATACTTGCAGGCATGGAAAAATAGAATGGCTGCTGAACAGCCTGAGCCACCTATGCCAAAGAAGTTAACTTGGCGTGAAAGAAAAAAGATTTTGATGAAACAGGCTGAGGAAGCTTTAAATGCTCCACAAGATGATAACGAATCTGAAGAAAAAGAGGAAGTAGCCAAATCTTCCTAATTATTAGTATATGTGATAGACCTCATGCAAGCCATCAGCTGACTTCATATCTACCCACCATAGGAAATGAGAGTGTCGATTGTGATGTATGGTCAAAAGTACACAGGGAAAATTGAAAGCAGATATTCAGTACTTTTGATGATTAGGTAGGCAGTTTTTTTTTCAAGTCATTAAAAATACATAAACTTTACATTAAACTCTCCTTTGCTTTTTCTATTTGATACTGTTGACACAACTATTATGACAGCAGGAATGAGAATTAAGAAAATCATCAGTCAAGTACAATGAACACATATGAAAGAATATTTTGAGTTACAATATTAGGGGCATGGTCATAAAAAGATTTTGCTTCTAAACTTTTAGACTTCCACAGCTGATAAAGATAATGAGCGTGAGCAAAATGAACCGAAAAATTAAGTTAATGCATACACAGGATAATACACACAATTTAGCCTACCACACTGGCACCTCTAATTGAGAGAAAAATAAAAGGTGCTATTCATAGTAAATCACATTACTTGTTTAAAGAAAGACATATATAATGCATGGTCTTTAACACATTGAGTGCGGCAACACCACTATGAGGTCATCCTCCCGTCTTAAATCTTGAGGTGTAATAGCCATCCGCACTCAATTTTAGAACACTTTAAAGAACTGCAAATTACAAATTCAGAGGGAGATATATTCTGTCAGTGACAAAAATTAGACTAAGTCATAGACAAACGGTAACTTTGGGATACTGAATGAATCTTGACAATAAATGTGCATTAATCTTAAAAATATTATCACAGGTCTATCATTCCTCACATTTGTAGCCAAAGAAAAGGATAACAGTTCATATGAAAAATGCAAATCACACAGGTGTTTCGCTGCTGTCAACCTCTCCTGCCGGGACAGTAAGTGTGCTTGGCCTAGATATATTTTCATCCCTCAGTTGGAGCTTGACATCAACAGTGCTGGTTCTATTTTTTGTCAGATCTGGAACTCTTCGGACTGGTGTTCGGTTAGGACTTGTTTTCCTACTGTTGGGGAATGATTTAAGTAATTTTGCACTGAAAGACAAAACATTCAAACACAGTTTGAGTTGAGATAGAAAATATTGTACTTGAAATGCAGTCTTGAAATATTTCTACTCACACATCGATTAATTTTAGAAAAAGTCTAGAGTATGCTTGATACTCTTCATCACCAAAGTCGGCTGGATCATGCCTGGCATGTTCGTACATATCACAGAATTGATGGACCATCTTCTGCCCAGAACCATCAAGTGGAGCAGCAAGGGATGATAACAAAAAGGCTCTTAGGTTCTCAGAGGGGTGACGATGCATGCTGCTATCCTGCTTCAGGATTTCCATTTCTGTAAAACAAATAACCCACATAAATCTATAATACAATTAAACCTCTTCTCAAGATAGTCAAGTGATGTGTTTTTCTTGACATACCTAGTGTTTTAACATCATCAACTGCTTTTAGTCTGTGATAGTAAGGGGTGACGGTTGACCCCGGAGGCAAAATGTATCGCGCGTCATCCTTGTTAATTAATTTTGGTTCGTTTACAATCCTGGGGATGACATTTAATCTTCTTTCCAGCTCCGACCGCAAACCCTGCAGAAGGACAACTCGTCAGCCACACGTACTTCTCACGTACACACGTCAGTACCAAAGTGAGTTCAAAGAGACTTTGGACCAAGCATCAGATACAACAGACATGCTACCAGGACGGGTTCATCCGTTTTCCTCAATCTTGGCTGACAGCATAGACTGTCCTAACCTACAAACCTTGTCTGCGTCGTGCCCGAGCGCTACGTGTGGACCTCTCCTGGACCGAAGAGCGAAGCGCATGATCTGCCTCTTCGCGAAAATGAAGAGCAGGAACACCGTGAGTACCCCACATGCAATGAATATCACTACCGTGACGCCCGAAAGTTGCTCTACCATGGTTCCCGACCATTCGTGCTCTCATCTGTTTTTGTTGTTGACCGGACAGCCTGGTTGCGTAGGCCACCCACACTGCGGTGGTGCACGAGAGGCGGCCTACCCCGCGGGCGCGCAGGCGCGGCGCGAGGGGAGGGCCCCGTTCCCGGGCCCGGTATTGCCTGTTCAATTCAGCCGTCGCTATCGTTTCGGTGAGTTTATGTGCGAGGTTCATTTCAAATCTTGGCGTCAGTTTTGCAGTATAGTTTGCAGGACAGGACAGGTCGAAGGGAGGAGCGTATGTCTTACGTGTGCGTGCGCGCTGAGCGCCCTTACGGCCCTTAAGGCCCTCACCCACCACTCATCCAACACGCTAGATCGCGTTCGGACCACTGCGTCCATTCACCCCGGCCCTGCCCCGCCCCGCCCCGCCCCGCCCCGCCCCGCCCCTCGCCCTCCTTCGGAATGTTCGTCTTCTCGCCCACCCAAAGCAAACAATAATCAAGAGGAGCATTTTACCACTCAGCTATTCGAAATAAGGGTTCAACGACCCCCCTCCCCCCCGGCTTGTCAGGACATCAGGGCCGAGGTCCGGTCCGGTCTGGGCACCTCCCCTCCCCGGCCCGCACCGGACGATAGCACAGAGGGTAGGTCTAATGACTGTGAGGATCACGACTCACAGAATGTTGGATCTGATTACAGGGCCTAAGGCCCTCCACGGCGGCGCGGGGTGGGGCGGGGCGGGGCGGGGCGCGGCGGCTCGGCGGCTCGGCGCCCCCGCTCCACCAGGACGCGCCGCCACTCCAATAACTTATTGTCCTCTTCCTTTTTGTTGTATTTGTTCTTTCTGCTTTTATCCCCCGGCCCTCCCCCAGGTTTTCTTCCAATCCGATGCCCTCCAGCCGTTCGAGACCCCCGTCTTACAAAATAGTTACCGGGGACCAGACGTCTGCCGCCACGCCGCCCGCAGCCCTTCTCATGACATAAGAGCGAGCCGGGCCGGGCCGGGCCGGGCCGGGCCGGGCCGGACCACCGGACCCCCCAGAAAGGAAAGGCACCTGCAATGAAGTTACTGCTGACCTGACCTGACCTGGCCCGACCCGACCTGACCTCACCGCTGCTCGCTAGCTACGGCGATAGGCGAATAATTAAGACCCTCTATTTCGTAAAGTTAGCTCGGGTCGCGTTACACCCTTACCCTTCAGCCTCCTGCCCCGGCCCGGCCGGGTGTCTCCCCGGTGTCTCCGCCCGCGTCCGCCCCGCCCGGCCCGCACAGCGCACACTCTACCCGGCGCGTGCGCGTAACGAAAGCGGGCGTCACCCGCCACCTTTTAGCGTTACCGACGACCTGACGTGCCTGTAGCACCAGCCGTGCGCGCGCGTGTGTGTTCGAGTGGCCCTGGGCTGGCTGGAAGTGATATAAAAGACGTAGATTTTTGTTGAAACTAGAATGGACGGAAAGCCGACGACGCTGTCGGGCAGTGGGCGGTAGAGAAAAGACGCATAGTAAAATAAAACTCAGATGCCGGCCGGCACTTCAACACCTTGACTAAGATTAAGCCATTGAGGGCTGTTTATGGCTGCAGCCGGGAGGAGAGGGGAATATTCTACACCTTCATCGGAGAAATAATGAATTAATCTACGGGAGTGATGAATGCCGCCTCCGCCTCTCCGCCCAGTCATTTCGAGGCCCTTTCAATTTTATCCAACGCGACACGGGCGTGGCGGGGCGTGGCGGGGCGTGGCGTAGCGGCGGGTGCGTAGGGGGCCTAAGTGAGGGGGCGGGCAATTCAAGGGGGCACCTGCTGAAAGGGAGAGAAGAGAAGAAAGGGGGAGCGGAGGTGGGCGATGACCGGGACGTGGTGGAACAGCAGAGAAATTAGACTTTTTCGTTGTTTCTTTCTTCCACGTTAAAATCGTGCATTCATGCAACCGTACTGAGCATTATTGTTGTTTTATCACAGGCCAGGGGAAAATGTATGTAGTGTGTTTTCATATCTTCACTATTGTCGCGCTGGTGTGGCACCGCCTCCGCTACCAATAGCGATGTACATACAAGGGGTGACTTTTCGCCGACGCCTGTCGTATGTACTATGTACTTTTGAAAATTGGCGACATTGTCGTTCCCCGTCTCCTCGAGTAAGAATCGCCTTTGATGGCAAAATTTCTGCGAGTTGAAAAAGTAGTTTCACTTATTTTTATGGTTTTGGCAGCATTGTTTCACTGATCGGCGCAGGGCTGGCGGGGCGGGGGTGGGGGAACGGTGATGTAGCGGGAGCGGGGAGCGGCAGTGGCAGTGCCTGCGCCGCAACGGCCGCAGCAACCGTCGCTAGAATTCGAATCGAATCGTTAGGCCGCCCCGCCCCGCCCCGCGACTTGAAACGTTCGCGACAAGTTTCAGTTTTTCGTTTGCGACGGTGTCTCGGTCTCCTACTAAACACGGACTTTTCTCAATTCTACAGATAATTTAACCAGAAGATATCAAGATGAAGTGCGGCTTCGGCGAAATGACTTCACACAGGCTTCACAAGCTTCAGGGACAGACCGGTGTTTCATCTGAAAGGTTAGTGTTCACCTTTTACCTGTCTTACATCGCACTTTTGTTGAAGCTGCGTAACCTAACGTAACCCAATCGTTAGGCCGCCCCGCCCCGCCCCGCCCCGCCACTTGAAACGTTCGCGACTAGTTTCAGTTTTTCGTTTGCGACGGTGTCTCGGTCTCCTACTAAACACGGACTTTTCTCAATTCTACAGATAATTTAACCAGAAGATATCAAGATGAAGTGCGGCTTCGGCGAAATGACTTCACACAGGCTTCACAAGCTTCAGGGACAGACCGGTGTTTCATCTGAAAGGTTAGTGTTCACCTTTTACCTGTATTTTATCGCACTTTTGTTGAAGCAGCGTAACCTAACCTCAGCCGATCAACTCTCTCACGCGCATTTTTGCATTTGAATGATTCGCGTAACTGGATAGAATCAAAGAATACATTTCTTCGTAAACACTTATATAACCTCAAAGACGTGTGGAGACGGGGGTGAGGCCTGCTAGGACCTAGCAAGTGTAAGGGACATGAGGTTTCTATTACCTATCGGACCAGCTCGGGAAAAAAATAAAAAATTAAAGGGAGTGTTCCGGGGCGTTCAGACTGGAGGCGTGCCTCAGGGCAGGGCAGGGCAGGGCAGGGCAGGGCAGGGCAGGGCAGGGCAGGGCAGGGCGCATCCCTGTTCTGTCGAGGAGAGTTCATTCACCTCGACTACCAGACTCCTCTCCTCTCTTCTCTCCTCCCATCTCGCCTCGCACTCTCAATCTCTAATCTCCCCGTGTTGCCCCGGGTCTGGTCTGTTCGGGATTGAGTGCGGTGCGGTGGGTCGGGTCCTGGGGGTCCCGGGGATCCCTCGGGGTCCGGAGGGTCAATCGCCTGGCCCTGGCCCTGGCCGTGTCCGAGGAGGCCCGACCCGACCCGACAGCATCCTCCGCGCCGTCTGTCTAGGATGCCTTTTCGGAGGCGGACGCGGCACGGCCGCGGCGCGGCCCGCGGGCTGGTGGGGCTGGAGGGGCTTAACTCACTCAGCCGATCAGTAGTTGGAGTGGATGGAGCCTGCTCCTGGAGGACACTCTCAGTTTCTCCGCCCGGACTACCGCGTCAGCGCCCATGCGTGTTACCCCACCTCGTTTGGAACGCGACGCGGCTTTGCCTTGCTCTGCCTGCACTTCACTGCACTGCTAGCTGTTGGGACGGGTCAGGGAGGTTGCCCGCCGTCCTAAGAAAATCCTCTTCCTGCACTCTCCCCGCCCCGCCCCGCCCCGCCCCGCCCCGCCCCGCCACGACACGCCCGCTGCTGTGGTCTCGGAGCGCCGCATGTAATGACACAATTATTTTTCATCCCAGTGAAACGCGGTGGCGTGGCGTGGCCGGCGCGGCCCGGGCCGGGCTAGGCTGGGGCGTACCCAGACCAAGGGCTTCTTTAGCTGCCGCAGGGGCGTGGCCCGGCGGGGCGGGGCGGGGCGCGGCGCCAGGCCGAGCCTGGGTGAGGTAATGTCCTGTCGCGCCAGCACTCGGGTCCTTGCGGGGCGGGGCGGGGCAGGGCGGCCGTGAGGACCTGGTGGGCATTGAGGGAGGAGCTCGCTGTCCCCGCAGCTGTCCTCACTCTCAGACAGTTATAGACATTTTTGTCTATAAAAATTTCCTTATTGACTTATATGTACTAGTATAACTATGGACTATTATTTTCTGCATATGTATGAAGTTTTTATTTCATAACTAAGACTTTTCAAAAAAATGTTAATAAGGATATGCATAAAATAGTGTGTATGTGTTGACAAATTAGTGCATATTATACTAGTACATATAAGTTAATAACACACTAACAAATTGTCAATAACGGTCTGAGAGTGTGCAGGACAGGAGCTCCAAGCGTCCTCAGCACGGCGGGGCCTACCGCACCGTCCAGCACTATGGCGGCGGCGGGGCCAGCGGGCGAGCAGTCCTCGTGTAGACAGCTGTTCCCTGTGGGTCCCCGTGGACCCCGACATGTTGCTGCCGCCCGGAGCGGAGGGCCCCTACCACCGCCACCGGCCCGGAGCCGCGGGGTTCGCATTGAGATTCGGCCTCCCCTCCGCTCCGCTCGGCCCGGCGCGGCGCGGCTCGGATGAGTTTCTCCTCCCTTCCGGACTCAACTGGGCGGATTCCGGACGGAAAAGCGACGACGTCGTGGCGGCCATGGCTGCGGCGCTGCGGGTGCGGGGCGGACGGGTGCTGGCCTGCCCCTGCCCTGCGCTAGCCTGTCCCTGCAGGGCTCCAGCGCAGCTCCGGAGCGGACTCGTGTCGGGCCCCAGGCCCCTGGGTCCTCCGGGGCGCTCCGGCGCTGACGTGATCCCCTCACCTGACGGCGTTATCTCATTGACAGCGTTCCCCCATCGCTGACGGCGGCTGTCAGCCGGGCCGGCCCGGGCCGGGCAGTACACAGTGTCGGCCTCCTTTGCAACCGAGCGGGTGCGCGCGCACGTGTGTCGATTTGGAAAGCACCCGCACACCCCCAGGGCCACCCCGCCCCGCCCCGCCCCGCCCCGCCCGTCTGACCGCACTAAGTGACTATTGTGCGCGCGCGTCGCGACCGCCAAGGGTGCGTTCACTTGCGCTCGGCCGCTACGTGGTCAGCATGGTCATAGTGCGGGGGTGGGGTGGGGGTGGGGGTGTTGGTTGGCCCACCGGGGACGCACTGTGGCCCACGGGATGACGCAAGCACTGGTCACTGCGCCTGTGGCGGCCGTGTAGGCGGGGCCGGCGCGGCGGTGCGGTTACCGACCTATACCACGTTTGCGAATACTTCTGTGTGCTTTCCCCCCCATTGCAAAAAGAATGGCGCAGTGCAGTGCGCGGCTGTGCAGGGCCTGGAGAGGTTCCTGGCCCGGGTCATGCACGCCGCCGCCCCCTACCCGCCCGGCCCGGCCCGGCCCGGCCCGACTCAAAGGTTGCGCGGGTCGTTTGCATGCACAAAACGCGAAACGGGTCGCGGCAGGGCAGGCTGCACGTCCCCGCTGGAGCCTGCTGGAGCCTCCGGGCCCTGTAGGGAAGAGCACACGCGTCGCCCGCGCCAACCAGAGGCTCACTCTGAAGCCTTTCGTCGGAGTTTCCCCCCTGCTGCTGCTGCTGCTGCCGCCTCGCTGCACAGTGGGTGTCCGAGGCACAGCAGGGCACAGGGAAGGAATTCCAATGGGAGAAACGGCATCCAACCCTTAAGAGGACTGCGACAACCATGAAGGCGATGGGCGGGGGCGGGGGCGGACGGTGATGTGCTGCAGCTGAGGGCGCGCCGCGGGGGGAGGCAGAGACCATCCCCGCATGGAGGAGTGGGCGCGGCAAGGCCCTCACCCTCTGCAACTTAAACTTACCTTATCAGAGGAGGGCGCTACTGTTAGAGCTTGTGAGGTCCTCACTAGGTTAGAGTCATCGAGGATTCCAGTGGCAAATTATCAAACCACTTAGCGACCAAAAAATTCTTGTTGCGTAAACCACTACGCGCGTGGCAGGGGGGCCTCCCCGCCCCGCCCCGCCCCGCCCCGCCTCGCCCCGCCTCGCCCGGACCTGTTGCAGCAGGGAGTCCGGTGTGGTGTGCGTGGTGTGTCGGGTGCGGAGCGGAGCAGACCCCGCAGGTCGACAACCTCTCACCCGCCCCGCCCCGCCCCGCCCTGCCGCTGGCTAGCCGCGGATAGCCGCCTGCTTGGCGACGAGAAATTATTGGCGCTAAGCTGCTAGCAGGTGCCTGGCGGGGCGGGGCGTGGCGCGGCGAGTCTCGCGTCGCCCGCGGGCGGGCTGGCTGGTGGGCAGGCGCAAGGTACCGAGTACCCGCCGCCAGCACCGGCACCGCCTGCCAGCATGTGTAGTAACATGCCCCGCCCCGCCCCGCCCCGCCGCACTCCCGGCACTCGCAGGTCCAGCCGGAAGTGAACACCACGCCAGTCAAACCGCGATTTGGCCGCGACGCTCGCGCTGCACGCCGTGCTGTCCACCTGCTGTCCAATCAGCACGCCGCCGAGGCGCCCCGCCCGCCCCGCCCCGCCCCGCCCCGCCCCGCCCCGCCCCGCCCCGCCCGCCACGCCCGGCCGGCCGGCGCGACGCGCGACGGATCGTCGCTCTCTGTGACGCACGAGCAGGACGGAGGAAGGGCTTACGGTGCCTGGACCTGGACCCCGTCAACGTAACCGGGGCGGGGCAGGGTGGGGTAAGAAGGGTATGATAAGGTGGGGTACGCATAGAATAAGGTGGGGTAAAAGAGTTATGCATCGTAGGATTTGGCAGATATTGCACGGTTGGCTGGGGTAGGAACGGGTAGAGAAATCAAGTAGTGTGCTTTGGATAGGAGCTTTGCGGGGGGAGTGCGTTTGGGGTAGGTTGGGGTGGTTGTCGGCCGCGCCTTCCTGTTGCGCCTGACGGGGGAGGCCCCAGCCCGCCGCGCCGCGCCGCGCCGGCGACACGCAACACAACGACACTCTGCGAGTAAGAACGCCTTCGCGGCTCGGTGGGTGCGAGCGCTGCACAGCGCATCGGGCGTTATTACAGCTTTTACGGTCCACGCCGCGACGCACCACTGCGCGCGCGCGCGTGTGTGTGTGTGTGTGTGCCCGTGCATGTCCGTGTGTGTATACACTACCGGCGTTGCTTTGCTACAACTGTGCTGGGAACCAGGTTAGTGTTTCTCGGATGGCTCTTTTCCCTCAGCGCGCCGCACCGCCACCGCTTCATCCTTCTCTTTGCGCGTGCCACTGTGTGTGTGTGCGCGTCTTAAATATGGTTCGTGAACGCCCCCTCCTCCGCCCCAGGCGGCGCTGTGGAGACCGTTCTGGTTGAACAGACAGAGACAGCAGGGCGGGGCGGGGCGGGGCGGGGCGGCTCTCAGCTCAAACAGTTGATCGTTTTCCCCTCCTCGCCGCCCTCGTTATTGTTATCCGCACTAACAGCTGGAGCCCATATCGTATCTCTTGTTGTTGCTGTTGCCACTGCGTTGCTGTTCTTGTTCTTGTTGTTCCGGTCCACGCGAGACGAAAGCTGCGTCGCGTCGGGACGTTAAATGTCCGGGTTGTCCTGGCGCGGCGGCCCCTCCCCTACCCGGCGGCCGGCTGCCACCAGCGGCACGGCACACTGACACGTTTCTTCCCGCGCTGAGAGCGGGCGGGGCGGGGCGGGGCGGGGCGGGGCGGGGCGTCCTTCGCTGACGTCCATCGCGACTCAATCGAAAGTCGTCGTGTGTTGTTGTTGGATGTCGTTGCGTCCTCCCGTCCCGTCCGCTCGTGACCCGCCAGGGCTGTCCTGTCGCGAGTGCGGGCCGGGCCGGACCGGACCACGGCCCGGGGGGTACGGGGAAGAACTGCCAGACTGAGCTAGAGCAAAGCATCACCAACTTGCTCCGTCGCCTCTCTGATCTTAAGGAACTGTCACCATCTCGGATCTCGAAGGCCCAAACGACAAACCTTTCCATACCTTTGGTAAGCTACCGCGCAATTCGAAAATAATTGGCGAGTCGCGGGAGGCGCACGGCACGTCGCCTACACACTAAACCCTTATGCACTTTCTTGTGCATAAGCCTTGCAGGATTTTAAGCAACCATAACTATGCACTATTTTTTCATCTGCCTAACTATGCTTGACTTTGTCACTTATGCACAAATTTGTACAATTATGTACAATGTGTGCATAGTTATGCATAAAATTTTGTGCATAACTATGGTTGTACATAACGATGCAAAAATCATGCATAAGGGTTTAGTGTGAACACTTACTAGAGGGTAAATCTTACTAGCCGCTCCGCTCCTCAGGTGTCGCGGCGCGCTGCACTTGTAGTGCCTCGTCCCCCCGCGCCCCCGGGACGCACTCGCAGGCACTGCGGGCACGACTCGTACCCCGGGAGGGAGAACTTGTTTCGCGTCCAACACGTACGTGCCGCTCGTGCCATACACAGTCAGGAAGGAAGCTTCTTGCACATACTGACATTTTCTCGTCCGCTTTTATTTTATTTAAATTCTAATTCTTGTATACTTTTCTCCAATTTTTTTCTTCTTTGACGCTCGAATGAGTATACTGTATGTCGAAATGACAGGATCGGTACTTCATACCGAGACCCGAAAAGATTCTGCGTGTATATAGTTGGTGGTTGGGTGGGAGGTGGAGAGAGAGAGGGGGGGCAGTCGGCGGGGTGGCGTGCTGCTGGTGGGGAAAGGGTGGGGGTAATGCAATTTTACGGACGATCCCCCTGAGCGGAGAGTGAGAGTATGGGAAGCACGTACTCCTCGAGGCGCCACATCGGACCCGGGGGGAGGGGAGGGGAGAGAGAGAGAGAGAGAGAGAGAGAGAGAGACGAGAGGCAGAGGGAGCGAGAGGCTGCTGCTCGCGGCAGGCGGCGTGCCGAAGACCAGTGCCGCGCCGCGCCGCCGGCGCTCGGAAAATTAGCACGCACTGTGTGAAAATTTGAAGACGAGTATCCTTCAGAAAGTGAAAGTGGAGGAAAGGGGAGGGGAGTGTATGCATCATATGCACAGGTGGGTGGGCTGTCAGAGAGACAGGGCGGGCGTCGTCTACTGTGTGAAGGCAAGTTTGAGAAATGAATATGGGATGTTTTAATCCCGGTACGGGCCGGTATGAATGTGTCTTACGGGCGGTGCAGTGGCAATGTGCGAGCCGCGTCCTGCCGTAGGACAGCCTGCCTCCACAGAGCTGCGACCTGCGGTGGATGCTGCCCTGTGATTGGCTGATGGACTGTTTGTGTGTGTGAGTTTGTATGTGTGTGAGTGAGTGATTCGGGGCCCAAGGCCCGGCCGCGCCGAGGAACAAACGACCTAACCGTTTGGTTTAGTGCGGAAAACGAAAGCTGTTCTGAAAGTGGCCCAAAGTGGCTCTGTGTGGCTCGGTGTGTGAGTGTGTGTCCGTGTGTCCGAGCGGACGACGTGATGTCCGACTGGGAATATTTATCGTGAGATTAGTCTGTTATCACGGGGTATCGGTATCGATTGGAACTGGACGCTGCGCTGCGCGGCGCGGTGGACCACCGCAGGGCCTTGGTCGTACTGTCTGATCGAGCACCACGGGCGCGGTCAACTTGGACATTAGTAACGAGAATTGCTATCGCATAAGGAATCTATATGACTCCGACTCCAGTGTGTACAGGTAGACTGCGGGGTTGCCTTCCGTCGCTCCTGAGGAGTCGCGAGTCGAGACGATAGGCAACCCTCCTGCACGCGTGCGTGCCGTGCAGTTTAAGTTGAGCTGCAGGGGCCCGCCTGGTCCACACGATCCGAGGGGGTATGCACTCGCGTAATAGTCGGGTCACTCTATCTGTAATGAAGGCGTAATTAGTATGCGTAATAGAAGCGCAATAGCAGCGTCGAGCCAAAAGTCTCCATTTTTTAATAACTTTTGGGTCGTTTTGGACTGTTTTTGCCTGTTTTTGGCAAAATTTGTACAATGTCAGAGCGTAATACAGCGTAATAGACGTAATAGTTGGGTCACAGATTTTAAGAGTGAATACCCCCTCGACACGATCATCACAGCGCAAATTTCCGCTGATTCTAAAAGAATTAGGCGCTGCATAAATTGAGCGAAACAAAATAGAAATGAAGTAACGGTGTTGCCTAAGCGGCAGTCAGCCTTCGCTTTTACCACCTCCTTCCACCCATAATAATAATTTTGGAGTAATAGATTGTCAGGCCGAGCGAGCGGGCAAAGCGGAAGTAGCGATGATTTCAGCTCGTTTGGCCGCCGCCGGTGGGGGGCTGTCCCCGGGCCGGGCCCCGGCAGACCATGACGGCAGATTGGCTCGGGTGACTTTAGCCGCCGCGGCGCCAGGGCAGCCCTTAACCTTAAAGGCTACTGGCCGGTCGCGTCCGAGGTGACCCTGCTCCTGGTCTCTCTCTCTCTCTCTCTCTCTCTCTCTCTCTCTCTCTCTCTCTCTCTCTCTCTCTCTCTCTCTCTCTCTCTCTCTCTCTCTCTCTCTCTCTCTCGTTCTCTCTCCGCCCCCTGTTGGCCACGAGAGCGTGGGCGCCCGTCGCGTCCCGCCGCGCGCACGGGGCAGTGTCATGGGAACGGGCGGGCGCGGGGTTCACACAGGCCCCTGGCCGGCCGGGCCGCGGGGCGGGGCGGGGCAGTGAGGCACTGGGGTACTGAGCAGCACAGAGCAGCAGGCTGCAGGGCCCAGGCCTCTGGCCGGCCGGCCGCGCCGGCGCCATCCAGTGTGCATGCAGCACCACTTGAGGTGACCGACAACTCAATTTATCGCGGAGAGCTGCCTCGCAAAGTCTATACGATAAACCATAAAACTATATCAAGGCTGCGTCGGAATTCTATGTCGGTATGGTCGGAACGGTCGGTCCGGACGGCCGGTGCGAGAGAGACAGATGCTATCTCTCATCATGCATCTGTCTCTCTCGCACCGGCCGAACCGACCGTTCCGACCATACCGACGTATAGAATTCGGACGCAGCC
The DNA here is from genome assembly GCA_033675135.1 of Frankliniella intonsa. NCBI lineage: Eukaryota > Metazoa > Arthropoda > Insecta > Thysanoptera > Thripidae > Frankliniella > Frankliniella intonsa. The sequence continues at coordinate 15,120,137 of CM066255.1, read as the reverse complement.
CAACACACGACACGCCCTCGGGGCGGGAGGGGCGCAGTAAAACCGGCCGTCCTGTCTGACACCCGCGCCGCGCCGCGCAGCGCCAGTAGTAATAAAAACGCGTGCAACTCTATAGCAGCGCTGCGGGTATGCGCGGGAGATCCAAATTTCTCTTAAAAAAAATAAAAAAAAATAATAAAAAAAACATTAAGGGCGGGGATGGGGTTTTTCATCCCCTATGATTTCACACGGGACCACCTCGAGACCACCTAGTGGTCAAGCGGCATTCAGTGCGTTAAGTAGTGGGTCCGCTTCCCAAAAAAAGCTGGGCACCTCATCCCTTTTTATTGGGTTCTTGCGAGGGGGCAACCACTCGCGAAATCCTGTGGGCAAACCTGCCGAAATCTCGATGAAATCCGAAATCTAACTGAGAAATCTCTTGAAATCTCATTGAAATCTTGTGAAATCTCATGAAATGTCATGAAATCTGAGATAAATCTTGTGAAATGTCATGAAATCTCAGAGAAATGTCATGAAATCTCAGAGAAATGTCATGAAATCTCAGAGAAATCTGAGAGAAATCTTGTGCAATCAGTAGAAATCCCGTGTACACTAGGTAGATGTACGCCAGACCACGTCTCGCGTAACAGGCTTCGCGATGTTTCGCGAAACACTGTTACGCTGCGACGCGCCTGCGTACATCTACCTAGGCCTGCGGCGCTTTCCGTCTAAAAAATTAGGATGCCATATTGTCGAAACTTATTTGAACCCTTGTCGTCAAATCAGGGAACGCCATTGATTTACACTGGAAAGGACCGTTCTGACAATGTACGGGAAAGGGTAGTGTGGGTTTGTCGATAAATGTTAGAACTTTTGAGTTATGCCCTTGCTGACTGGTTCAAATACGATTCTAATAATCAATCAGTTGGCAACATTGAATTGCACTCGTGCAGACGGTTCCGGCGATATGCCGATCTGATTAATACACTTTTTACGCGCGTATTGGCGACTTCTTGTCCAAATTTAACGCTGTAACAGCAAAACGGTAAGAGATACGGCCAAACGGACGAAATTTCCGCCCAAAGGGTCGCAACTCGTCGAAATACCTCGGAAACGACACCTAGCATGCATTTTTAGGACTTTTCTTCCTTTAGTCACGCAGTAGCGGCTAAACGGTAAGAGATACGGCCGAACGGACGAAATTTTCGTCCAAAGGGTCGCAACTCGCCGAGTAACCCCTTAGGACACTGTAAAAAAATATTTATTTTTAAATTTATTTTTTTTCGAAAATGTAAATTAAATTTTTGACGGTGTCAATTTTTGAGGTAGAGTGCCCATATTCGAACTCGTCCGAGCTTTTTAGGTCAAGAAGCTTCAGTAAAATTTTCAAGTCGATATCTGAACTCGTTCTTGAGTTATCGTGCTAGCAGCTACACAGACAAACAGACAGACAGACAGACAGACAGACAGGAGCCAAATCGGATCAGTGAAGTAATAGGCTTCGCTATCGCTCAGCCAACTAGGATGGGGAGTGGTTGCAACCACTCGGGTTCTTGTACGTCTCCTGCAAGCCGGAGAAGTGCGTTATACACATCACGTCCAATCGATTCAAATGACGTAGAATCAGTACCGTTCCGGCCGGGTCTCTTCTGCCTACGCCGTGTCGCGGCGGGGCGGGGCGGGGCGGGGCGGGGCGGGGCGCCTGATCAGCCCATTACCGGCGGGGCGGCACGCAGACACGGCACGCGCGTGCGCGGGTGCTCTGCCGGGCTGCCGGGTGGGGCGGTCTGTCGGGCGGGGCGGGGCGGGGCGGGGCGGGCACGACTGCCGTCGGTGAGTTACGCGATCTCGTTGGAAGGGTCGCGGCCCGGGCTGCAGCGCCTGCAGCGCGCCTGGCCTGCACACCACCGGGGCCGTACTTAATTATTCACGGAAGCTTCGCGCCGAGCTTAGAAAAAGGGGTCCGTCCGTGTCTGCGGCGAGAGATGCAAGAGAATAGGGCCGTGCACGGGGTGAGCGTGTTGCGTAAGGCTTGGGGCTGGAGGAGGCGGGGCGGGGCGGGCCAGCACAGACCTCCCCGTCCTTAACATATCGCGCGAATACTGTTCATTTCTAAAAGCACGTTGCGTCAAGCGGCAGTGCGGTGATGGCGTGGGGGCCGCGGCGCGCAGCGGGTCGCACGCGGGGCGGGGCGGGACGGGGCGGGGGGGCGGGGCGGGGCGGGGTGACCCGGGCCTTGCAGGGCTGCGGTCAGTGGCGCCCGTGCCGGGGCGTTTCGCGGGGGTGGAGGGCTCAAGGGCCCCCGTGGCCCGTCCGTGTGGCTATGCGTCATGAAGGCTGGTATGTGTTTGTTTTACTCGTGGTTTCGAAATAATGAGAGATAGGGAGGGAGGCCCTGCTAGAACGTGCGAGGTCAGCGCGTCGCTGCCCTGATGCAATGAAATATTGTATTGTGTATCGGTACGCGAGCCAATTGTTCGGCTGCCCGCCCCCGCCCCGCCCCCGCCTCGCCCCGCCCCCGCCCGGCGCGTTCGTTGTGGTTTCGGCCCACACTAGCGTACAAGTCTCCAGAGGGGCTATGCGTAGCGCATTTGCTAACTTGCGGCTCTATAGAGAATGTCCTTGGGACAGAATTTTTATGACGTGTGTCGTAAAGTTATTCCGCGAGGTATTTCCATACGTTATTTGAACCGCGCTGCGGCTTTCCAGGCCCGGGCACCCTCTCGGCGCGTGAGCGTGGTATCGGGTCCGCCGCCGGGGGCGGGGCGGGGCGGGGCGGGGCGGGGCGGGGCGGGGCGCAGGCGCCCGCTTACACGCCGGGTAGCACCTCACCTGCGTGGCACTGCGTGTCTCGTCTCGTCCTCCATTACGGCTCCGTATCACATCGCGTCCACGACGCAGACGGATCGACACGACACCGCTCACCCCCCGGGCCAGATGAGTGTCCGCCTCGGTGGCCGCCCCGCCCCGCCCCGCCCGGCCCCGCCCCGCCCCGCCGGCTACTTATCGCATTCCTCACAAAGTGTCCTCTCCTCCCGCACACTAACTGGATTTGTATCTTTTATTTGTACAAATTTAAACAATCAAATTTTTCACACAAATTTGTGCGGTGATTTGAACGATTTTGTACATACATTTGTACATAGTCATGCAGTTTTTCGCATAAATTTGTGTGAAAAGATATGTAGGTTTAACTTTGCACGAACGTTTGCACAAAATCATACAAATACAGTTAGGGTGCGTCCGGTCCCTGCAGAGCAGAGCCCTGCTCGCTCCCGCACACCATTTCCTCCATACGCGCGTGTTTCTGTTTTAATTTCGTTTACGTTCCTCGTCTATTAAGGCGAGATGGAGGGAGTGGCGTGCGTTTGTTTGTCTGTCTGTGTGTGTGTGTGTGTTTGTGTGTGTGTATGAATGTGTGCAATCCCTTCCCATGCAGACAATAGGCGGTAGATGCTTTATTGGGCGGCGAGCTCGAGGTGCACCTGGGAGAGGAACTTTCGTTTGTGCTTTACGGAGAATTTATAATCAGGCGGGGAAGGGTTTTTTTCTTACTTACTGGATGAAGGTGGATAATCAATAATTAAAGATGCGCCTCTCTCTCTCTCCCTCTCTCTAAAAGTTCCAAGCTACGCAATAAACTCAAAATGTCTGAAATGTGTTATATTCGGAACCATTTTCTTATGGCTCCAAAATGAAAGACGATCGGGCGAAAAAGAACAGCACGAGTAACAGAAGCGCCCGAGATTGGTTGTGTGGCTTTCCCCCCTACCTGCACGGGCCGTTTTGTAATTCGTGCTGTTCTTCTTTACTCGCTCTCAGCACAGTAAAAAAAGTTTATTGAATAATTTCAGGACCCGGTCTTGGATGCCATTGGCGTTCTGCATAAGATTCAAGACCGAGTCTCGAAATTCAATAAACTTATTTTACTCATTGAAATAGCATACAGTGCTGCACCCTTGGCGTCAATGATCATCGCCCTCTCGTCCGCGTCGCCCTTGAACCCTCGCACTGAAGGACGCCGCCCCGCGCCCCGCCCCGCCGGAGTCCTCGGGGGCAGCCGCTGTACCTCAGGATTATCCCTGTCCGGCGGGGCCAGGCCCGGCCCGGCCCGGGGCGGCAAGACGCTGTGTCACTCGACCCGACCCCCAGCGCGTCGCCGTCCGTCACCAGGAACCACGCAACTCCGGGCGGCGGGTAGGCGAGTTGTCGTTGTCCTGCCGGGCGGGGCGGGGCGGGGCGGGGCGGGGCGGGGCCGCCCGCTGGGTTATCTGGATCACATGCGGCACGGCAGGGCTGCTGCCCCCAGGACCACCCTGACCAGGCTCGCCCGCTCGCCCGCTCGCCCCTGCTCCGACAAAAAAGGACTAGATCGGAATGCGTCTCTCTACACTCGACCCTTCCCGCTCCGCCCCGCCCCGCCCCGCCCCGACGCAACACCCGAGGATTCCACCTGACCGCCCGTAAAACGAAAATAAAAGTGCCCCGCGCCGCCGCCCCGCCCCGCCCCGCCCCGCCGGGGCCCTGTGGAGCCCCCTCCCCTCGTCATTAACGTAGACCTAGGGCGGGGATCCTGCGCGGAGGGGCGGAGGAGGGGGGCGGCGGGGGGGAAAGTTGTAGGGACGCGTCGCGGGGGAGGGGAGGGGGAAGACCAGCGGTGGTGGAGGGGGTGGGGGCTCCCGCCGTGGCAGGGGCCCGTGGCCGGGGCGGCCGGCGCGGCCCAGCCCCTGCAGCCTCACAGTGAACCAGCGGTGGTCGAACATGTCGCGTGCACGCCGCGGCGGCAGCCAGTGAAGCGAGACGAGTCCAGCGAGTCCAGCGAGTCCAGCCCGTGCGCTGGAGTGCGCCCGCCACCGCGCCCGCACCGCGCCCGCCACCGCGCCGCGACCGACGACCTGCCTGTGGATTAGCTCTGGATAAAAACAAGTGACAGTGACAGCGCGAGTGTGCGTGCGTGTGTGTGTGAGTGTGTGAGTGCAGCAAGGCGGCAGGACCGGCGCCATGGATATGAAGGTGAGGAGGAGGATCCTGAGGTGGCCACTTTATCACACCTCAGGATAAGTGTGCTGGATAAAATGCCAGCGGCAAAGCATTGTCATAATTTGAAGTAGACTTTACAGGGGAACTGGTGTAAGCCACGACTCGTATAAAACTGAAATTATGAAACCAGACGTTGTGCCTGCCCCTACTTGTGCTTCCGTCGATATTTTTCCTCGGCTGGAAGTCTCCCACCTGTGGATGTGCTGCGGTGACCCGGGCCGGGCCGGGCCGTGCTCCCAGCAGGCCAACAGTCATTAAACTCACACATAATAGATTTCTCATATTTGCCGAAGGGAGAGATACGTGACTTATTGTGGCAGTCGTCAGCTGATGTTCGGGTCAGGGAGGGGCGCTGTGGGGCGGGCGGGGTGTTGTGGGCACCTGAGCGCCCAGCCTTCCGCTTTATAATTCCCGACCCTCCTTATGATTCAGCCGGTTACCCTACTAGTAAATTTGGAGCACTTTTTCGAAAAGAAAAACAACTATTGCGGCATTATAAATGCCTTCGATTTTTTTTTCCTAATACTTCTGGTTTTTTTTCTGATATAATCTGATTTGTTCTCCCCCCCCCCCAATTTTTCTGAAATTTTCAGATTTTTTTTTCCAAACTGCTATAGGTGTACAAACATTTCAAATTTGTTTCACCCTCGCCGATTTCCCTCCATACAAGGAACTTACGCTGCCGATACTTTCCGTTCACGTGTCGGATGTTGTACTTTGCTAACAGTGTACGCCAGTCTTCCGTGTAACGAGCAGTGCGCCCTTGCCTCGCACACGTGCAGGGTGCGAGCTCAGTGGTAGCAGGTGCCTGAGCCCGGCCCGGCCCGCCCCGCGCTACAGGTAGACAGAGACCGAGTTGCGCTTCGGGTCCCGCCGTTGTTTGCTGCAGTATTCACACCTTGCGGCAGAACGAATGGTCTGCAGCCCAACCCTTTTCGAAAAGACTTTTAGTGTTACGTTACGGACGCTAGTATTCACATTCGGATTGAGAGATCTCTCTCTCTCTCCCTTCAGATTTCTCCGTCCGCGCCGCGCCGCACCGCGCCGGCCATTATCGAGCGCAATATGTCTTCCTCAGCGGTCGGATCGGAATCAGATTGTGTCGGAGATGTGTTCGCGTCCAATAAACGCACCTGTATCAGATTGAGATGATTCGTGTTCGCACACCTCGCCTCGCCTCGCGCGCGCCTGGACCACTGACGGTCTCCTCTGTATGAAGCGGGAGCGGCGTATGGAGCGATGCGGGGCGGGTCGGGGCGGGGCGGGGCGGGGCGGGCCGTGCGGAGAAAGAACGCCACCGGCGCGCCAGCAGTGAAGAAGGCCTAGTCAGTCGCAAAAATGAATTTTCATCGAGGGGGAAAAAAACGTGGGATCGTCTTGTTGCCTTTGCTGCGGGTGCAGAGTCCTTAGCTGGAGAGAGAGAGGGGGGGGGGGGGGTGAGGGAGAGAGAGAGAGAGAGAGAGAGAGAGAGAGAGAGAGAGAGAGAGAGAGAGAGAGAGAGAGAGAGAGAGCGTGTGTGTGTGTGTGTGTGTGTGTGTACGTGTGCAGGCGCCGCCACCGTGGCGTGTTGGGTATCGGCGCGGCTCCGCTGGCGCCCCGCCCGCCGGCCGTGTGCGTCTTGTCGCGGATGCTCCGCCGCGCCGGTGCCGGTGGTGTCGTGTGCCCGGTGGCGTTGCTCACTTTTACCGATGGCCGTGTATTTGCTTTGCGTGCGCGCCGCGCCTGTCCTGTGCTGTCCTGTCCGCCCTCCTGCACCACCTCTCCCTCCTCGACTCGACATGTCGCCGTGTCTGAGCAACCAATGATTAGGCCCTCGCGATGTGTATATCTAGATACCGTCGCGGCCCGGCCCGGCCCGGCGGGATAGGGAACTTTCTCACTTTTCTGTTTTGTCCCTCCCTTCCTCCGGATTGGGCCGCGCCGAGGCTAGCCTAGTCTAGCTCAGGGGGCAGGGCAGGGCAGGGCAGGGGGGAGATTCGTGACGACGTGTCCTCTCTTTCAGACCGACAGACGGGCGGGACGAGTCGGGACGGACCGTAGGGATGCCAGCCCACGAAGCAGCACTCGCTAGAGCCGCCCCCCCCCCCCCCCCCCCGCCCCCCCCCCCCCCCCCCCCCCCCGCCCTGCCCCGCCCCGCCCCGCCCTGCACTGCCCGCCCCAGCCAGCATGTTGGTGTCATTGGCGGCTAGGAGGCTCGGACATGATAGCCAGGCCGTGCACTTTCATTTTTGTCCGCTCCACGCCGCGCTCAGCTCCGCCCCGCTCCGCTCGCCTCCGCTCCTTCCTCCCCGTCCATAAGTTTGGGTCGCCTCGCCTCACCTCGCCGCCGCGGCGGCCTGTGAAGTTATTTGCAGGGACCGAGGTTACCTCCAGCCCAGACTATATAGATTATTCGGGGAAAAGTCACCGCCCGTGTCAGCGATAGTTAAGATCCTTGTCCTGAGCTCCAGATCACGAATTCTTGTCAAACAGCAGAGCGATGGCCGTCGCGGGAGTTTTATTTTTCTCCGAACAGGACGGCTGAAGTTTCTCGTCGCAGCTGAGCGCTGCCGTGCCGTGCCGTGCCGTGCCCCCACTTGGAATAGTTTTTTTTTTCCGCCACCGCGTTGAATATGTGCATCGTGACAGCTTTTTTCTGTCCTGTTTCTCCGACTTAGCGGAAACGTGTTGATCGTGTGTGTGTGTGGTCTAAAAATTCGAGAGCCGCGGACGACTTGTTTTTTGTTTCGATGTTAACCGGACCAAGTTTTGCTCGTGCCACAGGGGATAAATCCGATTCCGAATAAACCTGCAGGCAAGTTGACATTTTCTTAAATTTACCTAGCGTTGAGACTCGATGCACAAACCCTCCGCGGTTTCGTACTCGCGTGAAAGAGCCGTACGAATGCGCTTTCGATTCCCACTTGGCCCCGGCCCGGCCCGGCCCGGCGCGCCGACCCTCCCGACCCGACCTCCCCTGACATTCCGTCCGATTCGTGAGCGCGAGGAACGCGGAATGCCCGCGGAGTAACACGTCCCTGGGTGATTAGCCGCAGCCGCGCGGCGCAGCACTGCCCATCCTTACTTTACCTCCCCGCTTTCGCCGTCCGGGGCGGCAGCGGGCCGGGCAGCACCTCGTAGGGCTATTTACCACTCCCTCTAACCGCGCCCGCGCCGCCCGGTGCAGTTCCTGACATTTTCAAGCTTTTCAGCCGACGCCCTGAAAACTGTTTCAGCACGATACATACCGTACTTGTATCTTAAAGTGCATTTCTTATCGTCTCCGCGAGTTATAGAGGGTGGCAAGCCCTCGTTAGTATACACAAGTTGTATAAATATTATCACATAAATTTTACACATCCGGAAGAAGGAGAAAAAAAAGAAAACTCGCGTGACAAGTGCATTGCAGAGATGCTCTGTGGCCGTGTCGCGGTCTCACTGCGAGCCTGCTCTGCTCGCGAGTAGTTTGCAAGTAAATGCAGTTGGCGTGGCCGGCCGGCCGGTCGCGATGTCGATTTGTCTACCGGCGGCGCGGCGGCGGCTCAGCGGGGTGCGGCGGGGCGGGGCGCGGCGGGGCGGGGCGGGGCAGGGTCTGTGCCCCCATGTGTGAGTGCTGACTGCCCCATTACTTTTCCGGACATGTTGGGGCATAGGGCAGCGGGCGGGCGGCTGCCGGTGGATCGTCTCTCGCAGGCTCCCGTGTGCTGCGGTAAGCACCGCCGTATCTCCGCCGCTCCTCCCCAGGACTTCCCCGCGCCCCTGCCCCTCCCCTGTGCCTCCCGCTGCGACGCCATCGTGTAGTTTGGGGCTGTAAAGTTGGGAGTGATGACGGCAATGGGACGATTTAGTACCGAAAAGAATCTGTTCTGTGGGGCGGAAGCCGTAGTAGAGAGCGGGGGTATCGTATCGTAACTAGCTATCGTCGTTCATCGCCACGCAGTTCATTCACCCCACGCTACGCGTGACAGGAGAACAGGTTCCATAAAAAATTTTAATTTATCCGTCTGGTCATACGTACGTATAGGGCGCTTGGGGTGCACCTCGCCTCGCCTCGCGCAGCTGCTTGCGTGACCTTTAGAGCCATTGACAGCATTACTCTCTTTATCCCTGTCATCGCGCTCGCGGCCGACGCGCGGCTCTCTAGAACATCGATGAGGAGGAGGAGAGGATGGCAGCATGCAGATTCTATTATGCTAATGCTGTCAAAGGGCAGTGCCCAGCGCCGCGCCGCGCCGGCCGACGGCTCCGCCCCTAGCTGTGTTTAGTGCACGGGCTCTCACTTTCATCTGCCCGAAATTCCTCGTGTGCCGTTAGCATGCGTGTTTGATATTTCATCTTTGTCTCTGTGCGTGTTGGTAACATTTGCGAATGCGAAGAAAAAAACATTTTTAAAAAGATCTACAACCTTTTCTCTGGGGAAAAATTTTAAGTCACATTTTTGTTTAGTGTAGGTGTCGTGTTTCAAGGATCATCCGATAATAAATGTTTTAACCAGGCATTTATTATGTTCCCACACATTTGTCCACAATTTTGAATTGGAAAGGTGTAAAATTTTCATTCGCGTGATTCGTCACATCAGAACGACAATGTTCCCTCTTTATGGACACTCCGTGAATGCATAGTACAAAACTGTCGTCCCGTTCTGCCATCCCGGCCCCCCGGCCCGGCCCGGCCCGGTCCGGGGAAGACGCGTCCGCCGCACGTCCGCCGGAGAAAGCGCGCCGAAAATTAAAATGTTCATGTCTCGTCCTCTGCCGGCAAATTTGGCGTCGCTCGTTGTTTCCGGTCGAGTGGGTTTTATAAAAGTACTCTCCGTGCTGCGTACGCGCGGCGCGGGGCGGACGTATGTATATGTCTGGTGGTCGTACGAAAATGACACGTCGCTGCCCTGCAATTTGGAGGAGCGAAGCGAAGTTAGGGGGAACAGAGGAGAGGGGAAAGGGGGGGGGGGTGGAGGAGAAAGGCACATCTAGAATACCGAGAATGATTTTGAGGTTTCGCCCGCTCATCGCGATATTGCTGCGTTACTCAAAAACAAGTACCCCAGTTTGATTCCCGTGAAACCTCGGTTGTATGCAAGATGTATACAATTCGTTGTATGTGGGTTGTATGGTTAGCACACATACAACCTGTATGGTCACTGTACGTACTCCGTATGTCCATACGAAGTCGTACGTATTTGTATGTGGACGCCCTTCACATACGGTGTGTATGTGCTCATTCAAACAAAATTCCGCTTTCGCTTTTCTCTTTCACAACCTCAAAAAGGGAAACAAATTTTTAATTCTGACACATATGCCCCGTCTCAGTAACCCTCTTCCCTACTCATTTATATACTAAACCTATGAATAATCATTACCAAATACCTTACCACGCGGGAGTTGAACCTCGGACCACAGCATTGCGGACCAAGCACGCTATCCCCTAGACCACTGGGATCTGCTGGCGAACTTGCTCTACCATCCGCTAGTCACTCGACAGCCGGGTGCCTGACCGCAGAGGACTCGACCACACCTTCCGCTGGCAACCCTCGGTCAGGGAACTATGTTACTCGCTACAAAGGCATATCACGCGCCACGCCACGGTTAACACCGTAAACTTAAGTGTTCAACTGCCACACACTTAAAGGTATTGAACAGTGTTGAACACTTTAACATGCTTAGGTCAGAAGCTCATGTCCTTCATATGTATGGGGCATCATGTCTTGAACTAATGTGTTCGCCATTAGAATGTGTGCAACAGAAGTGTTGGACACTTTCGTCTCGTATAACATATGGCTTGTTTTAGCTAACGTTATGTTCAACACTTGTAAGGTTTTGGCAGTTGAACACTTTCGATTTTAGTCTACAAGTTATTAATATGTTTGTAGTGTTCGCGTACGGTACCGTACGCATGCTGTATGCTAACACTCGCTGGCACATACGTGATTGCATGTACCGTCGTACCTGTATACATCAATGTATACAGACTGCATACGAAGGCTTGTATGCAGCATACGAGTTCATATGTTGGCGTACGCCCTCGTACGCAGGCTGTATGCTGGCACTTCCAATCACATACAAGTTCGTATGTCAACCGCGCTTCACAGCATACACGTTTCATAATGATTTCTTGTGCATACGGAATGCATGTGTTTTGTAAGTGAGACTTCACCTCCTTGCATACAGTTTTTAATACATAATTGTATATGTACGTACGGAGCGTATGCGTTACGTATGTGCCCATACAACTATTTTATACAAATCATATACGCATTGCATACAACCCAGGTTTCACGGGTTTGCTAATAATACTTGAAATTCTGTTCGGTGAGTGTCGGAGCTTAACAACAACAACAACAACATGGAGACACGCATGGGGCGGGGCGGGGCGGGGCGGGCCTCAGGCCCCAGGCCGCTCAGGTCCATGCCACACGCCGCGGCGGGCCGGGCCGGGCCGGGCGATATCTGGCCAGCCACTTTTACTTTTGACCCCGCGCCGCGCTCGCGACCAGATCGGCAGTGGTCCTACAGCCGGTGGCCCTGGCCTGGCCTGGCCAGGCCTGCGGTCCTGCTGCGGTCGCTCACCTCCGCCTGCTGCCTGCAGGCCCCGCAGGACCAGCAGGACCCACAGGCAGCAGGACCTCACCTCCGGTAGAGATCCGGTCCGGTCTGCCTGCAGGAGGCCCTGCTGGCCCTGCTCTACCCCGCCCATAACCTTTGAGGGCTAGCCGTCATGCAACTGGGCTGAGCGCCGTTCTCGCCTTAACACGCGCTACGTGCGAGCCCAGCAGCCCTGCCCAGCCCAGCCCGGCGGAGCGCGGCCGCACTAAATCGCCTGCACGTGTTACTGTTTTTGAAAATATTTTGTTGTTGTTGTTGTTGTTGCTGATTTTCGCGCTGTGATGGAGACCATCACCTCCTAGTAGCGCTTGTTTAGCATACACTAACAGCATTGAAATCTTAGAGCCATAAATTGTATGCAGCAAACGGCTGAATGGAGCCGACTCTAAGAGCGCGATGGGAGAATTCATTCCATCCTGTTCATTGAGGTAGGGTCAGAACGCTGCCCGCGGCTGTGAGCTCGAGCTGAAAAACATGGAGGGAGGAAGGGGGCAAAAGAACAGAGAGAGAGAGAGAGGGGGGGGGGGGTACCCGTATGAGTGGGCCTTTAATGAAGCGGTTACCACCTGTGTCTGGCTCAGGCGCTCACCGCACACAGGCAGGCACACATGAACTGCTCCAAGACAGTCTGCAGCGAGACGAGCGCCTTTCGTGTCTAATGACTGTCGGCTCCACTGCCATTTGTATCGCTACCAGGGTACATCACGTTGAAGAGGAAACTAGGGGGGAGTGGAGCGAGAGGGCGAGAGAGAGAGAGAGAGAGAGAGAGAGAGAGAGAGAGAGAGAGAGAGAGAGAGAGAGAGAGAGAGAGAGAGAAGGAGAAGAGGGGTCGCTCGACATTAGTGGACGATCGATCATCATGGCGCTAGCATGATTCTCTGACCTGTCGATCACGACACGACTCGATACCTGCCGACAGGTGTCTCACTCTCCGACGGGGCGATTTTTTTTCCTTCCAGACCACTTTAGCAACACCGATTGCATGGAAACAATGCAAGTCAATCGCCCTGCTTGGTTAGAGCGCTACGACGCGAGGACGAGAAAGCAGGGGTCTGTAACTAAACATAACTTTGCTTTGCGTTAGTTACTATATCGTAACGTTTCGAATTTTGATTAAAAGTTAAAGTTATAACGTTAAATCAATCTGGTGAATGCCCACCGGCACACTTAGTCCATAATTTAACGTTTCGTCAGTGGCCCATGTGTCAAAAGTTGTAACTTTAACGTGTAAAATAACGTTATAAGCACATTCGTGTCAAGTTACGCACTCCTCCCTGCGTGAAAGTGATGAGCTTGGCCTGGCCCACGTGCTCGCCCGTGCTGTGACACGGATCTCTTCTCGTCTCGTCGCGCCCGAGTTAGCCGCGAGGCTGCCCGCCCTGCCCCTGCGTGATTATTCTTGAAGGAGGTGCGAATAAAGGAGTCGCCACCGCCGGCCGCGCGGCTCCTTATTGGTTGTTTTACAAGTTGGCACACCTGGGTGCTTTCGCGCCGCGCCGTCCAGCCGGAGCGTGTCCGACATGGCGGTGCAAAAATATTTACTGTGGCAGGCGCGGCTGGGGCGGGGCGGGGCGGGGAGGTTTTCATATCCCGCGGCCTGCGCTCACTGCTTCACTGTGAAAAGTATCTTTGTAATTTTTTTTTTTTCCGTAATTTTCCTTACAAAAGGTGTCGTAACTTTACGATCGTAATCGAAAATTTACGTTTATATTCACGCTTATAAGCCTGTTTGTGCCTGTTTAAGAATCTTAAGTCGATACCAAGTGTCCTTATAATTTTGTAATTTTACAATGTGATATCGTAACTTTACGACTATTTCTTATGGAAAATTTTCCCGTAACTCTTACAAACATTTCTCACAGTGTTGACTACTCCGTGGTCGCTCTGCGCGGTCCAGTAGCTGAGGGCCAATGTCGTGGAGTACAGGGCCTCCAGTGGACGATAGAGGGGCGCGGCGTAAGGGCTTACAAATACAAACGCTTACATCACTTTTCGTCCTCGTCCTGAAAGGTTGTCTGTGGCCCTGCGCTGCGCCTGCTTGGCGCACCAAGTGGTCTAGAAAAAAAAAATTTAAACAGGCAAACAGGCGCTGCATTTATAGGCTATCTTGATTTAACATCACCACAATCTTTCCTTCCCCCCCTTTTTTTTATATCGTCTCTGTTTTGTCTCCCTCTCTTTCACGACAACGTGACACGCTACCGCACCGCGCCGTGCGGACGGCGGGCCGCGTCCGAATATCAGTGCCGTTGTCGAGAGGAGCGGGAGAGGAGGAGCGCTGCGGGGCGGGCCGGGGCAAACCGACAAACGTGTCCGGAGAGTCGAGGCGAGGCGAGGAATGCCCAGGCCTGGCGAAGACCCTCGCCTCTCACAATAGTGTGGGCCGCTCACGAAAAAAAAAAGAAAGAAAAAAAAGAAAAGCTAGTTCTGTGATTCGGTATGTGCGTGGTTACATTTGATAGTATGGTTGGGGGTGGGGGTGTAGTATTACACAAACTTATCGGATTGTAAGTGTCGAGTTTATTAATCATTCTTCTTGATCGACGTGGCGCCAGAGTATCGCTAAAACCTTTAGTTTGGCGTTAGTCGTTGGTCGGGGTGTGGCCGCGCCAACAGCTTTCTATAGATCATCATATAATGACCGTGACTGCTATAATTGAACGCAACTATACTCTGGGGGAACAGGTCTGTCAGCCCTGACACGGAAGGAAGAAAGAGACAACGGACCTGACTAACGACACTGTGTTTGACCAGGATGTGAGGCAGGCAGTGGAAAGCGGACTGGTCAGCTTCCACCTGCCACCCTCGCTCGCAAACACAATGTCAACATTCAATGTCGAACATGTACCGCATGCGGTTTTGTAGCAACGATTTCATGTTTTTTGCTTTTTTTTTTTTATATCACAGGCGTTTGTTGCCGCAACAAAATCAGAACTGAGTCTCGGTCTCAGATTGGTATAATGTTATTTCAAAAAGTTGGTAACTTTTTTTTCACTCAACTTCGCACGATACTTTTTCCCCCGGTGACCCCGTTGATTATAAAATGAAGGCTAGCAGTCCGACGAGTCAGTGTCCTTGAGATGAAAGTGCCTCTCCTCTCCTCTCTTCTCTTCCACAGTCGTCCACTTCCAGCCGGCCCATCAAAGCCAGGCCGGCGCCGCGCCGCGCCGGTGTCCGACCATCAAACGTGTTCTGCGATCTCGCGTCGTTGTCGTCGCTGCTCTTGAAAGTCCCGCGCAGCGGCGTAGTCTAGGATGTGCGAGAGAGAGAGAGAGAGAGAGAGAGAGAGAGAGAGAGAGAGAGAGAGAGAGAGAGGGAGAGAGAGGGGAAGGGAGAGAGGGGGGAGAGAGAGTCTCTCTCTCTCTCTCTCTCTCTCTCTCTCTCTCTCTCTCTCTCTCTCTCTCTCTCTCTCTCTCTCTCTCTCTCTCTCTCTCTCTCTCTCTCTCTCTCTCTCTCTCTCGCTCTCTCTCTCCGCCAGGACCTCTTCCTCTTGCCGTTTGCCTGTATCGTCATGCTAGTGAGGAGACAGTGCGCGGTCTGCCCGAGGTCACAGCTGATTGAACCGTCCGTCTGATAATCAGCCGGTTGATAGATGTGTGTGAACTGCTGGTGGAACTGGTACCGGCTGCAGTGGCGGCTGGGGCGGGGCGGGGCGGGGCGGGGCGGGGCGATAACATGCGCCGCATGCCGTTTGCCTGGTGGTGCCGGTAGCCGGCCGGGCCGGCCAGGTGCCCGCGAGACTCTCATGACGATAAGCGGCCGTCCATTACACGCCATTCCGGCCGGAGGGCGATAGCGCCGCCATAAGGGCCATAAGCCTCTCAGCAGGCCGGGTCACGTGATATCTCTCTCCATGCAGTGCGCCCGCAGCAGCGCCCGTATCATCCACCAATCAAAAAGCAGCAGTGTCGGAGGGCGACAGCACCGCAGGACAATACTGTCAAGTTTCTCCTCCTGAGTGGGAGGCAGGACGGGGCAGGACAGTCTGTTTGCTTTCTTTGCGTACGCCCCGGCCCGGCCCGGCCGCTGCTGTGATAAGCGTTCCGCGTAATGGCCGCCGAGGAGCTGAATCGCTCGCGCGTAATAGACCGAAGCCAAGCTAAGCTAAGACATCTCCTCCGCGGCGTAACAGGCCCGAGCAGAAGCACTGCGTCCAACGCCTTAACTTATCGCTTAAATATTTTTACCACGGCGGCCGCGCGGCGCGGGGGGCCGTGCGGCAGCGCGCTGCTTATTGTAATTGCGTCGGGGGTAAGCGGCTGGGCTGGGCTGCTCGCCGGCCGGCCAACCGGCGTCAATCCGCGACGAGACGGACGATAACCCTTTATTGTTTCTAGCGCCGCGCCGCGTCCGCTCTGGCTTAATATAGGCTGCATTTCCCATGGTCAAGCTTAAACTGTCGTGCTGGGATGGCGGCGGGAAAGAGAGAGAGGGATAAAGAGAGAGAGAGAGAGAGAGAGAGAGAGAGAGAGAGAGAGAGAGAGAGAGAGAGAGAGAGAGAGGGGGCAGAAGTGAGCAGGGGTGCACATAGGATGTGGGCAATTTAAAGTATAATATCCTGCCTGCACTTGTCTATTTATGCACATATTTTTTTTTTGCAATGCTCAACAGTAGGGCGAAAAAACTAGGTCTGACGTCGTTTGGTCCGGTTGGTCCGAGGCGGCAAAAGCAAAGGTCAAGAGACCAATAACAAAGTGGCCTGGCCGCCGGCGGGACGGGGGGAGGGGAGGGGAGGGGGGGGGGATGGTCGAGGGAAACTTTTCCTCCTCGCCTGCCCCGTCGCGTCTTTGACCCGCTATCAAAACAATGAAATTGCGGGAGCCGAGCCATCAACAGGCCTGCGGGGTCCTGCGGGGTCCTGCGGGGTCCTGCGGGGCACGGAGCGGCGCGCCTCACCGCACCGCCTCTCATTATTATTCCGGTCATTATTTCGTTTGTTTACGTTGGCCGTTGAGGTTGTCATTGACAGACTGTATGGCGCATCGGTTTAGCAGGTCCCATCATTGTCACACATCATGTGTCTGGACTTTAGTCGTGAGAGAGACAACTCTCCTCAAAGGGTTGAGTTATGCTGCGCGAGCTCTACGGGCTGCTGGTGCGTCGGGAGGCTGAGGGAGGCTCAGAGCGGCATAGATCTATTTTGCTAAGTACAAACGCGAATGTGCTGTTAGGAATGTGTACGAGATTCAATTTCGCGCTTCCCGGGGCGGCGAGGAGAGGGAGAAGAGACGAGAGAGAGAGAGAGAGAGAGAGAGGCCCGTGGGCCAAGCAGTCCCGATAGCACGTAGGACTCGGAGATAGCATCGTGGGAAGAATGTGTCCGCATGTACTACACCAGCTCGCCCCCGTACTCTCTCCCTGCCCCCCTCCCCTCCCCTGCCCTGCTCATTCTAGTCGCCCGCGGTATCCCAGTTCTGAATCAGCAGAATCTTGAACACATTCAACATGTCCGTATATATGGCGAGCAGTTCGCGTCTGTTCGTCACGCATGCAAACGCATTTTCTAGAACAGTAAGGTTTATAAATATACTCTTCAAAAATTCAGGAGTGATGTTGCTTAATCTCACCACGAGAAAAGTAATTACCACATCTTCTTAAAACATTTTAATAACTTTCCTCTCAATTCTGTATTTCTAATTTTTCATCTTTATAGTTCACACATATTGACTTCGAGTCTAGAAATCACGACAAACTTTGGTGATTCTGCTAGCAGTCATGACTGTTGTAAAACATTCAGAGATCTCCGGAGCACGTGAGGCCCGGGCCGGGGTGCTGGGAGCTCCCAGCGAGCTGATGGGCCGGGCGGTGAGCCGAGACTGCAGAGATCTCCGGAGCACGTGAGGCCCGGGCCGGGGTGCTGGGAGCTCCCAGCGAGCTGATGGGCCGGGCGGTGAGCCGAGACTGCAGAGACCTCCGGACCACGTGAGGCCCGGGCCGGGGTGCTGGGAGCTCAAAGCGAGCTGATGCATGGGCGGTGAGCCGAGACTGCAGAGACCTCCGGAGCACGTGAGGCCCGGGCCGGGGTGCTGGGAGCTCCCAGCGAGCTGATGGGCCGGGCGGTGAGCCGAGACTGCAGAGATCTCCGGAGCACGTGAGGCCCGGGCCGGGGTGCTGGGAGCTCCCAGCGAGCTGATGGGCCGGGCGGTGAGCCGAGACTGCAGAGATCTCCGGACCACGTGAGGCCCGGGCCGGGGTGCTGGGAGCTCCCAGCGAGCTGATGGGCCGGGCGGTGAGCCGAGACTGCAGAGCCAATTGCCGCCACTGCAATCGCCTGATTGCCTGCACTCCTGGCAGGCTGGCAGGCGCGATGCGCGAGCCGCTGGGCAGACCAGACCAGACCGTAGGGGCGCCGGCAGGATGTACTTTGTGTGCTCGCGGAGCCTCGCGGGTCCGGGTCGGGGTCGCGGGGATCGCCGACAAGTGTTAGAGAGACTGCATTCTCCCTCCGGCCAGCAGCGCGCCAGCCGGGGCGAGTTCTGCAACTTGCCAAATAAATTGCCCTTTTCTTGGCGGGGCGCGACCCCTGCTCCCCGTGCTATGCACCACGCTCATTGCCACTTTCGCTGGGGGCATTCGTCAGACCGGCCGGCCGGGCGGGCGGCGCGCGCTGCGGTGCGGTGCGGTGCGGGACGGCGCTGGCAGGGCGGCCGGGATGGGCAAGCTGGTGGCGGGGTGTAGGAGGACGTGTCATACGATCAATGTGCACGAGTAGAAACGAGTTTTTTGTTTGATTATACGAAGCGCGGCTCTGGATAGATTCCCGGACGGAAAGGCCATAAGATTCGCCAGATGGCTAGATGGATGGTCGTGCCCGGGCCCTGGCGCGCATTGAAAGCAAACGAGGCGCGTAATCCGTGCGGACAGTTCATTTCTGCCCGGCCGCGCCGCGCTTTGGGCTCCGCGAGGCGCGCCCGTGCAAATGCGCCCACCACGCCTCGCGCCGTGGCGGGGCGTGGCGGGGCGTGGCGGGGCGCGGCGGGGCGCGGCGTGCCTACGAGTCTGACCGGACCCCCCTAGAAGACCCCCTCCGGGTCGCCGCCGCCGCCGCCGCGTCGGTCTGCGCTATGCTCGGGGAAAGGCCTAAAAATGTTGGAAAGTTCGTGTAAGATTTATTCCCTCCCCATCTGCTTTCTTGGCGCCACCTGTAATTTATTGATTTGCAATGGATTTGCTGTTGGCCGCATTTTAAGTTTTACTCTACCTTTGGTCCCGCTCCGAGGAAATGCCCTACTTTTGGCACGCCCCATCTCCTTACAAATTAAAAAAAAAAAAACAATAAAATCAAAAACAAAAACTTCAAAAATATGATCTGAAGCGAAAGGAGGGCGTGACTGGGCTGGCCCCAGGGCGGCTGTGCACGGCGGCAGCAAGTAATGCGAGCGGATCACAAACGCATCCTCGTTCCTGTCTGGCGGCACGGCACGGCACGGCAGCGAGATGGCCCCGCCCCGCCCGCCCCGCCCCGCCCCGCCCCGCCCCGCCCCGCCCGACGCCAGTTATCGCACCCTGAGTACACGCGATTTCCCCGGCCAGTTTTACACCGCCCCGCCCCGCCCCGCTGGACCGAGCAGTACAGTATCAATAAACGGGCACAACAAGTGACTTCCAAAGGGCACGTGGCCGCGGGGACTTTTGGAGAGACTCGCTGGCGTGGCGTGGCGTGGCGTGGCCGCTAAAGTCTGACCTTACGGCTCACCTTATGGCCGTTATTCCTATGCAATCGCATGCCGCACTTCTGCAGTGGACTGCTGTTCTCGGAGGTCTATCACCTCGGCGCAGTGCCACACTGTCCGCATGCCACGAGGCCCCTCTGATCCCGGGGGCGGGCGAGAGGTTTATACTCTCGAGGGGGGCCGAGGGCCGAGAATTCGCCGAAAGAAAGAAGTAACTTTGCGCTGCCGTCTACTTTGTCCCTGACTTTATGTGCCGCAGCGGCCGGGCGGCAGGCCTGCAGGCAGGCGCATCGCTCTCACTTTGAACCCATGTGCTTTATGTGCATCCGTGCAGCTGGCGGCCGGAGCTGCGCCGGGCCGCGCGGTGCCGCTCGGCCTCAAGTAGGACTCGGCCCTTACAGGACCAGGGCGGCGGCGGCACGGCGGCTAGCGAGTGCAGGCGGGCTGGCTGCAGTGCCGCTGCTGCTGCTGCCGGATATTTTAAGAGGAACGGTGCCGCGGTGCCGCGGGGTCGCATCTTCCTGCGGGGAGGAGGACAATATCTCCTCCTCCTCCTCCTCCTCCTCCTCCTCCTCCTCCTCCTCCTCCTCCTCCTTCTCCTCCTCCTCCTCTTCCTCTTCCTCCTCCTCCTCCTCCTCCTCCTCCTCCTCCTCCTCCTCCTCCTCCTCCTCCTCCTCCTCCTCCTCCTCCTCTGTCATTACCAGGACGAGCGACACTGCAAATAAGACGGTCGTGTATAGTGAAGGGGTGGTGTTTGGAGGTTTCAACTTTTGGTACCATCCGGTATCCTACACTGTAAAAACTTCGTCCAGGTTTCCAAGCAGTTTGGGAAAAACCAAGACGTTGCAATGTATTTTCTCCATAAGAAAATTATGGCTGCTTGGAAACCTCAACGAAAGTTCCAAGCGAATGAGGATCCGTCACGATACGGAAAAAGGGTTCACTCAACAGTTGTGCACTTGCAAATGTTCAGCTGCCCCGTGTAACAATATCCTTGTTGAACACTTGCAAGTGCACAACCGTCGATTTAAACACTTAGAAGTGTACATCTGGCGAGTTAAACACGTGGAATTGCACGATTGCCGATTGCGCACTTGCACGTGCTAGGCTGGAAGTTGCACACATACAAATGTTGAGCAGTTGAACACTTAGTTTAACAGTGTACAGGCTTTTATTTCCACAGCTAAAAGCTTTCCGTAGTTCGTAGTCGTAAGCGGACATGATGCGCCGCGCTATATCTCCGATTTGGGACCCCATGACTTTTGTTGCGTCGTCTCGGGTGACGACTTTCGTATCCGCCTCGCTTGTTTCCACGCGGTTTCCACGCGGTGCGGTAAGCTTAAAATGCCGCTGGCTTTGCCTTGCTGCTGCGCCCACGGCTCCGCCACGCCCCGCCGCCAAAGGGAAGGCTCAGCCGTGGGGCGGGGCGGGGCGGGGCGGGGCCGCGAGGAGTCAAAGTTTATAATTTGATGCAAAGGACGCAGGTTTCCCAAACCACAAACGAGAAAGGCTGCCCGGCTTGGTCAGCCCCTCTCCTCTCACTACCCCGAGCCACGCTGGGCGTCGGGTCGGGCTCAGGCCTGGCCTAGAGCTCGCCTGAAGCAGCACCTGCTTCATTATCGGTGCAAATTATTTACGTCCGCGTCAAAATATGAGAGAATAAGAGAGAGAGAGAGAGAGAGAGAGAGAGAGAGAGAGAGAGAGAGAGAGAGAGAGAGAGAGAGAGCATGCAACGCAAACAAGCCTACGCTGGAAAGCAGTTACCATATTCATCGTGCACATTATTTGTATTGTGTATGCCGGTAGCTCCGAACGCTCGCACACACACACACACACACACACACATATCGTTATAAGCCGCGATAAATAAACGTGGGTATTGCGATAGGCCGTGTCACGCTTTGCACGCGTGCGTTTAAGTCCCCAGTAGCAGCAGCAGCGACTACAAGCAACAATAATAATTTTCTGTATCAGTTGTCGGAACTTTAGAGCCCCTTCTCTCCCGCATGCTGCGAGGGGCCCGGCCCGGCCGCGAGGATCCTGTGAGGGTCCCGACAACATCCCGGTCACGACCGGCCGGGCCGGGCCGGGCCGGGCCGGCGGGGATCAACCGGGTCCTCCTGGGGCAATTTCGCGAGGGATCAATGTCCTATATACGCCAGCCCAGCATCGCAGCCGGTATCTGTCGCGCTCCATCGGGCGGGGGGAAAGTGAGACAACCAGCGTAACTTATATTACTGTCATTATCAATATTACTACTACTACTACAGCTGCTGTTACATGTATTAAAATTAACAGAAAAATAATTACGAACGTCACGGGGATGTCCCGGTTGCGGCTAAACCGCAGCGACAGTGAAGTAAAGTGTTTGTTTTTTTTTTTTAACAGAGGACTCACAAATATGCGTGTCCTGTGAGGCCATAGAGGCCCACCTGCACCTGTGGTCGCTCCTCTTCCGCTCACTCTTCCCTCCCACCTTCCCGCCTCTCTCTCTCTCTCCCTCTCTCTCTCTCTCTCTCTCTCTCTCTCTCTCCCTCTCTCTCTCCCTCTCCCCGGGGCCGCAATTCGGGCGAAAGTCGATAGTATTGATATTATTCTTATTATCCCTTTCGATTTCGAGTGTCATGACCCTCACGACCCCCTTCACCAGCGACACGCCCCGCCCGGCCCGGGCCCGTCCAAACACGGCCAGCGCCAGGAACGTCTTATTGTGTCAGGCGTCGACCGCTTGAGGCTGCATTGTTTGTTCAGGTAGTTCTTCTTCTTCTTCTTCTTCTTCTTCTTCTTCTTCTTCTTCTTCTTCTTCTTCTTCTTCTTCTTCTTCTTCTTCTTCACTGTAAACGCTGTGGCTACTTTTAATGCCAAATTTTGGCTTCTTTCCAAAAGAATGGCAATTTTTGGCTACTTTTAATGCCGAGTTTTGGCGTCCCTTTAAAGTATACCAAATTTTTGGCGTTACAAAAGGCTAACAATTGGCATGTCTTTAGATGCCAAATTTTGACGTTCAAAAAATGACGCTAATATTTTGGCTTTAAAAGTTGCCACAGCGTTTACAGTGTTTCGATTTTGTCACGCCCGCGCGTTGCTGCCCGCTAGAAGAGTCCCCGTGCTCCTCATGCCATACAGCAGCAGCAGCTCCTAAAGGCGGCGGCCCTCCTAAGAAATGTGGTAGAAAGCAGCTGCTGCAGTCGGCTGCGGGGCGGGGCGGCGGGGCGGCGGGGCCGAGCTGAGACAAGCCGTCGTTAGAGGGTCAGCACGTACGTCTGGCTGGTGGAGGCGGTACCCGCTGGTACCCGCCCGCAGGTACCCGCAGCAGGTACTGAACACGTGCCGGGCCGGGCCGAGTGTGCCAGCACCGCCATGCCAGCGTGTGTCCGATATGACCTTTCCCCGCACAATGTGTCACTGTGCCGCGCCGCGCCGCGCCGCGCTGCAGCGCCGCTCACTCGCTCGCCTGCATTTCGGATGTAAAACACGCGCTGCTCACCAGTTATATCCGCTCTACAGCAAATTACACCTTCATCCTCCACACGTTCGCCTTCCCTCTTCCTTTCCCCCTCCCCCTCCCCCCCCCAAAAAAAAATCACACCAAATTTATGGCCTAGCAGCGGTATTGGAGAGGAGCCTGCGCGGCGCTAGGTGTATAGAGACGTGTTGTCTGGTCCGATAGCGCCGCCCGGGGAGGGGGGGGGGAGGGGGGGGGGGCGCCCTGCAATTATCCCGCAAGGGCGGGGCGGGGCGGGGCGGGGCGGGGCGGGGCGGCGCCCAGTGTCAGCTGTGATTTGAATATGAATGAGTTGATCAGAGCGAGGCCAATTGTTTCTCACAGCGGCCACAGCGCGGCGCGGCGCCCGGCCAAACGGATGGCCCCGCCGATACACTACAGGATCGGGATGGCGGGCGGGGCGGGGCGGGGCGGGGCGGGGAGGTCGTGAACCATCCGCGTTGGCTTTCCCCCCGCGCGCTCGCCTCGCCAGGTCCCGGCCGGGTCACCATAGGCGGGAAAAGTTCATACCAGTGCTTTGGGCCGGCGCGAGCCAGCAATACTACTAGACATTGTGTTCCCGCGCACTCGGCGAGGCGAAAAAATACCGACGCGCGTTAAAACTCGCTGAAAAGATAACGTCAGTATCGGAAGGAGTTTTTAAAAAATCAAATTTTTGCCAAAGACTTTTTTTTTACTATATACTGATAGTCTCAAAGCAGTTTTTTTTTTAAACTTGCGCTACCTGGTCTTTTCACATCTTCCTGTCTCGTCGCATGAGAGTAGGCCCTCGTCTCCTCTCCTCTCCTCTCCTCTCCTCTCCTCTCCTCTCCTCTCCTCTCCTCTCCTCTCCTCTCCTCTCCGCTCCGCTCCGCTCCTCTCTGCAGGTGGCTCACCGACTCGACTGGCTCGACCCGCCCGTCAGTTTTCACTCTTGTCGGGAATGTAAACAAGCTTTGTCGGCCCGCCCCGCCCCGCCCCGCCCCGCCCCGCCCCGTGCCACCCACTACTAGTGTGCCTATGGGCGCGGCGGGGCGGCGCGTTGCGGTGCGGGCGGAAGGAGCAGACAATAACGCCTTTTCGGTTCGGCCGCGGCGGCGCGAGCGGGCGGCGCCGTATTTTGACTAATGAGACATGCCGACACCCCCCGCGGCTTTCAAATCAAAGACTAATAGTTTTCGTCTAGAGCTAGTGGGTCGGGGCGGGGCGGGGCGGGGAGCGCATCTAGCGCCGCATTAGAGACACAAGGTGCATTGCGACACAAGCACTGTTTCGGCCAGCATGAGCCTGCTGCGCCCCGCTCTAGAACTTCGCGTCGAATCGCGAGATGGTATGGTGTCTTGTTATTTTATTAATAGAGAATGAGGAATAAGGGAAGTCCAGAGAAATGTGTAGCTCCTGGGAAACCAACGGGTGTCCACTTCGGATGTGCCAAAGTTATGCAGTCCAGTGCGTGAGGTGCCTTTCGTCGCGTTGGCGCAGCGTAAGGCGGAGTAACTGGACTCCCCGCCACGCCCCGCCACGCCGCGCCACTATTACTGCATGGTCCACGCTTAGTCGTCCGGTTTCACTGCGGCCAGTTCGCCTCGGGGCGAAAATGCGCGGAGGTCTGCGTCCGAAAGAGGGTGGCGCCCAGGCCCGGCGGCCGCGGCCCGGCTCGCGCTGGTTCGCACGCGGCCCCCGGAGCAGCGCGGCGACGCCTACGACGTAATGCTGCGCCGCACCGCGCCGCGACGCCTTGGAGACGCCCTCCGGGCCGACGACTGTGCGGGGCGGGGCGGGGCGGGGGGCGGGGCGGGGCGCCCTGCCTGATGTAGCGCGCCAGTAGGAAAGGTTGGGTACTTTCATGACTCGCGTAAAAAAAAATAAAACGGATCCACCTGGCTTGCTCCTGCTGCTCGGGGCGGGGCCGGTGTACATCACATCACGCCATGGATAAGCCCCACGCCACAGTGCAGGCGGTGCTCTTACTGTCACGGATGCTTGCTCTCGAGAAGCAGTCTTTGGTCATCGCCTAATAAAAGCTGGATATCTGCCTGCCAAATCATCGCAGGATCCATGGCAACCCAACCAACCAGCCGGGGTCCATCCGCGGGGAGTCCAGGCGCCCCGCCCCGCCCCGCCCCGCCCCGCCCCGCCCCGCCCCGCATGCAGCTGTCTCCTCGGCTAGCGCGCCGCCCTCCTGCCCCGCCCCGCCCTGCACTGCCCTACGTCTCTTTTTGGGTGCAGAGAAACTGCGGAACGACTCTGGCGGGGCCGGTCCGGTCAAGCGTGTCTAATCGTCCGTGCGCAGGCGGGGTGGGCGGGGCGGGGCGGGGCGGGACTGGTCACTGTGTGTGTGTGGGAGGCGGTCGCGCGGGGGCAGGCGAAGCAGGGAGAAATTCAAGGGTCGCGTCTCCTGTCTAAATCAGAGAGAGAGAGAGAGAGAGAGAGAGAGAGCGATGCGGGACATACTGAACGCGGGGCGGCGCCGTAGATGGCGTGGATGCCCCTGCGGGTGGGATGTGGTGAATCCGAATCTAGAGAGATAGTCGCAGGGGCGGGGCGGGGCGGGTGACAGCGGAAGTTTGAGCGCGGGCTATCGATACACTGCGCTGCACCGTGTCTCTAGTGGCGGGGCAGGGCGGGGCGGGGAAAGGAATTGGAGTTATGAGTGAGACTGGTGCTGCGGGCCGGGCCGGGCCAGGGGAGGGGCTCAGGGCGGCCGCGCGGGTCTTGTACAGCAGCTGGCCGGTGTGTGCCGGCGGCGGGGCGGGCCGGGCCGGGCGGGGCGTGGCGGGGCGGGGCGGGGCGGGCGCGGCGTAGGGGCGTATCTGCTGAGCGAGAATACCGCGGCAGGGCCGGGCCGGGCCGGACCGCACGCCGCGCTGAGCAGTCGCCTTCGGAAACACTCAGCTCACAGCCGCGGGGCGGGGTCTGCTCCGTCTCTCTCGCACGCGCACCGCCGCTCTGGTTCAGGATGCCCGAGAGAGAGAGAGAGAGAGAGAGAGAGAGAGAGAGAGAGAGAGAGAGAGAGAGAGAGAGAGGAGGCTGCTCCCGCGTGCACACAGGACACAGCGCTGGAAAGTCCTTGGAGCCGCCATCCGTCAGCGGGCAGCATGCCTGCACGAAGGTGTGAAGCCTAGTAGCCGGGG
Organism: Frankliniella intonsa; assembly: GCA_033675135.1. Classification (NCBI taxonomy): domain Eukaryota; kingdom Metazoa; phylum Arthropoda; class Insecta; order Thysanoptera; family Thripidae; genus Frankliniella; species Frankliniella intonsa. Next base: position 15,094,246 of record CM066255.1, on the reverse strand, counting down.
GGGACTTCCCCGCGGACTTCTCCCGAGCTCCGAGATAGATAGATAGATAGATAGATAGATAGATAGATAGATAGATAGATAGATAGATAGATAGATAGATAGATAGATAGATAGATAGTTTTTTTAGAGGTCGTAAAATCATCTGACAGTAGGGAGGCGGGCGGAGCGTCGTGAAATTGTTCTCCTGAAACGCGTCCGCGGCGCGCAGTGGGTAAAAGCCGTGTAATAATTCAAAGCGTAGTTCAGCCGATCGGAAGGTAGTCAAACAGGAGCGGCAGGCAAATTATTATGGGCAAGGGGAAATAAAGAAAAAAAAGAAAAAAAAGCGGGACCGGGTGAGATTGAGCGAGAGCGGGACTGGGGTGGCTGGTGGTAGGGTAGGGGCTTAGGCGAGGGCTTAGGAGACTGTCTCGTTGAAAGTTTCTTTCCCTTGTGTTAGTCCCGTTTTCAAACTCTAGGTGTTGTAACATTTTTTTTTTAATTCTCACAAAAGTATCTTGATCGTGTATGGGCGCGCGCGGGTGCGGGTGCGGGTGCTGGAAGCGGGCCAGAGCCGTGGCGTACCACCAGTAGCCGCGCCGACCTATCCTAAAACAGGCGTCACGCCCCGCCACGCCACGCCACGCCCCGCCACGCCCCCGCGGCGTAACGCTCCACGCCCACACACACACACACAGAACACTCCTGTCACGCCCGTCAAACTCAACGTGACGGCGTCAATCAAGATAGAGCGGGTGGTTATGGTTATCCTCTATCCCATCGCTACGCCCCCTCCCTCCCCTCTAGCCGCCTTCTATCCTTTGCTCCTCGGAGCAGGGACCCCCGCGGACCGAGATGCAAATTCTGCACCAGGCACCACGGAGTTCGATTCTTCACGATGTCACCCAGGCCCGCCCCGCCACGCCCCGCCACGCCCCGCCACGCCCCGCCACGCCCCCATGTCCTAGTCCATGCGGCCCTATGGTCACAGGCTTGGCCATGAGTGAAAGTGCCATGCGGGACCCTCCCAACGTCTCATAAATTCAGAGGTGGCACCCCTGCCGGCATTCCTCGATCTTTTCCGATGTATTTATACTTTTTTTTGTTTCGAAGAGAGCGGTTTATTTAGGCTGTTTATTTTGTATTTTTCTAACAGATTCGTTGTTTATTCTTTTCAGGTGAGCGTCCGCAAGGCTATCAATGAGTGGAACAGCAAAGACCTGCATAGCTATGGTATCGTGCCCATCAACATCTACTTCTGTCACTTTCCCATTTTGTGAACGGACTTTCTTGTCTTACCACGTAATGCCGTTTTCAAAAACCACTAAAAATGCTTTTGAACCGTCTGATGTGTACGCGCTGACGCGCGCGCGCGTGTGTGTGTGCGCGCGCGCGTACACTCTGTGATGGTATCGGGCGTGGGAGAACTCTTCCCTCTCCCAGTGGCTGTATGAGCTACAATGATACGCATGTGTGTGAGTCTTATTTCAAGAGAAATCGCCCCCGCGCACCGGTGCGTCGGCAGCCCCGTCGTCGCCCCCCCCCCCTCCCCCGTCCACCTCTTTCTTCGGTTCAACGACCTGGAAAAGACCTTGAAATTTAGGATTTGAACAAGTGAAAAATGTGTAAGGTTTTGAGGGAGCCGGGGGAATGGGGGGTATGGCGATAATGAAGGTGGCGAGTGCCTACATAAGGCGCTGCCGTGCCCTGCTGAGGAGAGGCGCCGCGCCCCGCCCCGCCCCCCCCCGCCCCGCCCCGCCCCGCCCCGCCCCGCCCCGCCCCGCCCCGCGCGAGTGCCTTTCGCTTCATCAGCCCACAGCAGTGCGTGAGGTCCTGGAGGTCCTGGAGGTCCTGGAGGTCCCCGGCGCTAGTGAGCTTCCGCTCATCTCCGGCGGGTAAGAGGGGCCTAATTAGGCAGAGGGTCCAAATCCGCCCGCCCGCGGGCCCGGCCCGGCCCGGCCTGGGCCCCCCGGTGCGGACCAGCGCCGCGTCAACGCGAGGCGAGGCGAGGGAGAGAGCGAGCTGAGGCACTTCACTCCATGTGAACTGAGGAAGGGAGTAGTGACGCAGGAAATACTGCAGGAGGGAAGCCAGTCATGAGCAATCTCAAGTTTGTGTATTTCTCGCCTGCGCTCTCTGCGACACGTCCCCTCTTGTTTCTCTTGGGGAGCACTGCCCGCCCCGCCTGCACCGGCTCCACATCTCACGGGGTGAGCGCCAGGCGTCCTCCGATAAGGTTCGGGATGTGCCCCCCCCCCCCCCAGCCCCGCGCGCTCCTCGTCACGACCGGCACGCCGGCGTCACGTTTGGCATGCCATGCCTTATCCGAGACATTTTTTTTTTTCAAAAATTTTCTTTTTTACGCGTCGATAATATAATTTCCGTATAAAAAAAAACAAAAAACAAGATCAACTTTAACCTATTCGGTAGTGGTAATGGGACTGTTGTGAGCCTCGAGGCTTGGACCGGGCCGGACCGGACAGCTCGTGTCGGCGGGAGGGTCGCGCGTTCATCTCGCTCTCTTTCTCCATCTCCTCCAGGAGACTTATGGCTCTGTTTGAGCGAAGCAGCGTCCCGTCCGCGGCGCTGGAGCCGAGCGTGCCGCTGGAGCCGCTGGAGCGAGCCGAGCCGAGCGCTGGACCAAACGCGGATGCTTGATAAAGAGCTGCGGGGACCAAACATGGATGATGGCCAGCAGCAGCTCCAGCAGCAGCTCCAGCGGCAGCGGCTCTGGAAGTCAAGTAAAAACGGAACGGGAGGATCAGTTGGCAGGAAACGAGTAGAGGAGTGCTGGTGGCGCCGCGCGCCGCCTTTTGTTGCCGCGGAGATTTATGGCGCGCGAAACCGCAAAAGAAAAGCCAAGAACAAAAACGGAGGTAGTTGTTGCGCGTCCCTCTAATGTTGTGGATCGGATTCGGCCTAACTCTCATCAAATTACTTTGTTGCTCACCGTTTCTTCACTGTAAACGTTGTGGCTACTTTTAATGCCAAATTTTGGCATTCTTTTTTGAACGCCAAATTTTTTGCCATTTTTAAAGGAATGCCAATGTTTGGCTACTGTTAACGCCGAATTTTTGGCGTTAAAAGTGGCCAAAATTAGCATTCTTTTAGAAAGATGCCAAAATTTGGCGTTCACATCGTTCAAATAAGGGCGCCAATATTTTGGAATTAAAAGTTGCCACAGCGTTTACAGTGTTCCCTCTTTCGTTTTCTTTACAACTACGACAGAATTCCCTGTCACATGGTTAAAGGTCTTCATAACGCCTGGGAAAAAAAAACAAGTTTATTTTAAGTAGAGTAGCTTACGTGCCTATTCAACTGCAGGCGCTTATTTGAATGAGCCTCATCTGCTCTGCGCACGTATGCAGGCCGGGTCGTGCTTTCCGCGTTTTGAATGCCGCCCACCCCCCCCTCCACCGCATGCTAGAGACTCTCCTCTGAGCCGAGCCGGTACGGGAGGAAGCAGCAGCAGCAGCACTGCCCCGCGGAGCCTGGCGGAGCCCGCGTGGAGGATGGCTCGTTGGCATTCAGGAGAGGCGATCCCGCCGCGACCCGTGGCGTGGCGTGGCGTGGCGCGGCGTGGCAGTGTGTGCTGGGGACGTCAGGGCGAGCCTAAAGTCACACAGCGCATCCCATCCTATCCCGCCGCGTAAGGGCAAGAGCAGCGCTGCTCGGCGCTGCGCATGCGCGGCAGGGGCGACTGCTTTCCCCTCCCGACCGGCCAGTTCGAACTGTGAATAAGCACTCACACACACACGCGCGCGCGCGCGCACGCGCATCACTCAGCGGCGCTGTGCGGTGTCACTGCGGTGAATAGTGCCAATAGCGCACGTCTCCTCTCTCTCTCTCTCCGCTAGATCTCCCCTCTCATGCCACCGTGAGCCGGGCGCCTGCCGAGCGGTGGGTAGGCAAACCCGCCGGACGGGCTGCCGCGGCAGGTTGCCTACCTGCGGGAGCCTGGCGAGTAGGCAGGCCCGGCGCACAGCCCGCCGCGGCAGGCTGCCTACCCGCTGGCTCTATTGCGTCGCTCAATTTTTGGGGGACTTCTTTTCTTTCGGACCCTTTGCTTGTTGCTGCGCGCAATGTTTTGAGTGTGATGGGACTCGCAAATATTCGCTTATTGTCTTCCTTTTCTCCTCTTGGGTCCTTTTTCACTGCTTCTTCGTCAAAATGCGTGCATGCGCATTTTAAACAGCCCCTTTTTTCCATGAGAAGGCGAGTGAAAATATTGAGGAATTGCCTGCCATCCGTCCGGTGCGGAGCCCGGTCCAGACGCGGCCTCCCTCCAGACACTTCTCCCCGCCGCCGCTATTAGTTTTGCCCGTCCGCCCGGAGGGCCTGGGCCGGCCTGCCCCGCCCCGCCCCGCCCCGCCCCGCCCCGCCCCGCCCCGCCGCCGGCCAAACTGACGGATGGCTTCGGGAACGAAAGTGTCGAGATGATTCCTCGACTCTGACAGGACCATCAGCGGTGGGCAAAGAGCCACCATGCAGCCAGCACGCGGAGCACGGCGCGGCACCAGGCGGCACGGACAGGCGGGGCCGATGGGCGCGCCAGGCCAGCGAGTGGTGGCTGAAATATGTGCGTGTAAAGGGCTGGGCTGGCGTACATTTTTACTATTGCAATTTTATTGCAGAAGAACGGTATGGTTTGTTTTCATCGATAACTCCATAAAGTACTTGCATACGACGTCCGAAACTACCGAATAAGCTATAAGTTACCCAGGAAGAATTACTCTACGCAAGTTAAGGTGGCGCGGCGAAGTTTCTTTTCTAATTTCACTTTTTGTCATATACGTCTGCTTTGGTGACACCGCAGTGGAAAGACTCACGATTAGAGGGGTGACAATGAAAATTAAAAAAGAAGAGGGAACCGTACCGGACAATGGCGCCATTTCTCATAGCATGCGCGTCCTCCTCGCCTCCTTCCTCCTCCCTTTCGCTCTTTCCACCAGTTCGCCCGTCTCTTTCCCTCTTTCTCCTCTCTTCTCTTTTGTCGTCGCCCGGATTTGCATGTGGGTCTCACTTGACGATAATGAACACAATTACGACGTGGAATTCAAGACGTCTGCACCTCTTCCCCCCCTCTTCTCTGCGTCGTTCCGTCGGCGCGTTGCTGCCAAAACAATGTGTTAGCTTGAGAGTGCTGGGAAATCGAAAGTGGTCTCTCTCTCTCTCTCCTTCTCTCTCTCTGTGCAACGCGTTTCATTATCAAGATTCCTCTTCTTTTTCATCTCCCTTTTCTTTGCGGTCAGGTGTTATTTCCAATATGTGACGTGACGAACGAAATATAATTTCTCCGCTGATTTTCCCCGTCTTTCGCGTCCAGCGTTACTTGACCCACCGCACCTGCGGTGTGAGCCAGCGCGTGTGGTTACCGTCAACACATTACTACTTGCAAAAAATAAGTATCGTCGTAAAAGCAATTCCTCCAAATAATATATTACGTATCTCGGTGCATGGTGCATATGCATGTCTTGTCAAAACGGGCGACTAGATTCGCGTTTAGATCATTTCAATTTTTATTTTGGTTGCAAATCCTCAGATTTATTTTTTTCCAAAACTTTTAATTTTTTTGCATAGTCCGGATGTTGCAGGCAGCGTTGTGTGCGTGTGTGCCGGGAGAGGGCGACGCTGTACTTCCGGTCGCGACCCGCTCGGTTTGTTTTTCCTTCTCGGCGCGTTAGGCCCTCCCAGGCCAGCCTAGCCTAATGAGTGCCAGGGGGCGGGGCGGGGCGGGGCGGGTCAGGTCGGGCCTCCTGACCCGCCCACCGCTGCCCACGGGGTCGACGCCCCCCCGGGCTGGGCTGGGCTGCGCCCCAACGGCGACCAGCGAGAAACCCCTCCGTCGATTTGCTTGCTTGGGTTCACATAAGACAACCTGTATCAACACTGTAAATCAAAAGGTCAGACATCTTGCCCTATAAGGAGTGAGACATAACTGTCTGACCGAAAAAGGGTGATACTCCAATGTATGACCGAAAAATTGTGATATTCCAATGTACGACCGAAAAAAGGTGATACGTTCGATGTACGACCGATAAAAGGGTGATACACCGGTAAAGGATGATCCTTTTATAAGGAAATCAAGGGCCATACCCACTGATGTCTGACCTTTTTTCGGTCATACATTGGAGTATCACTTTTTTTGGGTCATACATTTGTGTACGACTTTTTTTCGGTGAGACTTAATGTATCACCGAAATTTGGTCAGATGTCTCACCACTTGATTTGTAGTGAACCTGTATGCTCTATTTTTTTAATGGCTTCCTTTTTCCATGTTGGTCTGGAAACTGTGCTTTCTGCAAATGCACGATCTCGGCAGAGCGAGGAAATTTACCGTATCGCTCTCCTGAGGGAGAGAATTCTCGCTCCACTACTGCGGGCAGTAACGTGTCGTCCCGTGAAAAACAAAATTTTGACGCGTGCGAGGAAGCGGCCTGGAGTGTGAGGCGGGCAGCTCCAGTCCTCCAGAGGGACTTCCCTTGGGGGTGTCTCTTGCGTCACTGACAGTGGGTGCCTTTGCGACGCGCGCAGCAGCAGCAGGCACACTAACTGTATTTGTACACCCAGAAAAGCATGTACTTGGATCATGCAAAATGTACTTGAATCGTGTGCAAAGTACTTGATGGTTTCAAGTACTATGTTCTTGAGTATTTGTGCTCAAATCAACCCCAATTTGTACTCAAATTGTTCCCCTTCGCGCTTAATGGAACTCATGTTCTTGGTTTAAGGCCGAATTGGGCTTGGATTCAGCGCCAAATTGTACTTGATATATTCAAGTACACGCTTTTCTGGGTGTATCTTTTATTTGTACAAAGTTAAACAATCAAATTTTTCACACAAATTTGTGCGGTGATTTGAACGATTTTGTACAAATTCATGCAGTTTTTCTCATAAATTTGTGTGAAAAGATATGTAGGATTAACTTTGCACGAACGTTTGCACAAAAACATACAAATACAGTTTGGGTGCAACGGGAATACCGCGCCGCCGCGGCGCTAAAAACGAGGAAATTTGAATTAAAAAGCGGAAAAAAGGACGTGGAAAGGTAGTGAATGTCATTCCCTATGTCGCTGCTGGGGCTAGACTGCGAACAACGTGTGTGTGTGTGTGTGTGGCGGAAATAAAGTCGTCGGCGGCGCAGTTTTGGCGCAGAATTACTCTCGAGTCACCGCCTTGCATCACTCTGCTCTGGCCGCGCGGCGCAGGCCGGCCTGCTATTCATTACTTTGCGTTATTCGCAGCGCTGAGGCGGGGCGCGGGGAAATTGGCGGGCAGCGATAAAAAATAGAGGGAGAGAGAGAGAGAGAGAGAGCAAGGCAAGGTAGTGACTCGGGGAGACAGAGACAGAAGGGGAAAGACTTTCGTTTTCATTGACGCGTGTGAGGCGCGGGGCGTCGCGGCGCGTCGCGCGAGGCTAGGCGGCGTCTCAACAGCGTCTGGGGAACGAAAAAAAAGAATTGTAGCCCGGCTGCAACAAGAAAGGCGGGAAATATAAAGGAGTCTTCTGTTTGTGCGGCCGGCCCGGGCGGCCGGTGTGTGTTTTTCTTTGTGCCTACGCCGCTGCGCCGCTGTTGTTGTATACCAACTGCCTGTGTTCAGCTTGGCCTGAGGATTTTTTAAAGTTTTTTTCTATTACAAATTACGACATAATTTGCAGTTTGTTTTCGGGGTACGTTACTTCTGTCGTGTGTGGCGGCTGAGAGCTGAAAAATGGCGGATACGCCCTAACTGTATTTGTATAATTTTGTGCAAACGTTCGTGCAAAGTTATACCTACATATCTTTTCACACAAATTTGTGCGAAAAAAAACTGCATGAATTTGTACAAATGTATGTACAAAATCGTTCAAATTGCCGCAAAAATTTGTGTGAAAAATTTGATTGTTTAACTTTGTACAAATAAAAGATACAAATACAGTTAGTGTGTACAGACAATGAATGAATGAGGCGTATAGTTCATTGAGCGGGCTTACTCATATCGGCGCTGCGGTTTCTGGGAGTGTAGGTCGGGGGGGGGCACCTCCGCGTGTGTGGTAGCCCCCGGCGCCCCCACCCCCCTCCCCCGCGGCCGGCTCGTGGGCGGCCTTTGGCCCGCGGTGCGCGCAGCGCGCATGCGCAGTAGATCAGATCAATTCGAGTCCATTGGGAAGTGCATGCATGCGGCCATCATCGTGCCACACCGGCAGAAATGGAGAGGAGAGAGAAGGAGGAGCGGGGGGAGGGGGGGGGGGGGGTCTGCGCCTCGCTTAGCCGCGGGGCGGCTCGTGTGTGGCCCGGCCGGGCCGCTGTGCGCAGGTCTGTAAAGTTACTGACGCGCGTCCGAGGGGGCAACCACTCCCCCTCCCCATCCTAGTGTACATGGGATTTACTGATTGCACAAGATTTCTCTCGGATTTTGAGAGATTTCTCTAAGGTTTCATGGGATTTCACAAGATTTATCTCAGATTTTATGAGATTTCATGAGATTTCACAAGAGTTCATAAGATTTCAATGAGATTTCATGAGATTTCTCAGTTAGATTTACAAGGATTTCATCGAGATTTCCGAGGATCTCATCGAGATTTCTGAGGATTTCATCGAGATTTCCGCAAGTTTGTACACAGGATTTCACGAGTGGTTGCCCCCTCGCGCGCGTCTCGCCGGTAGTACCCTTTTGAGCTTAATCCCAACTGTTACAGTCAGATCCCTCCCTCCCTCCGGCCGGGTCGCGCAGAACTTTCTTTTGCTTGCATTTATTTGCATCGACTGCGGTTTCGGCGTCACGCGGCGCTCAATCGCATCGCACGCGTAGACATTTGATCCCCAAGTCTACAGTTTATTCAGCGGGCTGTCCTGCTGTTGCGCTTACAGCCCAAGGGCCTAGATTGGGAGGCTCCGGCCGAAGAAGGGAGAGGGAGAGAGAGGGAGGAGGACGGAAGGTCGTAAAAAACTGACATGCAGGCATGACAGACAGGCGGCTGACAGACGGATGACAGACGCGAGAGGCTTAGTGGATGCTGGACATATTAACATGGCGAAAGGAAAGGAGGTGGCGTAGCGTGGCGGGCTGTAGTGGAGGGAGGGAGGGAACTACTCGGCGGCCGTTTTCTGACCGAAAAGACTTCTCTCTTTTACTCTCATTTAGAACCTTATTAGTGAAAAAGATTGCTCCGGCTCGTATCAGAGTCTGCTTGCGTTCAGATTTATTTATATTCTCGCGCCGTTGTATATTGTTTCCTGTGTCCGGTCTGGACAGCTGGCTCCTTCTTGCACGAGGATGCCCTTTGCTGGACGTGGTCTTTCTCTCTCCCTCTCTGTCTGCAAAGGGCTTACCTATACAAGGAAGGGCTTGACGCAGTGTCTGTCGGTCTCCTGTCACCACCCCGGGTTAATTGCTCCGGTTTTCTTCTGCTCCTCGCTTCTCACTCTACGTCTACTCCCGTCTCTTCTTCTCAGGGCCGTCGAAGCATGCCGCCTCCTGTTCAACGATAGCAGTTCAGTCTGCTGGGTTAAAAACGGTCAGAGTGCATAGACGGACCGCAGCGATCCTCTTGTTGTTGTTGTTGTCGGCGATCGTCTCCAGACTAAGTACTGCTGGAGTGCCGACGGCGCGCGCTGGAGAAAGGGGGGCTGGAGGGGGGAGTACGCGCCAGTACCCTGAGCTCGTGCCAAGACAGTGTCAAGTGCATGGGAATGTTTCGCCATCGGCATGCGCACCCGGCTCTTAACATTATTTCTTTTTGCGCCTGTCTTTGATTCTACATGCGCGTGTTAGAAATCACATTCGTTATACACTAAAAGTCTCGTCCCATTTATGTGACAAACTCTGCTCTTTACGCAAGCATTATTGTGTGGCTTTAAAACAATTTAAAAAAAAAATAAGTTTACAGCGTGTCACACTTAAACCAAATTGTCATGTGACGATAAATATTGCCACGAATATTTCGTCACAAGAGCTGTGATGAAACAGTTGTCACATGACATACGTTTGGTAACTCGACATGAATCTTTCGTCACAGGACATGAATCTTTCTTCACATGACATGAATATTTCGTCACAGGACATGAATCTTTCGTCACATGACATGAATCTTTCGTCACCTTGTGATAAACCATTTGTCATGTGACGAACCTTTCAAAAGTAAAATTTAGCACTGACTTTGTCGTAGTGTGACGACTTAAAAGTTTACAGTGCAGGAGGATTGCACTAATCGGTTTGCGCAGCGCGGAGGATACACGTGAGAAGAGCAGAGGAGATCGGAGGGCCGGGCCGGGCCCGGCGCGTCTGTCGTGAAAAACCGGGAAAGTGAGACTGGACGAGTGAAGTGGGGAGAGTGTGGGAATGAGAATCAAGGCCGGAGTAGCGCTCGGCTCGGCTCGGCTCGGTCAGAGGGTAAACGACAAGGGAGGGGGGTACTGACGTGGGAGGGGAGCTAGGCGACGAGCTCCTTGTGTATCTTTGGGAGACCGGCCGCGCGCGCGCGCGAGCGAGTTCAACGCCTTCGTCGGCTAGAGGAGGCGTTCCCGCGGGCAAATGTTGTTGTGCACAGCGCGAAAATTTGTAAATAAATAGATAAATAAAATCGAAGCCTGTAAACGGCACGTGGTTTTTACCGTGCGCTGGGGACCTGCCACTGGGTAGGGAGAGTGGCGCTTTGGCTCTCTCTCTCTCTCTGTCTCTCTCTCTCTCTCTCTCTCTCTCTCTCTCTCTCTCTCTCTCTCTCTCTCTCTCTCTCATCTTATCCTCAGACCGACGGTAATGAAGTGCTAGAGGATGGTAATAGAGACCCCCGCTGATAGAGTCCTGTCTCTTTAGGCGGCGCCCTCCCGCCCCATCAGGCTGGCCACTGATCAGCGGCAGAGCCAAGATTGTGAGAGATAGGTTAGGAGCGGAGGAACTATGTCCCTCAACGGCCCTGCCTGACTCGGCAAGCAGGGACGTAAAACTGGTTCAGACCAACAAATTACCGACTGGGTGTCTGTTTGCGGTGACGTATGTCGAGCGGATGGCGGGGCGGGACGGGGCGAGGCGGGGCGAGCGCTCTCCTGGTGACAGCCAAGCAACGTCCAGCAGCGAGGTAAAAGCTAGACGTGGAAGAGAATGAGGGGAAAGAAAAACATGACGTAAAATAGTGACACATGCGGCACTTTCACCCCGATACTGTCCACTCACTAGGCGTGGAAGTGAACAGGGTCGAATTTTCCTCATTTGTCAGACTCCAGTACTTTACGAATAGTTTTCTATGCAGAGCTAGATTTTTCGGACGCGTATAGAACAGGGCTCTTTCAGTCCGGCACATCTGGTCAGGGGCGGGTTTAAGTCCGTATGGCGGGAGGGACGATGAGGTTTGGGTTGCCTACATACAGGGGTTTTTCACCTCAACTTGCCTACCTTTCAGGCGGCCTTTAGGGGCTGACGGTGGGGCGATCACCCCCCCCCCCCTACCTCCCCCCTTAAAACCACCACTGCATCTGGTACTTCCTTGTCTTCTGCAGTCGTACTAATTTACCTCTTAAGCGGAGACTTCTACGCATGGTAGCACAAGAGAGCTCGCACGTGGGCGGGAGGGAGAGAGAGAGAGAGGCAGAGGCCGAGGTGAAAATAGCAAATGCTGGTCTGCGCACCCTGGCGGCTCATTTTCTGTTTGTTATTCCTTCCTAAATTCTGTGTAGTTCATGAGGTGTGAGCAAGAGTAAGAAAAGGGAAGCCGAGCGAGAGTCTGTTAAATGCTCGTGCCGCCTCTTTTTTTTTCGTCCCTTCGTGCCTTCTGGATTAGCACAGTTGGTTGTGTCGGAGTGCGTAGCGTTTAATCCCCCCCCCCCCCCGCCCCCTCTGCTAATGCACCGTGACGCCGCGCCGCCCGGTGGCGCCACCGTAGGGCCAACCCCTCTTAGCTCACCCCCTCTCTCTCTCTCCTCTCTCTCTCTCTCCCTCTCTCTCTCTTTACCTCCCCTCTTTTCCTCTCTTTCACTACCTCCTACACTCTTTTTTTCTTCTCTCACTTCTCTTATCCTTTCCCTTTTCCTAGCAAACGACTTCTGTTCTCACGATTTAGCCCATTTCCCACTAGTGGCTGCTGGCAGTGAACCTGCGGCCGGCCTGGGCGGCTACAGTGGTCGCAGTGTTTCTTCCTCTCCTTGTCCTGCCCGCAGGCGTTATACCAGGAGCGGCTCGAAACAAGGCAGCATGGAGTCTGTAACACAACTCTATTAAGCAGGTTGCGTCTTCTTCTACTTCGAGGCCAAAGTGCGCGATTAACATTTTTTTTTTCCAAGGGAAAGTATGCAGAACGTATTGTTCATCTTACCCTTATGCACTTTGTTGTGCATAAGCCTTGCAGGATTTTAAGCAACCATAACTATGGACAATTTTTTCTGCATAAATATGCTTAACTCTGTCCCTTATGCCCAAATTTGTGCATATTTATGTACAATGTGTGCATAGAGCATAGTTATGCATAAAACTTTGTGCATAACTATGGTTGTATATAATCGTGCATAACGATGCCAAAATCATGCATCAGGATTTAGTGTGTAGACGCGACAAGAGCGTTGCAGAGGAAGGGGTGCTTCCCTCTCTTTTGGGACTCAATATGCCAAATAACCGCGGTAACGTCATCTGCTGCAACCGGCCACCATACAGGACACTTTTGACTCTTGCCCTTATTGCCTCACGGAATATCTTCAATTGTACCTCCACCACATAGACTTTGTTATCAGCTCTCCTCCCCTGTCTGTTTTCTTCCCTTTTCTCCTCTTTTCTTCATCCCTTCCTTCCCCCCGGTTGTCACTGCTGGGGAGAGAGGGGCCCGCGCCGCGCGCGCGGAGTCGCGTGGTTAAGACTCTCCTGCCGACCCGTCGGTGCCCTACCGATTCCTGGCTATTAGCCGGGGCCCGCCGGTCGTGGCGGGGCGGGGCGGGGCGGGGCGGGGCGGGGCGGGGCGGGACTAGCCACTCAGGATGTTGCACCAAGCCCGGCGCGGCTCGGCTGTCCGAGATGATCGCCGTCTACCGTCGTGAGAAGCCCCCCGCCGCCACCGCCGCCAAGCGGCCAAGACCCTGCAAGGAAAAAAAAGAAATACCTCCTTCACACTTTTTGCTATTAAAGGGGCTCCCCTAGAGTTCTTGGTCCCTCTTTTCCTCTCTTCCCTCTAGCCCATTACTCCCCCCCCCTCCCTCTCTCTTCTCCACTCCCTCTCTCTCCCCCGCTCTCCCTCTCTCTCTTTCTCTCTCCTCCTCACTCCCCTCCCCCCACTCTGTCTCAAGCAGTGCAAGCCTGTTCAGCCACGATAGGGGAAATATCAGACACACAAGGCGGAACTTTCATTATTGTGCCCATGTACGGGTGGGCAGTAATGCGTACGCTTCGTCGGAAGTACACTGCAAAATGGGGGAAAAAACTGAAGACTATTCAAATTATGTAACAATAACGAGGATGTGAAAATATGACTTTTTTTTTCTAAGAATTTACAATGGGGTATCTTTACATTTGAATTCAAGAACCTGAATACATGCCAAAGTTTTGCCCAGCAGTGTAGGGGACAGGTTGACGGATTGGCCGCACATACCGACCTGATCCTCGCTGCCCAACCCGTCTGTGGATGCCGGATGCCGCGGGATGTCCAGCTGTCCACCTGGACGCCGCTGTGTAAGAGAGGGAGAGAAAGGACAGAGAGAGAGAGAGAGAGAGAGAGAGAGAGAGAGAGAGAGAGAGAGAGAGAGAGAGAGGGGGAGAGAGAGAGAGAGAGAGAGGGCATGTATGAGAGCAGGGACGAGCAGACGCCCTGCTACGCGTCACACAAAATATTGACGTAAGGGTCGGTGCAGGTGAAAGCCACAGAGCAGCTACAGTACAACGCACCGACCCCACCCACACGTTGTGTATGTGCACGTGCCTTACATGAGCCGGTGCCTGCACGTGCGTGTGTGTGTGTGTGTGTGTGCACACGTGTGTATCTGTGATCAAGCGTCCTCATGCATGTTTATTGGAGAGCTTGTGCAGGCGCGCTTTGTTATTGTCGTGGCATGCTCAGACTGCCAAAGTGGCATCGCCGCTCACTACCGCCCCGGCCCGCCCCGCCCCGCCCCGCCGCTCTCCATCCTTTCAGTCAGGTACAAGGCACCCGCGGCACTGAATAATCTTTTTACCCCCCGCCCATTTCTACTTTTGTCAGTCTTCTGCAGCTGTTCAATTTTTTCTTCTTTCACGCAACTGACATTTTCTTATTTTACTAGTTTTTTTTTTCTTTCCGTGTGTACAGCATTATACTTACATCCGCGTAATCCTGCTGCTATTAAAAGCAGAACCAGTACAGTAGCGAGTGCGTGTCGCTGACATTGCTCCAGTGCTTGGCGCCGGGCCGGGCGGGGCCGGTCTGACCTTGGCTGTGCTGTCCTGTGCTCTCCGCGTGCAGCCCTGCTCGGCTCGGCCCGCCCCGGGACTCTCACTGTGCGCATCGCACGCCCGCCGCGCCACGCCACGCCACGCCACGCAGCGCTCTCTACAAGAGATCGGCTCGTCTTTCACACGAATAATGGGGCAACAGAGGAAAAAAATTAAATGGCTTTTTTTTTTTCAAACTTATTAAGCTCTTCGAAAAAAGAAGAAAAAACAGGTATAGTACGATATTTGTCATAATCATGGATCTGCAGCAAAAATTACGCTTAGTTTTATGTTTGAGAATAGATGACGCGAATTAGCCTGGTGTGTGTAAGCCAGCCACTTGGAGTAAGGCCCTGCCCTGCCCTCGCAGCCAGCACGTCCGCTCTGTTTGGCGAGTGCGGTCATTCATCATGGGGCCTCGGCCTCAGTGATTCAGCGGAGTGGCGGGGCGGGGCGGGGCGGGGCGGGGCGGGGCGGGGCGGGGCGGGGCGGGGCGCCTTACTTCCCATCACGTTCGCCGGGTTATCAAAGGGAACTCCACACGTCAAACTCGTGCAATTAGGGCTGCACCGTGTTAGTATTCAACACGTTCCGTCTCTCGCTCGCGCTCTCTCTCTCTCTCTCGCTCTCTCGCTCTCTCTACTCTGCCTTCCTCTGCCTCTCTCACGTCAGGGCGTTCTGAGGGATCAAAGCTTATTCACGGTGTTAGCTGCCGCGCGTGTTGGTCCCCGCGCTCGTGCTCGAGAGAGAGAGAGAGAGAGAGAGAGAGAGAGAGAGAGAGAGAGAGAGAGAGAAGCAGTGCTGCCGCTCCAGCCAGCGCGGGTGCAGTTCGCATACAGAGGGAAACAGGTTCCCCCGGCCTGGCAGAGCTTTGCTGTGAATCAATTAATTTCTTTCCCGTACCTCCGCCCGCCCCCGCGCTGGCTGCCGCTAATTCGTAGACGTTCCTTCCAATTCCCTTTGTTGTTTGAACAACATTTTCGTTTCCTTCGTCTTTAATTATTTTCCTTCCCAGCACTGCCAAGGATAGTCCATTCATTAGTTAAGGTCCATTTTGAGGCACTTTAGACGTCCCCTTTTCATTGGCAGCTTAAGCTGGATGAATGTTGGCCCATGACGAGACCCCGTGGAGCCTGTGACCTGACCCGGGTCGGGCCCGGACGGCCCGGCCGCTCCGCCTCCCATGACGCGGCCCATATGCTCATGGCTGATTAGCCAGAACGACTGCTTTCCCAAAGTGGCTGTCAAAAGCACACCTGCACACGCCAGGGGCCTATCTCAAGCGGGGCGGAGCTCGGCTGGCGCTTATGACGGATGGTTAAAAGTTACTCTGAATAAACGCCACATCTAATGGCAGTGGTGCTGAAGAGCTCTAAAATGCTATTCATTTTCATGTATCTTGCGGGGACAGGTCTCTCAGGTTGCTGCCGACTAATGTCGACCACCGACAACCCTTTCTCTCTTTCTCTCCCACAAAACACGCTAAATAGGCCGCAAATACTCATCTACATGTACAGACGTTACCCAAATGCCTTTTCATTTTATCTTCCGTATTTCGTCGCGTTCAGGCCGGTGGAACGACGTCACCGTCACTGTGACGAACAGCACAATACAGTCGTTCCTGGAAGTCGATCTCACGTGCAGCGCGCAGCACATGTCAAGCAGTGGAGGGCCCTGCCCTGCCCAGCCTGCCGGCCTCCTCGGCCATGGCGAGCACTCCGAAACCACTTCTTTGTGCGAACAAAATAATTTCGCCCCGCACTGTTAAATTTTAAGTCGTCACATTACGACAAAGTCAGTGCTAAATTTTACTTTTGAACGGTTCGTCACATGACAAACGGTTCATCACGGTGTGACGAAAGATTCATGTCATGTGACGAAAAATTCATGTCAAGTGACGAAAGATTCACGTCATGTGACGAAAAATTCATGTCAAGTGACGAAATATATGTCATGTGACGACTGTTTCATCACAGTGCATGTGACGAAATATTCGTAGCAATATTTATTGTCACATGACAATTCGGTTTAACAGTGCGGTAATTAACGAAATTTTAGTAGTAACAAAATAAAAGTTTTCGTCAGCTTAACTAAATTGGCCAATTAAAAAAAAATTGAAAAAAGTAAAATTTGTTGTCGTCCCAACAAAAATTTGGCTTTGATTTCAGGAAGGAAAGATTTTCGTTAAGGGAAATAAAATTTCTTTCTGCCAAAGAAGCGTTTTTTTTCTAAGCGAGGAGCGCTTGCTGAGAGCCTCCGCTGCGGTCCCTCCCGCCCCTTCCTCGCCTCGCCTCGCCTCGCCTCGCCTCCTGGGGGCGCTGGACCGCGGCGCGGCGCGCGCCTGGCGGGCAGGGCGGGCAGCCGCTGGAAGCTGATCCGGCTGTCAATGGACTGTCACGCGATCAGCGCCCGCCGATCTTGCTTTTTTTTTTTTTTTTTTTTCTCCATCGCTGCAGAAGCGTGGCGACGCTGCCAGTGACGGTAAGCGGCCCGACCGCGTCATGTCACGCACGTGTATGCTCAACAGCGTCTCGCGGCGAAGTACCTGCTGCCTGAAAACCACGCGGACTTTCGTAGTTATACTGTACCGCCTGCACGGGTGCGGGCGGGCTGCATACTCGCACGGGGCCGTAAGGCGCCTCGGTGAGCGACGATAGGCAAGCAAGCCCGCGCGCACGCCTGCCTGCATGCGGTACAGTATTACAACTACGCAACTGCGCGGGTTTTTTTCAGCCACCTGGTATACTTATACTATGACATCACTCTCAGACCTGTGCTGATTTTTTTCCTAGTAAACCCCTACGTTTTTACGCAGCAGCATTACTGACTTATTTGTTAGTTATTCTGTACAGTTTTGTATGTAACTTACTGATGAAACAAGAAATTGTCAGTGATGCAAAAAGGAATTAGTGCGAACAACTGATGAAAAAAGTTGTTGGTAGCTTAAAAAGGTTTTGAAGCAGCAGCAATACTGACGAAGGGGTCCAAAAATCAGTAACGGGCTGAGGGTGCAGACAGCTATTTTTGTTGTTTTTCGCGGTGTACGTTTTGGCGACCGCAGTTCGTTACGCGAGCCAGCCGGCCGGGAGCACACCCCACACCCGTCCGCCCGCCCGCAGCCCCCAGGGCCATTCTGCAAGCCAGACGCGCATCTCTGCAAGGCAATGTGGGTAGCGGACCTGGTGACGTCCCGGCGAGACACCCCCATAAGGACAGGCTCATCACCAACCACACCCAACTCTCTCTCTCTCTCTCTCTCTCTCTCTCTCTCTCTCTCTCTCTCTCTCTCTCTCTCTCTCTCTCTCTCTCTCTCTCTCTCTCTCTCTCTCTCTCTCTCTCTCTCACCCCATAACACCCTGATGCAGAACAATGTGACTGTGATTGACAGCTCTGTCCGGACTGGTGCCGAGCCTGCTGGCTCATATGTTGCATATCACGGCCATGCCCATAACCCTTCCTTATTGTGCTGCGCTGTGTGTGTGTGTGTGTGTGTGTGTTTGTTTGCGTGCTCAGCGTGTGGCCGCTAGTGATGCCGGCTCCCGATAGCGGACGGAACGCCCTCGATAGCATCGGCGCGGGGTCGCGTCGCGTCGCGCGTTCATTTAGCGGAGATTGTTCTTTCCAGCCCCGAGGCGCTGTTTTCACACTGCCAGCAATTTCCACGGTAATTTCTACGGTTTTTCCCGTAAATTTTTTACCACGTCTGGACCGTTTTTAGTGGGTACGGGACGTCCGTAGTACGTACGACCGTACTGCCTTTAATTTAACTTATTTCGAAGTTTGCAGAAACTTAACTACGGAATTGATCACGGAAAACACCGTATTTTTAAGATACGGCTGTTCCGTAATCAAACAAAACGGATTTTACCGTAGTATCTGTGGAATTGGGTACGGGATTTTTAACAGTGCACGACACGCGCGCGATAAGGCCGTGTTTGAGGCGTGCGTTTATTATTCTCGTTGTTATTGAAGATCGAAAGTATGGAGGCAGCAGCGCGGTGCCGCACCCCCTGCGAGTCCTTGACCGAGTCCTTGCCAGCGGGCGGGGCGGGGTGGGGCGGGGCGGGGCGGGGCGGGGCGGGGCGGGGCGGAGCGGGGTGGGGCGGGGCGGGGCGGGGCGGGGCGGAGGAAGAGCACAGCCGCAGCCGCCCAGCCCAGCCTAGCCTCGCTGCAGGTGGTTCTCTGCTGGTCCCTGCGGCTAGCCGGCCCTGGGCCCGGCCCATAGCAGAGGCATTGCGCGGATAGAATGATCACTTTCCCTGCAATTGCAGTTAATCTGGTGGATAGGAAGGAGCGGCGCCGCGCTGGAGGGGGGGGGGGGCGAGGCGCCGGGGAGTTCCCCGATGTGAGGAAAACGCAGGCATGACAGGCGCGCCGCCGCCACCGCAGGGCAGGGCAGGGCAGGGCTAGGTTCAGCAGCCCGGCGCGGCGCACAGAGAAATCGACAAAACTTTTTCCTTGTCTTTAGACTTTTCGTACATTTATGACTTTTTGTATCTAATTGTATCAGAACATTCTACAGGGTACGTAGAGGGCGTTTCTTGTTTCCGGTTGGTGGCAGTCGTCGGCACACTGTGTGTGTGTGTGTGTGTGTTGATCGGCACTGCTTTGACCTCACCTCACACAGTAGCGGCTACCGGTGTGGGTCTGTCTGTCTGTCTGTCTGTCCGCCTCCGCCCGCTCTGTCCGCCCGCCCCGACAGCGACACCCTCCACGCGTGAAAGTGCGAGACACGGCACACTGCTCCGCCCGCGACCGTCACACCCGCGCGATAAACGGTTATTATACACTTGTGCCCCCGCCCGCCCGACCGGCCCTCGCTCACTCGCTCACCTCTCTTCCTGCTCGCTCGCACTCGCTCACTCGTCATACCTCTTGCTCGCTCACTCGTCATACCTCTTGCTCGCTCACTCGTCATACCTCTTGCTCGCTCGCGCGCGCTCCCACACCTCGTCTCTCACCGGACAGGACACCGCGCGGTATCTCATTACCCGATCAAACGCGACCAGCAGTTTTGAATAAAGATTGCGTAGCGTACGCGCGATCGGATTGGCGGGACTGTAATTACTAGACTGGCGGGGACATAATTATTGGGATTGTGAAATCTGTTCGGCCGGCGAGGGCGAGTCGAGCTATGAGGAGGAGGGAAAAAAAAGTAAAACGCCGGTCAGTGAGAGAGTGACATAGAGACAGCCCTGCCCTGCCCTGCCCTGCCCTCCGGACGGCCGAGATGAGGTCCAGACACGCGGACTCGCCGGCCGGCCGGCAGACAGACAGACAGACAGACGGACTGACTGAGGTCCACGCACGCATCGGGGCGGTCCGGATAAATGGTTCGGTTTGCGGTAGAAAGTCAAGTAGGATGTGTAGCTCTGCTAAGTGTGTGTGTGTGTGTGACTGGCTGTGTGGAGAGAGAGAGAGAGAGAGAGAGAGAGAGAGAGAGAGAGAGAGAGAGAGAGAGAGAGAGAGAGAGAGAGTCTACGGCTACGGCCAGGCGGTTAGGTACATTGACTGACAAACTCGCTTGCCTGCGAATGCTGCTTCTATGGAGGGCCGATCGATACAGTGTCCGTATCACCGTACCATTCGATGTGGCCGAGCACATACGTAGTCCGGAAACACACACACACACACATACATACACACACCACTGAACTCTTCGTAAACTCGAACGTTGCAGCAGCCGATGCAATCTGATCAGATAAGGGCAAACGATATTAAGTGCTTTGTCTATTAGAAGGGGGATGAAAACTAATCGTACCAATTTCCATTGCTTTAAATACTTTCTTGAATTACTGTCACACACGCCCGCACACGCTCGCACACGCCCGCACACGCCCGCACACGCCCGCACACGCCCGCACACGCTCGCACACGCTCATACACGCCCGCACACGCTCGCACACGCTCGCACACGCTCGCACACTTATACAGTCGATAGCCGCTTTTGCGCTCCATAGAGAAAGTGCACCGGCATATCCCCTTGGGCTTCGCTATCATAAATGGTGCCGGTTGTGTCCTGTGCGGGGGGGGGGGGGCGGTGACATGATGTAATCTCGAGTGCCCCTCCCCCCGCGGAGCGCCCCGCTCAGAAGAGGCAACCTTTGGCCCGCTGGCAGGCAGGCAGCAGAGTCGTCTCGTCACACTGGCTGCAAATCACAGTGATTGCTCCGCTCCGCTCCGGCCAGCGTTACTTGCTTGCCGCGCTCATCTCAGCCTACTCCTTGGCGCGGGCGGTGAGTCGGCGGCGGGGTGCTGTCCGCAGCGCAGTGCGGTCGTTAGCGTGCGGCACGCGGCACACGGCACGCGCTAATCGGCACACGGCACGCGGCGCGCGGCACACGGCACGCGGCACGCGGCACGCGGCACGCGGCACGCGGCACGCGGCACGCGGCACGCGGCACGCGGCACGCGGCGCGCCCCCAGCTCTCCCGCACGCAGCGGTGTCGCTCGCGTCGCCCTCTCTGCTCCACCCCGCGCCCTGAGGGAGCGCCTGGGAGGTAGGCCGCCCCGTCAGACAGGCGTGCGCGGCGGGCCGGCCTACCCCCGCAGGGGCTCTACACTGTAATCAAAAGTGGGCTTCTTAACGATGCATCTAAAAGTGTTCAACACTGTGCTCAACAATTGTAAGTGTGTGTCAGTTGAACACTTTTGATCACAGTGTAGTGGCTCCCTCCATCCCGCGCCCTGAGGGAGCGCCGTGGGGGTAGGCCGCCCCGTCAGACAGGCGTGCGCGGCGGGCCGGCCTACCCCCGCAGGGGCGCTAGTGGCTCCCCGCGCCCAGCCCCGGCCGCTGATGACGCGATGTCGCTCTGGGAGCGTGCGAGAGAGACCGCGGCGTGTGTGGGAGAGAGAGAGACGCGGGGGGACTAGCCGGCCTGAGCCGGCCTGTTCCGCAGGAAATGAACTCGCCATGAAAGTAAAATGTGAAATTAATGTCCTGGGCGGGGCGGGGCGGGGCCCCTGGCCGGGCCGGGCTGGAGACACCAGCCAACTAGTTGCTGTGCACACAGTCACGCGCCCCCGCCCCGCCCCGCCCCGCTCCGCAGAACGGACCGCGCTCGCAATTTCACCGTGGAATTCGCCTTATTCATATTTCCCTTACTTCCGCTTGAGAAAGCAGAAAATAATGGCAATATACACCACGTGGTCGAGGCGAGTCACCTCCGTCAAAAAGTGAGGTTCCTGCACCTCACACTGCAATGCGATCCACCTTATTTTTTCTTTCTTTCTTTCAAAAATTCAGGGCGGGCCAGCAGAGAGTGAACCCTATACCGCCCTATACTGTACACCCCCGCGAGCGTCCTGCACGATAAATATTGCTACGAATATTTCGTCACAAGAGCTGTGATGAAACAGTCGTCACATGACATACATTTCGCCACTTAACATGAATCTTTCGTCACATGACATGAATCTTTCGTCACACTGTGATGAACCATTTGTCATGTGACGAACCCGACGAACCTTACAAAAGTATAATTTAGCACTGACTTTGTCGTAATGTGACGACTTAAAATTTTACAGTGTGGGAAGAAGGTAGAGGGAGATAAGGGGAGAAAGAGAGAAGATCACGACCCTCGTGTAACCTAGACCAGAGCCAGCATGAGAGGCCCGGTCCGGAGGGACCCACACAGGCGATGCGGTGACCTTTAGCGCCCATGCGGCCGCAGCGGGCAGCGGGCCGGGCCGCACTCTCCACTCGGACACATCCGGACAGACAGACAGACAGACAGACAGACAGACAGACAGACAGACAGACAGACAGACGGGCCTGGCAGGCGGACGGACTCGACCGCAGATTGTCTCGCATAACTACAAATAGTCGCAGTGCCCTCCTCCCTCCCTCCCGCGCCACCTCCTCAGGATAAAGACGTATCGTGAGCATTCCAACTCCCATAAAGATAATTTATAGCGCCGCCTGGCCTGGCAGCGGAGGGCCCTGGCGAGGGTGTGGCATGGCGAGGGGGGGGGGCACCGCGTGTAAGACATGCAGTACCGCCATGAACGCGTTGTTTCCCTTTTTTTTTTGTTTGCTCAATCTTGTTTTATACACGGTAAAAACAATGCCTGGTTTTTTAAGGAAAAAAAGGAAAACTTTGAGGAACTTCCATAATTTGAAGGAACCTACTCAGATATTGAGTAAGTCACCTTAAAACTTGAGGGAAATTCCCACATTTTTTGAGATGATTTCCTCAAAATCTAAAAGTGGTTCCCTCAAAATTATGGAAGTTCCTCAAAGTTTGCCCTTTTCCCTCAAATTATCAGAAACAGTTTTTACCGTGTAGTTTGCAGTCCTTCCTTTCTTCTTCTTCTTCTTCTTCTTCTTCTTCTTCTTCTTCTTCTTCTTCTTCTTCTTCTTCTTCTTCTTCTTCTCCTTCCCCTTCCTCTTCTTCCTGCCATTCCTGCGCTTGATTCGGCCGCTTATTATCGCCACGGCTGTTGATGTTCCGGGTAGCACCCTCCTGTGCAGCCAGTCCGGTGGTAATGAGGCGGACCGGGCTGGACAGGACAGGGTCTATCGCACCGGCCAGCGGCCGGCCACTGGTCCGGTCCGGTCCCCACGCCACGCCGCGCCACGCCACGCCACGCCGCGCCACGCCGCGCCACGCCACGCCACGCCACGCCGCGCCACGCCACGCCACGCCGCGGTGCAGCGGGCTGGAACAGGTAGCCACGCGCCGCCGCAGCCAACCTCCACGAGGAGTCAATTGATGGCACTTAGGTTACAGCCGATGTTCACGTCGCGCGCCCGGCACCGGGCACCGGGCACCACTACTCTTTACGCGCGACGACGTATTTTCGTTACCTAATAGTTACTTTCGGAAGGAAAAAAGAATAGGAGATTTGTTCAATTTTAGCTTCAGCCGTTGCTGTGTTTGTTTGTCACTCATACGAGAAGTGGTTTAGAATGAGTTTTATCTAGTCTTACTGTCAATACGGTTCAAAAAGGAGGAAGAGTTAATTTTTTGACATCGAGATACATGCATTTTGTGTTGGAGGGAGGATGAAAGATCGTGTGTTTCAGGTTCTTGAGGTAGCGCCTGGTCGTTAGGCAACAGTAGTGCAGCTCCACTGGGCGGGTGGCCTACCCTCTGGTTGGCAGGGGCTGAGCAGATCAGCAGATGCTGTTCATCAGGCGGTGCAGGCGGTTGTTAACCTGGTGTTGGTCTCATGTTTGGTTGTGGTAACGTTTTACTCCCGATTAGTGAAGGGCATCAGGGATTTCAGGCTTCTGAAAATAGATGTTATGTTCATGCGAAGTTTGAATTGGTACACGTCAGGTATACGCATCATACACTGGAAAATCAAAGGTGCTAAGTCCTACCTTTAAAAGGCACTAACAAAATTTAGTGCCTTTGGAAATGCACTAAGATTTAGTGCCCCAGGAAAGGCACTAAATTGTGTTAGTGCCTTTTAAAGGCAGGACTAAGCACTTTTAGCTGACTAGCTGCGTATACTCCATACAAATTTAGTGCCTCTGCAAAGGCACTAAGATTTAGTGCCCCAGGAAAGGCACCAAACTTAGCACTTGATTTTAGCACCCAAGGAAAGGCGTTGCTTAGCACCTTTGTTTTTCCGGTGTAGTTTTATCTAAAAAGAAACTTTTAGAAGCCATTGAAGAGTTGTTTCGATGAACCGATTACTAGACTACTCGTTTGTTAATAGAATCCGGAAGCTTTCAGCTGGGACCTGCGCCGCATGCTGCATATCTTGATGTATCACCCCCTGCTATGCTATTACAGCCTCTCTCGCGCTCTCGTTACAGTTTGGCGCGTAAGGCTTGGCACGTGGCCCTGGCCGCGGCCGCCCTGCCCTGCGCAGCTCAGTGTTACGTAAGGGTGGCGATGGACCGGGAGCGCGATCACTTACAGAAACAAAACGAATTCCGACCAACTAACTCACAGCAAACCAACTCAGTAAGGGAAAAGCTGGATGAAAAGACTAATCAAAACGTTGGCCCTCCTGCATGGAAGGCTGTCCAGAGCACATCGTCGAGATCGGGATTGCATAATTGCCTCTCTTTTCGTGAACAATACTTACATATCGATCCGACGCATGACTTTTATTGTTTCGGAGACCAGTAATGCAATAATTTTGTATAAGAGTAGTGAGGCGATAAACCTATCAATACATCTTCTCTTCATTTTTTTGGCCGCGTCGAACAAAGTGATTCGTCGTTTATTGGTCAGACAAATACGGAGAAAGTTAATTAGGTGCGATCCATGCCCTGGGCGAGCCCGGCCCGTGGGGCTCGACCCGCCGAAGGATTAGCGAGGGAGGCGGGGCGGGGTGGGGCGTGGCGTGGCGGGGCGGGGCGGGGTGAGGCTGCTCCCGGCGGCCAGGGCCGAGGAGGACTGGCTCCGAGTTCTCGATGGTGGTCTTCGATTGAGCGATTAATTAATTGGCCGAGCAATGTATTCATTAACTCCAAGTCGGTAGAATGTTTTTGCCTGATATTTCAAAAAGGTTAGGTGTGTGCTGCGTGCGCGCGGAGGAGGAGTGAAGAGAGAATGTGTGTGAGAGGCGGGGCGGGGTGGGGCGGGGCGGGGCGGGGCGGGGCGGGGCGGGGCGCGGGTCCGGTCCTCCAAAGGCCATAAACTTGTCGCCTGTTCGCCTGGGGAACTTTCATCTCTTTCGTTCCAAAACTATAAAATGACTGGCTTCTGCCACTTTGCCCCAATGAATCTTTGACGCTTTCACACACCTGCAGAATAAACACGGCGGGGCTGGCCGGGCCGCGCCGGCCGCAGCCCACGTGCGTGTAATTGGCCCAACTAATAGGCCGTCAGTGGGCATGCCGTCCTGCCTGCAGAGGGTTAATGGCCGGTACTGTTCTACGCAAACTTATTCGCTACGCAACAAGTGAGTCACTGTTAAGAATTACAACAAATTGCTACAGGATTTTTTTTCATAGTGCTATAAGGACGTTGCTGATATGACGGATGGGTACACGGTCACGATGAGAAATACAAACATTCGATTTATATTTTAGCACACATGTATTCCAAAGATCCGCTAATGTGCCAAGCTACTCTGTATCACTGCGTGCGTGCGCACAGTGCGCGGGCGCGAGCAATATTGTGTCTTTTAGGGCCCATTCATACGGCCGGGCCGGCGCGGCAGGCTGCGCGCCCCGCCCCGCCTCGCCCCGCCTCGCCCCGCCTCACCCCGCCTCACCCCGCCCGGCCCCGCACGGTCCGTACGCACAGCCAGTGCAGCGCACCTGCACTGCCGGTGGGAATGGCCGCCCCACCCGTTTAGATCTCCCCTCGAGATGGCGCGCCGCCCCGCCCCGCCCCGCCCCGCCCCGCCCCGCCCCGCCCGCGCCGATGAGATTAGCGAGACGAGTTCGATTTGTGCGACCATTTTCTGCCTCCTCTCTGGTCCGCGGCGCGGGGCGGTGCGGGGCGGCGCGTTACCGCGAGGATCAGCTGATCTGAGCTGAGCAGCGCTACGCCTCTCTCGCTCCCGCTGCCCTGCCCTGCCAGTGTGAGCCCCGCAGCGGAAACTTTTTGCGAGTCCCACTCTGCACGGCGAATTTACTACTGCGTTCCGTGGGAAATAATGTGAGACGAGATCATCTCTGACGATGCAAACGCCAATACAACGATACAAACGATATTATATCTGGTTACATTCTTCCCTTGACTGCATTGACTTAATTTCTTTCTGATGGGTTTCTATTTCTGCACTCGAATTATGAATTCTAGTTACTGCTGCCATGATTTTCCACTGTTTTTGGCTGAGTTGTCCCGCGGCTGCGGCTGCGCACACTGCCCTCGTGCTGACCCCCGGCCCGGCCGGCTCCAGCTGCTCCGCGGCGCGGGTGTCACTGGGGCGGGGCGGGGCGGGGCGGGGCGGGGCGGGCGGCCTGGGGGCGCGGGGTGCCGCCGCAGGGCCTGGCGGGTGGACCTCACAGAGGGCCCCGGCCCGGCCCGGCCCGGCCCCGCCGCCCGTCCGCCCATGGCACAGGGGCCTCGCTCCCGGCGACGACACAGCATATCCACTTTCTCCGGCTGATGGCCGATTGCGCGAGACGAGCAGCGCTACCGCCTCCTGACTGCCGCCCCGCGGGCCGGCGCGGCGCGGCGCGGTGCGGTGCGGCGGGGTCCAGCGCGGGGTGCCGCGGGGTGCGACACTGCGCTGCACTGCGCACTGCAGGTTCCGTTCCACGAGTGTGGTGGGACTGGACATGTCGCACCGGGACGGGGCGGGGCGGGGCGAGGGCGCTTCCGGCAGCCCGCGCCACGCCTTCGTGAGCTCAGAGGCAACTTAAACATGCACACCACGATGCACTCACACACATACACGCACACATGAAAAATCAAGAAAATTGCGTTCAAGTCGAGAGCACATTGTTTGTGGTGCGCGTATGGTGCTTGGTCCCGCGCGGAGCGCAGCGCAGCGCCGCGCCAGCGAGCTTGTTACTTTAGTTGGCGGGGCGGGGGCGCGGTGCGGCGGGCGGGCGGGCGCAGCGACATATCTCGGGAGCAGATCCTCCCACGCGTACGCGTGCTCGCGGGGCCGGGCCGGGCCGGGCGGCGCGTCCGCGACGTACTCCCGTCCCGTCCCGTCCGAGATGGCGGAGAACAAGAAGAGGAGCCCGGCCAGGCCGGCCAGAGAAAACGAAAGGAAAGTTCCCCACCGCGCCACGCCAGAGGAGGGCAGCACCGCCGGGCCGGGCCGGGCCGGGCCGGGCACCCTCGCAGGAGAGGAGATAAGACGACAAGGCGACCACAGGTTGCTTCAGGGCTTTATTTCAGAGGACGCACTGGCAGGCGCGCGCGGAGCCGGTACTGGGTTAAGTGGCAGTTTTGCTGATTTTTTCAGCTAACTTTTATTCTTATTGTTTTTATCTTCTGCTCTGCTAAATACTTAGTTTCTTTCGCAATGTGCGCTTCGCTAGGGTGTGCGTGTGTTACAGCGGAGAGTGGACGCACCGCCGGGCCGGGCCGGGGTCTCAAAGCATTCCCGAGAGTCGCGGTCGCGGCTGGCCGTCTGGAAACGGAAAGTTTATAAGAAAGGGAAGGTCTATGCCATGTCGCGCGCGCTGGACGCCCTGCCCCTGTCACTGCCGGACCAGGCCGGACCGGACAGTCCTGGACAGCAGCGCTGGAGACTGGAGGCTCCAGCTATGGCACTACTTGTTGTGTGGCCGCGGAGCGGAAGGTCCGGCTCACGCGGCTACTGGAGCCTGGGGCGGGGCCGCGGGGAGGGCGTGGTGGGGAGTATTGTTTCTGACCGGCGCGGCGCGGCGCGTCAGCCCGAGCCCAGCGCGAGCGGACTGCTGCTGCTCTGCCATCGCTCACGCTGGATTTACTCGATATCTCCATCCGAGCGGCTTAAATTCCAGCCGACTGCCCTGCGCGGTGCGGCGCGGCGCTGCTGGCACGGGGACATGTTTATGGCGCGTCTGTCTCCGCCGGCCGGGACCAAGATGGAGCGGTATTTGCAGCCGCAGGGCACCGCAGGGCACCGCAGGGCACCGCAGGGCACCGCAGGGACGCAGTCGGGGGCAGAGCAGCGCCGCGCAGCGCAGCGCGAGGAGTATTTGCACCAGCGACGTAGCTCAATATGAGGAAGAGTCTGTCTACAAATAATCCCATAAACAAGATCAGTCACTCGCGGTTTCATCAAGTTCCCTTGATTTTGTTTGCAGATAAATGTGGCGAGTTTTACAAGTGCCTGCCCTTCCCCTGTTGCAGGTGGCACTACTGGCCGTGCTGGTGCTGGCCGTGGAGGCGGCCGCGCACAATCACAACAGGCACGCGGCCCGCCCGGCACGCCACGTCAAGAGGCACCTGGAGGAGTTCCTGGAGCCGCCGCCGCCGCCCCCGGGTAGAGGGCCCGCCCCCGCCCCCGCGGCCATAGGGGCGGCCGTGGTGCGCAGCAGGCGGGGCAACGGCCCCGGCCCCGCCCCCGGCAACGCTGTCCCCGGGCCCGCCCCCGGCGGCGCCGCCCCCAGCCCGCCGCCGCTCAGCCTGGGCGAGCGCATTGCCCGCTGGTTCTACGCCGGGCCCAACGACGGTCCGGGCCCCGCCAAGCAGCACGGCAACAAGGGCGGCCCGCTGGCCAACGAGACGCCCACCATGGTGGGGCTGTCGCCGCCGCCGCCGCCCCCGGGGGCCGCCATCCCCGCGCAGCCCCAGGGCCAGGGCCCGCCCCCCATGACGGCGGAGGCGGCCGCGCTCTCCGAGCAGAAGCCCCCGCCCCCGCAGCAGCCGCAGCCCCAGCCGCAGCCCCAGCTGGACCAGCACGCCAGCGGCACTGAGCACCACCCCCAGGGCTACGGCGGCGGTAGCGGCGGCGGGTATGGCGGCCGGGCGCAGAACTACCCGGTGCTCATGCCGCAGTCCTACATGCGCACCACGGACTGCAACCCCTGCAACAACGTCCCCTGGATCCCCATGGCGCGCGCGCAGCCCGACGCGCGCGAGCACGGCGGGCCGCAGGACAGCTACGGGCCGCCGGCCGCGGGCACGGGCGAGGCCTGGGGCCAGGCCTCGGACGCGGTGCCCCTGGCGCACGCGCCCATCGCCTTCCCCGCGCTGCACAAGGGCCCGCTGCCGCCCATCTTCCCCGCCGAGGACTTCAGCCACGTGGCGCCCGACCCGCCGTCGCAGCCGGTCGGCCTGCGCGACCACCTGGTGCCGCCCACGCCCGAGCACGACTCGGTCGTGTTCACCATCAACGAGGAGGCGCGCGTCGAGCCGCCGCCGCCCCCGCCGCAGCAGGCGCACGAGCAGGCCGGCAACGAGCTGGACGCCGTCGGCGAGCTCAAGTCCGCCCCCGACCAGGTGCACCAGGGCACGCTGCAGCACCACAACGTGCACCTGCAGCAGCAGCACGCGCTCGCGCAGCACCAGGTGTCGCACGCGGTGTCGCACGGGCACCACGGCCACCGCCACCACTACCAGCACCACGGCCAGCACCTCGTGCACCAGCACCACGTGCCGCCGCCGCCGCCCAACAGCCTGCTGCAGCAGCCGTACAGCGCCAGCGCCGCCAAGGGCGCGCAGCACGCGCCGCAGCACGCCGGCGTCGAGCTGGTGCAGAGCGTGCCCATCGCCTCGTACCTGGCCTCCATCGAGTACCCCATGACCTTCATCCAGTCGCCGCTCATCGAGATCCCCGTCAAGAGCGCGCCCTTCCAGACGGCGCCGCACGGCTTCGTGCACCCCGAGGCGCAGGCGCAGGCCCAGGCGGTGCAGCAGCCCTACCAGGTGGTGGCGCCGACCCCGCTCAGCAGCGGCGCGCACCAGCTGCACACCGTGGAGCACGTGGAGACGCACGCGGGCGCGCTGCCGCTGCAGGGCGAGTCGGCGCGCGCGCCCCAGCCGCAGTCCCCGCACGCGCCGCGGCTGACGGACTCGGACTCGGAGTCGGAGCCGTCCGCCGCCATCCAGCACACGCACGCGCACAACCTGCAGCCGCCGTGCCGCCACTACGCGGCCGCGCTGGCCGCCGCGCAGGCGCAGATCCAGGCGCACGAGGCCGAGAGGCAGGCCCAGGCCCAGGCCCAGGCCAGCCTGCAGGAGCAGCACCACGAGGACGCGGCCACCGCCAACTCGCAGAACTCGCACGCGTACGCGCAGGAGGTGGCGCACTTCGAGAGCCACAAGGTGTCGGCCGGGGGCTCCGGCGGGGGCGCGACCGGCCCCACGGCGTCCCCCAACAACTACCGCCACCTCGAGGACTCCTCGTCGCCGTCGCCGGTGTGGTCGTCCAGCACCGCGGCGCCCGCCACCGGCGCCTGGGACACCTCGGCCGCGGCCACCGTCACCGCCAACGGCGCCAGCGGCTACTCCGCGCCGTCGGCTCCGTCCGCCCCCGAGTCCGCGCCCTCCGCGCCCGCCGCGCCCAGCGGCAAGAAGAAGACGAAGCAGATCCAGATCATCGTGCCGTACACCATCGACAAGGAGAGCGGCCAGGTGAGTGCTGAGTATTGAGCCATATTCACACGTGCATCCCTACCTACACGTGAGTCAATAACCCGGTGTGC
The DNA here is from genome assembly GCA_033675135.1 of Frankliniella intonsa. Classification (NCBI taxonomy): domain Eukaryota; kingdom Metazoa; phylum Arthropoda; class Insecta; order Thysanoptera; family Thripidae; genus Frankliniella; species Frankliniella intonsa. Next base: position 15,063,897 of record CM066255.1, on the reverse strand, counting down.
ACTGTAACATTTTAAGTCGTCACATTACGACAAAGTCAGTGCTAAATTTTACTTTTGAAAGGTTCGTCACATGACAAATGGTTCATCACAGTGTGACGAAAGATTCATGTCAAGTGACGAAATGTATGTCATGTGACGGCTGTTCCATCACAGCTCTTGTGACGAAATATTCGTGGCAATACTTATCGTCACATGACAAGTTGGTTTAACAGTGCGTCTTGTTTCCCCGGTCGCCCAGGTGCGCCTCCACAGCGAGCTCATGCCCGACGAGCTCTCGGGCGCCGGGGCCGAGGCGGACGGCGTCCTGTCCTACACGCCGCCCCCGGAGCTGCCGCCCTCCGCCCTGGCCGAGCTGCCCTCGGGCCTGGAGGCGCTCGTGCAGCAGACCGCGCGCAAGGTCCCGCAGGGCGTGGCGCAGGCGCACCTCGCCGCCAACCACCAGCACAGCCAGCCGCAGGCGCAGGAGTCCGTCGTGGTGGCCGAGCTGAGCCCCACGCCCTGGCAGGCGCAGCAGCAGGACAAGGGCGCCGTGTCCGCGGCCGACCCCTTCGCCGGGCTGCAGCACATCCTGGCCACGGACCTGCGCACCCTGCTGAGGAACGAGGAGGACTCGGTGGACCGGCTGCGCCTGCAGAAGAACATTGACAACTGGACTGCTCAGGTACGGCCGCGGAAATAGCCCTCCTTCTTAGTTTAACAATAAAGGCCTTAAATTGGTTTGACTGTCTTAGAGTCCGTCTGACGCAGTCAGCTGTTTTATCTTCCATGCAGCCGCGATCCTTGACAGTTACTTTATTGGTGCTGATGCTTTGTTGCTTCGACAGGAGTACTCGTCGCTCAAGGCCATCAGGGACACGGAGGGTCAGGAAGCGAATCCTGGCGTCGTCACGTTTAACTTCACGTCCACCACGGCCTCCGTAGGCACCTCGCCGTCGGCCCCCGCGTCCCCTTCCTCCGCCCACAGCAAGCTCATCCCGTCCAAGAAGATCCCCAAGGAGTACCTCACGACCACGCCGCTGTCTGTCTCGACCACGCCCGCCACGCCGCCGCCGTCATCGTCTTCCACTCCCAGGTCGACGGCGTCCCGCAAGAAGGAGGCGGCCGCGGACACCACCAAGCGCCCGGCCAAGATGCACCACGTGAGGAAGAACGTGACCCGGGACGACCGGCGGACCAAGAACGGCTGGACTCTGGTGGAGAACCTGGTGGTGCCCGGGCCGACCACGACCGCCGTCACGGCGACGACCTCCAGGACCTCCACCGCGGCGCCGTCCACGAGCGCCTTCCACCGCAGCACCACGCCGGCCCCCGCCACCCCGGACAACCACCGCGCCTCCGACCAGACGCGCGCGCCCTGGGAGCGCCTGCAGGTCTCCATCTCGCCGCTCACCCGCGAGAAGGTAAAGCTCTGCCCGTGTGCTCCCTGCCCCATCCCGCCCAACACTTTTGTGCCCACAACTTGTGACGACTCCCCGTTACAGGTGTACGTTGTGACCCCGCTGAGCACGGCAGCCGGCGAGCCTGCCACCACCACCACCGAGAGCCCAGCATCCGCGCGGAGCAGCGACACCACGGCTAGCGACGCCGCCGCCGCCACCAAGTCCGTCAACATCAACGACCTGAGTCCGTTCCGGAAGTGGATGGATGTGCCCAGCACGACGCCCGGGCCCTCCTCCCCCTCCTCCTCCTCCACGCAGCACACCCGAGCGCGCTTCTCCATCCGGCCCACCCCGGGCTGGCCCAAGCCGCGGCCCGTGGGCTTCAGGAGCACGGCGGGGCCGGGAGCGGCGCTGCCCACCGCGGAGCGCCTCGCAGGTAGGCAACCCATCTGGCATCCGCACGGACTCTGTGCCCTCACTGTGCGGCGGAGGCCGTCACACGCGGGTCTGCCTGCTCTAATGGGCACAGCACCAGTGTTGCCAGAAAAGTACGCAAAAAGCGCCCAACACAGCCGTGTGGAGTGGTTGGTATCAACGCCTGCCGACCCGGTAACGTCTCCACAGCTGTGAAGAGGGATTGCCCAGTAGGCAGGCGTTGACACCCACCGCTCCACACGGCTGTGTGTTGGGCTCTTTTTGCCTACTTTTCTGGCAGCACTGCACAGCCGGGGCGGGGCGGGTAGGCAGACCCGCGACACGCGGCCGTGCCGTCGTTAAACCCTGATTGAAGTTACAGCAGACTTGGCTTTGGACTGAGTGCTAAATGTGTCTCTCTTGTCAGGCGCGGACGCAACGACGACGACCACTGCGGCCGACAAAGGCGTGACCAAGACCTCTCGGGCGACTCCGCGGGGCTTCGCCGTCGAGACCATCTCAGGACACTCCAAGGTAACGTGGCGGCGGCGGCGGCGGCGGCGAGATGGCACAGGCGCTGCCTAGTCGGCCAAGTGACCTCCGCGGCGACGTCGTCATGACCACGGCGCTTCTCTGCCTGCCCACAGGTCTTCACCGCCACCACCTCGGCGTGGTCCAAGAAGAAGGCCGTGGACTCGGACACCAAGAAGACGACGACGGCCAAGCCGACGACGGCGAGCGTGACGGGCACGGCCGGCACCCGGACCACCCGCGCGCTCAAGTCGGACGGCGACAAGGACGCCTCCGGCGACGACGTCGTGGACGTGGTGACCGCGGCGCCGGCCGCCAACCACAACCACCACGTGGACCTGAGCGACATCGACGCCGAGGCGAGCGCGAGCGTGCTGCACCGCCACGTGGCGCAGCTCACCCCGCTGGGGGCGGTCGTCCCCAACCCGTCCACGCCGTCGCCCTTCACCACCACGACCACCGAGGAGATCGTCGAGACCCCGACCACCGGCGCCGACCCCGCCGCCTCCGGCCCGGAGATCGTTATCGTGGAGAGCCGCAGGGAGACGTCGACCGTGCCTACGACCACGGAGGCCGCGACCACGGACGGATCGACGACGACGCCCAGCACAACCGAGGCGTCCACGCCGACGGTGGGGGCGGGCGTCACCGAGGCCACCTCGTCCCGCACCACCCGCGCCATCAAGACCATCGGCAGGCGGCCGGACGGCTCGCGGTACATCCTGTCGGAGACCGAAGCCAAGCAGTTCAAGCAGCAGAACGGCCTGACAGCGCAGCGCACCAAACTGCAGGTGAGAGCATTAAAACAACGACCTACATCTACGTGGAACTATTTATTTTCAGGCTAACTATATCTAAATGTATTGTCTGCTAAAAACTGACAAATTTTTTATCGCAGGCCGTGTCTACACCCAAAAAGTACGAATCGCCCCCACCGAGGCCCAAGCCCCAGAAGCAGGCCGCCGTGACGGACGCTCTGTTCCGGCGCAAGCCGAGCCGCCGGCCTGCCCACCTGGTCATGACGCCGGACCGCGGCTCCTACCTCTGGAACTTCTCCGAGTTCTCGGGCACGTCTCACGAGGACATGGCCGAGGACGACATGAGTGCCATCAAGGGCGCCGTCGTGGAGCTCAAGAAGGAGTCTTCGCCCCCACCCTCGACCACCCCGGCGACCTTGTCTGTGTCGTCGACAACGCCATTCGCGAGCACAACCAGCGCAGCCAGCACCAGCAGCTCTAGCAGTAGCAGCAGCAGCAGCAGCAGTAGTAGCAGTAGCACTGTTGTGCCAGGAGCGTGAGGACGATCTTATGGGACCCCATGCCGCTGGTGCGGAGTTTGACTAAGCCACTAAGCGGGGTTGTGGCGCGGAGCTGCCGTGGGCTCAAATCTCACCCTGCATTTCCTTCTAGTCGGACGTGATAATTTAATCCCCATGGTGTCACACTATGGAGAGAAGGAAAATGCCAGAGGTGTTTTCTAAAGAGGCTTCAGAGGGCTGGAGATTTGTTTTGATTTTTGTCCATTATATGAATTTGAAAAATTCATACTGGACCTCTCTGTGGCACCGGTAGCCCTCCGCCAAACCCCTTATTTCTATTATGGGACGGAGATTCTAGCAGCTCATGACATGTTTATTTCAGTTTCTGAAGAGTTGACATGTGAGATGACGGGTCAGCAGTTTCTCTAGAAAAAAAATATAGGGAAGGAAGATTGAATGGTGCGCACCATTCTTCAATCTGCCATTTCCAAAGCTACTTATACATTAATTTATTGTTTCACATTGACTTCTGAAACTGTGTAAGTGTTGTAAGTTAACTTTATTTATCATCTTTATACATTTTACTGGTTCATTTAACAAACAAGAGATGGAGCCCTGATGCACATTCAAGACTGATTGGACCTTTTTAAGTTATTTTAATAATATAGTCATGACCAGTGAAGACATCACATTGCAACAGTTATTTTAGAATTCTAAAGTTTTGATAGTAGACTCACACTGTATTTTACATTTCTGTAGTGTCTAAATTTGAATCTAAATTATGCTGAAGAAAAATTCACCACCAAATGTGTTGAAACGTTTCTTATTAGTATGCATACTTGTGTAAATGATGATCAACAAGTACATATTTTGCTTTTCATTTTTACTATTGATGGTATCAGAGGTACCTTAAATAGTATGAGTCTACTATCTGCAATAAATGAGTTCTATTGAATTCGTGTACATACATGTAAGGCAGTAGATGTAAGGCAAATATTCTTCTTTACAGTGTGTCACTTTGCCTCTTTTTTGCAGTTCTCTTTTGTACAAATGAGGGTTTCCCTGGCCACATGCTGATGGCCTACAACTACACAATTATTCCTTTCAAAATTTTGATAAATTTCTTTTCCCGCTCATTTGCAGTGAATAATCATTATTGTAAATACGATTTTAATTTTAGTATGGTTTGCTCTTTGCCATAAATAAAACTGTTAGTGTATGAAATATTGCCTGGGTGTGAGAGTGCCTGTGTTTGTATGAATGTATGTAAGTGTAAGTGTGTGAGTGCATGGATTTAGGCTGCATGTTATGGCTATCTAAGAATGTAACGTGAGGTTACAAGCGAAAGGTAACCAGTGATTGATTGAATAAATTAAATTTATCCAAGAAAAACCACGACGCCTGTTTCTTTGCAACGAAGTTATACACTATTTTTGAGCACCGTTCCCTACAGTTCAAACAGAATGCGCTTCCCGCCAACACTGGCTATCCCCCACTCAACTATCGGCACGGCATTGACGTCATAACCGCTACCAAAAACAAGAGAGCGCAGAGAGAAAACAACAACAATGTGGGCTGCTGCTGATGGTCATTGATGATCTTCAAATCTGACTACTACGGTTTGGCGCAAGTTAGCGCACGTGTTTAAAAACGGGGTTTTTGTCTTTTTCTTTGACACCTGGTTTGTTCCGCCGAGGGTTCACTTCTTTGGCAGGTTTGTTCATCCCATTTTTCTGAATTATTAACGTGCAACGTGTGTGTTCTAAAAGAAAATTTAAGTGTGCCTCACTCACGCGCCCACGCTTGCTGCGCTAAAAGATTCGCAAAATGTGAAATCGCTGTCATAGTTTGTTCCTGCTGGTTTTGTGTCCCACATCTATAAGTATCATCATACCTTTGCTTTTTATTTCGTGTTGTCTTCACTTCACTCCCTTTTAGTGAATACGTTTTAGTGCGATCGCTAGGTTATGCCTCGAAGCGACTTTTTCATTTCCACTAGTTTTGTGTTTGTGCTTTTAGAAGTGCCACAGAAGTCAAACTTTCATCCACATCTTTCTTCCTATTACAGGCACCATGGTCCATTCACTGCGTCCCCTTGTCCTCTGTGGTCCATCAGGCTGTGGGAAGTCAACTTTGTTGCGCCTGTTGTTTGACGAATTTCCAGACAAATTTGGATTTAGTGTGTCACATACAACACGCTCACCTCGACCAGGTGAATTGGATGGTAAGCACTACCATTTTACCACCAGAGATGAAATGACGGCAGCTATTGAGCGTGGAGACTTTATTGAGAGTGCAGTGTTTTCCAATAACATGTACGGGACTAGGTAAGACATTCCCCATCATTTGTAATTAGTGCTTCTCAGAAGTCTGCCTTACCTATGTTCTCATTTTTAATCGTATGTCATCAGCAAAGCTGCTGTTGCCGCAGTTCAAGCCCAGGGGAAAATATGTGTCTTGGATATTGAGGTGGAGGGTGTGAAGCAGGTTAAACAGACGGACTTAAATCCCATCTATATTTTTATCAAACCGCCATCAATGGAAGAGCTTGAAAAGCGGCTACGAGATCGTAACACAGAAACAGAAGAGAGTTTGCAGAGGCGTTTAACAACTGCTCGATCGGAGCTGGCTTATGGTATGACATATCTGTGCTATCAATATTTTAAGTTTATTATTGCTTTATTTTGTTATTTTTTTTGTTTTGTTTTCTTGTTTTTGTGACAACATCTTTTTTTCCCTACCTCAAGCTGACATCCCTGGCAATTTTGACTTAGTCTTTGTTAATGATAATCTTGAAAAGGCATATGCTCGCTTCAGAGACTTTATCCTTGGAGAAGAGGAAAAGTCGAGCCCTTCTTCTGCTGGTAAGTTCTGCTTAATATCTTCACAAGTTACCTTTCTGAATGTTAAAATACCTATGTTGTTATGGGGTCATATACTGCATTACTTTATGCTTGTGTTTGTATATTTGTGCAAGCATGGCTGCACTTTGCTCAAATTTCTTTTTTGTTTGGTCCTTCCCTGTGGCTATTATAAGTTAAAGTATAGTTTTAGGTAGATATGTCCAGATTTTTCAATATTGCATGTTGTATCCACCCCCAGTTGATAATAAGATAGTTTCTGTATGTATTTGGGATGGGTCTGTTTAAGTTAAAAACTCACTTGAATCAGTGCTCCTTGGGTTTTATCAGAGCGTTGTGCTAAGTGTGCCTAGGACACACTTTGTATTTGTTATAATTACCTTTACATTGATGAACATATGTTGAAAATCACTTTGGCTTTTCATCTGTGCTGTTGCTGCAGACTTTTGGTGCTGCCTGGGAACAACCACCACCGATCGTACCTCGGACGATTACTACTATATGTCTGCCAATGTCCCAAACTCCAACATCTCATCAGGAGGCCTTGATGATAATCAGCTCTCTATAGATCAACCTTCATGTCAAGTGGAATGTTCAGCAGGAATTAGTTCTGATGCAGACTGTGATTCTGGCAGGGGACTTGGCTTGGCTAGAGATGACTCTTGGGGTTGTAGTGGAGTTAACTCAGTGTCTGAGGTTGCATGTGGAGGAGGTGGTGGTGGTGATTCTGGGTTGAGTGGTGGCGACTCAGGAGGTGTGTCTGAGGTTGCATGTGGAGGAGGAGGTGGTGGTGATTCTGGGTGGAGTGGTGGCGACTCAGGAGGAGGTGGTGGTGGCGACTCTGGGGGTGGATGCGATTCTGGTGGTGGAGACTGAAAAAGAGCACTTTAAAAGTATATAATTTTATATTAATATTAATTCTATGTTCTATAATATTTATTTTTAAAGCTTTTTGGGGTGGGGGGGTCGTTTTTAGTCTAAACTGTTACTATGGTGCTACAGCAATCAGGAACCCTATAGTGTCAAGCTAAATTATGAAGTAGGATGTACATTTATTTGTAACTAGTTGCTCTGCAAATTAAAAATAGCCCTTGAACCTGATTAGACCACATTAATCCATGGCTTGGTGTCACCTTTGCTTATCAGCGACATGCACATTTCAGGTTTAAACAGGCTTTTACCTCAGTTTAGACTGATTAGTATTAACACACTCATTTTCTGAATTTTGTTCCCTCAACTAAGTAATGTTTTCTTTCGTACAGACACAACTTCTCAAGGCTAGAAATATCAGTCCATGGAAGCAGCCACATCACGTAGAGAATGGTATAATGAAGATCTTTGGTACCGCCTTGGTTCAGGGTTAGCAACTAGAAGCATAGATTTTATTGTTGTGACTAGAATGTGGGCTAATAGAGGATATAAAATTGACTTTGGTTTGACTGATTTGCCTTTTTGACCTTACAATTTATAGATTGCTTGTTTAATTTGATATCTTAATTCATGAACAGTTTGTCATTCCACATGTTTTCTTTAAATTTAGAGTTCATACTGTCATGACTTTTTTTTCTTAAATCTTAACTGCATGTACAGTATTATCGATACTGGGTTAGCTGAAATATTCAAGTGCCTGTGTTAGGTTAAATAAAATTATATTTGTTTCCGGGGCTTTTCAGTCATCAATTTTTGAGTTCCCCTATACATATTGCATTGTTTGTTATTCATTGTGACGTAGATCTCCCTTCTGTGAATAGTTGTTTACTCAATGAGTGTGGGTGTGAGCCACTAGTCTTAACCAGTGTTGTAGGGTAACAGCAAACTGCCTCTGAAATTGTGATTTACTGTGATTGTATCTTGTATGGGTATTCCATGTGTGTTAGTATTAACAGAAAGATTTTTGTCTTGTTTAAGAAGTGGTGAGGCATTTTCTGTGAAACTCCATTCTGCATTTCTATTTTATATGGCCTTATTTGAAGACTTACTAATTAATTTAAACTTATAAGCTTGCTATTTAAAGAAATGCCTTTTTGTTGTTAAGCATCTTATTCAGTAGATTACAAAACATCTAATGAAGCTCTTTGTAGATCAACGTTTATCATGGTTAGTTTTGATTATCATTATCAATACTCATTCTCATTAGTACAATATATTGCACTTGAAGTGTAATAAAGATCTTGCAGGAAAGATTGAATATGTATTTCACTGCATGTATTTTATTAAATCCAAAGGAGATGCAGTAGTAGCAATACTAATAATGTATTACAAGTTAAATACTTATGCAAGAAAATTCTGCTCTACCCTCTTTGTAATGATCCAACATGATTGTTTATGGCAAATTGTTCGCCAAAGAAGTAGCCCTTTCTAGTAATATAGCAGTCTTGCAAAGCTTTTGTTCTATGTAGGGGAAATTACTATTCCAACAAAACAGAAAAGCAAAACACCTCAACTTAGGGATTAGAATTTTATTCAGGATTTCTGCATACCTTATAAGTACATTGCTGGCATCCTAATGCATTTGTAACTTCTGGTAATGTGTAGAAATTTTTATTTTAATCTACTGACAGGGTGCTTTGTGGAGGCAGAAACTCAATTGGCTGTTTTTTACTGTCCGAAAATAAACCCTGTTGCTTATCGGATTTGCTATGAAAAATTCGATTTGAAACACATCCTCACACAAAAGACTAAAAAATTATTGAAAGCATGCACAGCAAATTTTGTTTACTGGGTTATATTATCACATTCAAAGAGTTTTGCATGTACTCTGGTCCCTTGCATGCTATATGCAGGCTCATATTGAAGATTAAACTCTAATATCTCTTATTTGATGTTGAAACATTTGTATTTTCTTAAATGGAAAGTGTCTGGGAACCAAGTTTTTATAGAAGGCATTATTAGGCACATTGCAAATAGATAAAAATTACATAAAAATAAACATTGTAAGAAACAAACTTAAACAGAAACTTAGAAGTCTTAGTTAATCATCACATTTTTTGAGCTGCCACCAGCATCATTATTAATCTACAATGTCAGGTACATAGTTGTAGACTAAGACCCATTCAGGACACCTGGCTCACATTAATTCACAACAAAGTTTGATGTTAAACATCACCTATGGAACTTAAACCAGCAGTCTCATCATTAAAAGCATTTAGGGTGTTGTACATGCTGTAGAGAATTAAGATAGGGACAAGTTACAACTGGATAGTGTTTGTCTCCCTATTAACAATTTGACATTGACCCAAACAAGTCTGAAGAGCCAATGTTAAATTACGTCAGTCGATGCTTGCTGAGGTCAAAATGTGTGGTGTCGTCATCATCTCCGTCATCAGAATCAAGAGGTGCCATTTCTAAATCTTCTCGATTAGTAATAACACCATACCTATGAACCTGTGTTGGTCTCTTTCCAAAACTGCAAGTTAAAAATATGGAAATATTATAAACCAAAAATCATTCATTAATACTTTCACTTTGAGAAGATTAAAGTGAATTAAGTACCTTTTCCATGCAATGTACACCATGACAATTGCACTAAGACCCACAAAGACATAAAATCCTCTCATCAAAGCCTCCGGGTTTAGCTTCTTATCAAGTTCAAGATTAGAATCACTGGAGTTTATTGACTCCTCCACTGGAATCGTTGATTCCATGCTTGAATTACTTGCCAAAGACTTGGATACATTCTGTTTTACATCAGTAGACTGGCAGGGCACTGTTAAACAGTCAGACTTGGGTGGGTTACCCTGAACTTGACTTGATATTTGTTTAGTGGATTCCGAACTGGAGTTGATTTGATGAGACTGGGATTGAGATATTTCAGGCTTTGGCTGACTTGACTTTGCCACATTTGAACTATTTAAATTGTCAGACAGAGAAGGCCTTGATTTACTGTTGGCCGATGAATCATCAGCAATTGCTGAGCCACATAAAACTGCTAAGACTACTACTAGACAGAGCACTACTTTGGATAACTTTGGGACACATTGAAATGACACAAGAGACAACATGGTAGCTTTAACTAGACTTCTGTCCGACCAGAAAAAAATACCGAAATGAGGAAGATGACTTCGGGAGAAAACTAAATACATGGATAGGAGCCTAACATAATCCTCATTACGTGGGTCATGTTCGTGTTCTAGGTTATCAGTTCTCTGTTTGTTTACCAATGGCACGTCGCTTATTGTGCTCAAATACACTTCCGATTCTAAGCCAACGCCTTAAAATCACGGTTTGTATTAATTTAAAGTATCCTCTTTTGATTAAAAAAATAGTTGTATATTTTACATGGGAAAGTTGAACAATTATTCCAAAAAATTATGAAATGAGAATAATTTTTTGAAAAAATTAGAGTTTTTTTCACTAGCATTGTGCTTTTTTGACCCAATGGGATCTGTTTGTGTGAATAATACCGAGATGTCTGCTCTTTTGACTTGTCTGCTGCAGCCTCTTTATTGCCACTAGCGAAGAGTTGATGTTACCTTCGACGACAACATGTCTGGCAAGCGGAACTTGTTCGAGGAAAATTCTGACGAAGAAGATGGAGATTTGGGCTTAACCATCAACAAAGATTATGCCCATCGCTACGAGGAATGGAGAGAAGCCGAAATCAAAAGAAAACGTTAGTAAATTTTTACCGAAGTAGGGTAACTCTAGAAGGTTTCCCTGCATAACCTCTGTGCAGCATGCTCCTACCACCTATTTTCTCGCTGGTAGAGTGTGCTTGTTACTGGGCTAGTTACCAATAATATTTCTCAATATCGTAAAAGTCTTGTTACCTTCCTCACATTTTATAAACTTTTATTTTCTATCTCGATTTCATCCATTTTCGAGCACTGCACCCTGAATTACAATATATATATGTTCATTCCTATTAGTGATCTTGCAGATTTAATTTATCTTATCTGTTTACAGTCGAGGACAAGTATGGTAATGTTGATGAAACAATATCAAGCTCCTCTTCAGATGACGATGATGATCCCGAGGTATTTATTACCTAGTTGTAGCTGCCAGAGCACTCATGACTCACACCTATGTACCTAATCATCACATTTAATATTGTTTTGTCAGGAGTTAAAGAAGGTCTTAAGTAAAGACTTTTTTGAAGTCATATCTAGCTTAAAGACTAAGGATCCAAAAATTTACAACCCTGAGGTAAAGTTTTTTAAGAATGAAAAGGAACATGGAAATTTGGATCCCTTGGAGAGGATGCAGAAAAGGAAAGAAGAAAAGAATAAACCAGTCTTTCTTAGAGACTATGAGAGGAAACTTATCACTGAAAGGGGTGGTAAACTAAGTGATGATGGTAAGAAATTTTGTTGTACCTCCATGAAATGTATTTCAAAGTGTCTTTTGGTTGAGACATTCAGTTTTAATTTAATTTAATTCCAGATAGTGACGACGAACAGAAAAAAGAGCGAGCTCAGAGTCCTTCATATGTTGAGGACCAGAAACGATTAAAAGACAGTTTTAGAAAAATACTTCAGGATGATAACAGTGATGATGAGGGTGGTCTTCTTAAAAAAAAAGAAAAATCACAGGCTGAAAAGGTTATTACCTTATCCTCCTGGAAAAAAGACTTTTAATTGTCTTTTCGAATTTCCATAAAAGAATTTGAACTAATTGAATCATGTTTATAATATTTACAGGAAAAAGAGGAGGAGGATTACATTGAATGGCTGAAAGGTGAAAGAAAAGAGCTGCCCGACAAAGAAACTGAAAACTCATTAAAGCCATTACAAAGCATGTGGAACGATCCCAAACTTGATGATGGTGAAAAATTCCTACGGGATTATGTTTTAAATAAAAGGTTATATCCCATCTCGTTTACAGTTATATATATTTACAGTCACCAGTTTTTTTGGTTGGTATATATTTTCCTTTTGTTTTTCTCTTTCCACAGATATTTGGAAAATGATGATGCAGGCCTGGATGATGGAAATGTAACAGATGAAGATTATCAGGAGGAGTACATGAATCAGTTTGAGAGAAAGTACAATTTCAGGTTTGAAGAACCTGATAGAGAGTTTGTAAGTAGGCTTCTTGATTGATATTTGTTTTGTTTCGTCTATATTAGACAAAACTTTTCATGTCTTACATTCTTGACACAACTGCCACTTTTTGTTTTGGAAAAAGTCTAATATGAACCAATTTCTAATTCTTTCTAGTTGAAACGGTACCCACGAACAATGGAACAGTCACTTCGCAAGAAAGATACAAGGAGGAAAGAGAAACGTGATGCAGTTAAGCAACGCAAAGAAGAAGAAAAACAGAAAAAGAAGGAAGAACTCAAAGTTTTAAAAGCTCTTAAAAGAAAAGAAATTTTGAAGAAAATTGAGAAAATAAAATCAATTACAGGAAATGATCAGTTAGGGCTAGAAGTAAGTTGTTAGTACTCTTTATCTATCTTAATTCTATTCTATTTCTTTACTGCCTTTTCATTTATACCACTTTTAACATTTTCAATCAGCCTGAAGAACTTGAAGAGGAGTTTGACCCTGAAGCTCATGATAGGAAGATGAGGGAACTTTTTAACGATGATTATTATGGAGGCGCTGATGATGCTGAGGATGAGGATGGCTTGAATTTACCACCTCTTGAAGAAGAACTTATTGATGATGACAACAGTGAGTGACAATTCTTTAATATTATCCAAATTGTTTTGTACCATGAAATCTAGTGTGGTCTACTAATTCAGTTAATTCTTTTTCAGTAAATTGGGATGAATGGGATGGAACTGACAGAAATGTTGATCCTTGCATTGTGAATAATGAAACAGGTGATGCCAATGAAGGGGCATATTGTGAAGATCCAGACTTCAATGTAAGAGCTGACCTTCATGAATTGATATAGTTTCCATTAGATCATAAGTTCTTGTTGCTTACAGTTTTCCTTATGTTTCAGATGGATTGTGACTATGATCCTGCTGAAGAGTCTCTGCGCAAGGAAGAAAAAGCCGCTGACCGTCAGTCAGCAAGAGAAAAACGCAAATTAAAAAGACAATCACGATTTGGAAGGCTGGTCAGAAAAGAAAAACCAGTTTTTGATCCTAATGATAAAACGTTTCAACAATATGTGGATGAGTACTATGGAATGGATTATGAAGATTTAATTGGTGACATGCCATGTCGGTTTAAATACAAGACTGTTGCACCTAACAGTTTTGGTTTGACTATAGAGGAGGTATAGCATTAGTATTTATTAATTCTGTACAGTAAACTTTAAGCCTAAGATTTAAAGATTTTTTTAATATAATCTAACATTATTTGTAGATACTTGCTGCAGACGACAAAGAATTGAACCAATGGGCATCATTAAAGAAGACGTACACAATTCGTCCAGATAATGTTGAAACATATGAGGCTAAGGTATATGCGCAAAAGGCAAAAGATGAAGAATTAAAGAGAAAAATATTACCCAGCCTGTACAAGAATGAGTAGGTTTTTGAACATACTGTCTGTATTTATCTTATCTTTTGTTATTGTTCTATTTGTACAATTTTCTTTTTTTCAGATGGAGAGATGAAAACGACACTGATGCTGGAGAGACCAAAAAGAAAAAGAAGAAGAAGAAGAAGAAGATTCAAGATGAAACAGCTGGGGAGAATTCTCTGAATATAACATCAGACCAATCTTCAAAAGTAGACTCTTTCAGTGGTGAAAATGTCCAAACTGAATATGATGTCATTAGTGGTGATCAAACTGAAGCCTGTTCCTCTTCATCTACCAAAGCAAAGAAAAAGAAAAAAGAAAAGACAAGTAAACCAGAAAAACTTCAAGATGAAAATAGTATTGATTCTGTTTCAGCAGATTTTGTGACTGATAATCATATAAAGGAAAAGAAAAAGAAGAAAAATAAAAAGAGAAATGAAACTACTGAAATAGTGGAAACTAATAAAATTTCAGGGAAGAACAAACAACTGATAAGTTCGATAAATTCTAAAGAAAATGGGAAAAAACGGAAACATACAAATGATAATGAAGACCAACAGCAAACTACTAAAAAAGCAAAGCATAATTCCAATGATTCTATGAAATCTAAAAAATCTAGAAAGTGGAACAAAAATAGGCAAGAGAAAGGCACTCAGCAGGAAGTAGAACTATCTGATGCCAGGCTGAAAGCGTATGGAATTCATCCAAAACGCTACAAGAATAAGTTAAAATATGCACCGAATAAAAAATGATGTGTTCAGTGTTACTAGTTTTGTCTGTTTAATAAAAAAAAATTAAAACTCAAGTGTATCTTTTGGAATTTTTTCAAATTAATAGGTTAAGTGGCAAAACTACCTGACTTCCTAATCACTACAAAAAATTAAAGAACTTTTACTTGTAGCCTTTGTATTTTTTACAATTTTAGACTGAAAGATTTTTCTTCAAAATGACGGGGGTTGTGCAGATGGTCTCTACTGTACCCCTACACCTGCCCCGAGGTTGGCCCGTTCAAGAGATAAGGCCTGTTGGCCCGAAAACCGGGGTTGTGAGCGAAAAATTCAGTATTCCTGATAGCGCGACGCGAAACGAGTCAGGGCGAGGGTGGGAAAGAATGTTTCACCTTTGCATTCTTACGGTCAAAAATTTCTCCTATGATTGCACCTCTTTTACTTTGCACAGCACGCAACGAGTCCCAAAATAATTCCGTTATCAAGCTCCTTGGTCCTGATGTGTGTTTCCTATACCACACCCATTGCCACCACTTTTCGTTCGAATTTCAAGTTCAATTTCAAGTTTCTAGCGCGATTTACCTATGGCGGCCATGTTGGCGGATGTGCGCTTAGTGCGCCATCTGGTGGCGGATCCGGGAGACTTGCGAGCTGGGAGCATGGCGGATGCGGATGGCTGCGGTTTTGCAAATTTTGTGAGTTTAAGTGTGATATTATTTATTTCCAACGTAATGTTTCTTAATTATCCAATTGGGGGGAGTGTGTCAATTTTTTTATAATTAAATTCCATATATTTAACTGTGCTGGAGAGGACAAACTGAACGCTCTCGCCTCTACGATGGTTGATGGTTCCTCCTGCTGCTGAGTACCTACTGTAAGCCTAGAATTAACCATCAGCATTGGGTGTAACTTTTCAATGATATTTCTGTTAGCGGAAATTCTTCATTTCCGTGCTAGGCTGTAATTTTCTTGTTGCACGTTATGTAGTGCCCAAGGGAGGTTAGGCTTAAAGGTTAGGTCACCTCATGCCTCATGGCTACACAATTGGTGAGGCTGAGGCTAAGACTATGGTTCATCCATGAAGCTCTTAATTTGGGCATTAGTGTGAACCAGAAATTTATTTTACGTTGCGTTCTTGTTTAAATGTGAAAGTGGGGGTGTCCTTAGTACTCTCTGTGAGGAAATCTTGGACCAGATGGATTCCGATTAGGCGACAGACAGCCCACAACAGTAGTAGCATTTTCTATCAGGCACACTTGCGTGTTCATTTCAAAATCAAAGGGTTTTGTATAAGTTAACATTGGGGGGAAAATAGGAAAGCTCGGACTCTTGGCTGAGTCAGTAGGGCTTGTTGCATTAGTGGGTATCCTTCCACTTGAAATCGCAGTTCTGTGCTCATGATGATTTTTCTTCTTTGAACAATATTGCATCTTCGTACTGAGAATAATTAAATGTAAATGAGATCTTTTCCTTTTTCAAGAACTGAAAGTATTGTTTAGATATTTATCATTTGGAGTAAGACATGTTCATTCTCAAAACGCCTTCTAGTTTTCCAACAAACTTAATAATACAATAGTCTTTTGTAGATTTATTTGTTTTCAATGCAATATTGTTTAAAGTGTATGGCCAGTCACTCGTCTTTATCCAGAATTTGTTTGTCAATTGTATAAATACTAGTTGTTCACTTATCGATCTAGTTTATGGTTGGTATCTTGCCAACTGATATCCATAAGAGATATCATCAGCATTTTATCGATGTGCAATTACCTTTCTAAGGTATTTGGCTTTTTAAAAATAATACTTGTTCACTTTTCCATCCATCTTATTTAAGGGTGGTATCTTGCCAACTAGTCAGATGCTGGATGCATTTAATAATTCGGATAGAGGCTTTTAAAGTAGTAAATCTTGTTTTGTTGAGAACAGAGATGAGTGACGGCTTTTGCTTACTGATATTTGAGTGTTGCCCTGTTGCCCCTGTGTCTGCTGTTCTTTACTTGCTCTATTGCAAAAGTATCCATTGAATGCTTTGTTTTGCGCCATTTGGCCTGCCTGCTTCCTCTCACTTTGACCTCGGCCAGACTCCTAAAGGTCAGGGTGTGAGGAGTAGGCATTTTAGTGGTAACCTTTCAAATCTAAATTTTTGCTTGCTTCCTCGCACTTTGACCTCGGCCAGACTCCTCATGGTCAGGGTGTGAGGAGTGGGTGTCTTGCTCTTGTACCTTTGAAATGTAAATTTTTGCTTGCTTTAAACTTGTTGTAGTTGCCCCCTCTTGCTGGCATGTTGACCCAGGCCAGTCTCCTGAAGGTCAATGTGTGGGTGAGAGGGGGCGAATGAGAGGGGATCCCTTTCTCTTTGCATTGCTTTAGAATTTCAACTTTTGAATGGATACTTTTTACTGCTCTGTGCTGTGCTGATTTCCTTCTGGCTCTTTTTACTACTTTGTGCTCTGCTGTTTTTCTTGTGGCTTTGGTATAATACGGCCTCCTGGAGTGGGACTTGTCTCACTGCTGGGTTCGAATCCCAGCGGGTCCTATGCCTCGCCTCGCTCTGCCTTCCTTCTCTCTGAATGTATGAGAAATTTAGAGGAACACAGTGCTTTGTTTACATTGCTGCTACTCTTGTTTACAATTCTGTTGACATTTGTGCTGCTCTGCCACTGGCCAATTTCTTCTTCTCTTTTTTTGGGACTTAGTATTTGGCCTTTGCAGTGTTCCTCTCACTTTGTCATACTGTGTCTTCTGCTCTTTGTTGTTGTTGACATTCATGCTTTGTTTACTTTTCAGCACTTGTACTTTTTTTTTCCTCCTCCTTGGTTGTTGGCTTCGGCTTTCCTTGCTCGAGCTGCTCATTGGTTTTCACCAGTTAGCTGCTCGAGCAAGGAAAGCCAAAGCCAACAACCAAGGAAAAAAAGAATTGTTTTTGTTGCCGATGTCTGCTCCAGTGTTTGCTCAGCTGCTGCGCCTTTGAAGGCGCAGCAGCTGAGTTGGGACTTGGAGCAGTGGAACAGCGGCAACAAAAAAAAAATAAATAAACAAACAGTTGAATAAAGAAAAACAAGCTTTATTGGAAGAAGAACAAAAAGAAGCAACAGCAGCTGGCGCCTTTTTTTGGGGGCCTATCTCGAGATCCCTATGTGATGCGGCCCAAGTAAAATTTCTGGGGGGGTCAAACAAAGTTCCATCTGGAAAAAACTAGTCAAATTAACTGTCAAGAGGAGTTTAATTAAAACCCCTCATAAACTGACTCTACGCAACAATCACTTCATATGAACTCAATCACAGCCGACGAGATGAAACACAGGACCCGAGAGCAAGCAGTGGCCTGGTGAACCTTCAATAACATGTCACTAAAGGAGCCCGAGAAATGCGTACCAGGACCTCGGGCCATTCCATGTTCCACTGTGACTGATCTCTCCTCCACATGAAGCAATCGTTGCTCACATTAGCAAAAGTAAGTTCAAAGTAAGTTCATTTCTTCATGCCGACAGCCTCGTCTTGAGTTTCGAAGAATCTTCACAGTCGTCCTTTCTTGAGTTGGTTGCTTGCTTTGAAGAATCGTCAACGGCTGCACATTTGGTTCTGCTTTCCCCGTAACTTCGTCTTGTAACCTGCAAAAACAAATATGTATCAGAAGCAGTTCAATAAAAGAGTATCATTATTTCACGATTTGGTTGACTTTATTTAGGAAGACATGATGTGAAAAAAATTATCCAATCCGTCTTTAATAGAGAGAACATGCCAAAATTTTCCATCTTGCTATGGTATTTCAATTAGCAATCAATATATATTCAGCAATTGGAAGGTGAAGCTAAAATGAAGTCAGTTGCATCTATTTCAACTATAAATATTAGTTTTAAAAAATTACCAGAAGCAAGTAAGTTCATTTCTTCATGCTGACATCCTCGTCTTGAGTTTTGAAGAATCTTCACAGTCCTCCTTTCTTGAGTTGGTTGCTTGATTTGAAGAATCGTCAACGGCTGCACATTTGGTTCTTCTTTCCCCGTAACTTTGTCTTGTCACCTGCAAAAATAAATATGTATCAGAAGCAGTTCAAGAAAAGAGTATCATTTCATCACAACTCTGTTGATTTATTTAAAAAGACATAAACAAAGGATTGGAGAATGTTATTTTTTTGCATTTTATTTAATATGGCAGGTACAAGTGATGACGTGCCAAAATATTACATCTTGCTAAGGTATTTTAATTTGAAATCAAAATATGTTCAGCAATTGAAAGAAGGTAAAGCTATAATGAGCCCAAAGTTACGTCTACTTCAAATATTTTATTTAAAATGATTACCACAAACCAAAGTGGCAAACAGACATAAAATTCACTCCTACCATAAGTTTGCTTTCAGTTATTGGTAGCTCTGAGCATTTCATCACAACTTGGTTGATTTATTTAGAAAGAGACAAAATAAAAAAAATTGTCTCCAATCCCTCTTTAATTTAATATGGCAGGCACAAATTTTACGTGTAGCTATGGCATTTTGAAATTGAAATATATTCAGCAATCAAAAGAAGGTAAATATACATGAAATGAATAAATTTTTCTCCAATCTGGCAAATTAGATATGCCAAAATTTTACATATTACTATTGCAGCATTGAGCAGTCGAAGAGGTAATCCATGTCATTAGCAAATTACTTGAAGGCTACTAGATTTTCAACAAATTAAGTCAAAATCACACCCACCTCAGCTTGAAATATATTAACAAAATTTACCACATCCAAAGTATGAATCAGACAGGTGAATTTCACTCCCATCATAGAAAGGAGCTTCTAGTTACCAAAAGTTCTGAGCAGACTAACACAGCATCAGGTTATTTTTAGTCATCAGTAATAAAAAAAACATCAACTGGTAAGCTATCAAACAAATGCGTACTAGCATTCACCATTATGCAGTTGACTCATTCAACATGTCATGCATCTCTGTTTTAGTCACTAAGGCAGCAACTCAAACATTCTGGGATTTTATTGTTAAAATTTATACTATATGACAACTAGTATTAAAATGGAGACTACAGTACTTGTAGCAATATTGCATTTTTTATTGACTTGACAGCAAGCAAAGGTGGAAAGTGGCCATCAGTATTGTTTTGAAAGCCAATTGCAATCTACTCCATAGGGAGTTCAAAAGAGATCAATCTGATTCATAACAGTGGTGCGGTACCAAGAGAACGAATAAGTAGACTTTCATAACTTGGGTCAAAGCTTCCCTAGATAGATATTTAAAATACAAATATCTCATTGCTCTTTCACCATTTTACAAAAGGATAATATTTCTTAAAGGCTGATCTTTAATTTAGAGCATTGAATTTTGAATGGAGAGGAATAAAATTAACAGCAGACTGGACATCAAAATGACACCACAGCAGTGGTGCTGTACTATGCAAGCTCCTAAAATGAAATGTTTACTGTTGTCAAAGGTCTTCCCAAGCCAATAAAAGTTAGTCAGCTTGCGGCAAACTACCTTGAGTGCTCAATTACAAATTGGAATATGAACTACTGCTTGTACTATTACAAATGTTCTCCAAAAGAGACTAGCAGCCTAATTTCTTTTATTTAGAGAAAAAGTTTAATAACCTGATCAGAGCTATCCAGTATTGAATCCTTACTCCACAGGATAAGATTCAATGAAGTATCTTTGAAAATATGTCCAGTATACTGGTGAGGCAGGAAATGAAAATTGCCAAAATGCCTATTTAGATCTGAATTTTGAATCCAAATGGGAAAAGGTCTTGGAGGCAGCAGCAACAATGTGCTGTTCGGCAGACAAAGAACAGGATTTCTCTTTGGGCACTCATTTGCAAATTGTATAGATATAAATGCACCACTCTTCATTAAAGGTAAGCCATATCTGTCCCAGTTACAACTTTGCTCAAGTTAGCAGATGTGTGTAGACATTAGTGTTAGCCACAGGAATAGCCAACTATAAGCAAAGACGCTTCAAAAAATTATTTGAAGTGGGTGCAAATCAAAATATACATGTCTTTTTTAACTTCTCAGACATTTCAAAGATCAATACCGTCACACTTAAATAAGACCACCTTGATCAGCTCCACTGGATATTCCACTGCGTACAAAACCCTGACAGGACTAAGTCTTAACGTGCCAAAAGTAAGCCACTCTGGGAAACCCCCCTCCCCCCAGCCTACAGCCAGTGGTAGCAAATAGCTCTACGGTCTCCGCCCGAATTACTGCTCATGATTGTTGAAGTTGTTCATCACACAACCAGATGAAAATATTCTCATATAAATTAGGGGAACAATTACATCACTTTCATTGAAACTAAATTCAGAAAATTTTATGTTTTAAATAAAATCTCCACTATGGGGGTTAACCATTCTTTAAAGGCTCTGATGTAGTTCCAAAACGTCCCTAGTCCCTTCCACTAAGTGGTGGAGCCAGGAGGTGGGCTTGGGCGAGGCTCGGGTTTAGAATGCGTTTTGAGAGGGTATCGTATACAACAAAACGTCCAGTGTAGCTGATCGAGTAGGTCTTGCTCTTAACATTGCTTACCTTCACATAAGCAGCATGACCACTGCAGATGATAAGGTTACTACAGCAAACACCAGATGGAGATTAAAAGGTGAAATAACAGCTTCAGTACATTATGCAGAACATGGTGAATACCTGAAAGAATTAAGAAAAACCTATTAGCATGAAAGAAAGGAAAGAAGGGCAAGCAGATAGCAACAAATCTGATGTATAAAAGAGCACAGCTGAACCATGAAATACCCACCATGTGCTCAGCAGAAGCACCAGACATGAGACATGACATCACAGATGAAAACAGCTTATCAGCACTGCGATGGCAGACAGAGTAAAAATCTAAGCAGCCCCGTGAAGTCTTTGGAAGTGAAGTGGGAGCCGTCAGGGGCAGGGT
Organism: Frankliniella intonsa; assembly: GCA_033675135.1. Taxonomy (NCBI): domain Eukaryota; kingdom Metazoa; phylum Arthropoda; class Insecta; order Thysanoptera; family Thripidae; genus Frankliniella; species Frankliniella intonsa. The sequence continues at coordinate 15,042,418 of CM066255.1, read as the reverse complement.
TCAACAGAACAAATGCAACTTGGCAACCTGAAACAGACAAACAATACTTATTAGTATGGCAGGAAAACTCTGGAGACTGACAAGCAGGTAGCAAAGAAATGTGATGGATAATAGAGCCCAGCATAAGCCAGTAAATGAAATACACACCTTGAGCTATTGGTCATGTTGCAATGCAGCCTCAAACATCAGAGAAGGAATCCCAAGCAGGGCCAAAATTTTCCAGCATTCATCAGCAGGCGCTTCAGTAGTGCCCGATGTTAAGGTGGCCCCAGGCTCCACACTTTCAATCAGCATTCAAGATACTGGATAGACGAAGGAATCAGCATCATCCTGAGGAATAACAAAAGATAGCATTACATTAGTATGTCAAATGTTACAAAATAAATGAGAAGATGCCAAATTGAAATGCGCTACTCCCATCGCCTGTCTCAAACAGCCCTATAATAAGTTACTGGAACACGAGGCACGAGGCTGGTATTCCAACCTTGGGGCGAACTCCGAGCTCATAACCCATCTATCAGGGCTCCAGCATATCAAGAAAGCGAATGAAAGCAATGAACGCGACGCCTCCATTTCGGAAGAGTAGAGTGCAATCATGGAATCTCCAGCTGAAGGCCAAACCTCAAAACCCACGAAGGGACGCAACCAAAATCTCTTCAAACCCCTATTCCCGACGGACACAGGAAACGCATGAAACTTCCAACACGTGGTGTTTCATTGACACCCAGCCAAGCCAACCCGCATCAACCATGAACTAGAGTGCTAGAGATCTTACCTGTTCCAACCACGGCAGGCGAATGAAAGGGCGATCCGGCCGGCGCGTCGGTAGCAGGGCAGGGAGGGGGAGAGGTGGGTGGGGACCTACTCCCAGCGCGCTCTGGTGACGTATCCGCGCGCCCAACAGGCAAAGCCGAAGCTAACCAAGAAGTGACATCAAAGGGGTAACTAAAGACCCTAAATAGACAAACAGAACATGGACAACAGACATTAAAACACAGTGGGCGGACTCATGGATCATTTAAAATATTTAAGAATATTTACCGAAAGACAGATCGGAATGATAGAAATCATTAAGATAATATACAAGTCTCTTCGGGTCGTTTCTTCATCCTGTTAGGCCAGACAAATGTGAAAAGCAGAGGTTAGGCCATGTGATCAGAGGTTAAGTGTAAGTAATTATCTAACTTTCACTGGACTCACCGAAATTCATTGCTCACAGTAATCCTTAATAACAGATAATAAAATTCTCTTCTATACTTTTCTTCATGAAACTCAAGATTACTTGGAAAAAATCGGATTAAACTTCAGAACCTCCCGACGGCAGAGCGATGACATGTCTGACGAAACCGGAACATGCCGGAACAGCGGAAGACGACAAAGTAGTCCCAGGTGACAAGACGGCAAGTAGTTCCCAATGACGTATGACAAGCGGCGGGAACTTGGATATGATAACCGGAAAGCAGGGGGCGGGAAATTCGAATCGTAGCGGAAGCGCAGACGATCGCTACACCACTCCCCGCAGTGCGCTCGCCGGCTCCCCTCCACCCCTCCACCCTCTACAGATTGCAATTGCCAAGATCCACCTTGGCAATTGCAATATGGCGAACTTAATGGCGCGAACTGGCCTACTCTGAGCGCCAACTTCGAAAGTCATGAGAAACTTACTCGGGTAGGGAGCGAACGGGAGATTCAAACTGAATACACAGCGCAACGCATCGGCGCGAGATTCAAACAAGATAAAATTACCGTAACCACTAGGAAACACCAATATAGCACCAGTGAGTCCTTAGACTGTGGAAAACAAGTATATCAACAAGTAACGTAAAAAATGGACGTTACACGCTCACACGCCTTTGCGTTTTTGCGATTTTCGGTCGAAAAAAATTGTCTCCGATTTCGACCAAACTCACAGGTTACCTTCCTCTGGGTCCAAAAAACACACTGCAAGACCACGGAGCCCGATACCGGACTTCGTTAGTGAGAAAATCAGCCCCTAAGCCACCTGGCCCGGACTCGTTGCGCGCTATCCGGAATAAGAATTTTCCCTGAATACCTCTGTTTTTGTGCAAACCATCCCTCGGGGATTGTTCTAGGGGTACATTAGAGCCCCCCTGCACATCCCCCGTCATTTTAAAGCAAAAGTTTTTCCGACCGAAAATCATGAAAATGCAAAGGCTATAACCTTTGCATATTCATGATTTTCGGTCGAAAAAAATTTTGCTTCAAAATGACGGGGGATGTGCAGGGGGGCTCTAATGTACCCCTAGAACAACCCCCGAGGGTTGGTTTGCACGAAGACAGAGGTATTCAGGGAAAATTCTTATTCCTGAAAGCGCGCAACGAGTCCGAGCCAGGTGGCTTAAGGGCTGATTTTCCCACTATAGAAGCATCGAATATCTCCGATTACCCCCAGAAGCGTGAGCTAAAAAAAAATTACCCAAATACCCCCCGCTCGCGCGCTCACCGGTGGGGCACCAGCACCGTAGCGGCAGGCAACCCGACTACCTTCTTTACAGTCCTAGTGTAGTAGGTATTTCGGCGGCATTTCAACTGTGATATGTTTATGACGCAAGGAAACAACTAGAAAGAATTTTAACCAACATGATTCTGAAGTTTATTTTCGGATTTTGATCAGACGTCTAACAAAACAGGCCAGTAATAATTTATTTACAGATGAATGAAAATGTGACATGAGGTGTCTAATGTATTTGTACAGAGGGTTTCCGGAGGCGATTTCACACCCGCGTCTTCCTGGGCGCCGTGGCGACGCAGTAGTCGTTCTGCTGTCTCCCAGTGCGGAGGTGATCCCCTGCGCCGATAAATCCTTTTTTAGTGATAATGATGACTATGGATGGGGATGCGGTGGCGACGATGGGGAGGATGAACTGATGATCTCAAGACATTACATGATGTCTGACCCACGCGGTAAAACGATCCTCGGACCATTACCTCTTCTCACTGGAAACGCAGCGGTCTTGTCGTTCATGACGTTGCCGTTGGCCGCGACTCCGGTGTCCTGGAAGTGCTCCGCTCCCATACCGGACATGAGCGCCAACCTCGCGGAGATCTCCTCCATGTCTGAAAACAAAACAAAAAAGGCAATCCTTGTTACTCGAAATGCTGGTGAAATGAGGAGCGAATAGTGGAACATCGCTGTTCCGGCGCCTCATCCGACACGCATGCACATACGGCCCCTCTCCCCGCCGCGGCGCGCCACTGGTCGCGTACGTCACTGCAGCAGTTTACTATCGGCCACCGTAACGGCCGGGCGGGGCCGGGCGGGCCGGTGCGATAAAACTGCCCCATCTGCGCTGGCTGTAGTCGAACTATTCAATCCACACCGACTACACTGCCGCCATGGGAAAGGCAGGGAGAGCGGAATAGAGTGGAAGGAAAACTTGTAAGATAACGCCAGGACGTAACACCACCTTGTTATAAAAACTTCTTGAAAACTGCGAAGAGCTGATCGTCTAGCATGCCATCGATACCACAGTATGTTTATCGGATACAGCGCACAGGAAAGGATGGGTGGAGGTGGAGGGGTCTCGCCAGGCAAGGGGGTAGGGCTGAGGCTGAACCGCGCCGCAAAGGCGGGGGGGGGGGGGGGGGAGGGGGCGGCAGGTACACAAAGAGGAGACGGTCCCCAGCGGAAGTGTGCGCGCGCGTAGCCCGGAAGCTCGCCCGCCTCAGCCATCACACATTCCCCCTTCCCGCTTTACCCCCCCCCCCTCTCTCTCTCCCACACAGTCTCTCTCACACTGTTCTTCTCCTCCTACCGCGGCGCGATGCGTTCTTCAATTCCTCGGCTTAGATGTGCATGCCTGTGCTCGAAGAGACACTTGGACGCTATGACGCTCAGAACAAGGACATCTGCAGCTGTCTATAGCGGCCGGCCCGACCCTAACGCCCCCGGAACCACCCCACCCCACCCCACCCCACCCCGCCCCGCCCCGCCCCGCCCCGCCCCGCCCGGCCCCGCCCGGCCCCGCTTTCTCCTCGCCGCGCCCAGACCCTATGCGATTCCGATCGGGCGCCCGCTGAGATCGAGGTGCACCATGAGACTTGGGTCCTTACCGGCGTCGAGGTTCTTCTTGAGCTTCTTGAAGTGCCACGCGTGCTGGCAGGAGTAGGCGGCGGCCACGATGAAGAAGAGGAGGCAGGCGCACACGGCCGCCACCAGGACGCCGGCCTGCCAGTCCCAGACCAGGGTCTCGGCCGTGGTGAAGGTCTGCGTGGTGGCCACGACGTCCAGGTCCGGACGCTGCCCGGGCGCGGCCTCGGCCTCGGGCACGACCTCCTGCTCCTCCTTGACGACGATGAAGTCCTCGACTAGGCTGACGGTGCTCGGCCTGGCCGTGGTCGTGGTGGTCGTGGTGGTCGTGGGCGCGGCCGTGGAGGCCGGCGTCGAGGCCGCGGCGGACGGCGGCCCCGCCCGGTGGTGGTGGTGGCTCTTGCGCCACACGGCCTGCGCGATGTCCTCGTCGTCGCTCACGGGGTCCCCGACCGCGTCGCCGCTCGCCCCAAAGTCAGCGAAGTCGTCGTAGTCACCGAACGGCTTGGCCTGCGCGCGCAGAAAAAAAAAGTCTCATGAATACAAACGCCCGTGCGTACATGTATTTGCATGGCACGACAAACAACGTCGGCCTGGCACCGCACCGTGTGGGCCTTCTTGTTCTTGCGGGACTTCTTCTCCTTCTTGTGCGGCTGGCTGGGCTGGCGGGGGTGGTCCGGCAGGATGTAGTCGTCGCCGAAGTCCACGACGGGGCCCGACGTGTCGCGGCGGGGCCCGGGCCCGGGCATGTGCTTGAGCTCGTCCCGGAGCAGCGCCTCCGCCTCGGACAGGGAGTTGATCCGCTCGTGCACGCCGCCTGCGCAGGGAACAGGCAACAGTTAGCGGTGGAGAGACCGGGAGGGAAGACCAGGGAGAGCCTCGCCTCACAGCACGAGAAGTCATTCAGATGGTGAACTGTTACTATAAAGACTGGAAAATTATCCCATAAGGGTTAACTGTAGCCTTCATTTTCGTAGTAAACGCCCAATGGTTGGGCAGCTCGTACTCACGCCGGCCGTACGGCATAGCCTATCGACGAAGAATGAGGGGCGGGCGGATAATCGTACACCCGTTAAATGAACGCTTGGTGTGCAATTCATACGCAGTATTACACTCTTTATACAAATTGCTTGCGCCCCATTCACTTTTAGCATAATACTACGCAAGGATACACCAAACAGATACACACACTATCTGTGAGCTTACCATGCTTTTTGCGGTCGGGCAGGGCCGATGCGGTCCTCAGCCAGCTCCAGTCGAGCTTCAGGTCGGACAGAGGTCCGCACTGCGCATCGCGGTGTCCATCACAGGGCCTACGAACATGCACGGTACCCGCTCAGGTAAGAGTGAGGCCAGGCCACACAGGAGCACGGGGGGCCCACGGGAAAAAAATGAAATTGTTATAATGATCGACTCTGTTCGATGGGCGAAATTCAGTAGCTAGTATCGAAAATCCGATACCAAAAACCAGAAGTTGGTTGTCACGACCGAACACTTGCAGGATGAGAACTGAGCTGTGGTTTGTTCTCATCGTACAAGTGTCCGATCGTCACAACTAGCTCCTGGTTGTCGGTATCGCATTTTCGATACCAGTTATCGAATTATGCCCATCGAACAGAGTTGATCACCACAACAAAGTCATTTTTTTCCGTGGGCATACAGGCAGGGCGGGGCGGGGCGGGCGCTCACCTGATGGTCACCTCCGGGCAGCGGGTGCAGTCCACGCAGCGCTGCTGCTGCACGCTCCAGTAGCGGCGGGCGGAGCAGCGGAAGGCCGGAGCCGGGCGCGCGTGGTGGCCGCCCTGGTGTCCGCCCTGGTCGTGGTCGTGGACGGGGGCGGGGGCGGGCACGGCCGCGCAGCAGGCGACGAGCGCCGCCACCAGCCACACCTGAGGGAGAGGCAAAAGAGTTGGTCAAACGCGGATCAGAGGGAGGACACCGAGAGAAGGACGTCGCTGGAACTAGCCGATGTGCGGGGTGGAGCTTTATCCATGATTTTCGTGCAGCGGGGCTTTCAGGAGCGGCGAGTACCCGAGCTTTTTCGCCGCTTCGCCCCGCCGCCCGGCCCGGCCCGGCCCGGCCCATCCCGTGGCCGGTTTAACGGTGCACTGTTCCATCACAGCGGGACGGGGCGCTACTCCGTGACTTGGCCCGAGCCGAGCAGTGCGCTTGGTGCCCTGGCTGGCCCTCGCTCTCGCTCCGTCTCTCTCGCGACGGCGACCACCACTCTCTCTATCTCTCTTTCCCTCTGTCCCTCTGCCGCACCCAGGGCCGCTCCACGTTTTGACTTCCAGGCCGACGTGCAGATATGTCTGTATGGAGGAGCGAGCCTTTATCAATTCCACCCACGGGGCCCAGCCTATAGACTCTGCCCAACGCGACCGCGAGAGTCGCCCCAGTCCCAGTCTCTGCGCACCAGGTTCAACAAGTTTCTGTTAATGTATGCATCAGCAATGTTAGGCCAAAAGTAATAAGAACCCAAACCAACTCGTACTACCTGTCTCATTTTTTTTTACCGCCGTGCGTAATGTGAGGGCGTAATGCCGGTGCGCTGGACAGCAGGGCGGGGCGCGTCCGAAACGGAACACGTCCGTGAAAGGGAGCAGCGTGGTGGTGCGGGGCGGGGCGGGGGCGGCGGCTCCTCTGTGAGCTGCGCACTGCGCACGCAGCCGCTGGGCCCGGCCCTGCCGGCCCTGCCGTTATTAGCAGGACAAAGGGCCCCGGTGCGGCGCGGCGTGGCAGTATACAGCAGCGCCAGCGAGCGATGAGCATTTGCGCCCGTACCGCCCCGCGCCCCGCCCCGCCCCGCGCCCCGCACACCGGTGGTGGAGTCACCCACAAAGCCCGCGAGACTTGTTGACTGATGAAGGCAAACGAATGTGTGAGGCGGGCCGGGCTCTGCTCTGCAGTCTGCAGCCCGCGACTTTGAAACAAAAGCCTCCATGTTACGTGCTCTGGCTCCACGGGTTGAAATGCTTCGCACATTTTCCTGTGCCGCCGTTTCGCCAGGAGGGCGAGGCGAGGACGGACGCCCCCGGCGCGGCGGCAACACGTCCGTATTTTTCTGTCCTACAATTACCCAACCCCTAGCGCCAGGCCAGGCCCCACCCCTCGTGCGTTACGGGTGCCACCCTCTGGCTGACGCGTGCGGCCCGAGGTGCGGCCCGCCCCGCGAGGGGCGTGGCTCCGTCCCGCGCCGCGCCGCGCTCCCCTGCGCCGCCCGGAGCTGGGGGCGCTGGGGGCGGGGGCGGCACCCCGTCCATCAGATAGCACCCCTCCGCCCCTACACCACCAGCCCCGAGCCCCGCCCTCACCTCTCGGGTTTCATAACCACGACGGGGTGACCTCGCCTTCACTGATGGATTAGCACAATATTGAGACTCGCACCGGCCACCGGCCACAGCGCGTCGCGTCGAGACGGTTCGGAGCAGGGCTGTCGGTATTCACACCGCTAAAACTGAAACTGACAGCAAACGCGTGAGCTGCGGAGCGAAGCCAACTCAGGTAAAAGTGTGCAGAATATCCACAGCACTCTACACACGCTTGCTTCAGGCTTGAGCCCCGGCCCAACCCGGACCTCACCTATGACATCTACAGCAGTGTGCTCGCACTCGCTCGCGATCGGTCGGGGGAGCACTGCCCCGCGCCGCCCCGCCCCGCCCCTTACACGACCCTAAACCTCGGCACACGAGGCATAGGCATGGCGTGGCGTGGCTTTACTCGGTGGGGCCGACCGACTGGGCGGTCGAGATAACAAAAATAGACGAGTACATAACATCCACTTCCTTACAGCCACCCCCCCTTTCCCTGCGCCGCCGCGCCTGGCCCGGCCCGGCCCGGCCCGACCCTCCTACACCCCGTGCCGTTCTCCCTCAAAACCCTCCCCGTCATCCCCACCCGAAGGCCTCTAAGGCGCGGCGCGCCCTCTCCAAGCAGCACGGGCGTGCCGTGCCGGAGCGTGACGCACGCGTTCGTTCAAACAACAGCCCGGCTAGCGTCTGCTGCCCCGCCCGGCCCCGCCAGAGGTGCGACAAGGACAGAGGCGCGGCGCGGGGCGGGCCGGACAGCGGCCCTCTCCTCTACCCGTTCTAGTCTCATTGGCTCCTGCTGCTCGCAGGGGTCGGCCCGGTCGGCACCGCGCTACTTTAGGGACGCCCCCTCCTCCACCTCTGCTCAGTATAGACCTCGGCACGGCGGCGGCCTCTGTGAGTGTGTGTGTGTGTGTGTGTGATCGATCAAGACGTATTTGCTGGGGCGGGCGGGGCCGGCACAAAGTACCTAAGGGTGGGTATTTTCTGAGGCCCGGGGCGTGGCGGGGCGGGCGGGGCGGGGCGAGGCGGGGCGGGGCGGGGCGAGGCGGGGCGGTGGGACAATAATTCGGTCAGGTGGAGAATTTCCAGAAAACGGCAGAGGCGGGAGGAGGAGGAGGAGGACAAGGCCTTCGCGACCGACGTGACGGTCGTTTATTTATTTTTTTTGTTGGCTCCAAAGCGGCAGGACGGGAGGAACAAGGGGTGTGTCTCTCCTGGTCGCCATTCTCTGGCGGACATGACAGGTGAGGTGTCAGGGCCGGCGGGGGGTGTGTGCACTGTCCACGGGGAATCTCTCTCTCTCTCTCTCTCCCTCCCTCACTCTCTCTATCGCTCACTCTCTTGCACACGCACGCACACACGCACACTCGGGTGTACACGACGAGCGTTCTGTAATTTCCCAGGAGTGGTTTGCCGCTGGCGGTATATGTACAGCCACTCCCACAGGACCAAACAGAAAAATGAATACTGTATGTGTCCTGGCGGCGGGCGTACCACTGGACTGTCCGGCGCGGCGCGGCGGTGACGCGCTCCTGGGGCGCCCCGCCCGCCCCGCCCCACCCCGCCCCGCCCCGCCCCGCCCGCGGCTCGCGAAGGTCAAAGGTCGGCTACTGCCATTGCTTTTATGAGCGTTATGAACGCCGCCGCCGCTGGAGGCGCTCGGTGCAGCTGCGGGCGCAGCGCAGCGTGCTGGAGCCAAAGTGGCAGGCCGGGCCGGGCCGGGCTGCGGCTCCAGCGCGGGACTCGAAAGGAGGTCACTCTCAACTCCTTCTCTGAACCGTTTGCCTGGCGGGGCGGAGCGGAGCGGGGCGGGGCGGAGCGAGGCGGGGCGCTGCGGGGCGGGGCGTTCCTCTCTCCTCGCACCGAGCCCCGCCGCCGCCGCCGCCCCTAGACGCACGCCGCTGATTGGCTCTGCGCCCGCCTTCCGGGAAACCAAGTCATCGTCAAAGTATGAAAATTTACCGATGGAACGCGGCAGTTCTCTCGGGATATGTATGGCGTGTTTTTTCCCCATCAGGCGGTGAGAAAACAAGCGGGCTGAAAAACAGTTCAAATTCTTTTTCTAAAAAAAAACTAAAACCGTGAATCCATTCGTCATTACAAATCGTCCAAGACGACATTACACAAACGGCTACACTACCGCAACACCTCTGTCGGGAAGAAATCAAAAATAGTAAAAAGAGGATGACGAAATACTTGTTGGACGTTGAGTGTCGACCTCTGCGTGCGTGTCTCCTTGGGAGCGCGGCGCTGCGCGGCGCGGCGGGTGGGTGGGGTGTGACGCTGTACGTGAGCGCCCCTGCCCAGCCCAGCCCAGCCCAGCCCGCTACCCATACCCGTCGTACCCACGCGGCCATGTATGGCCCAACAGCCAGTCGCGACCAGCTGCTGGCCTGGCTCGGCTCTGCGCGCTGCGCTGCTCCGCGCCCCGCCCCGCCCCGCCCCGCCCCGCCCCGCCCCGCCCCGCCCCACCCCACCCCAGAGCGCTGCTCCTCTCTCCGCCATCCACACCTTTTTATTTAATCGCCGCCAAGCTTTTGCATTCTACACGACGCCCGGCCCGGCCCGGCGCTTCCCACCTCGTGCACGTGCGCGTACCGGGTTTGCCTACCCGCTCCGACCGTGGCCCCTGAGGGTAGGCAGACCCGCGACACTGTTACGTGTTCTCTCAACTCAAATAGCCGCGGGTACTTCCTCGCGCCGGACTGTACGCGTTGTTTTGTAGAACCTCCGGCGAGGAGACTTTGCAGTGCCACCCCCCCCCCCCTCTCCCTCGCACCGCCGCTGCATAACGAGAGAGAGAGGCGCCCGCTGGGATTTATGAGGCTTGGCGCATTATTCACCGCCTTGAAATCGAGACGAGAGGGTTTTCGAGCTGCGCGTCAATGGAAAAGTTGTGGGCGGAAAAATCCATTCGCCTCCGCCCTGCCTTGCTTGACATTTTCTGAACAAGAGTACGGTCACTACACTGCGCAGTTCTAGTTCGTCTTTCTCGGGGAAGACTTTTTTTGAGACGTCCGCTCTGCCCTGCTCTGCTCCTGCCCCACGCACTCGTCGCAGCAACGAAGAGAGAGGTCACATTAATTAGAAAAGTCATTGTATGAGGCAGCGGTCCTTCAGCGGGGCGAGCGGAGCAGGCAGAGCAGTGAGGCAGTGAGGCGGGGCGGACATTCTTGAGGTGCATCTGCCTTTGGCTTGTTCTGCCTCAGCGGTCGACAGTGCTTCTGATTATTCACGCCAGATTTGATTACAGTCGATGAGTTTGAATGACAAGCCAGGCGAGCTGAGTCGAGCTGTGGCGAGCTGTGGCCTGCAGCCCTGGCCGACTTGTCACAATCGAGTGCACGCCACAACCACGTTCCTGCAGGCAATCAGACGGGAGGAGCAGGCAACAACGTATGTTGCCATGAGTGAAGGCAATGAGATTCGCCCTGGCGCGGCGCAGCGCGGCGTGGGGCGGGTCACTTACTACTACTGTATAGACAACCCCGCATGACACCGCGGTTAGACGTTACCGAGGGGCCAGGCGCCGCCACTGGCCAGGTATACAGCTTGCAATCCAATGGCCAAGTTGCCATAAGTTACATCCCTTACGTCGTAAATTCCGTCCGTTTGCCATTGCATTACGATGCGGTGTAGCGAGTCCAATCAGGTCATTCGAGTCGCAGGCGGATCCCCACGCCAGCGAGCGCGCCCGGAGCGGAGCGGGGCGGCGAGCGCCCGGAGCCCGGAGACACTTGAGACCATTCCACCGCCCGCCCCGCGCCCAGCCCTCCCCTGTGCGTAACAATAGTGTATCCCCGACCGACCGACCGCTATACGATAGCTATGATCCGCCATGGCTCCGCGAGGCCTAAGCCTGGCGCCTCGCCTGTCAAAACACGACTGCGTCGTTTTCTTTTCCAGCATCAGGAATCGTGCTCCCCGAAGAGAAGGATAACCGAGCCACCGTTTTCCTTTTTCCTCTGTTTTTTTTCTTTTTGCGAATCGACCCTTGGGTCGAAGAGATCTCCAGCCTCCCGCCAGGCCAGACCCCTGTTCTGTTCTGTTCCCAGTAAGGCCCCCCTACGGCCTGCCTGCGGCCGCCAGACTGACGACGCCTCATCCACACTTTTTTTTCAAAGGCGTCAATTCGCAGTACGAGCGCTGCGTCGCGCTGTGCCCCATGCGGTGCATTGCGGGGCCGGGGCCTCACCTCAGCCATCGCCTGCCAGCTTATTCCCAAGATCGTTCTTGTTACCTCCCTCCTTGTCGCACCTATGGCGGTGCGCTATGCTGGACATGGAAGTGTCCCATGAGTGCGACAAGGACAGCGGTAGGAGCGCGATCTTCGGAAGAAGTCAGCTGGGGCGCGCTGGGGGCGGGCAAGTGAGGACTATTCTTGTGGGTGACCATAGGGCGGGCTATAAGGGGGTGGTCGAGCACCCCGCCAGGTGGCTGCCCGGCCGTGTCCCGCCAGGATGCTGGTGCTCCCCTCACCTGGCCGGCCGGGCTTGGGCGGGGCACCTGCTGCCCCCCCACCCCCCCCCGGCGGGTGCCCTTCCCTGCCCTTCCCTCGCCTCCCAGGTGGTCCGGCTGGTCCAGGATAGGTCCAGGCGATACCTGAGAGGGCCCGGCCCCGGCCCCGGCCAGGACCGTGGAGAGCAGAGCAGAGGAGAAGAGAGGCCAAACATCGCCCGGCCATGGGCCTGCCCGGCCCGGCCCCGCTGCAGAGGCAATGGGTGGTCCGCACCGCCCCGCCCCGCCCCGCCAGGTGTACTGCGCTCAGCCTCGTCCAGCAAAGCCCGTGCCTTATCGTCATTAGCACGGCCAACGGATTTCTGGTCCATTAATAACGAAAATAACAACGATAATAGAGAAACGCCCGTAGGTTGACAAAGCTTCAGGAATAACAAAACGACAGCCTGGTTGGTCTCGTCTGCGTCCTTCGTAACTTTTTCGAAACCCGAGAGCTTTGTTTTCGCACCTTTGTAAATATGAAACACGTTTTCACAGAACAGTAAATCCCCATCCCCCACAGTGCTAAAAAAAGAAAAGAATGGCCAAGGCCAAAACACGCATTTTCAAAACAGACTACACTAAAAAGAAGAATTCAATAAAACTGGCTGACCAAAGTCCCCGGTAATAAAATTAGATATGCCTGACAAGCTCGTCATTATACACACGCACGCACACACACACACCTTTATTTTTTGTCTGCAACCCTTCCTCTCCAGAGCCCATCCAACTCCCTGCCCCGCCCCATCCCTCAGGTTCGCAATGACTGAGATGGAGGCAACCTCAGAGAAAGGCAGCCTGGGCCAGAGACGTTTTATGGCTGCATTGTCTTGGCCTTGGTGCCCCCGCCCCTCTCCCTCTCCCCCCTCCCCCTCCTCCAGGGCGGGAGGACAGGGGGCGGGGCGGGGGGCGGAGGAGGAGGGGGCTCCTCCAGACAAGACACTCGTAGGGCGTGGCGTGGCGTGGCGGAGTGAGGCAGACGGTCTTTCACGACATCCGAGTGTCGCCGGGGAACTTAGCATGACAATAAAGAGCTCTGTGTGTCCGTCCCGTCCGCTCGTGTCCGTCCGTCTGCTGTCCATCGGGGAGAACGACGGGGGGAGGGGGGGGGGCAGTTGGAGTCGAACTAAATCGATCGATTGAGAGGTAAGGTCTGGACTCTGGGGCAGGCCCAGTGCCGAGTCATGCATAGTAATGCGCTCGGCCGCGCCGTGACGCGGCGTGGCGTGGCGTGGCGTGGCGTGGCGGGGTCAGCTTGGAAGGGGTTCATAACTGTCTCGCCCCGCCCCGCCCCGCCTCGCCCCCGGCCGGACGCCCACGGCGGGATTTGAACCCACGACCAGAGTGTGCAGCCGCGATGTCCGGGGCGTAACCAGCGACCAACCCGCCCTGCCAAGTCCTCGTAGCCGAGCGGAACACGGGCCCCGCCCCGCCCCGCCCCGGAGCCCGGCCCGGATAGGAGTGCCCCCGCCCCGCCTCGGCGCTGACGCCACGGCGACCCTGTCAGATATCCTCTGAGTGCCGGCCAGGGCTGAACTTTGAATGAATGCTCTTGTCGCCGTCGCGTGGCGGGGCGGAGCGGGGCGGGGCGGGGCGGGGCGGGGCGCACCAGACTAGGGCAGGGTGGGGCGCGGCGAGTCGCCGGACACGAAGTGAAAGCCTTCCTCCCCCGCCCCACCCCGCCCCGCCCGTCGCTAAGATGTTATGACAGCCCCGCCAGGTACCCTGCCCGCCAAGAAGAGGCTATCATGGCGTTGGCACTGGCGCGCAGGTACGCCTCTGAATGAAGGGTCAGGCAGGACAAATAGGCGGGGCGGGGCGGGGCGGGGCGACCAGCCGACGCGACAGTGACAGGCGGAGCCAGGCCGGGCGGGGCGGGCGGCTGGAGTCTGGGGCCGCCTGGAGCCAGACCGGGCGGGGTGGGGCGGGGCGGGGCGGGGTGGGGCCAGTGCTGGGGACGCTGCTGGAGCCGGCTGGACGGAGACAGACTACTTAGAGCCTGGCTGGAAGGTAATGGACTTGTGGCACCACGACCGGGGCGGGGCGGGGCGGGGCCGGGCCAGGACAGGTGTGCAGGGGGGAGGGGGCGGAAGGGTAAAGGATCGTACTGCAAACACTGCGTGACTTTTGGGGGTTCAGAGCGCTATGGCCGGCCAGGCCAGAGCCCAGGCGCGACCCCGCACTGCACTGCCGAGCCTTCACATTGCGCGAGGGTGGCGGAAGGTGGGCGGGGGTGGGTGGCGTGATAGAATGACACTGTCACAGTCACCCGCACGACGCCCGTCAATGTTTCCATGTGCCTGCCAGCAGGGTGATTCCGAACAGCGTTGAGTAGTGCCCCCTCCCTCGCTCCTCATGGCCGCGCTCCACGAGTGCGACAAGGACAGAGAGACGAAACCACTGTGCGGAATCACCCTACAGGAGCTGGAAGGCAAGTAAAAAGTACCGCGCACCGAAATAAAAGGGCAGGCAAAGTCACAGCGGCTGTGTGAGTGAATCGAGTTTGCACCGCATGCGCGCCTGCAGGCGCACCACGGAGCCTGCGTCCAGCACACAGCACAGCCGTCAACACCTCAGTGGGGGTCATCGCCGTGGTGCGCAGTGCGTGCGACGCGGAGACCAGGGGGATGCGCCGCGCGCCGCGCCGCACCGTACCGCGCGCATCACTCCAGCCCAGTCCAGCGCAACAGGCTGAGCTGAGGACACCGCCCCGCTCCGCCCCGCCCCGCCCCGCCCGGGCCCGGAGCCTTTGTTGGTCCGGCACGGCACACATAGAGGATAGGCTGCCCACAAAACGCACAGAGCCCGTCCCGCCCGCCCCGCCCCGGGCCTGGCCAAGCTCAGTGGGTATAATCCGCAGTGCAGGATCCGCAGGCTGTGGCTCCGCGGGGCGGGGCGGGGCGGGGCGGCGAGCCTAAACAGCACCATCGGCACCGCTAGCGGCCAGCTGCAGCAGAGGCAGACCCCTCTACCCACCCCCGCCCCGCGCCCCGCCCCGCCCCCGCCAGCAGCCCGCACAGCGTAGCGTCACTCCGCACACATCACACATCCTTCAGCGCGGAAGACACCCGCCCCGCCCCGCCCCGCCCTGCCGGCCCTGCCCTACCCACACTACCCACCCAGTCCTGCCCTGCCCGGTTTGTGTACCCTGGCGTCGGAACCTTGACGGAACCAAACCAGCACCACGGCGGGGCTCCCGGGCGCTGCCGGCGCTGCCATAGTGACGAGTAGCGAACCTGCGTCACAACCGGGCAGAGCTCTTCAAGGACCCCTTCCTCCTCCTCCACCTCCTCCTGCCCCGCTGCCCGTCTTCAAAGACCCAGAGAGCTGTACCTAGAGGCAAGGTGGGGTGGGGCGGGGTGGGGCGGGGCGGGGGGCGCCCTCGCCGATGTTCGAGTCAGGGTGCGCATCCTCGACGAGCACGGACGGGGAACCACCGCGGGCCCAGGCCAGATTCCGCACAGCGGTTTGGTCTCTCTGTCCTTGTCACACTCATAAGACACAGCCATAAGGCGCGAGAGAGAGGACACTAGCTAGCTAACACTGTGTGGAATCACCCTAGTGTCACTGCCCCCCAACAAGTCCACATAGGCACACACGCTGCTCGCTTACCTGCCAAAGTTGGATGTGAATCCCCATGCGATTGCAGTGCCGGGTATGCTCGGGGACGAAAGACGCGCCGCCAACAGCGTGCTGTCCTGCGCTGTCCTGCGCTGTCCTGCGCTGTCCTGCGCTGCGCGCTCTATCTCTCACTCACTCACTCGCGAGGCGCACGGCCGTCATGTTCCTCTCGCTGTTCTTGTGCTGCCCGCGGCACATCACTTCACATGCTCCCCGCCCTCGCCTCGCCTCGCCAGGCCCGCGACGCCTCTTTCTCCTCCTCCGGCTGCTAGTCCTGGTCGATGCGTTGTCCTGACGGTCTGCCGTTTTCGTCTCGGCGTGCGTGCGTGCGCGCGCGCGCGAGTGACGTGCGTGCGTGCGTGCGTGACGGGGCGTGACGGGGCGTGCGGCCGCGCCGGCTGCTCAACCTCTACTGACTGACTGGGAGCGGGCGGGAGCGGGACGGGGCCGACCGGACCGGACCGGGACGGGTAGTGGTGGAGTGGAGTGAGAGTGAAGGCGCAGGAGGGGGGGCGGCACCGCTGGAGGGGGAGGAGGGGGGAGAGTCGCGGTTAGCCCCAGCGGCGGCGTGGCGAGGCGTTGCGGGCGCAGCGCCCGCACCTCCACTCGGCACAGGTCCGAGTCCACCTCGGCCGACATCGGCCTGCCTACCTGCCGCACCAGCCGCACCCCGGCCCGCGCCGCCCCGCGCCGCCCCGTGCACTAGAGCTGCAGAGGGAAATCCACGAGCTCGGAGCGGAGCACACCAAGAAGGCTGGCAAGCACTTCTGTGATCCCCCTCTGCCATCTACAATCTGACTCTACTCTGAGACCCACACAGATCGAGAACCGGCCAGGCACGGCCACTTTTCTGCAGTACCGAACGTGTTTATGCGATTTGTTTCCATACGGCCCAACCTGAAGAAAACCCTTTGGAAATGGCCTCCGCCGACAAAGCTACATGCGACAGGCGGTCAGGATTCGCCGTGTGATCACCACCTTACTTCCTCTGGAAGAAAAAGTAAAATAAACGTAAAATGCAGGCAATAGCATCGTACAGTACGCCGAACGCATGTCGCGCCGTGGCCGCGGCCCGGTGTGCTGTGGATGGGCAGCGCTAGCGGCCGCGGCCGCGGCCCGCGGACAGAGAACGCCCCGCCCCGCCCCGCCCCGCCCCGCCCGCCCCGCCCGCCCCGCCCCGCCCCGCCCCGCCCCGCCCACCCCGCGGCGTCGGGCCGGCGTCGTGCGTAGCGTAGCGTGACGGCTCCCCCACCCATCCGCGGAGCGAGGCGTGGCGCGGTGCTGCGGCGCGGCGCGGCGGCGCCTCAAGGGACGGGGCCGGACAGGCGGCGGGGCGGGGCGGGGCGGGGCGGGGCGGGGCGGACCAGCCGGACCCGGGCACGGCACGGCACGACACGGCCACTCCAGACTAATGTACTGTTTGCTACCTGGGGCCCCAGCCTGGCCCGGGCCCCCGGTGGGGCTCCAGCCCCGTAGGCCCCGGCTCGACGGCGCGGCCGCAGGGCGGGGCGGGGCGGGGCGCGGCGCGGACCAGAGGCGCCAAGATCTCGCTACCAGAATTGATAAAAACAAATAACAGCTCCCCTCTCCTCACCCCGCCCCTCCCCGCCCCGCCCGGGCCGCCAGGGCGGCGGCGGGGGCGGCTCCAGGGAGGAGCTGTGTCTCATTCCACCTCCATTACGTGAGTCTTTTTCCCGATTGTTTTTGCAGTGTGCCCACGCCTTTTAGCAGCGGCAGCAGACTCCCCTTCGGATGGCTGGCACGTAAAAATGGAGAGGAGACGAACTCTTCCTTCATTTCTGTGGCGCCAGTGGAGTGTGTGCCACGGGGTGGGGCGGGGCGGGGCGGGCCCCCTCGGCCCATCATTACTTGAAATCAATCCTTCGAGGGAAAAACGCTGCGTAATGACAAGCGGAGTGCTGGGCAGGACCGGCGCCCACCTCACGACCAGAGGCAGACCGGGAGTATTTTCTAGAAAAGAAACGCAGACTACCGAATACTTAATGCGGTGAGCAGTACATCATAACAGTACTGCGAATAAATTCGGCATACGCCGACAGTGCAACTTACAGCGGACAGAAAGCGTGACTTTGCAATATATATATCGACAAGAGCACCGCCATAGGTTTGTATTCGCACTCGGCGAGAGCTCATCCTAGTCCTGGATGACCTGGGATCGCGGTGCTCTATTCTCCACGCGGGTAGAGTAGTTCGGATCTCGGTTGAATGAATGAAGTTGTGGCTGACGCTTGCACAATACTGCACTGTACCACCCCCGGCCCGCCCCGCGGCCCCGACTGCACCCGCCCCGCCCGCCCGGGGCGTTAGTTGCTTCGGCCTCGCGCACCGGTGCTGATTGGACGGGTGGGGAGGAAGCTCAGTGACCGGCGAAAAAACAAATAGTACTACGTGCGCTGTTCGTAACATAAACTTGCGAAATCCATCCCGAGCGATTCGCGCGTGGAGGCGCAAAGTGCTCATTTTTGTGGCGTTCCCTCTCAACAATGCGACCACGCCCCGCGCCGCCCCCGCCGCCCCCGGGGAGCCTCCCCGGCCTCCCCTTTCTCGCCTCGGAGGACCCAAGTGTTTCCGTCCGGCCGCCGGAGGCGCTGGAGACGGACGCTCCAGGAGGACTCGATCCCTCAGCAGGGGTCCAGGGCGCCGGCGCGGCGGCGACTCCACGGAGCGAGGGTCCCGCATGGGGAGCGAGGGTTGCCCCCACCTGAGGCAAGATTTCTCGGAATAACTCCGTGCGCGAGAATGAACTGATTCGAGCGAGAAGGCAGTGGAAAAGTGTTCTCTCTCCCGGTTGAGTCCTGGACCTGCATCTGGACCTGCAGGTGAGGTCCAGGGTGCTGCGGGTGGTGCGGGCGCCGGTCCGGTCGGGGACGCAGCGCATGAGCCTGTCGACTGGCGCGCCAGGCAGGCCCGCCCCCGCCTGGGACCCCGTCGGTATAGGAACACGATGACGCCTTGCCCCCGCCGCCGCCGCGCCCAAGGCCGTGCCGCCCCCGGTACCGCCGCCCCCGCCTCCACCCCCGCCCCCGCCCCCGCCCATGACGGACCAGCGGGAAATCAGTCAAAGCCTCGCCGAGGTCTCCGGTACCCTCTCGACCCGGGGCTACAGCCTCATCCGGAAGCTGGGCGAGGGGACGTACGCCAAGGTACTGTACCTGGACGCGCTTCCCTCCAGCCTCCCGCTCCAGTTCTCCCCCGCGACACGCGCGCTCACGTCACCTCCTCCTCGCCCCAGGTGTACATGGCCTCCTACGTGCCCCCCAGTGACCCCCATCGGAGGGTGCACTTGGCGTGCAAGGTCGTGGACACGTCCAAGGCGCCCAGAGACTTCGTCCGCAGGTTCCTCCCGCGCGAACTGGACATCCTGAAGAGGCTCAACCACCCGCACATTGTGCACGTGCACTCCATCTTCCAGCGGAGGACCAAGTGAGCGACGGAGAGGAGAGGAGAGGAGAGGGGCGCCGTAGCAGCGAGAGCGAGAGAGACAGCGATACTTGATCACCTCACCTGCCTCACCTGCCGGCCTTACTCCACCCCGAGGTACTTCATCTTCATGCGGCTGGCCGAGAAGGGCGACCTCCTGGACTGGGTGCTGCGGCACGGCGCCGTCACGGAGGGCCAGAGCCGCGTGTGGCTGCGCCAGCTGTCCCTCGCGCTGCAGTACCTGCAGGCGCTCGAGATCGCGCACCGGGACCTCAAGTGCGAGAACGTCCTCATCACGGCCAACTACAACGTCAAGCTCGCGGACTTTGGCTTCGCGCGCTACTGCGTGGTGAGCGCGCGCGCGCTCCCGCTGGGCGCCTCAAACTGCATCCATCCACCCACCAGAGCAGCTAAGAGAGCGAGCTCAGATGCTCGTATGCGTCCGAAACCGACAGGTGAGAGTGAGATGGAGCCATGTTCTAGTTCGAACGTCTCACTCTCACCTGTCGTTTTCGGACGCATACGAGCATCTGTGCTCGCCCTCTTCGCTGCTCTGCTACCCACCCACCCACCCCAGGGCCTGCTCACTCCGGATTTTTGAAAGTTTCGGGGCTCTATATCCCTGTTTTCTTGACTCAGGGTTCTGTCTATCTCTCTTTCCACATAGGACGAAGAGAGACAGAAATAGGACCCCGAAATATTCAGAAAGCGCGTAGTGAGCAGGCCCGGGATGGGTGGGTGGGTGGGTGGGTGGATGAGCCGAGTGGGTACAGTTTGACGCACCCGCTGCCATGCCGCCGCTGGCTGGACAGGACAGGACCGACTGGACTCGACCCCTGACCTCTCTCTCTTTCTCCAGGATGCCCGCGGCCGGCGCGTCCTCAGCGGCACCAACTGCGGCTCGCTCTCGTACGCCGCGCCCGAGATCCTCCGCGGCGAGCAGTACGACCCCAAGATCTCGGACGTGTGGTCGCTCGGCGTCGTGCTCTACATCATGCTCAACAAGGCCATGCCGTTCGACGACAGCAACATCAACCGCCTGCACGACGAGCAGATCCACCGCAGGTGGCGCTTCTGCGCCAGCGTCGTCGACGCGCTCAGCGAACAGGTACTGTAGTTACCGCGTTTGTACTACAAGGGAGACATTAAATTGTGCCTCTGCGACATTTTATCTCAAGAAAAAAATGAATCGTTACAGACAGTTCTACTGTCGGGCATGCTTCGACTCCTGGTTGCGTTTGTCCCAGGTCAAGAACTTGATGTACAACCTGCTGGAGCCGGACACGCAGCGCCGCTACCAGGTGGACCAGATCTTGGCCTCGGACTGGATCGCGATGGACGCGCGGCTGGCGGTGAACACGCCGGCGGAGGTGAGCGCGCTGGCGGCGGCCAGGAGCGACCGGGAGCAGCGGATGAGGAGGGTAAGCACGGGCCAGCGAGGAGAGGAAGGAGTGCCCCGGCCCGGCCCCGGCGCGGCGCGCAGGGCTCAAACACTATATAATCGCCCAGGTAGAACAAAGATGTCAAAAACGTGTCAATGACCCCTTTTTGATCTCAAAATGACATCAATCTGTCTTACAGAAAGCACTGTTTCCTGACAAAAATTGTCACAGTGACGTCACTTTGACATTTTCTTGACTTACGAGTTCTACCTGGGCGGTGCCAGGCTGGCAATACCGGCATCAATACTTACAGTTGTCACAACTATTTCTCCTGGTTGGAAGGGTCTCGCTCCCTGAAAAACTGTTTCCTGCAACCACAGGACATGGCCGAGGCCACCGGCCCCGCACTTGTGCCCCCGGCTACCGCTCCAGTTGGCCCCTCTGAACTGGTAAGTGCACCTGCCTGAGGCAGAGAGGTGGTGGAAGGGTGGAGGGGCGAA
Source organism: Frankliniella intonsa (assembly GCA_033675135.1). Lineage (NCBI taxonomy): Eukaryota > Metazoa > Arthropoda > Insecta > Thysanoptera > Thripidae > Frankliniella > Frankliniella intonsa. Next base: position 15,021,615 of record CM066255.1, on the reverse strand, counting down.
AAAGGAAGTAACCTGGCGACACCAAAATGTAACACCGATTATTAATTTGATTCTGTACAAAGAACATAGCAAACATTCTGACAGTGTTTTACAGAAAATGAGAATACTGAAAATTTGGCAGGAAATTTCTCTTTTCTAATGTTTGGCAATCAAAATCAAAACCATTTTATTTCACAGTAGGGGTTATAAGTTAGAACACAAATGGTGCATAAATTTATTCCAATAATAGAAGTCAATGGTATCATAATTTTTTTTTTACCTAAATCCTATTTTACACATTCCTATTTTGTGTAATTTTGGCGGAAGGGGATGATTTTATTGGCACAAAGGAAAAGATTGTCAAACACCAACATACATATGCGAGTACATAATGTACCATTTGGCAACATATATGACTATAATTACTTGGTCCTTGCATACATGTCTACAATACATAACACTTGGAGAGTAGTTTTGTTTTTATCGTACATTTCAATATTTAGCTTTTATAGTCAACTAAAGAGCACCAGAGTGGTTCTCTCTTATAATTAAATAAAAAGTACGACAGGCATGGAAGAGCAATAAATCACAGGAACATTTTATGCTTGAAATTTAGCCACCCTACATACATGGCAGAAAACAAACTCAGAGCTACATGTACACTAGTCAACAACCATCAGTCATAAGGAAATTTTATTACTCCTCTAATGCTGAGACTAAATGGATGTACACTACAATAGCATTTAATTAAGGCACCAGTGAGATAAAGTAAATATAGATCAGTATGTACAAAAAGGGAAATCTGATATAAAGCTATACCAAAGTTCCTACATTTGGTAATTTTTTAGCTAATTAACCTGCATAACATATGGCCAAGAAAAGGCAAAACCACTATGAAATGAACAGTCTTCCCTATCCTAAGTTCATTCAAACTACATAAAATGAAGCAGCTACACAGAATTGATAGTTTTAATCCTGATTAAGGGAATATTTGTAAATATTTACTTTCACAAACTGAGTCAATACTTGAAATTCAGACATGTATTTTTGTTCTTCTGACTCTGATACAACAGCTTTGAATTTAACTTAAATAATACTAAATTGCAGATTTAAAATCATACGTACATTTAATGGGTATATAAATACACTAGTTGTTTTTTGTTTGTTTTTATAAACAAAAATGGTACAATAATAAGATATGCACTTGAGAAACTTTTGAGTTAACAATAATAATAGTATCCATGGAAGGCAATTTTGTTTGTTTTAATGTGTGTGATTTAGGTATACAAAAATAGATTAGCTTATGAATACCTACATGAGTAAGGATGTGGAACAGATTGATAATAGAGGAAATAAAATGAGTGTGACTAGAAAATAAAATTAGAAAATTATGGAGTTGTTTGTCAGAAAATGTGTCAACAGATAGAAAGTTAATTGTTGAAACAGTGCAATAGATTGTGATAAATGCATATGGCAATTGAAAAATTGCAATTATGATATCATAGAGGAGACAGGTACTTTTGGTTTCACACCACCAGTCCACAGATTTCCTTCACAAGATTCCTTTGGTCTAGGTTTGGACCAGGCTGAAAGTACATTTCATTCCCAATAAAGTTTATATTATGAAAGCATACTCTCTTCCTGGGGGGAAGATATTAAAATGAGTTACAACGATTTGGCAAAAGGAAATTCAATTTCAGATCTTGACTTAGGTACAGGTGGTCATGGTAATAAGTGCAAATAATATTTGGTCAAAATAAAATAAAAGTGAAGTGAATCACAATTTTGCTTGGTTCGGCAAAATTATGCCAACTTAAAAATTTTACGAATTTAGAATTTTTTTTCATGAAATGTGGCAGCAGTACTGAAGAAAATAAGTTTGGACAAATATCCGGCGCATTAATAAGGTCATATAGTAAAACAATGATAATTTTACAAATTGAAGCTGATCCTTCTTCATTTACGATATCATTTAAAGAAATGTGGATGATTCTTCTTGGAAAGGTCCATCAGGATATGTGATGATGATGAGCAAGTCCTTGAACATCCACGGCAATAACACCTTGCAAGATGACATCTGGCATTACTTGGTCCACCTCAAATGTCCTCAAACTGTGCTTGTTCTTCCACTATGTGAATCCTGTTGAGAATGTATCTCGAATAAGTGGTCTGACTTATCACAAGTCCTTATCTTTAACTCTCCACAAAAAGAATTTTTGCATGAAAGGAGAATGCATTGGCTGGGCAGTGCTAGTACCTGTGAATTGGAGTGCACGTCACTTTCCAGACAAGCAACCGAGTGTTTTGGATGGACTGCTACTTTCGTCTGCAAACCATACACAACGCCATGCAAAACATGCATATTACATTTACATTACAAAATGATATGATACGATGCTTCTGCAATGAAGCCATGATTCTTTCTAAGGTTTCTCAAGGTGACCAGAAATCTACCATGCTGTGCTTGTGACTAATCAGGAACCATGACCAGGGCATAATGGAAAGCCTCATATCAAACTGAGATCAAAATGATGTCAAAATGACCCCCTTGATGTCAATTGACATCACTTTGACATTTTTCTGTTCGCTGGGATATGTCAGAAATATATTACCATTAAAATTCCTTGAAATTATTACTACTTAATATATACATATTGTATATTTAACAACCAAACACCAAGAAAAAGAAGAGCAGCCAGTACAAAAGAAAGGTGTTCCATGCAAATATATAAAAACTCAAAGTGGGAAATAAAGCATAGAAAAAACAAGCACCAGGAAGGTAGGAGGAAGACATTGCAGAGTTAAAGGAAGATATGGAAAGTGGCTTTGAATGTGTCGAATAACTGTCCAGCACCACCCAGCCTGCAACCATTGAAAGCTTAAAAGATCTTCACACTTATATTTAGTTTTGTAGTTCATCCAGATGTTTTAAAAGCATTGTATTATTGCAAAAGTTTTCTTTGTGAAAATTTGTTGTAAAGGTGTTAAATTTAAATAAACTTAAATCTATCTTATTATTAGAAAGGGGAACATTGAAGCACAGTATGGGGTACGTACATGGAGAAAAATAAATTACATCACTCAATATGTTAATGGTTAGTGATGTTAGTAACTTACGCCATCACCCACTCCTCTGTCACCTGAGCTGATATCCACAACAGTTATTGGGCAGTTCTCTAGTGGACACACTAAATCACCAAACTCCACCTCAGCTTTAGTTTTCTGACGCTTCAAAGAGAATTGACTTTTCTTGGGAACCTGAAAAAAGAGTTTGAAAAAAATGTTATTACACTCTATGATAATAAAATAGCACAAAAGTAAAACAATCCTAAGTTTAACCTTGATCTTAGCTGTAGGGGTGAGAGGAGTGTGCCCTAGAGCAGCTTCTGCCTGCCTCTTAGCCTGTATTGCTTCTTTACCCAATAATTCTTTAAAATGAGTACTGAGATGTCGTCTGAGAAGGGTTTTGCTAGGAGGAATCGACAACAAACTAGCAAGAAGTTCAGCAGTGAAACGTGGTTCATGGACCATCAGTCCTCCATGAACACCTGAAAATCAGTACATCCATGAATGAATGCTTCCTTTTTTTATTGAATACAGACAGTATACACAAATCAAAGAAAAGAGTGTACCTGAGCCGCGCAGGTTTGGAGCATATTCAGCCAGGTCAACGACACGTAGCCATTCCATAACTCGATGATTAGTCCACAGCACAACTTCTTTGTTTGGGCCTCCAGAACAATCATCTTTTCCATTTTTTTCATCAATTCCATTTTCAATGTCTTCAATAGGAGCAGATCTTCTTACTAGGCAGTTTGGATCAAATCGATGATCTCTCAAAACCTAAACATACGTATATCATGAGCTATATTTTCAAATCTCTTTATTGAGCTATAATTTAGTTGCAAGAGTAAATTTGAAAAATGACCATACCTGAATGCCAGTGCGTACACTGGCCACATGCAACAGCGATGTCACATGCAGTGCTGCCAAGTCATCCATGGTGAGACGATGCAGCATCCTTCCATCAATGCGAGCGGCACTGAACTGATCTTTGAGTTGTGGAAGCCCTGTAAAAGGGAGGAGGGGGTGGCTAAACTAGGCAGAGAAATTTAAAATATTGACAAACCCAGTTTGTTCAACAATACAATACAACCTCAATGAATTTTAAAGATAAAATATTTCATAAGTGAACAAAATAGGATTGTCTACTAATGCCACCCTCTCTGCCCTAACAGGGCGGGGTCCGGGAAGATCTTGAAAGTGTACGATTTCGAGAGGATTCTCCGGAGATAGAAGATTTACGTGGGTTTAGAGCAGAGCATCATGCTTTGCCAAGAACCCCGGAAGAATTGGACATCATAGGAGAGAGGAGGGCTGCAGAGAATAACCCTCACGCCCAGCCTTCCCATGGAGCAATAAGTATAGTGGACAGTGTACCCTTGCCAGTTACCAATCCCCCAGAGTTTCTACCACCAGATCTATCAGAAAAATTAACAAGCAAAGCCCCCAGTCAGACTTCCAAGAAGATGACGGAAGAAGCAAGTGCAGATAGCTCTCAAGACCAAGAGATAAATACAGATTCTCCATGTAAATCTAGTTTACAAACATTGCATCCACATCATGAAGAGACAAAACAACTCTAAAACTACATTGCATACCTGTGTCATCCAACCAACGGAGAACCCAACATGTATCTAGATGTCCAGCAAGGCCAAGTTGAGGATCAGAAGCTAGTCCAGTATCTGTACGTTCTTGAAGAGCTAGACGTAGTTTCTTTTTGTGCAAAGGATTCTGCAAAAACATAAAATAGGATTAAAAATTTTAAGTAAAATTAATATGTTTTCAAGAAAAAGTACAGAGTTATGTTTACCTTAAGACCCAGCTCTTTTTCTAAATCGTGAGGGGATGATGACAACAGCTGGGCCCCACTCACAATCCAGCCTTGACCTTCCTGAGCACAATGTTCCAGGCCCAAAGCACAAAGCCATTCACTGATGGCTTCTCTATTCCACTGAGCAAATGGAACTTGTGCTCTTGAGCTAAAAGTGAGAAAAATTACAGCATGAACCACCAATACAAGGAAAGATGGAATAATATTTACAGAAGTAAACACTCACCTAAGTGCATTAGTGGATGAGGACCAACCTAAGCGTCCCCCTGCAGTAGCTCTTACACCACCTCTGCGAAATTCTCCCTCATTATGAATATCATCTAAATTACCAGAACCACTTCTTTTCATACTGCAATCATAAAAGCGGTTAAGTTTTAGATAAGGGCATAAATATCAGAAATATAGAAAAACCTAGAGACATACCGTCCCAGAATCTTTTTGATTCCTTTAGATTTTGTTGAGGACATCGAAGGACTTGGTTGAGGTGACAAGCTCAAGGCAAGGCTTCGGTCATTTTCATCTTGAGCTACTCGTTCTGTGTCAGCTATATACAGAGTGAAAAGAAACATCAGAATGAAAAACTGTTGAAAAGTGTGTGACTGATTAAGATAATACATAAAAGTTCTTCCATTCAGCATGCGGGAGGCTGTTATTAATCTGTCCAAATGTTTAAATGTTCTCAAATAAAAGTTATCCATGCTGTCTTTTTTTGCAAAATGTCAAAAATAAAATGTTAATATTTCAAAAGAGAAGTCAGTCACATGAGTAAAACATGCCTAATTTCAAATAAAATAAGGAAACTGTGATTACAAAGTGCATTGTCACAAAAATGTCATAAGAGAAAGTAGTTTACTCAAATTATCAATTCCCAGTGGTTTCATGCTCATTGCTCAAGCCATAACACTTCCCTCCGATTGCTAAGGGGGGATTCCTATAGTATAAATGTAGAGGGGTACACACATGTTTTTAAACATATTAAAAAACCCACAGAGAATCTAGTGCAATCCAGACATACAATAAATTTAAATATAGAAAACCAGGCAGTGTTAACACATTTAATTTCATCCCCAAGCCACAGGCGAGCATGTCCGGCTTTTCACCTAGATTAGGCGTAGAAGAACACCTATCCCCGACCGACCGCCTAGGCGAAAAGTTGAGAAATCCTTTACCAAAGGCCACGCCCTTCCTGATGCCGTTGCTCGTCCCGTTTGATCCGTTTGTAGCAGCTATGGTCTGCGCTGCACTCTCCCCGGCCAGAGGAGAGCCAGTATCTGCCAGCGGATCAGCCTGGCGCGGCAGGCTATGGTACTGCACAGGCTGGACCTGCACGCGCTGGCGGTAGTTAGCCGGCGGGGTCTGCGGACAGAGGCACCGGCGCGGGCACAGGTACAGGCACGGCTCAGGTAAGTCTCCCCCCAGGACCCTCTCAGGCTCACTCACCCTCGGCGGCGGGATGTCGCGGTCGCGGGTCAGCTCCCTGATCTCCCTGCAGCTCTCGGCGTGCTCCAGGCCCGGGGACGCCGTGCTGCGGTGCAGGGGGCTGCCGGGGCCGGGCGACGCGTCCCGCATCAGCTACGAGCGCAACAAGATACAATAAATTTAAATTCGAGAAGAGATGAGACTTATTCCCACTCTGTTAATTCATTTTTAAAAAAAATGTACCTGACTTTGGCTCGGATAAAACGTGCGTGGGGCGACCGGGGGACGGTGCTGCTGGAGCGTCCTCAGCTCCGAGTTTTCTCTCGACAGAGCAACCAGCTGGCGTTTCAGTTCAGTCACAGAGGACAGCAGCTCAAGTTTCTGCGTCTCCAGAGAGGATCTCGACAACATTTCCTGTTGATAAAAACAATAATTAAAGCTTCCATACACCCTACCCTATACCCTCTCCCCCTCCACCTCAGCTCCCACCCCACGCTACATCGCCCGCCCGCCCCGGCCCCGCTCCCTCCCTCTCTCATCCTCTCGCACACACCCGCCGCTCTCCCTATCTCTATCTCTCTCACTCGGTTGATTACAGCGGTGCGGCGGCCGCCTGCGAGGTAGGCAGTCCCGCGCGTCAGGTGTGTCTAGCGGGCCTGCCTACCTCCGATCCGCAGGCGTTTCCCCGGCCGGGCCGGCGGCAAGAAAAATAACAGAATAAAGAAAGAAAGAAAAACAACAGAGCGAGATTGCGAATCAGTCTCGTAACCCCTGACTCACCCGCTGCAGCTGGTCCTCGGCCTGCTGTAGGTTCCGCTTGCGCTCGCCCAGCGCCGCCTCCAGCTCGGCCATCTTGTCCACCTGCACGTCGATGCGCTCCGAGAGCACCGCCGTCTGCAGCTGCAGGCGCTCGTTCTCCGCCTGCAGGCGCCGGATGCGCTCCTCGGTGCTCGCGTCCCCGCCCTGCAACACGACACAGGCCACCGGGACTTAGCCACGACCATCGCAAACGTGCACAGCACCTGTGTGCGTAGTCACTGTTCAAACTGGAAACACAGGTGTGTGAATTCCCAGGAAGATTCACACTCACTCTTCCTTTCTCAGGAATATGGACGGAAATTCACACACCTACACGAGTGTGACGATAATACGGTTAGAAAAAAAATCAACAGAAATACGAGCGTGCACACACACACACATGCTGCACTGCGCTGTGGGCAGTGTCGGGGCAACAGAGAGCGAGCTGAAGCACCAGTTCATTATCGTTGGATCACAGCTGGAACACACTCTGGCATTGCATTGTCCTGACCCGGCCGGGCCCGGTCACTCCACCAGGCGCGGGGGTGAGCCAGGGGGAAGGCGGGGGGAGGGGGGAGGGTAGGAGGATTACCTAACCCATTTCCTCCGCCTCCCAACCCGCTTCCGATAACTTTGCGGTTGTGGACACAAGCGTCATGGGTTCGGCATGGGTAAGCAGAAGCGCCGGCTTCTGCCGTTAGGCTTTGTTAGTCGGATGCGGTACTGCAGCCCCGCCCCGCCCCGCCCCACCCCGCCCCACCCCACCCGCAACATCCCGTATCAGTGCAGGCAGCGCAGCCTCGCGCAAACACACGAGCGTAAACACAACAAAACACAACCCCCGAATTTTTTTTGGGGCCCATCGTGTTTATTATGGTTATTCCTGCAGCTGCAAAGATAAAGGGAACCACATAGTAAAAGAGGCAGACGGAATCTGGCCAAAGAGGAGGAAAGAAAAACAGAGGGCTTGGCCATGAGGGCGGAGGGCAGAGAAGCGAATCTGAAACGGTAAACGCATGCTTCACATGTCCTTTTCTTTTAAAGTTATCCGACTGGCAGCACTGACATGGCGAGCCCTCCCTCCCACGGGGCGGGGCGGGGGCCAGTCGTAAGCGCGGTCGAGGGACCAGGCAGGCGCAGGGCAGGGCGTAAGTCACGTGCAGTTCGGACGGCCCCCCGACGGCCCCGGGGCGGGGCGGCGCCTCCTAACCTTGGCGTGGCGCTGCGGGGCGTAACAGGTGCAGGCCGAGCAGGGCGGCGGCGGGGGCGGCGCGGGGCAGCAGTGGTGGCCGCAGTGGTGGCGGCGGGGGGCGGCGGCGGGGGCGGGGGAGCAGCACCACGGGTCCGCCGCCTCCACCAGCGCCGACCTGCTCTTGGCGTCGCGGTGCTGGCGGTGCCGGGCGCGCTGGCGCCGACGATCCAGGCTGCCGTGGACGACGCGGCCGTCGAAGGGGACGCCGCCGCCGGCCGCGGCGTACGCGTCGTAGAGGCCGGCGTCGAAGAGGCTGGCGTCCGCGGAGCGCGACATGGCGTCCTCGTCGCACGAGCGGCGCAGCAGGCTCTCGTGGCTCGAGTGCACGCGGCGCACGTGCCCGTGCTCGTGCTCGTGCTCGTGCTTCTTCCTCCGCCTGCCGCCGCCGCACGGGCTGGGGCTGCACGAGTCGTGCTTGCGGGGGGCGGCGCCCGCCCCCGGCCCCGCCCCCGCGGGCGCGCAGGGCGGGGGCTTCCTCAGCACCACGGCGGGGTCGCGCGTCAGCTTGGGCAGGTGGTCCACGGGGCGGCTGCGCGCCGGCGCGCCGGCCGTGGCGGGGGCGGGGGCCGGCATCCAGTAAAGGGCGGCAGCGGGGGCGGCGGCGGGGGCCGGGGGGCGGCGGCCCGTCGGCGCCGTCCGGGACGACTGCTGCGCCGGCGGTTCTGCGCCCATGAACCGACCACGCGGTCAGGTCTGGTTCGGCCGGAGCCCGTGCGCGGGGCGGGGGCGTGCCCCGTGGCCGGCGGCGCGGCGCCGCGTCCTCTCTCCCGAGCCTCCACCCCCGCGGCCAGAGGGAGACGGCCCGGCCCGGCCCGGCCCGGCGCCCTGCCGATTGACTCAGAAAATCGCTCCCATTCCTCCGTCCTTGTCGCACTCACGAAGGCGTCCCCTCCAGGGCATGGAGTTGCTCCATGAGTGCGACAAGGACAGAGGCGCATGTGAGCGATTTGGTGAATCAGTCGGCTGCCGACTGTTCCCGAGGGCAGGCCGCTCCGCTCGCGCACCTCCACTGCGCCCCGCCCCGCCATGCGGACGACAAGGACAGAGGAGAGGAGGTGCGAGAGCGCCCCGCGCCCTCTGAACCAGCCGGCCGGTGCGGTCGGTGCGGTGCGCGGCGCGCGGTGTGTGCGGACCCCTCGCCTCGCCTCGGCCCGAGCATACAGGGGCATGAGATCAGAACGGCACCGCGCCGCGAAACCACGTCGCCCACACACCAACCCCGACGGCAGGCACCAGAGAAAACACCACACACACACACACACGCACGCAGAGGGGGCGAACCCCGCGCAGCACTGTACTGCGCGGACCAACAACCGAGGAACACGCGCGGGGCACGGCTCCCTCCCCACCCCACCCCACCCCACCCCACCGCGGGGCGGGGCGGGGCGGGGCGGGGCGGGGCCGGCCCAGGGCACACGGCACACGGCACAAGGACGGACCTGGGTCATACAACTCGGGCTCAGAGGATCCTCCTGAGGACGACGAGGTCTCAGTGGCCGACTCCTCGTCGGAGTCCATGCTCAGGTCGTCAGCTCCTGGGGACAGGACAGGACAGGTCGGGTCTACACGAGTGCGGGCGGCAGGCCAGGCGGCGGGCACTGGGCACAGACAGGGGAGGGGCATGGCCACGGTCACACCACGGTCACACCACGGTCACACCAGTGCGGGTGCGGGCCGGGGAGGCGGGCGGACACCGGGGCGAGCTGGAGGCGGCCGCCTCACCTCACCTCCCCGGCCTGCAGGGTGGTTCCGAACAGCGTTCAGTAGTGTCCTCTCTCTCGCTCCTTATGGCCATGCTACGTGAGTGCGACAAGGACAGAGATGGACGGAACCACTGTGCGGTATCACCCCGCTGGGGGGACCGGACCGGACCGGACCCACACGACCCACCTGGACTGCCCGCGCTGCCCGCTCCTCCGTCCTGAGAGCCGACCACGTGCCGCAGCAGCGAGCTGCCCCCGCTGCCGCTGCCACTGCCGCTGCCGGACCCCGAGTCTGACCCCGAGTCCGAGCCGGAGCCGGACTCCGAGGAGACGTCGTCCTGCTCGCCGTCCGACGAGTCCACGGCGGCCTCCTCGGCGCGCTGCTGCTGCTGCTGTCGCTGCTGCTGCTGCGGAGGCGGCGGCCGCCTGATGCCGCCGGCGGGCTCCGCGGCGGACTTCTTGACGGCGCCGGGCGGCGGCCTGGCCGCCAGCACGCCGGCGCCGGCGCCCACCGTCTTCCTCTCCAGCATGGCGATCTTGTCCGAGATGAGCGACCCGCTGCGCACCATGTCGGCAGTCAGGCGCGGCGCGGCGCACGTTAATCACATCGCCCTGCAAATAACCCCGCGGGGGTTGAGCCCGGCACGGCTGGCTGTGCGAATAGCGCCTGTTTGACTTGGGCTCCGGCAATAAAGCGCCGTACTGCAAATAAAGTCCGCCCGCCCCTCCACGCCGCGCCACGCCGCGCCACGACCCGCTCGCTCAGCAGGTCCGTTTAACGGCCGCGCAAACGGATTTTACTGTGGCCGAGGCCGAGCGCGCCCCGAGCGTGGTCTATGAGGCATCTGCAGCAGGCAGGGCACTGCGGGGGGCGGCCAGCGCATGGAGTGTGGAGCGTAGCGTCAGCGTCGTGGAGCTAAGTGCCCGGGGCGGGGCGGGGCGGGGCGGGGCGGGGCGGGGCGGGCGGTAGCACGGCGCTGCTGGCCGGCCCCTGCCCCGGCCCCGTCTCGAAATAACACCACGCCCAGCCACACCACGACGCCCCTCGCAGCGCCGCGGGGGTCCACACGGCGCACACAGCCACAAGCCCGCGGCTCACTCTGTCTGTCTCTGTCTCTCTCTCTCTCTCTTTGCACGCTGCATCCCTAGGGGTGGGTGCGTACGGGCTGGGTGCATTCACATCGACCAGTCAGTTTTACAGTCAAGCGGGGGAATATTGGGCAGACAAACCAGCTGCAAAATTTCCTAAAATACTCCAAACTAGTGTGAAAACCCAGAAAACCTCAGTAGATTTTCTTTTTGACCTGTCATCCTTATCTAGTCGAATCCAGTCAATTTCCAGTCACTTGCAATTTTCGACTTCTAGTGAGTGTACATCCATTATTTCTGTACTGCTGATGTACCCCTCGCCTCGCCTCGCCTCGCGGGCACATTCACAATATGACAGCCCCCTTCCCCTGCCGTTCCCCGAGCTATTGACGAACTCCCTCCCCTCTCCCCTCCCTAACCAAGCAGCGGGTCTAATGGACTCGACGCCACCACGGATGAGAGTGATCTCCCGGCGGCGCAGGGCAATAAAGGCTAATCGCCAAAACAGCAGAGAGAGAGAGGGAAAGATAGAGAGGAAAGGGTGGAGGGGGGGGGGGGGAGAGCAGAAGAGAGGATAGCAGCTGAGTGGCTCCCCCAGCCCCGCCCGCCCCGAGTAGCTGAACACCCACCACTCCCTCCATCGGCGCTGGCGCTGGGCTGCGGGCCCACTGCGCCTGGTCCTCCGTCAGCGAGTCACCGCTCTGGCACGCTACTCTCGCTCTCGCTCTCTCTCTCTCTCTCGCACTCCCTGCGCGTGCGGGCTGGTGCGGGCGCGGCGCGGACGGGCCGCAGCCGCAGATGAACCCTGACGGGACCAACTTGGCGTCCTCCCAAAAGCATTTTCCCTTTCATTTATTCACTCCACGACGGACATTGTCTGACTGCCCGGACCGGACCACCGCTCCTCTCCCTCCCCCGCCACATCCCCCCCCCCCCCCCCCGCTCCTCGCCCTCGCCGACGAAAGGGGTGGGTGTGTCGTCCCGGCCCGGCCCGGCCCGCCTGGCCTGCCATGCACGGCATGGACGGAATAATGCTGATTCACTCATATATTCACGCCACTGCCGCCCCGCCCCGCCCCGCCACCGCGCCTGACATTCCCTATCACCATTGCAGATCGGGGCGCCTGGCGAGGCGGGGCGGGCGGGGCGTCCCCACCACCGTCCCGCTCCCGAACCTGCAAGACGACCCTCCTCTCAGACCCAGACCATCTCCGCACAATCATACACAGCGTGCCGCTGCCGCTGACGGGAGAAGAACACGACACTAACTGGCACGTTTCCAGATTGATTTGTTAATGCAGATTGTACCCGGCCCGCCCACGTCGAGTAGTGCCGGTCGGCACCTGCCCCGCCCCGCCCCGCCCCGTACTAAGCCTTGCTTGCGGTCCGGTCGGTGGCCCCGCCCCGCCCCGCCCTGTGCCAACAGGTTGCCTAGCTCCCAGGCGCGACGGCCGCGTCTCGCGCTAACGAGTCTGGCTGGCGACATGTGCGGGCCCGCCGGGCTCCAGGGCCTCCAGGGCCGCTGGAGGAGCCAAGGCGGGCGGGGCGGGGCAAGGCAGGGCGGGGCGGGGCGTTCCACAGGTCGACACGGCCCAGCCGGCCGTAAGGGCCCAAAGGCGGGGCCCCGGCCCCACCCGGCCGGGCGAGCAGGGCAAGACAAATTGGCACAACAGCGCCCTAAAACGACCTGTTAAATCACCGAAGGGAGGGCGGGGCGGGGTAGGGGGCGGGAAGGAGCCCTGAACGGCAGGGTGGACGTGACACACAAGCCAACGGCCCACCCAGCCCAGCGGGCCAGGCCGGTCAGAGGCGGGTCCCCGGCGGGTCCCCGGCGGGTCCCCGGCGGGTCCCCGGCGGGTCCCTATCCCCATCCCCGTCCAGGGGATTGGGCGGAGGAAAAGGATGGCTGGCGTGACGGCCAGGGCTCAGCTCAGCGCCCCTCTGCTGCACACTGCCCTGGTGTGTCCTGCACCGGGACAGAGGCCGCACCACCGCAGTGCGCCGCAGACGAGCTGATGAGAGCGCCGACAGCCCCCGCCCCCGACCCCGTCCCACCCCCGCCGCCCCCCTGCGTCCCCGTTATCGCCATCAGGGCACTGCCTGCGGGGTGGGGGCGGCACCACCACCCCGCCCCCGGTCCCCGCCCCACCCCTCCACCGTGTGCTATCGCTCGCTGCCAGAGAGCCGTTTGAATGCGGCAGGTATAGAGACAATACCGCGAGGGGTACGGGCCGCTGATAACAGCTCAGTGCGCCGTGTGTGCGTGTGTGCGCGCGCGCGCGCGTGTGTGTGTGTGTGTGTGACGAGGCCACCGCTGGGCGATCACAACGCTCAGGTGCGTTCCTCATGGCTAGTCTACAATACAGAGGTCATGGTCGTCGGCGTGGTCGTCGGAGGAGAACTCTTTCTGATCGTAGCTGTACCATAACCTGTTGTATGTGGAGGTCTGACGACCTACGACCTCGCCCACGACCACGCCCTCTAATGTAGACGAGCCTTCACACCCGGACCACATCCCCTAATGTGACTGTCACGTTGCAACCTCAGCGGCTGAGGGAGGGGAGGGGGGAGGGCGGGCGAGTAGGGTGGTAGTGGCGCGTAGTAGAGATGTCGAGAGCAGAACAGAGAGTGGGAGGGGGGGGGGGGCTAGAGGAGAAAAGGACCCTTCTTTACAAAGGGCAGCAGAGTGCTCTGCCCTCGACGCCCTCCCCCTCCCCCTCCCCGTCCCCTCTGCGTCCTGCGCACAGCGAGACGGTCCCTGCCACCACCGCGCGGAGGGGCGGGGCGGGGCGGGACGGGCCCGCGACGTTGAGTTCTAATCAGTTTACCTGCTCGGGGAGCCCTGGGCTGGGGGTCGGAGGCGGGAGCCTTCTCACCTGCCGGGGTGTGGCGTGGCGTGGCGTGGCGCGGGGGTGTGGGGGAGAAGGGAGCAGCGGCGAACCCTAAATATTGCACCCAAAATACCCGCGTCCTCACATGGGGCGTAGGGCGCCAACCCCGGCCCGGCCACACACGGTACACGGTGGTGGTGGTGACCGGTCGCGTCCGTTCAGGCGCGAGTATAGGCAACCCTCACCACGCACACGCATGGCACTGCCTTAACTCGAGGCGGCGGGCAGGTTAGATAGAGAGAGAAAGAGAGAGACAGAGAGGCGGACGCTTTCCGCCACTCTTTTAGGTCACATCGCATTTGAGAGGAAAAAAATTCCCAGAGGACGTGATTTAAACGCAGACAGCCGTGCGGTCGTCTGCACTGAGAGAAAACAAACAACAAAAAGAACAGCGCGTTTCGCCTCCCGCCCGCCCCGCGTGTTCACGGGGCTGTTACCCAGAGTGTAGTACACAGCGCTACAGCGGACCGGCACCGGCAGTCAGCCGTCAGAGCTCAGCCCAGCCCAGCCCAGCCCAGCCACGGTGCAAAGAAAGTAGCATCTGCAGAAGCGGCAGCTGGTCTCGTACACCCAGAAAAAAGCTCCTTTGATTCAAAGCAATTTGGACTTAAAACTGGACCAATGCAAATTTGACTTTAAATCAATAGAAATTCTTCAAAGTGAAGAAGAGTTTTCTTTGTTTTAAAAGAATTTTCATTGTATCAACATCATTATTTTCATTGGTCCAGTTTAAAGTCCATTCCTTTGATTCAAAGGAGCCTTTTTCTGGGTGTACCCCACCGCACAGCCGGGTGTAAACACGGGGGCAGAGTTAAACACGGGGGCAGAGTTAAACACGGGGGCAGAGTTAAACACGCGCACGCGCGGCCGGAAACAGTGGCGCTTCGGACGGTACGGTGCGGGACGCACGGGGATAGATTAGCACGGTAGTCACGCCTCCTCGCGCCGCGCCGCACCACAAGAGCGCCGACGTGACCTACGACAAGCTCAGCGTGACACGCGCGCCACGACGCGGCAGGACGTTCACGTAGAAAAATAAAAAATAATTTTGAAAAAATTTAAATCGCGGGTACACGTCGACACGACACGGCTAGCAGGGCCGCGCACGCGCTCGCTGGTGCTCAGCACGTCCCCGTCGGCGCCGGCGCGGAGCTGAGCTGACGCCGTACTGCCCGGCCCGGCCCGGCCCCGCTGGCCTAGCGTCCACACGAGGAGAGTAGCGCGTAGCGTAGCGTCTCTAGCGGCCAGGCCAGGCCAGGGCGTAGCGCGGGCTGGGCTGGGCTCTCCCATTGGCGCGCTGCCCGCTCCGCTGCCCCGCCGCGGCCCGGGCCGGGCCGCTTATTCACAATCCCTTGGGCGATACAGCGCTTTACGGCAAATTCAGCAGTACGCGGCCTCCGCAGCGTCCAGCGGCAGTAGGGACTCTGTAGGACTATTTTGATCGGACCCACGCAGCCAACCTAGAAACCTAACCTAACATAACCTAACCTAACCTACCCTAACCTGTGTCCTCCAAGTAGGCTGGCCGCGGCCGGGGCCGCGTACAGCGGAATTGGCTGCAAAGCGCTGAATCGCTAAGGGATTGTAAATAAGCCGCCGGGCCACGCCGCACCGCCAAGCTTGCACTCGGGCAGCCTCAACACGGCCGACACGGCCGAGGCTCGCCCGCTGCCCCACCCCGCCCCGCCACGCCCTGGCCTCCTCACTTCCAAACTCATCCCCTATAACAAAGATCACGTCTTGCTCCAGCACCGCCCCGCCCCGCCCCGCCCCGCCCGGCCGCCCGCTCCATTATTTTCTAGGCCAGCGCGAGAGGCGAGGCGAGAGGCAAGGGTGCGCCTCAGCGTTGACGTCGAGGCGGGGCGGGGCAGGGCGGCTCAAGACGACCCGCCCCCCGCCCCGCCCCGCCCCGCCCCGCCCCACCCGCGTACGAAATCGAATTGACGGCAGCGGGTCGCTGCTATAGGCGCTGCGCCCCTGCTGCTGCCCCACATCCTAAACTCATCCACGCCTGGGCATAACCGAGCGAGGGAAGACGAGGCGCCCCGCCCCGCCCCGCCCCGCCCCGCCCCGCCCGGGGGGTGGTGGAGGGGGAGGGGGAGATTGAAGGGCGGCCAATGGGGGCGCGAGGCGGGGGCCCCGCGGGGCCCGCGGGCTGGGCCCCCAACGGCCCCAGCGGTCATGCGACACCACATGTCGTCGTTCCAAACAACTTTTCTTTTTCGCTTCTTTCTTGTCGTCACTTTCGCTTTCGCCCTCTGATCTCGCGCGGCGCGGCACGGCCAGGCCAGCAGGCTCGCCAACCCGGATACACTGCGCGCTGCGCGCGGAAAAGGAAGAAAACTAGGACGCCCCAATCACTCGGCTGCCCCTCCCTGCCGCAGGTATGCGGTCCGGCCTACCCCCGCCCCGTCAGCCTGCAGCGAGTGCTGCCAACCGCGCAGCCCCGAAACAACAGCACCACGCACAACCCCAGCCTCAACCATCATGATTCATTCAGCTCACAAGCAGCAGCGGGGCGGGGTGGTGCGGAGCGGCCGGCTGAGTTGGCAACACTATGCAACAATTTAAATTTACCACGGCTGGGTTGTTGGCTCCCGCTGCTGACGGGAGCCGCGAGGGCCGCGAGGGCCGCGAGTCCGGGAGGGAGGGGTAGGGTAGGGGTGCGCACGGCCGGCGCGCGGGAGTAAGAGTGTGTGCCGCACGGGTAACAACGCCAACAAAACAAGTGCGGGCGGGGCGGGGCGGGGCCGATGATAAATTCGCGTCGGGGCTGTAAAAGTCGACTTTACTGGCCGCTGAATCACAGGGATCCCTCGGAGCCTTTACAGCCGAGCTGAATAGCGCGTTTGCCGCGTCAATTTGTTTCCAATCCGCGCAGATCGAGCCGAGCCGAGCCGAGCCGGGCTGAGCCGAGCCGAGCTGAGCCGAGCTGAGCCGAGCCGAGCCGGGCTGAGCCGAGCCGAGCCGAGTGGCGACGAGTTGCGGACAGGGCAGGACGAGGGGGAGGGGGGGGGGCGCTTGTCACCCTCCGCCCCGCCCCCTCGATCACGACACAAACGCCACTCGCTGTATATATACCCCCGTCTCCCTCCCCCACCCTGCGCCCGGCGTGTGTCTCGCTTTGAATGGGTTGCCTATCTCGGGGTCCGCAGGCGCTACTCCCCCGCCGGGCGGCCCGGCCCGGCCCCGCCAGACGTTATGGTGCGGGGGAGAGGGGGCGGATCTCAACAGCAGCACGCTCGTCCAAATATTACGTGAAATAACGGCACCCTCCCCTTACCCCTGCCATCCTCTCTGCAATGATGATGACAATAATCATCATGATAATAATGATTGTAATACTACGGCTGGCGCACAGACGGTGGCGCTGTGCCGCCGGCCCGCCCCGCCCCACCCCACCCCGCCCCGCCCCGCCCCGCCCCGCCCCGCCCCGCCCCGCCCCGCCCCGCCCCGCCTGGCGGCTCTCGTGCTCGTGCTGCCGCCATGTTAACATTTACGACTGTGTACGCCGAGCACCAGAGGCTCAATACGCGAGATGGAATCGGCCGGAATTAGAGCTCGCCCCGGTTCCGGTCCCCGTCCCGCGCCGTATAACTTTTTTCATCCGCGCTCTCGCTCTCGCTCTCTCTCTCTCTCTCTCTCTCTCTCTCTCTCTCTCTCTCTCTCTCTCTCTCTCCCTCTCTCTCCCTCTCCCGGCGCCCCAGCCCGGCGCGGCTGAGGAGCGGAGAGAAGAGGAGAGGTAGTCACTAAAGCCGGGAGCAACAAGCCGTCAAACAAATTTAAACAAACCCCCGAACACACCCCAGCACAGCCCCGGCCCCGCCCCGCCCGGCCCGGCCCCGCCACGCTCCCCACGGCCAGGAAGGCGACGGGGAGAACAAGGGCGCGACGGGGCGGGGAGCTGATGAGTTTGGAACGCACCCTCCCCTCTACCCGGGAGAGGGAGGGGGGGGGGGGCTGACAGCGGGTCTTTACGGGGCGGGGCCAGTAGGACGACGAACAGGAAGTTGCAGAAGGACGTCGCGGTGGTGTTGAGGTGGCCGTCAGCTTTCTGACCATCACCGCAACACACGTGCCGAGCAGAGGACCGCTGCCGGGGCCGAGGCCGGGGCCGGGGCCGGCGGGCTGGGGTTGCGGGGGTTGGCGAGGACGCTGGGTGCGGGCCGGGCCGGGCCGGGTCCTGGGTGAGCCTGGCCCCAGCCGGCTAGGCTGTAGGCTCCAGCCAGCCCTCACCCATGCCGCGCGGACAAGTCCTTACTCGGTGCGGTGCGCTGGTTATACCGCGGTTCTCTCCGTCTGCTGTGACGAGCGAGGCAGACCGAGCAGTTCAGTTCCCCGTGCCGTGCTGTCCCTCTCGCTGCTCATTCCAGAGTCGAGCTACGTCGCCGCCGCCTCGCCTCCGCGTCGTCCCCCGGGAACCTAACGCCACGCCAGCGCCGCCGTGTTCCGTGTAAAGTTTCAAGGCGCGCACGGGCCTAGGAGGGTCGGCGGTCTGCACAGGTAAACCTATAATGTCCTCAAAGGGACTTTGACTTTGGGCCAGTGGGGGTGTGGGGCGGGGCGGGGCGGGGCGGGGCGGGGCGGGGCGGCCTCGGCAGGGGAGGGTGCGACCACAGGCTCGCCGGCCACGGGGCTGGCCATGAGGCTACGGGCCGGCGGGGCGGTCGGCTGCGCAGGGAGGCTGGGCTGGGCTAGGCAGGGCGGGGCGGGGGGGCGGGGCAGGACCCGCCCGGCCCGGACATGGAAAGGCTCTCCGCCCCACCCCGCCCCACCCCCACCAGGATGAGGTCCATGCCAAGTCGCAACGCGAACGCAGCCGCGAGAAAAAAAAACAACTAAAACAACCCGGTTAGTGATATCACACAGCACACCACACCACGCCCAGTTAGAAACTACCCGTCAGTACTGTCAGTAGGAAGGGGTTAGGCCCGGGAAATGGAAAAAAAAATCTGTGCGCGCGGCGAGTATTTGAACCCGCCGCCACCTGGGCCGGGGGTTAGTGTGCACGCGCTCGCACCATGTATCTGGAGACGCTACCCCTCCTCGGCGGCGGCACCGGGGGCGGCCGCAGCGGCCCGTCGTGCCACGCCTCGTTGGGGGCGGCTGGGGGCGGTGCCGGGGGCGGCGCCGGGGCCGGGACGGCTGGCGGCGGCGGCGGGTGCGCCAGCGGGGACTCGGAGCGGCTGGTGGACCTGTTTCTGGACGGCGACGCCGACCTGGAGCCGCCGCCGTTGACGACGGGGGCGGTGGGGGCGGCGGGCGACGGCGCCCGGTTGCGGCTGCCCTTCCTGGCCAGCCGGGGACTGGGCGGGGGCCGCGGCCCCGGTGGAGGCGGCGCGGCCCAGGCCGGGGGCGGCGGGGGCGGCGCGGCCCAGGCTGGGGGCGGCGGGGGCGAGTCGAACGGCCCCAGCTCGTACTCGTACCCCCTGCTGCTGGGGCCCATGGCGTGGCCCATGGCGTGGCCCATGGCGTGGCCCATGGCCGGGGCCGGCACGCCGCGGTAGCCCGCACTGGCCCCCGAGCCCACGCCGCTGTAGCCGAAGTGGCCGTAGCCGTGGCCAAAGGGGCAGGCGGCGGTGGCGGCGGGGGCGGCGGGGGCGGCACTGTACGCTCCATTAACCAGCTCGGGGCCTAGCCCGGGGCCTCCGAACCCCCCGTAGGGTCCGTGCGGCCACCAGTCCATGTCGGAGCTGAGGCCGGGGCCGAGGCCGGGGCCGGGGCCGTGGCCAGCGCGCAACATCCAGCCGCGCCTGTGGACGGCGTCCTGTCCTCCTGCCCGGCGCCTGCAGGGCCTACATCGCCTCCGACACGAGTCGCTCTTGAGGCTGTCGGCGAGGAGGGCTGCGCCGCCTGCACCGCCTGCGGTCTGCGGGGCCACAGCGTGCAAAAGCCCATTTCACTCACAACCAACTAAACTTTGCAGTCGCTTTGAAACTAATGACAGCTGGGGTCTCCTTTCTGGAGCGGGAGAAATTAGGATTCTGTGGACCTGAAGCGAGCGGGAGAGGGGGTGGGGCGCAAAGAAGAACCGTGGAGAATAGAGGGGTGGGGGAGGAGAAGCGTGTGGCACAGAGGCAAGAGCGACGCATAAGCGCTGCCGCCCCACCCGGCCCCGGGTCCTTTTGAGCGACCAGCGCTGTCCGGCTGCCGCCCCGCCCCGCCCCGCGCTGCTCCTGCTGATGATAAGGGGGACGTTGGCAAGAAAAGAGGCTTTCCCTTCTTTTTTCCGACGCGAATGAATGACTGGACGAAACAAATGAATTTGAAAATTCTGTGAAGGGAGAGAGAAAACGCCAGGCTGGCGGAAGAAGAAACCAGCAGCAGCAGCAGCAGCAGCAGGCGGTGGCGCTCGTTAATTGCTGTACAGTCGAGTCCTCGCTCACGGCCAGCATCATCATCACCGCGGCATTATCGCCATGAGAGAGGTCCGCCCCGCCCCGCCCCGCCCCGCCGCTCCTCCGTCCTACAACCTACCCCCCCTCCCCCCATCCCCATCCCCTCGCTCCTAGAGTTATGCCCTTCCTAGCCATCCCGGGCGATAAGCCAACGAAACGACGGAATAAAAAGGAGCTACCCACCCGGAGAAACAATGCCGACCTCGTGGGGGGCGGGGCGGGGCGGGGCGGGGCGGCGCTGCCTCGGGCCAGCCGCGCTGCACAGGGCTGTGCAGAGGGTCGCCAGGGGTGTACCTTTATCTGTCCTCGCCCTCACTCCCCTCTCCTCCTCCTCCTCCTCCAATGTCGACAACAACAGCGCCACCAGCCCGTGTCCCCGACGTGTAGGAATCAGGGGCGGGTCTGGTCGGAGACAGGACAGGGCAGTCTGGTCCTGGCCGCCGTGCCCCCGCCCTACCCCTCCCCGCCCACCACACTGCCGCCACCCTCTCTATCTCATGACCAGTGGCGAGCCGGCAGCCCTGCCCTGCCCTGCCCTGCCCTGCCCTGCCCTGCCCTGCCCCGCCCCGCCCTGGTCTGCGCCCACCCCTATCCCATTCCACACCAACTTCCTCGTACACAAGTTCCCCTCCCCCGCCCCGGGGCCCGGGGCGCGCACTATAGTCACCCCAACGGCCTCCGACAAGAAACACGGCCGCAAGTCACAAGACGCCTACCCCTCCCCTCCGGCCCACGCACAGGTGAGCTGGGCAGCACTGCCAGACAGGGCGGAACGCACGGGCACCAAAGGTCCTGATCGCCTCACCGGTATGCACCGGGTGTTTCTTTCAATGCGTAACAGTGATGCGGGATTGCATATGCTCTCCAGCGCTGCAGGGGCCATGGCGCCTTACGGGCGAATAAGGTAGGCAAACCCGCAACACTGTTACGCATTCAAAGAAACACGCGGTACTGGGCTGGTGCACACTTTCGGGGTACAGTCGGTACAGTACAGAGTGCAAACGCTGTACTTTAAAGTACTTTTGCAGGTGAGGACCGCCGCGCGCCACCTTTCCCTGTTTGACAAGCCCTCCTCGACCGCCCAACATTTGCCCCGGGCAGGCAGGCCCAGCAGCACTTGGAAGAACCAAGGCGACCTGCTGATCCCCGCCTGGTCGAGCAGCCCTCAAGAGCGACTCCAAGAGCGCAAGGGGTGCAGTCGCACCCTCAGCTCAGCATGGTCGTTCAAGCACCCTGAGAGAGAGAGAGAGAGAGAGAGAGAGAGAGAGAGAGAGATAGAGAGAGAGAGAGAGAGAGAGAGAGAGAGAGAGAGAGAGAGAGAGAGGAGGAGAAGGAAAGAGAGGCAGGAACAATATGGCTGCGCGGGGGCGGGGCGGAGCGGGGCCGCGGCCGGAGCCGCCTGTAGGCTCTGCAGTCCCGTCGCTCCGGGGCGCGCGGCGGGTCTGCCTACGCCGCAGGGGCTCCTCCTGGACAGGGGCGGAGCGTCGTAGCGTGGAATTGAAACATGTGCGCCTCGGGCGGGGCGGGGCGGGGCACCGGCTGTGCGAACACGCACAGCGAGCGCCGGCAGCCGTGCGCTAGCAGCGGGGCCGGGGCGGGGAGGGCGGGGCGGGGCGGAAGCGTCCGGTAAAATAAAAGGGAAAAAACGCAAGGGGAGAGTAAGTTTAACAAAAGGGAGGGAATGGGAGCAGCATGCTGAGGAGGATGAATAGCGGCTGGCCTGTCTGCAGTGCTGCTCAGCCGCCGCTCAGCCGCCGCTCAGCCGCCTACAGAGAGCCACAAGCCACGCCGCTGCGGCGGATATTTTACACATTCAATGTCAGGTCAGGGACGGAGTTATCCCCGACACAATAAAGGCGGGCGCGTACAATACCGTCAAATCTTTTTCCCCTCCGCTGTATAGCACTACAGGGCCCCCCGGAGCAGGACGAGATGGACACAGAATGGTGGTCTCCAATCCAGCGGGGAGAGGGAGAGAGAGGGAGGGGGGGAGAGGAGGGGGGGAAGGGGCACAAGGCAGGAAGCACTACTCAAGCGAGCGAGCAGGAAAGGGAGAGGAGGGAGAGGGAGAGGAGAGAGGGAGAGAGAGAGAGAGAGAGAGAGAGAGAGAGAGAGAGAGAGAGAGAGAGAGAGAGAGAGAGAGAGAGGGGGGGGGGTCATTATCCGAGGGTCCCGTCCCGTTCCCTCTCCCGACACTAGCTGGCTGCAGGCCGGGCCTGGCTGAGCCACTCTAAAGCCCTCCCCAGCCAGTCCAGCCCAAGCCATCCTCAGTAGCAGCGGGGAGCCTGTGTATGAGAGACTAGAGGCCGCCTCAGAGTTCGCCCCCCTCCCCCCTCTCCCTCTCCCTCTCTCTCTCTCTCAATTCAAATCGTGCGCCCTCAGCGATCCACACGTGAAATTTTTTTAAAAAAGAAAGAGAGCGAAAGAACATAGATTTTCGCCCAATCCAAACAACGCGGTTTAACGAGCATGGACAAAACGTGAATAGATTTTTTTTTTGCCTTTTACACCGTCTACGTTTTGATAAGTTTGAATAAAAAACGACCCATAAAAAGTGTGCTTTACAACGTCATTTACTTTTACGGGGGTGTATGTGACCCGCCCCTCCCGGCCTGCCTGGAGTGCCTGTTTCACTTTTGCGATAAAACAAGGCTATTTTCTCTCCCGCACCAGTAACATATGCCCCGCCCCGTACGACTTTTCTGTCCCTCCGATCCTATTCTCCCTCCTTCCACTTACGCCCCTCTCTCTCTCCCCCCCCCCCTCAGTCACTCTCTCCCTCTCTCTCCCCCGGCAGGGCGCGGCACGGCGGATCTACTCCAACTTGATTTCATTTCATTCCCCGGAGCACTGGCCTCCTCGGCACGGGCCCTCCCTCAGGTCGGTGTGTGCGAGTGAGACAGAGCGAGGGGCGTTCCACTGCCGAACCACGTGACGAATGATGTGGCTGAGGGGCGTGGCGGGGCGTGGCGGGGCGTGGCGCGGGAGGGATTTAAACAGAGCCAGAGCCGCACCATTTGAGCCTAGTATCTGGACTGTGCTGCATCGCCCGACGAAGCCATGCTCCCCCCTACCCCCTCCTCTCTCTCTGTCTCTCTCTCTCTCTCTCTCTCTCTCTCTCTCTCTCTCTCTCTCCTCTCTCCCTCCCCCCCTCACTCTCTCTCTCCTCTCAGTGACGCGAGCACCCTTTCCCACACAATAAGAGCACATTCAACATTCTATGAATTTCGCACAAAAGCTCCTGTTTGTTTCAAGTAACCGCGAACGGGAATGTCTTGGCGAGTTATTTTTAACCGTGCACCGGACGGCGAGCATGGCGTCCTCTAAGCAGATGCATCCTGTCAAGGACTCCGTTAGCGCACGCACAGAGGGAGGAGGGGGGGGGGGGCGTAAGTACTCGCACTAACGACTGTAGCGCCTGCGTCATTCCCGGCACCACCAAAATGTCGGCGGGACTAAAAAACAAACCGTGTTTTTTTTTGCGAGTTGTACACAACGTAATGACAATACATATTGCCAAAAACATCGTGCGTTGAGAAAGCAAAACGAGGGTTTGTCCATCGCCCCTGCCCCCTGCCCTGTCCTGCCTGAGGAAAAAAGCGTCGACCCTCCTCCAACTCTTTCCCATCCCCTTTTCTTTGCCAATCCACCGGCATAATATTTGACTCCGCATGTCACAAGGCGGCATTCCCGGGCGGAGTTTGAACAGGACGGATCGACCAGCTATTTGTTTACACTCCCCCGCCCCGCCCCGCCCCACCCTGCCCCGCCCCGCCCAGTCTGACTTTTATTAGAGAACTGGCAGCATTTCAAACGAACTCCCGCCTCCCCCTACCCCCAGATTTCTTCTTCTCCCCTCTACTTGTTCTCCCTTCTTTCCCTCCGCGGCGCCACGGACCATCGCGAGGCGACGCGTGGCGGCGCGCGGCGCGGCGTTCAAGAAAAACGACAAGAAAAACAGCGCATTAAAAGAGCTACATTTTACATGTTTCTCCCAGGGGAGGGGGGAGGGGGGGGGGGTGGAGGCTGGGTAGGGGCCCTCCTGATGATGATGATATACGTGTCTGGGTGTATGAGAGAGAGAGAGAGAGAGAGAGAGAGAGAGAGAGAGAGAGAGAGAGAGAGAGAGAGAGAGAGAGAGAGAGAGAGAGAGAGAGAGACGGGGGACATGTCATTCGGCCTCATCAGCCGTGCATATGTCCTACACTCTAATCAAGTCACGCCTGCGCACAAGGCTTACGTTCGAGTCGGGCGGGCGGTATTAAAAGAAAACCCTCTTCGGGCCGCATACAAACCAAAATTTCAATCAATCCTTCTCAGCTAAAAATCAAAATTGCATGAAAATAATGATTTTTTAAAAAATAGTCCACTCTTGGCCAGCACGACTACAAAACTAGTTTTCCTAACGAGAAAATTGGCGTAGGTCATATCTTTGGAGCCGGGCCGCACCCAGCCAGCGGCTGTGCCGTGAGGCTCCTTCCTGCCCGCCTACAAGATGACCTCGGGCATGCAGACAGGCAGGCGCGCTACGCTAGATGGCCGCAATGCCTGGGCGACGCCCCCAAACGCCCACACAAACTGAATGTGACAGCCGAACTGCCACCGCCGCCGCGCGGGGCCGAGCCCGAGCCCCTCCGCGCGACCCTGGAGTGCCCTGCCCGGGCCGGGCCGGGCCCGGACTGGCGTACGGCAGTAAAATGACACACTTAGAGGCCCCGCGACCCGCGGCACGGGAAGAAGGCCATTTTTCGAATCCCCTCTCCCCTCCCGCCCCTCGCTACAGAGGACAGGAGAACGCCGTGGAGGGCGTAGCCTGACATAATCACGCACGGATATACACACCCCAAAGAAAATAAAACACAGCAAAAATGCGAGGTTTGTACTGCTGCCTATTCCCACGATATGAGAGGAAGACCGAGAGATATCGCTACGCGAAAGAGTGCTGGCAGAGTAGAGTACCCCGATCGAGAACACTATTCCGCCCGTTCAGTCATGAGACAGTCGAGCAGCGGCGCGTCCGGTGGCCGCGAGAGCCACAGCGTGAGCAGCGCAGGCGCACGGCGACTCACTTCACTCCTCACTGCACTGTCCACCCTCGGCACACGACAATCACGCACTCGATCGCGACGCTCCTGGACGCGGCGCGCTCCAGGCCACGCGGCGGAACACCTCAGCCGGCCGCGAGACACGGGCGCGGCGCGGGGCGGGGCGGGGCGGGGCGGGGCGGCCGCAGTGTCAGACCGGGCAGGACCGGCGAGTTACTTAGACTGAACGCGCCGCGCCGCGCCTCGCCGGCCCGGGCCCCTCACACAGGCCGGCTGAGGAACGCCCCGCCCCGCCCCGCCCCGCCGCACCCCGCCCCGCCTCACCACGTGCCACGTGCGGCTGTCTCATGCCCCATGCGGGGTCCCTATGGGAGGGGGAGGTGAAGGGACGCCGTGCCGTGCCGCGGCGCGCCGGGCTCAACAGACCAGACGCGCACACACACACACACACGGATACATACACACACAGAGGCTGACGGACGACGCCCTCGCCGCCGGGCCTGAGGAAAAGAGGAGGGGGGGGGGGGCTTACATACACAGAGCGCGTACACATTACAGTAGCCCCCCCCCCCCCCCCCCTGCTCCCAGTGCCGCTGCCGCTCAAGCAAGCGGCGGGACTCGCGCGCTTGTCACTCACAGCACACTACTTGAAGGAGGAGGGGAGGCAGGCGCAGCTGCAGCGCCGCAGCAGCGCCGCGGGGCGTCGCGACGGGACTTACCTGAGTGTAAGAATCACAAGGAGGGACAGGACAGCGAGGGCGCACAACGGAAATGCATAGTGTGAGAGAGAATGTCTTATGTCAGCGAGCTGTGAATTGTTCTAGAAATTCCACACACACAATTCGCAAGGGTCGAAGTGAGGGAATAGAAATATTTATCAGCAGCAAAGCAAAGCGTGCGAAGTCCACGCGTCGCACTTGGGTTTCAAAGTGCACATGGGGGTAGGTAGGCAGACCCGCAACACTTTAGTGCAGTCCGGTTTGCCACTCGGAAGTTGTAAAAGCCTCCGCGCCAGGGAACAAAACTAGGAGGGGGAGAGGGGGGGGGGCGCTTCGTACAAGAATGAGAGGGTAGTTGGGGAGAAGGCAGAGGACATCTGTCCTGCCCTCGCCCTCCCTATCCTCCTGAAGGGCCGCGGCCGAGACGACTACGAATCGAAACAAATGACTGTCGCAATCAGGGCGGACGTTTAGGGCGTGGCGGAAGACTACGGAGCGGGCCAGGGTCTGGGCTCGGCCCGGTGACACCCACGCTCACTGTGAAAAAAAGTCGTAAGTTTAAGGGAAAATTTTCCACGAAGTGCCGTTGTAAAATTACAATTGCAAATCGTAAAATTACAAGCACTACATAACGGCTTGAAATTCATTCACGAGCAAAACAAGGTCCGTCGTAAATTTACAACAGATTTCGTAAGTCATAATTTACAACATTTATCGTAAATCTACCAAGATATTCTTCACAGTGCACCAGTACACTGCACCATCGTTAATGTCAACCAACGATTTTTTTTACCCCTCCTCCCTCGAGACATGTAGCAGCTTATTGGTTTGCTAAGTTCCATCCAGGCCCGACGACGGAGAGTCACTAAAGGGGCGGCGGTAGCGCAGGGCGCGGGGCACAGGGCGCGGGGCACAGGGCGCGGGGCACAGGGCGCGGGGCACAGGGCGTGGGGCGCGGGGCGCAGGGCGCGGGGCACAGGGCACAGGGCACAGGGCACAGGGCGTGTGGCACAGGGCACGCCTCCCAAAAGGACCCAAAGGGCTCCTGCCTGATTAAAAATCACGGCGCGGTGGGGCGGGGCGGGGCGGGGCGGGGCGGGGCGGGGCGGGGCGGGCTCCCGCGGCGCCTGCCTGCCTGCCTGGCGGGCCGCCAAACAAATAAAGCTGTTCCAAGGGCTCCGATTGCTGAGCTATACGATCGCAGAGCTGTACGGCCGCTCCGCTTACGACCATTCTCATTTCACTTTCTTCATCCCAAAGACAAAACATGCGGCGGGCGGACGGTCGCCTCATCCATCAGACTTTCTGCCAAGTGATACTGTGTGATGAGTTGTGCGTGGAAGTGGCGTGGCGGGGCGTGGCGGGGCGTGGCGGGGCGTGGCGGGGCGGGGCGTGGTGGCGGGCGGGGCGGCAGCGTACCTGTCGCGACTGCCTTTTCTATTTCCGGCCGCTAGGCTCGACTCGCCGCGCCACCGCACCGCCTTGGCGAGGGGAGGGGAGGGGAGGCGCCGCACACAATAATGGCTTCTGCATGACTTTATTTACGCGGCAGCGGCAGCAGCGCCGCCTACGGCAGAGCGGAGCGCAAAAGCGCCTTCGGCTTTTCCTTTATTTTGATGACCGCACCCCACTTTAATTTAATGGGGGATGTAACAATCACGTGATGATTATGCACCCTCCACTACAGGGAGGTGCAACTATCATGGGGGTGCCTTCATCACCTCTGGAGCGTTATAAGCCCCGTGCAGCGCAGTGTGCCCATAAGCACGGATCCAGGGGGAAATGAGGGCAAGGGTCAATTGCTCCCCTCCATGGCACCTAGATAGCCGCCTGAAAGGTAGGCAAAAGGCCACATTTTGCCCCTGTAAGTAGGCAGAAAGTGCTACTTTGCCCCTTCCAAAGACAGCCTCTGGACCCGCCAGCGAGTGTGCCCGGCCCGGCCCGGCCCGCGCGCTCTCCCGCGATGCAGACGGTAGATAAGCACGGCGGCTGGGCTGGACAGACGTCTCTCAGTGGGAATCGGCCGAGAGCATCGGCAGTGCACTGAGAGAAACATATTCGGTCCCGTCCTACACCGCGCCCTCCGGTGCGGCCGGGCCCGGCCCAGCCCGGCCCGCTCCACAGGATCGCATCGCATGGCTGCGAGCGGCTCGATGTCCGAAGCCTATTCTAACCGATCATATTTCTCCTCTCCCGCCTCCCGCGCGCGAGCACCTGAGCCAAACTCACTCGCTCTCTCTCTCTCTCTCTCTCTCTCTCTCTCTCTCTCTCTCTCTCTCTCTCTCTCTCTCTCTCTCTCTCTCCCTCCTCTGCCGCTTTCCCTTTCGCAGCCTCCCCTCTCTCTCTCCCTCTCTCTGTAACGGCAGTATATACCTTATACACCGCAGGCCCGGCCCGGCGCCTTGCAGCCTCAGGGGGTGGGAAGTGGGGAGACTGAGAGGGGGGGCGGGGCTCCAGGTTCGGAGCTATTTTTAGCACTACAAAAATATGCACACTGGCACTCCCCTCGCCCCCCCCCCTCCGCTGCCGTTCCCCTCTCGCTCACCTGGCGGGGCGCGGGCCTAACTCCCCCAGTTCGACCTCCCCCGTCCCCCTCCTGTTCCGCCCGCCCCGCCCCGCCCCGCCCCGCCCCGGTCTGTATAAGCTGCTGGCTCCGAGGTATAAGGTGATCGTCCGAATGTGAGCCAGTCGGAACATGTCCGTCCGCACTCTCTTGTGCCCGCCTGCCCCCTGCCCCCTTACACACACACAGGCACGCACAGAAATACATGCGCACTACATACCTCTGACCCGACCTACCTAAGGTCATATATGTTCCAGCATTTCGCATACATCCCATGCACAACCAAGAAGTGACATTTTATTCCATATCCTCTCCTTTCCCGAAGACTCTTTTTCCCAGTCTTGCCCAGCAGCAGCCCCGCCCCCGCCCCACCCCACCCCGCCCCCACAGCAGGGCCCGGGCCGGGCCGGTGTTGATCCGCTCAACAGGTCGCTGTCGGGGAGGGTCGGCCGCCCCGCCCCGCACGGCCCTGCCCCGCCCTGCTCCCCTTGGCAGGCTCGTTCAGCAGTCCATTTCCAGATTGACGCTACACCACACCACACCACACCACGCCACGCCACGCCTGAGCCACGCCGATCCGACCCACCCGCGGCCCCGGCCAAAAACGCACAACCACCTCACCTCACCCCGCCCCGACCCGCCCCGCCCCGGCGAGCCTGCTCAGGGCAGGAACAGCGAGGACCGCGGGGCGGGGAACCGCCGCAAACAATACGACGACGACGACGACACGGAAAGAAAATAAAAAGTACGTCCACAGAAGAAAATCATCCGAATCATATCCCGCTGCTCCCTTTTTCCTTCTTTTTAGGGGGAAATAAAATATGAGAAGAAATGCGGCGTTCGTCTCTTGGGTCGGAAAGGGCCCTCCTTCCCCGTCCCGTCCCGCGCAGAGCAAACTCGGCCCGAGCCAAACGGCACAGACGGCTTCCAATTCTTTCTGGCTTAGGCGTCCCAACTCTACTCCACTCCTTCCCCGGCTCCTGCTCCTTTCGACAGACGGGGCGGGGCGGGGCAGGCGGGGCGGGGCAGCCGGGGCGGGCGAGGCGGGCGGGGCGGGCGAGGCGGGTGGGGCGGGGCGGGCGGGGCGGGGCGGGCGTGGCGGACCCGAGGAATAATCCGATTTGTAGAGGAAGGGGATGCTTCCGCTTAATTTGAGGCTCGCCGCTAAAACTCTCCCCCTCCCGCCCCAACTTGTAGCGCTCCCGCCCGCCCGCCCGCCCGCCCGGCCCTTAGCAGCACTCCGCAAAGCTCGCTGCCGCCGAAACAATTGTTAGCAAGGGTTAAACCATCCGCCCCACCCCCGCCCCGCCCCGCCCCGCCCTACCGAATTCCTCCCCCACCCCCGCACCCACTTCTCGCGGGTCGCTGCGTCCACCAAATTAAAATATATAAAAAAGCGATGACAGACAGCGGCTCTCCGCTGCTGAGGGCGTCAAACCGAAGGCCCGGCTGGGCTGGGCTGACCCATCGCAAACTCCGAGGGGAAACAGCGAATTAAAAGCAAAGCGGGGAAGCAGCGCCGAGCGAGGAAAAAAAATTTGGCTCAGTTTAATGAACGATGGGGCTTTTAAAAAAGAGTGCTCTCTCTCTCCTCTCTTTTCCCCTCTTTGCAGCTTTGAGATCCATTCGCGCGGTGTGTTTCTCTGTATTTATACATATGTTTATAGTGAGCGACGTACACATCACACTAGGGTACCCAGTATGCTCTGCCCCCCCCCCTCCCCGCCCCCGGCCCGTCGCCTTCCCACCGCAGAATTTTTGCCAACAAAGTTGTGGCAGGATTGCAGACGAGAATCTCGGGCGGTGTGAGGTGAGGCTGCATCAGCGCGGTGATGGACCTGTACAGTCCAATAGAGAGAAAGCAAGAAACCGAGAGGAGGCGAGCTTAACGAAGCGCGCCAACGAAAATGTGAAAGGCGCTGAAAAACAAAGATGAATCCCCCCCTCCCCTCTCTCTCTCTCTCTTTTATGTACACACAAGTACATAGAGGGTAAAGACTGGAGGAAACAAACACGCTTCCAGAGGTGCGTCTTTTTTCGCTCCCTTTCCCTCGCCCCATCTCGGAGAGGCAGAAAATGCATTACATCCGTAGCGGGGTTCTACTGTACGCGAATGGATTCTACCTCTACGGCTCCTCAAAAAAAAAAAGAAGAGAGAAGAAAATTGAATAAGCCGAGGGAGGAAAAGTTGACACGTTTTCGAACCCCAGCCCAGCCCAGCCGACACTGTTAACCCAAATTGTCACGTGACGATAAATATTGCTACTAATATTTCGTCACAAGAGATGTGAAATGAAACAGTCGTCACATGACATACACTGTAAGAAAATGTCGTACAGGGTACGGGAAAATTTTCCATGGAAGATGTCGTACAATGACAATCCTAGATTGTAAATGTACAAGCACTGCGTATCGACTTGGAATCGAATGACGATCAAGAGTAGGAGGTTGGACATGTACGACTCATTTTGTTAATGGTAAATTACAAAAAATATCGTACATGTACGGAAATATTTCGTCACTTGACATAAATCTTTCGTCACATGACATGAATCTTTCGTCACACTGTGATGAACCATTAGTCATGTGACGAACCTTTCAAAAGTAAAATTTAGCACTGACTTTGTCGTAACGTGACGACTTAAAATTTTACAGTGGAGAGCTGAGCAATGAACCCAGCGGCTGAGCCCGGCGGCTGAGCCCAGTGGCTGAGCATTACCGGAGCCGGGCAGGGCCGGCAGGGCAGGGACGGGGAGAGCGATGGGAGTTACTCAAACTCTCACCCGACTCTTATTTATGGTACTGGAGAAGGTGGGGTGGAGCAGGGCGGGGCGGGGCGGGGCCGGTGCCCCCAGCTGCATGGCTGAACCTGTACCGGAGCGACGGTGCGCCCCCCGCCCCGCCCCGCCCCGCCACCCGGGCAATGTCTCCTACACCTTCCCACCCTGCCCGCCAGCCCGGGTCATTCCCTCCTCATATATTTTTTCTCCGCTTTTTTTTCTCCCTCCCGTAATGTTCTAATCATCGTACAATGCGCCAGCGGCAACTCTCTCCGTCTCTGTCACTCCCGTCCGCCTGTGGGGTAGGCCGTCCCGTCGAGCAGCCGCGCTCGGCGGGCCTGCCTACCCTACACAATGCATCTCTATGCCCGCCCGCCCCGCCCCGCCACCCTGACTGACGTCTCATCAGGCTGGAGACGAGACAGTCTGGCTGGAGTCGGGAGGGGACGGGGCGGGGCGAGACTAGCTCGTCAAAACCGAAGGCTCTGGAGAGGAGCACGGAGCACCGCACCTGGAGCCCGGCTGGAGCCTGCGGGTGGGGCGGGGCGGGGCGGGGCGGGGCGGGGCGGGGCGGGGCGGGGCGGGGCGCGTCGCGGGGCCTGCTCGACAAGAGAAAAGTGTAGGGCGGCCTTGATTCCGTTCCGCGAGTGAATGAAAGAGAATGCTGTCGATAATCTAGTTGAGCTCCCCGCAGCAGCAGCAGGGCGGCCTAGGGGAGGGGCTCCTCCTCCAGCAGCGCGCGGCGGAGGCAGCAGCGTCGACCCGAAATGAAATTCCTTTCGATTAGATGACGAGCGCCCCGCTCCCCCCCTCTCCCCTCACCTCCACCCCCCCTCAACTCCCAACTCCCTCCTGACATTCGCACGCTCCCGACCAATTCCCCCACCCTCCCCCACCGTCACCGTCCCCGCTGGCCCTTCGCTTCGCCTCCCTGTTCCTCCTAAGGGCCTCGTTCTCCATCTCCCTTTCTCCCTTTAAAAAAAAAATCTCGAAAAAAAACTCTTTGCCGTGGAGCCGTACTCTGACGATCGCTTTGCAGTCTCAGCCTAACAATTGGCTATGTTGCAGCCCCCTTTTTTTTGCCTGAATTAGCAAAAAATGTTGCAAGCACACTGGAAAAAATAGGTACGGAAAAAGTACCGCTAATAATTTTTCCGGAGACTTCCGTACTTGAGGAAAACGGAACGTCCGTTCAAATCTCCGTAGGATGTGGTAGTTTCTATAGTACCGTTAGAGAAAAACTACTTTACGGATGGGAAGGAATCGTCCGTACCCATCATAGTACGGAACGCTTCCGTCATCGGTTCCGTACTAGGCATTTCATTTTTTACAGTGCACTACTTATATACTAGCAAGTTTTCTCTCCGTGCTCGCGCCCCGTCCAGCGTCACGGCATCCTCCAGAGTCTGGAGAGCAGAGGCAAGTATCGGAATCTGCGGTAGCGGGACGTGGAGTACGGGACGGGTACGAGTGGGGGGAGGGGGAGGGGCTGTGAGGAGAGGAGGGAGGGAGAGGGGGAGGGAGAGGGGGAGGGGAGGGAGAGGGAGAGGGGGAGAGAGATGTGGATGGGGAGGAGAGGGGAGGGAGAGGAGAGGGAGGGGGAGGGAGAGGGGAGGGAAAGGGGGAGGGAGAGGGGAGGGAGAGGGGGAGGGAGAGGGGGAGGGGGAGGGAGAGGGGGATGGGGCTGTGAGGAGAGGGGGTCCTAGTCCTGGCGAGGCCGGCGGGCCGGGCCGGGCCGGGCCGCTCAGGCTGTGGCGATCTCGGCCGATATATTGGCTACCTGCCGTACCTCCCCTCCCCTATCGGCCGAACTGAACTGAACCACCACAAGTCCCGCCGCCCCCCGCCCCGCCCCGCCCAGGGCTGCTGCTGCTGCTACTGTTTGCTCCACGGCCAAAGAAGTAGCGAACGCAAGTACAGGAGCATTAGACACTGCTTCAAAGCTTCGTTTAATTCCACCGCAAGAAGCGATGTGCGCGCCAAACGCCCCACCCCACCCCGCCCCCACCCATATCCTTACTTTTAAACTACCCGAGAAGCCGCCTGCCTCCGCCACACACACGCACACACACACACACTCTCTCTCTCTCTCTAACGCGCCAGCCTGCGGAGAGCAGCGCGGTTTCTTTTTCATCTTTACGACTTCTCCTGCTAATCCTGCAGAGAAAAAAACAAAGTTGCGTTGTGCATATTCATAGCAGGACCTCATCAGCACCAGCGCCAGCAGGCCCGCGACCCGGCCGTCAGCGGCGGGAATATTTAAACAAGCAGTGCGGGGCGGGGCGGGGCGGGGCGGGGAGGGGCGGGGAGGGGCGAAGGGCTCCTCGTTAACCACCGGACTATTTGCCCGCCCCAGCCCGGCCCCGCGCGCGCAGTCCCTTCAAAGGGCCTCACAGATCCTCTTTTCGGCTCGCGATATCGGAGAGTACAGTATAGCAGCTTAGCCGCCCCCGAACCCCACAGCAGGCTGTTAGCTACCGCTCTGCTACAGATACATCTCTCCAGCCCACGCCGTTCGTAAACGTCAGACTCCCTAGTTTCGTCTTATTTATTTTTTTGGTGGGGGAGTGTTTTTTCCCCTTCTTTTGCCTCCGCGCACCGCAAGGCGAATATGTTCTCTCGCTTGCATTTCGCCATGAGAAGCACACACACACATACACACACACCACAATAAATTCTCGAGTGAGACTTCTCCACCAGTACAGGTATTTTGCAGTGCACCTACCTGCGGCTGCAGCCAGGCGATGAGCGTGTGCAGGGTGTCCTGTGGCGGCGGGGGCGGCGGCCGTCCGGCGAGCAGGGCGGGCTGGACCACGGCGCACAGGCGCGCGCACAGCTCGCGCACGCCGCCAGCGCCGCCGCCAGCGCCGCCCCCGAGGCCGCCGCCGCCCCCCGCCCCGCCGCCCCCGCAGCCCCCGCGCCCAGGGCCCTCCACCACGGCGTCCAGCGGCTCGACTCCTGCGCCAACAGCAAACAAAGAGGTTCATGGTCACTTGTTTCTTGTAGTAAGAGTATTATTGTTTTATCAGCTCAGTGGTATGGTATAACCCCAAGGGAGAAGCAGTAAATATCGGTGTTTAACATTTCTGCGAACATGTTCCTGTAGTTTTTCGAGACGGGATAATGTTCGCTCCTTGCGCCGCGTTGCGAGCATGTACATCAAGGTAAAGGTAAATCAAGGGAGCAAGAGCGAGGCGCGATTTCAGGTGGCTCCCCTGAGACCCTCTAGCCCCGCCCCGCCCCGCCCCGCCCCGCCCCGCCCCGCCCCGCCCCGCTTGCCGCCCCCACGCGCTAGCCCTCGCCTCGCGCGCCCGCCGCCCGCCAACCTCAGGCTGGGCCGGCGTCTCCACAGGGCCGCGCGTTGGGTTGCCTACCCACCCGGCGCTCTCACTCTTCTCGGGACGAGCACTCTCGTCAACGCGGGAGAGCTTTTCGGCCAAGTAGGCAAGCGGCACACAGGTGAACATCGCCTACAGCTTATTGCCTACTCACTCACTGTCCACATTTATTCAATTTAGTACAGAGGGTAAGGTAGGCGAGGATGTAGTTGGGGTTGGGGCGTGCATAGGGGCGAGTAGGGGCCCCGGACGTGCCGTGGGACGGGGACCAGGCGCGGTGCAGACCACAGCCATGCGGGGGACCCGCCCCGCCCCGCCCCGCCCCGCCCCCCGCGGCACGCACAAGCGCAGGGCGCAGCGCGCCTGGCCTGGCTTAAATTCCAGCACCGCTAGGGGGGCAGGAGGCGGTCGCAGGCAGGCAAAGCGGCGTAGCCAGCGCGCGTAACGTCCCCGCCCCGCCCCGCCCCGCCCCACCACCCAGGCAAACCCGCCAGAGCGCTGCAGGATTCCATTCCAAAGCCAGAATGGCCGCGAGTATCGAAATTCTTGCGCGCCGAGCCGAGGAAGAGCGAGGAGGGGAGGGGGGGGGGGGAGAAAGAAGAGACCGGTTGGGAATTAGGAGGGTAGTTCGCTGAAGAGCACCCTGTATTACTGAAGGATTCTCCACACGCGCGCGGGGTGGGCGGGAGGCGGCATGATGGGGCTCAAATGCAACCGACGAGGGAAACGGGGCGGCAAAGGGAAAAGGATACACCGAAGGGAAAGGAGCTAGGGCCGCAGCTGGCCCCTGGGAGCGGCGGGGCGGGGCGGGGCGGGGCGGGGCGGGGCGGGGCGGACACGGAGCGCCGCGACCGAAAGAGACGCGCCGCACAGAAATTCGAAACGATCCTCATTTATTAGACGTGACGTTGGGGCGGGGGCCGGGCGGCGCGCGGGGCGGGGCTGCGGCGCGGACTAAACCTCTCCAAAGGAATGGTTCGACAGTGAAACCGCTCTGGGACGGAGAAAAAATGACAAGATTTTAGGGGACAGGACGCTTATTATTTAGAGTCGGAAACGTAAGGGGCTGCTCCGACGACAGGCACCGAAAAGTGCAATGAAGTAGGCCGAATAATTTTGATAGAGTGTTTTTTTTTTTAATGCGTGGTGTCACTCGGCAGGAGAAGCCGCCGATAAAACTACCTCTCTAAAAGCACCCCTACCCCCTCCTCTCCTCTCCCCTCCACCGCCACTTTGACCAACCCTTTGGCCCAGCCTTATCGGTGAGGTACACTCCTGAAATAAGTGTGGAGGTTGGTTGAACGGCGTCCACGATGACGCCCCATCCTGCAGCGCGGCGCGGCGCGGGCAGCGGCCCGGCCCGGCCGGACAGAGATCGGAAAGTGTCAACGGGTCGCCGCTAACAAGCGGAGCGGAGCGGGCTGGCGCGGGCGCGGCCGCTACACCCGACAGGACAGACGCACCGCAGCACACTGTCAAACGCATGGGCGCAAGTGCGGCGGCCCGCCCCGCCCCGCCCCGCCCCGCCCCGCCCAGCCCCGCCCGGTACAGCCAACCGCACAAGTATCGGCCAAGTCTAATAAACGTATATTGAGCCGCGGAGAGAGGCTGCAGTCGGGGAGTCCCGCCCCGCCCCGCCCCGCCCCGCCCCGCCAGGTCAGGTCAGGCCCGAGGCCCGCGACCTAAAGCAACATGTCGGAGAGAGAAGTGGCTCCCCTCCCCTCCCCTCTCCAAGTTTTGCAGACAGGAGATCAGCAGAGTTGCAGAGTGGAGTGGAGCGGCCTCGGGGCCGAGAAGAGTAAACCCCGACTGGCACTTTACCCCCAGCGCAAGCCAGGACCAGGCCGACCCAGCGCGGCCCGGCCCGGCCGGGCTTAAAGTGGTACACAACGACGACATCGTATCGCGGGCCAGCCGATATCGATATCTCGTTATCGCGCGCGCGCAGTGCCGCAGTGCCGCGCTAAGCGTCTGCCGCTCTGCTAAATGAACAGCGGCGCGCGGCGATTGCGAGCTCGGCAGTCGGGGGTCGTAACTCGCGCGCAAAGTTTAAGCCCGCGCCTAGCTCTCCTCGCCTGGCGGGGCGGGGCGGGGCGGGGCGGGGCGTGGCGGCGCCAGGGGCGGGCCCGGCGGGGCGCCGGAGCACTCTGGTGCGGGCGGGGCGCGGGGCGGGGCCGGAGTCACTGACCTAGACGCGGCGTGGCGAGACGCAGCGCGGCGCCCGCCCCCGGCGGGGCCCTTGACGAAGTCGTCGACGGAGTCCTCGAGCACCAGGACGTCACCGCCGCGGCGGCGGCCCGAGCCGTAGGCTTTAGACCGGCCGGGAGGGGGAGGCGACTACGTGGCCGTCAGAGGGAGTGCGGACTGGTCGCGGCGCGGCAGGGGGTCCTTCCTTGACGGCGGCCCGTCGGGGCGGGGCGGGGCGGGGCGGCGTCCGCGCGGACAGACAGACGCGACAGTCGGGCGCCGTGCCGGGCCGGGGCGTGCCGGGGCGCGCGGAGCCTGCGGGGCCAGGCCCAGCGGACGCAGCCAGGGGAAGGGTCCGGGCGGCACCGAGGGGCACACTGGCAGCACAGCCGCCCCGCCCCGGCACAGCACAGCACAGCCGGCAGAGGGACTACGCGTGGCGGGGCGCGGCGGGGCGCGGCGGGGCGGGGCGGGGCGCGGCGGGGAGGCGCCACCACCACTGGGCCGCCTCGGGGTGGGGGTGGAACAGGTGGGGGAGGGAGAAGTGTAAAGGGGGTGGGGTAGGGAGGGAACGGGGGGTAGCAAAGGGGGATCAAATAAAGGGATGAGAGTGTGGAGAGTACGTGAGTATTTGGACCCAATCACCTCACTGGCTAAGCACGCACGCACGCACGCACGCTCGCTCAGATACACTCACGCGGGTACAGGTGCGGTCCTCAGTGGAAGCACCATGGCCGCCTTAAAGCGCTCGCGCTCTGTAAATTTGATTACCGCGTTTCCATCAGAGGGCGCTGCGCCCCGCCCCGCCCCGCCCCGCCCCGCCCCGCCCCGCCCCGCCCCGCCCCGCCCCGCCCCGCCCCGCCCCGCCCCGCCCCGCCCCGCACCTTTCCGGCTCGCGCACATAATCTCCGGCTCCGCAAATGGGACATTGCAGATTTTCCCTCTTCGGTCACCCGGCATTTTGCCCTGGGGTTTAAACTCAATTTTTAGATTATTTGTTGCTTTAAAAAAATTATTATTGGCACTCGATTAAACATTTGTCAACAAAGGAAAAAAAAGTCCAGGGCTGTAACAGAGGGAAGACCGCACACAACTAACGATACGGACAAATTTTTGGCCGTATGCCAACTGTGTTAGACTACAGTTTTCTTTTTTTTTCTAACAGTGTAGCTCCAGCAGGCTGCTCCGCCGAGCCTTTGGCACATACACTTACACTCGGGATCGGGGTTAAAATGGCTGCACGACGAACAGGGGGAGAGGCCGCACCGGGCCGGAGTGCCACCGACCAGAAGGAGCGAACGTGAAGGGGCGCGGCGGGGCGGGGCGGGGCGGGGGGCGGGGCGGGGCGGGGCGGGGCGCGGCGGGGCGGGGCGCTGCCCGCAAGTGCTCTCATGATCGTCGCCTGCAAAGTTCAGCGAAACACACGGCGGAGAGCGGGGCGGAGAAAAGATGGGCGATCACTACTGGGTGCACGGCGCGGCGCGGTGGAGCGGGACCGTACGGGGAGAGAGAGCGAGAGAGAGGGGCGAGGGTGACTTTCTTTTCCTTCCTTGCGCGATGGGTTGCCTGCCCTCCGGGCGCGTCTTTCGGCCACATTTAGGACTCCTGATGAGTCGGAGAGGGGGAGGGAGGGAGGCAGGGAGGCAGGAAGAGCGCGAGAGAACGAGAGGGAGAGAGGGAGCGGGAAAGAGAGACAGAAAACCAACCCTGGCGGGGCGTGGGGCGGAGTGGGCTGACGTACTGACGACGCGAATGCAAAGCGCAGAGAGGAGAGCAGCTCAATGGTCTCCGAATGAACACGACAAAGCGGGGGAGAGAGAGAGAGAGAGAGAAAAGAGGGGAGGGAGAGAGGGAGCAAAGAAAACCGTGAGCGGAGTGGGGGGGAGGGGGGCTGCTCTATTGTCGAGGGGCGGGTGGTTGGATAGTGATTATGAGCGATGGAGCATCACAGAGAGTCCCGGGTGGGCCCGGGTAGGCCCGGGGGGCACAATGGGGCCACCATGGCCACTGCCAAAGTAAATTGACTCCCGATATGATGGAGAGAGAAAGAGATGGAAGGGTGGCGGTGCGCGCGAGGGGCACGGGGCGGGGGCGTGGCGTAATGTGACGTGCTGAGCGCACCTGTCAGCCGCCCGGCACAGTGGCGCCAGCGACACGCCCGAGGGGGATTTTACTTGCGTAATACCGTGTACACCGGGGACCGTAATACCCTGTAATACCGCGTAATACTTGGTAATACCGCGTAATACCTGGTAATACCTGGTAATACCGCGTAATACTTGGTAATACCGCGTAAAACACGGTAATGTTAGTGCTACCACCCTTAAAAAAAAAAACAGTGAACACACTCCTAGCTTGCGTATTAAGTTATTCCTTCTCACCTTTGGCGAAAAACAATATGACTGGACTGAAGGGTGTCAAGACGATACGGATGTGTTCACTCCGACATCCCAATAGCGAGGGTGGCTCAGGTAGTCTCCCGGTCCGCCCGGGTGCGTGTCGCGGCCCCGGGCCGGCCCCAGGCCGCCCGCCGCCCCTCGGGCAGGTAAGGGATTGCCAAGAAGAGATTAGCGAGGGGCCCTGCTTCTCCTGTTTAAAATCTGTTCCGTTCCCAACTTTTATTCCCAAGAGAACGGTGTGCTGTTAACACCAATTCACTTTCATTTTTAACGGAGATTATGAAGCAATGAACAGATATTTCAAAATCGGAAAATAATAGGAACGGAACAGCCAACCGTTAAATACAGTCGAGGTTCTAATGGCGAGATACGACTGTACTTCGTGTGTAAGTAAGTGACGTTTTCCGAAAACGGAACATCACCGAAGTTAGCAGTTTCATACAAAACTAATTCTTGACGGCTAGCAGAACTCATACGGTTTGTGACCGGAGAACAGACATTGGCAGGGGCAGGTAGGCCGAGCCGCCAAGCGGCTTTGAGGAGCCAGCGGCCCGCCCTGAACAGGTCTGTAGTACGTCGGACGATGATGATCTCCCAGCTGGATAATTTGGGGAAGGTACAACGTGATATTTCACCGAAAATGTGTTATGTGAGCGTTTCGTAATACCCGGTAATACTTGGTAATACTTGGTAATACCGCGTAATACTTGGTAATACCCGGTAATACCTGGTAATACCTGGTAATACCCGGTAATACGCGTAATACGCGTAATACGGAGTAGTGTGTACACAAAAATTCGGAGTAAAATCCCCCTCGGACACGCCGTAACCGTCAGGCTCAGGAAAATAGTCACCGCAACGCGTGCCGAATGAAATACTACACTGCGCCGCTCCTGGTCGCTCTGCTGGCGATTCCTCACTGGTAAGACAAAGGCGTAACATTACGCCTTTCCTCAAGCGTATATAGGAGCATATCCAACCCGACCGCTCCTATCTAAATGCATGGGGAAGTTTCCTCGGTACGCTTGAAGAAAAACGTACGACTAGTACGCCTTCCTTCAAGCATAACGTTACGCCTTAGTTTTACCAGTGCTCTGCCTTCTCTACGACGGCGGCGAGGGGACAGCGAGGGGTACATCACTATGGAAATGGGTGCACACTGACTAGAAGTCAAAAGATTAGATATGACTGGAAAATGACTGGACTTGACTGGACAATGACTCGATACGACTATAGAAAAGTGACTGGATGCAAGGAAAAATTGTTTATTAACACAAATTACGAGCTATTCTATGGTTTTCAGGCTATTTCGGATTATTTCGGGGCGATTTGCGACTAGCTTGCATTATTTTCCCTTGACTGGGGAGGTGACTGGAAATGACTGGATGTGACTGGAAAAATGACTGGTCAGAGACCCGTACACTGCTGACTGGTGGGAGCGATGTACCCCTCGGGACAGCGTCTCTTGTAGTGTGGCGAGTGCGGCGCCTCCCCGCCTCGCCCTGGCCCGCCCCACCCCACCCCGCCCCGCCCCCCGCCAAGCACGCGTGTAAGCGTGTAGCCGTCCAGGTTCCTGGCATTCCTGCCCTGCTTTGAGGCCCTGTGGGTCCTGGGGAGCTAGGCCGGGCCGGGCCGGGCCAAGCCGCGTGCCGCCCCGCCGCCTTCTTGGACCCCGCAAAGCCTTTGAGACAGCTGGGCGGGCGCGCCGCCCCGCCGCCACCCCGCTACAGGAGCAGCCCTAGAAGACCCTCTCCCTCTCCACCCCCGCTGGATCCGGTACGTACCGTACGTACGAACCTCACAGGTTTACCCATCCTGGCCGCCCCGCCCCGCCCCGCCCCGCCCCGCCGCTGTGACCGGCTGTGACCGGCTGTGACCGGCTGTGACCAGCCAACAGCATGTCGGCTTACGCTTACGCCAGTCTCGGCCGGACTTACAGCCGCTGTCCTGTCCCCCTCAAGCGCAGCGCCGCGCCGCGCGAGGACCCCGCCGAGAACGAGAGAGCCACGCATTTTATGTCTACTGGACACCCAAAAGTATAGAGGTCACACAGTTTGTAAGTGTGTCAATTCCCATTCGTACACTTGACCCTTAAAGTGCGTGTGACATTCTTAGTGAAATTATCACACCTTTCCTAGTGTTAGTGTGCGACATTCTTGAACTAAGGTTTCCATTACGAGCGGCGCTATCATGCGGGGCGGGGCGGGGCGGGCGGGGCGGGCGGGGCGGGGCGGGGCGGGGCGGGGCGGGCCACGGGTTCAGCCGCGCCGCAGATGAGGCGCCCCAGCAAATGAATCCCATCAAGGCCTTCCGCAGAGCCGACTCCACCCCACCCCCGTCCCCCACGAGCTGAGATTCTACCCCCCCTCCCCCCCTGACACACACAACTGCAGTGAGGGGAGGGTTGAAGGAAGGAGCCGCTATCGCAGAACAGAACCTCCCAGATGGGAACCGCCGCACTCACTCTGAAATTTTAACCGCCCTCCCCGTGTCTCCTCCCAGGCTGCGCCCAGCTGTTCGTCCGACACCGGGAGGGAGGTTACCCACGAGAGCCCACGAGAGGACCAGGAAAAGGCGGTTACCCAGGGTTTCTTTCTTTTTTTGGAAAGGGGGGGCAATCCTCTAAGCAGTTGCCTTGGAGTTTCATACCGAGAAAAAGACTGAAAGCTCACAGGGGCGTGAAGCTACAACGCGAAGACCAATATTTTCTCCAGAAAGTAGGGAAATAAAACATGCCATCCAGCTTAGGGTGCTTAAAGCCCCGGCCGGGCCGCGTCCGGCGGCATATTCGCGCGTCCGCGTCGCGTCCGGCCGTCGAGGGGTGCGCCTAGCCTGCGCGACGCTCTCAGCAATAACACGACATGTCATTTTTTTCAGCTTCAGCCGAAGGAATAAGGGAGGAATTTCGGGGCTGGGGGGAGGGGGGGGGGGCTACAAGATGGGGGATTCCGGGGAAGTAGAGGGGCGAGAGAGAGAGAGATAGAGAGAGAGGCCAGGCGATGAAAGGGTCCAGGAAGAGAGCAGGGCTGGCCTCTCTTCTCTCTCGCTCGCACTCGAGCTCCCGGCCTGGCCCCTGGCCCGGCCGGCACCACCCCATCCCTGAGTGACTTTGCGGGCTGCGCTGCTGGAAAAGAGGGGTTGGCGGTGTCATCGCGAACTGTGGCGTCGTCATAGGAACGGCGAGAAGCAAGTGGATCATAGGGGCTGCGCGAGAGGAGAGGGGAGGGGAGGGGAGGGGGAGGAGGGAGGGGAGGGGGGGATTCGGCACTGTCATCCCCTCCGCGTCCCCCCTCGAGATAGCCCTCGGCCCCCTCCCCGCCGGCCTGGCACTCTCCCCCTAACTCCCCCCCCCTTTTTTCCGACGGTGGAGGCATACAAAGCAGAATGAGGCTCCACCGTCTGTGCTCGGCGAAAGAGGAATGAAAGGGACAGGAGGAAGACGGGTGCGGGTGGGGGGTCGGAAGAGAGTGACGCGAGGAGAGGGGAAGAGATGGGGGGATAGCTTCTCCCAACTGACTCTGAGAATACAAAATCGAGGAGCCTGGACGGTCCAAACCCTTGGCCTGAACTAGCGCTAGAGTGTTCGAATGATAATTGTCACATTTTGTTTTCCCTCAACCTCAACAAAATGAGACATTTCACAGGAGATTCTGCTTTAGTGTACGAC
This sequence comes from Frankliniella intonsa, assembly GCA_033675135.1. Classification (NCBI taxonomy): domain Eukaryota; kingdom Metazoa; phylum Arthropoda; class Insecta; order Thysanoptera; family Thripidae; genus Frankliniella; species Frankliniella intonsa. The sequence continues at coordinate 14,978,494 of CM066255.1, read as the reverse complement.
AGTGGATATGACAAATGCATGGAATTTCATTCTCCCACCAAACTCTATTGAAACAAATGTATAATGGAAGGGAGAATAAACATTTAATGGTACACAGTAATTGTACATATTACTCACCAGAGATTATGCCATCCATTTGCTGTAAAGCTGCTTCCAAAAGCTTGCTTGCCTCTGCATGAGGGCTGGTGAGCCCATCCGATTGGTCTGATTTTCCCATTGCACCTGGAACCAGCATCAGGCAACGTAAATAAAATCTACAGAACATGCTGTTGTCTTTTACTAATGGTTACGTGAAGTCCAACAGCAAGTCACAACCACCTGTGGAATGCTGTCAAGTGATTTTGGGAGCCCAAATTCTGCCTAAATTACAGAGGGATACACAATGATTACAATGACTTTGCCTTTCCATTTTAAGTACTCATTCCCGAGAGTAAAACTAAATCAGAGCCTTGATTCAAATGGAAGAAAAACTGGACAATTACATAACATTTAACCTAAACTTTGTAAGCAACAAGAGCAGTGCGGAGGAACTTGGCAAAACTGCATGGTTCAGTCAAGAACATCATTGAAGACGGAAAAGGTGTCGACACGCTCGTGAAAAATTCCAGTTGCGTCATTTAATCAACATCGGAGGGGAGCAATCACTGTAATGACAGCAGTGACGTTTAACCCTCTTCCGGTACATATTACAACACGCATCACGAGACCGAAATTCAGCCTGCGGGGCCCGGTCCAAAACTGTCTCATTCAGAAAAGGTTACACACACTATCTGTGTTACCAGACCGGTTGCAAACGACACAAATCATTTTCAAGTAGAACGTAAACACGACGGCATGTCACAATAATACAATCGGGTCGGGGCTAACTAACCTCTCTTATTGGGCGTTGCACCGTTTCAGCGAAAGTCACTCAGAAGAACGTTGTGGCATACATTCAAATGTCTTGATGTTGCTCGGCAATAGAAAAGGTGTAAAGCCTTCAATATATCAAAACAAAAATAAAACAGAAGGGCCAAAAGCAGTCAGAATCGCGTCAAAACACAAACACAAACAACATAAAGCAGAGCGCTGAGGCAGTCACTACAGAAGGCGGTGACTTGCCACAGTCTGTGCAGCTTGATGGAGCCAAATGCATTGCGATTGCGGCGATTATGTTGTCAATGCAAAACGCCTCGGTTGACATTTGTCCGAAATTTTAGTCATTCCCAATTACTTCATACCTTGGACAACTTTCATCTGCAAATTTAATATGACGCAGCTTGACACTCAACTTTGGTTGGTTGGTCACATCCAATGTTGTGTGACATCACGTCCAACGGCCCACCAAGAGCAGCCGAAACCACACGTGTTTACGTCTGAAAACCTAGACACTAAGAACGAAACTTGTGCGGTAACGTTCTCTCAGGACCTGACCTTTGTCAGCAACATGGCCTGCTGTACCGTCTTGAACAGGCAGTCTTCAGAGGTGCCTGTGGATGACGCGAGTGGCAAGTCCGCCAGGGTCTATTTCACAGTTTGTCCTGAGTCCACTCCTAACCCAGGCGCATCTGAATGTTCACCCCAAATTGAAGCGTCCTTGGCTGAATGGTATGGATAAGTAACTTTTACATTGATTTAGAGTCTACATTAACCTTTTTTTTCAAACGTATTGGTTCTCACCCTAGTTGTATTACCATTTGAAAGTTAATAAGTGAATGACATCTTTCATTTCTGCATGTTACCCTTGACTCTTTCCATTTCAGTCGGGCTGCTGACAATGCTGCCAGCAGTGAAGCCTCTAACCATGTATTCAAAGAGCCATGGAATAAAATTTTTGCGCAAGCCAAAAATAGATCCAGGAGAAACAGACCATGGGATAATCCACCTGGAACTGAAGTGAAACAATATAGTCTTTGTCAAACGCCAAGACAGCTTGATGTTATAAATAATGATTCAATAAATATCCAATCAGGTGAAACTATTTTGAGTGGAAAGCGTATACCGTCAGTAGAGGAAAGCAAAAAGGCAACCCCAGAGGAAAATGGTACATCTGACAGGAAAAGGACATTAAGACAAACCGTAAGGCAAGCTAAACGATCTTCCTCAGTTGAGTGGGATTGGAGTGGAAATGAATCCGACTCTTCCAAGTTTCCTCAAAATAAGATGAGGAGAGCTCTTAAAGCTAGAAAACGTACACCATCTGTTGATTCAAATTGGATGGGTAGTGATAGTGAGGATGATGAGAATGACTCAACTAGAAATGAAGGTAATACTTTCATTTAAAAAAAAAAAAAAAAAAAAAAAAAAAAAAAAAAATTGTTTGCTCTTTTCTTTTTTTATTTGCCTGATATCAAATTATCATTGATTTCTGTCTTTGTTTACTTTTTCTAGAATCTAATAAAGAGTGCCTTATATGTAATAAAACCTTCTATAGACCATGGCGCTTGCGGGCACATCTTTATAGACATATTCAAGTAGTATGTATTGTAAATAAATGAAAAATACTTGTTTCATTGTACTAAATCAATCTACTTATTCCAAAACTCTTGTCTTTATAAACTTTAGAAGGGTCCCTATACTTGCGATGTGGAAGGGTGCTCCAGAGCATATTTTTGCAAGGCCCATTTGGACAGACACAAGTCAAGAAATCATGCCGATGTTGTCATCACTTGCCAATTGAAGTAAGTTTGTTTAACTTCCCTTATCCTAAGCATAGTGGTAATATGTCTCAAACATATTGTATTTTTTCTTTTTCTTTTTCTCAGATGCCAAGAGGAGGACTGTCAGAGACTGTTTGCAACTGGAAGTGGTTTAAAAAGGCATATAAACAAGGTGCATTCAGGGGATAATCTGAAATTCCAATGTCCTCATTGCGAAAAATCCTTTTCTAAAAATAAAGTACTACGCTATCACCTAGCTGAACATGATGGACAACCACCTTTGAGGTAATTTTCTTACTACTTATGCTGTCTTCTATGTCACAGAAAAACATAAAACACAATGTTTTTTTTTCTGTTTGTATTTTTAAATCTTTAGATGTGATAAATGTAATGTTGGTTTTTATAATGATAATTCGTTAAAAAAGCACGAAAAGAGACATAAAGAGTATCCTTGCGATGTACCTGGATGTGAACAAGTTTTTAATAACTATTCTAGCTTTCGAAAGCATTTATCTGAACACAACAAATGCTTTAAGTGTAAGTACTGAACATTATTGTTTCAGTTTAATCAGACACCCCTTAATATTTTATTGTATTTGTCTGCAGCTCTTCAATGTGCTCATTGTCAAAAGACATTTACTACAAAATTTAACCTCAGACAACATGTTATGACACATTTAGAAAACAAAAAAGTTTTTAAGTGTACTTATGAATCATGTGAAAGGTAATGTAAAATAGGTGGATAAACTTAATGTTACCACTCCCAGGAACTTTCAAAATTATTCTACTTCTATTTTCTATTGAAAATAAACAGAAAATTTCTGTATTAGGGTTTATTACCAAGAAAAAAACTTACGGAGTCATATACGTGTGAAACATGAAAAGAAAAGCAGCTTTGAATGTCCGTGGTCAGACTGTGGAATGTTGTTTATGAGTAAGGTATGAGAAAGTACTTGGTTAAATATTTTTTCTTCAGTTTACCTGTTTACAGTTAAACATTTTATTTTCCTTCCAAATATCTATTGTAGAGAGCACTTTGGAGGCATGTTTCTGTTCATGAAAATGGGCCTGCAAAGCCAGTCCGGAAAAAGGAAAAGAGAGCACCACGAAAGGATAAAGGCCTACCCAGAAAAGCTATGGCTACAATGTTAGCTGGGATGATAGTTCCTGCTCAAGTGGAGAAACAGCTCTTGAAGGAGTCAACTGGTTTTGAACCATCGGATACTGAATCAGTGGAAAGTCCTGCTCAAAACACAAGAAGCAAAAGTAAGGTTGAAATACCATTGCTGATTGCTGGCAGTAGTGCAGTAGAAAACATTTCACAAGACTCAATAATTACTTCTCAACACATCAATGATGAATGTGATGGAAATGACACTCAAACTTCTGTTCTTGTTGATAACAGTGTCATAGATAATTTCACTGGGCGAATGTTTGAAGTGAACGAAAAAGGATTTTTGGTTGAGGTTTCACTACAAAATATTAATAATGAAAAAGGTGCAGACCTAATAGCTGTTGGCACAGAAGCTCCTACTTTACAATCTTTAGATAACTGCCAGAAAAGCAAACTGAGTATTGAATGTGAAGGTAGGAGCACACACTCAAGCGAGCCTGGCCCATCTTCAGCAAATATGTCTGGTGATACAGCACCCTTGCTGTCTGCTACTCTTTATGCAGAAACTATTGTTGAATGCAGCTCCACAGACAAAGACAAAGAGGTCATTTTATTAATCCCCAAAACTGGACAGTCTGCAGGTGAAAGTACAAGTGACGTCAACCCTGAAGCTGTTGTGCAAGCCCTAAGTGGTGATGTTGACATTTATTCTGTAGCAGAAAGGGATTCAACTGTAGTTTCAAAAGGAGATCAGCAAACTGAAACTGAGATGCATACTTCTGTTAAAAAAGTCTCAGTTTCAGATCCATCAGTGTCTAGCATACTGCAACCCCTTATTGAAAAGTTAGCTCAACTTCCAAAAGAGAAATTTCAAACTATTGCTGAAGTTTCATTTCATTCAAATGCGTCTTTGAATAAGAATGAAATAAAATCCCCTGCTTGTAGTCTTCAGGGAAAGGAAAATTCTGAGATCCCAGGCATTGAGGCTGAAGAAACTAATGTCCCTGGTTACTGTGCTCAAGACTATGAGACTCAGTGCAATGAGCCTCCAAGCAACTATCCTTCTGGCAATGATAGTCAAGACTTTGAGGCTCAAGATGACACACACTCTAATGACTTTAGTATAGGATCAGTTTCTTCTTGCTCTTCCTTTTGCTCTTGTTGTTCAAGGAAAGCAGATGTCTTAGGCAAGAGGTCACCCAGAGTTGTCATCTCACCTGTAAAGATTTTGCCTGGAAAACAAGATTATTTGGAACCTGTAAAAGAATCTATTCAAGTTGTAGAGGAAGATGATGAAGATGAATTTCTGGAGAACACGTTAATAATAGATGAAACAACGTTAATAATAGATGAAACACCAAATTTAGAAGATGAAGAACTTGTAGATGATAAATGTAATAAAATTGAGTCTGTACAGACAAGGAAGAAAAAACAGCAATATACTGATAAACAGGAGAGAATTGGAACCAGACTTCAAGCTCAACTGGATAGCAAGTACTCATTTCATTTCAGTGATTCAGAGCCATTGAGTGAGTGGTTGAAGAAACTAAGAACACAAGCAACAGAGTCAAAGGTTATTTCAGATGGTAACCTTAGTGATGCAAGTGTTTCTGCAGATGATAAATGTAATAAAATTGAGTCTGTACAGACAAGGAAGAAAAAACAGCAATATACTGATAAACAGGAGAGAACTGGAACCAGACTTGAAGCTCAACTGGAGCAAGTAACAGAGTCAAAGGCTATTTCAGATGGTAACCTTAGTGAAGCAAGTGTTTCTAGTTGTTTTGAGTCACCCAGGAAGAAGCTCAAACCAATAAATTTTCTGGATTCTGAAGATTCTGAAGATGATCCTCCATGGAATCCAGGGAAGAAAAAGATTAGATCCAAGTCTAAAAGAATAATAAGCTCAGACAGTGAATCGGAAAGCGATGCAGGTGTTCCAAAGGTATGTCTAGTAAATCATGTATCAACACATAATGTCATCATATCTCATTACTAATTTATCTATTTTTTTCCTATTCTTTTACAGAAATCAACTGCTAACAAAATTGAAGTGAAAGTAAACCACGCAAAATTACCAGCTGCTGTGGTATGTGTATATGTGCACTTGTATTTTGTTTGTATATTTTCATTGACAACACACTCACCATTTTACTTTCAATTGCAGATCAGGAAAAGTTCTGGGATAGCTTGTAGGCAACTTTCTGAAAGTACATGGATAGACATTCTCCGTCAAGTTAATAGGAATTTGAAATTATCTTTGTCAGCTACAGCAACTGAATAATCAGATGAAATATTCTCAATGTTTTACTATAAGTCCTATGAAATGACAGGGCTATTAACGAATATCTGACCAGTGATTGATGTGAAAGTGTCAAATCTCTTGCATTCTACAGGGTTGCCCATTTACACTGGTGTAAACGGCCAACCCTCTATAACATGTCAACAATTGTTTAGCACAGCATAACTTAATAATCCTATGAAGTAGGTTTTTTTTTTTTTTTTTTTTGCTAAAGTATGCTTTTATTATCCTCAATAATATCGGGTTTAAATAAGTAATTCTTTGGAAGCAATTGAAAAATTGCTGGGTTCTCTTTCTCAATGTTGTTATTTATTGTCATTTGTAAGTTGTTACTGCAAGTCCTGTATCGTAAATAAATATTTTGTTAGCCTTTAAAGGTCCCTTTTGTATTACATACCATAGCCTCTTCTGTACAATGATAGCAAATGCTCTGGGCTTGATCAGCCGGTAAATTTCTTGTAAAGCATCTCATCCAGTAGGTATAGTCCACGAGGCGAATCTTTCACATGCTGCAGCCTTGTGTACAACTGACCAAGAAAGTACATGGCCTCCACCTGGACAAACCGTTATGTGAGTGACACTGATCCTTCGCATCAACTGTGGAAGGCGAAGAATGATTACAGGTGGGGGGAAACGTAGTTGACTTCACCTGCTCGGCCAGCATGACCCGAGATATGAGATCGGCCGTGCTGACGTCCCTGCAGCTCCGCGCCACGCCGTGCACCTGCAGGAGGGACTCGGTGACCCGGCGCTCCATGGCCACGGCCGCGCCCAGGGCCTCGTGCAGCAGGTCCCAGGCGCGGGCCTGCGGGGCCGGGGCCGGGGGCGCGGCGGCGGGCCTGATGTCCCTGGGCACGAAGCAGCCGCCGCGCGCCGCCAGCCAGCGCACCAGCAGCAGCGCGTGCCCGCGCTCCTCCTCGGCGTTGGCCAGGAACATGGCGGCCGCGCCCCGCAGCGACACCGACACCGCCGACATGGAGGACGCCTGCGGGTGCATGGGTGCGTGCCAGGCCAGGCCAGGCGCTGGGTAGGCCTCCCGCCCCGGCGGCGCGTGTGGCGGGCCTGCCTACCCCTCGCTCCGCAGGGGCCTGCCTGCGTGGCCAGCGTCCACACACTACTCTACCATGGCCAGGTACCCGAGGCTGGCGTCCAGCTCCGAGCCGATCTGCTCGTTCAGGGCGTCCTGCACGGGCTGCGCCGGGGGTAAGGACCCGCACTCGGCGGGCGGCCGCGGCGCCTCGCTTCGCGGCCTCTGCTGCCCCGCCAGGAGCCTCAGGAGGTCGGGGGTCGGTGTCCTGGACCAGGCCGACCAGGCGCGCCCCGCACCAGCGCCCGCCCGCACCAAGGACATGCTGCTCCCTCTCCCTGCCCTGCCATCTGCCACCCCGCGATGCGAGTTGCGGCAACAATGGGCGAGAGAGGATCAACCTATCAACATCAACGGGTGGTCGTAAGGGCGTACAGTACAGTACCGTGCCGACCGACCGTGCCGTTCTAGAAGGACGAGACGTCGATCCGGTTTTATTACAGAGGTAGTTGTTTTTATTCTGACAAACTTCAACAAGAACAGCCAAACATATATTATCTATCAGTATGGTGCTGAAGTGAGCTAGCCAAATACAAACAGATGTTTTAAAGATATTGTCCTACAATTAAATTAATACAACAGATGGCTCTAGAATATTATTTAAAATCAAGGTGAAAACAAGGTGGACATAACTTTTCAGTACATCGGTAGTAAGTGGTTTTCTATACAGCACTTCTACACCAAACTTCCTCTCTTTGGTTCAAAAATAAAAGATCCATTACAACGGACAGACCAATTTATACAGGCCATTTAGCATACATACCATAAGGCAAGGTTGAACTCAAAATAAGCGGTTGACAGAAATTCTCTACCCACTATTCAGTTTTGGCTAAAAAGATTGAAGCTGTCCAAATCATTATTTCACATGAATCTTGATTATTTTCTTTTTGTCCTGAGTGTAATTTACTGCTAATATCACTCTTGTGTGACCTATGTATTTTTTTTCAGATGGCTCCAGCTGGAAAGTAATAATTAAGAAATAATATTTCAACAGAAAATTTTGACAAAGTTATACTACACATGAAGATCTAATAATTTTCCCAAGTATCAAGTCAACTAAGCAAACTTACCTTAACTTTTGGAATTTAAAATTTGTAACTCTAACAAAATTAACAGCCACAAACTGATTAGAATAAACGTATATCATACAAACCCTCAGCTCAGTTGTTAAAAACCAAACCATATATATAAACTCACTCTTATTCAATAACAAAATTATATACGACCAACTGCAGTTATACAGCATTCTGACCTATGTACAATAAAAATATAACAATGCTTGAACAAGAACACTATTGTCTTCAACATCTTTTCAGAGAGGTGCAGGACATCTATTATTTGTATAAATTTAAGAGGGAGGTCACAAAACGGCAAATACATGTAACAGTCTTAAAATGACCAACTAAATGTTTGATGTACTTGTAGGAAAAGAAACTAAATGCAACTGAAACTTAAAATCTAAATCAGAAAGTGAAAGCTTGGAGAGTTTGTCTATAAAACAACAACCTTGATGCAATGCAAAGGACACATACAATATTTCAGTTCAGTATTGTAAATGTTTGGCACATTTATTATACAATAATTAATAAGTCTGTAAAAAACATACCTAGACACAAGACAACTTGTTGAAATTAATATTAACTATTGATATTCCTAAGACACTACACACCTACAAAAACAAAACTTAACACCTTGAAAAAGATTTTTATTGCAAAATTGAAATACTATATTCCGTTAAGCTTTGGCACTCTCTGTGCTTAAGTGCTTCAGTCATATAGCTACATATCTTCAATAAAGATATATGCTGTCATTTGCACATTTAAAGCTTCAAAGGAATTTTAAAACAGTTTCTAACAGAGAGGTATAAAAATTCTATGTTGTGGTGAGAAATACTCAAATATGTGAGTGGAGGTTTGTGCAGGGTTTTGAGCAGATCAGAATGAAGTCAGTGATAAGATTTGAGCCGTCCCAATATAAGGAGTCCTAAGGTACACATGGCAATCACACTTACTCAGTCAAAACGATTTGCTCGTATTTTCAATATTTGATAAACACCTGTTAGCTATAAATCGGTATAAAAGAGGAAAGCAAGTCCACAGAACTTTGGACAACAAGTTTTGCTCCATGCATGAGATCAAAAGCCCCTATGGAGAAGAAGAGAACTGAATATTTCTTTGGACCCTTAGGTGGCATGAACGGAATAAACCACACGATTGTGTACAAAAGATAACTCCCTTTCACACTCAGAGCGACAACATGAACAAGACAGGCCCTGCCTTGCGGAAACCGACACGACCAGCTCAACTACTTGAAACTTGCACGGAGGTTAACTGGCGAACCATGACATTGCGTCAAAGCACCAAGTTCCCACGCCCATCCCTGCACTGTGCAGTCCAGCTCCAAGGGGCACTTGGCACGTCGCGCTATCGTCGTAGAGTTTGTGAGCCGGCCGAGGCCCAGACCGAGGGTCCGGGCCCGGGCCGCCCTCAGACCCAGTACTGGTTCCTCCTGAGCAGGGGGTTGTTGGCGCTGGCGCGCGCCTGCTGCGCCTGGCTGGGCAGCGTGCCGAACGAGATGTCTGACGGCGAGGGCGCGAGGCCCGGGCCCGGCGTCGCGTCGAACGTGCTGCCCCACTCCTGGGGCAGAGGCAGCGGCAGCGGCAGCGGCGTGTCGTCCGCGCCGTACGGGTAGCGCAGGTTCACGTTGAGCTCCGGCTCCGAGCTGGTCACCGAGTCCACGCCGATGCCGGCCGCGGGCCCCAGCGGGATCACCTTGCACTGCGGCGTGGACGCCAGCGACAGGGACGGCACGCCGAAGTGCTTGGGCCTCGGCGACGAGGGCATCAGGTCGTCGGGCGGCCGCGGCAGCGGCATGGGCCCTAGCGAGCGGTCCGTGATGTCCGACTTGCCGTTCTGGCCGTCGTGCAGGCCCTGCGGACAAGCGTCGCGCCGAGTCGCACAAGTTACAGACGCGTCAGAACGTCACTCACCTGCAAGTGAGAGACAGTCGCACACGTGACCCACCTGCACAGAGCCGGCGCGGCACTTGATGACCACGACGACGAGGAGCGCGAGCAGCACCACGCCCACGGCCATGCTGACGAGCAGGAAGTAGTCGTTGCTCATGTTGGGGCTGGCCACGACCACCGTGTCCGAGCCCAGCACGCCGTACGAGCCGCTGCCGGAGGCGCCCTTGGGCCCCGGGATGCGCGGCCGCTGCGGCACGAAGGCGGTGGGCGGCGGCCCGTGCTCGGAGCGCAGCAGGAAGCGCAGCTCGCCCGTCGCCGGCTGGAAGATGGACGCGGCCAGCTCGAAGAGGATCGAGTCCTCGTCCTGCGCGGGAACAGGAAAAGAGGCGAGCGTTGGACGGGAGACGGTCCCCTGTGAGGAGAAGGGAAGGGTTCCTCTCGGGGCCCAACTCACCCCGGGCTGCCCCGTGCGCTTGCCGACGTAGTAGATGAGTCCTGCGCGCAGCTCCTGGTGCGTGAAGCGCTCCACCTCCCGCTCGCGCACGGCGGGGGCGGCGCCGGGGGCGGCCGTGGCCGCGGCGGGGGCGGTGCCGTTCCGCTGCTGCTGCTCGCCCCCGGACCCGCCCCCGGACCCGGAGCTGCGCACGATCCTCCGGATCTTGCCGAAGCGCGGGCGCCGCAGCACCCGGTACACGGGGTCGCTGCCGGTCACCTTGGCGAGCTGCGAGGCGTCCAGGGCGCCCAGGTCCAGGCGCGTCTTCATGCCGGCGATGGGGCTGAACAGCCCCAGGCGCACCAGCGGCACGACCGTCACGTTGAGCGTGAGCGCGGGCGCGACACCCGCCCTGCTCGGCACCCAGGCGGACAGCTCCAGCGCGTCCGAGGACGCCGTCATGTCCGTCTGCATGTACAGCACGCGGCCCGCCTCCACGTCGGCCTGGCTGAAGGACGACGCCGGCCGGTCGCGCGCCGCCGCCAGGAAGACGCCGCCGTGCCGCGGCGCCCGCGTCACGTTGTACTGCACGGCGTCGCGGCGCCCGTTGGTCGACACGAGGAAGTTGTCGGCCGAGAGCGCGGCCACGCTGGAGCCCTGCTGCAGCCGCAGCGCCGCGCGCACCGACACGTTCAGCGTCAGCGGCAGCACCTGCGGCACGAGGACCAGGCGAATAAGACTCGTGGCGACGTCACGTCACTCGCAGCACGCCAACAGGATACTCAATAACCCAAGAGTCTTACACGTTTCTCCCGAAAATTTTGTAAAATCCCTAGGAAAATCCACGCCTTATTTAAGGAGGCACGGTAAAAAAAGTTTTTTGAATTTCAAGACCCGGTATTGGATGCCACTGGCGTTCTCCATAAGATCCAAGACCGGGTCGTGAAATTCAAGAAACTTATTTTACCGTGGGGCAGTGGGAATTTACATACCTACAAGTGTGCGTCACCCATACCACACTCTTGGGTCGTTAGTGTGTGAAGTATGCAAAAAAGCATCCACCTACCTCGATGTTGAAGACGGTGTACACCGGGGCGAACTTGCCGTCCGAGACCCGGAAGTAAAAGCTGTCGGGCTGCAGCGGGCCGTCGTGCACGTACCACAGGCGGCCCTCGTCGATGTCGGCCTGCGAGAAGCGGCCGACGGACACGACGCCGCCCGGCGCCGCGGTGCTGGTCGGCGCGGCAGAGCCCGAGCCGCCGGGCGTCGGGGCGCCGTCCAGCACGAGGCGGCCCTGGCTGGGGTTGCTGATGACGTCGTACACCAGCTCCTCGGCGCGCGTGTCCGCGTCCTCGGTGAGCAGCTGCTTGCGGGTGACGGCCGACGCCTGGCCCTGCACCACGGACAGGTGCGGGCTGGGCTCGGCCAGGCGGAAGGGCTGGTCGTTGACGGGCAGCACCGTCACGGGGATGGACACGTTGCCCAGGAGCACGTCGCCGGGCGCGAGCAGCAGCGACAGCGCCACCTCGTCCCAGGTGGTGTCCGAGTGGTCGTGGCGGTACACCACCTCGCCCGCGCCCAGCTGCGCCGACGTGAAGGGCGTGGTGGCCGTGGCGTTGCACACGGTGCGCACGCACAGCGCGCCGTGCACCGGCGGCAGCACCACCTGCACCTGGATCAGGGGGTTCTCGATGCCGACGTCGCGCCGCAGGAAGTCCAGCACCGTGCTGCGGGCAAGATGATGCGTGAGCCAAGAATTCTAAAACTATATTGACCGCACACTGGAAAGTTTACGAATGTCACTCACTTGTACCTACAAGTGACCCAATAGTTCTTTGCTCACCTGCATGTGAGTGAATGGTTATTCGCTCACCTACAAGTGAGTGAATGGTTGTTCGCTCATCTACAAGTGAGTGAATTACTTGCTCACCTACGAGTGAGCGACATTCGTACAGTTGGGTTTCCAGTGCAGGGCGAGCTTTCGTGACGCCGCGCCGCGCATGACCGGCCCTACCTGGTGTTGAGCAGCAGCGGGGCCGTGCCGCCCTCCTCCACGATGAGCTGCGCCACGCTCACGAACTGGTCCAGGCCGCCGCTCGACACGGACACCTCGATGCGGAACGCCAGGTTCTGCAGCGTGTCGACGAACGGCGCCGTCACCTCGAACTCGAACGAGTCGTTGGCCTGCAGCTCCTTGAAGGGGCTGGTGTGCTGGTAGCACAGGCGGCTCATGTTCACGTCGCGCTGGGTGAAGTTGAGCACCTCGCGGCCGAAGGAGCCGCGGCCGCCCGTCACCGAGCTGGCCGCCTCGCCCACGCGCTCCGAGATGAGCAGCAGCCGGCCCTGGGTCGGCGGCACCCTGCAGCAAACGGTGGCCAGTTAACTTTAACTCCAACTTGAGACTAACACTGGTCTTAATAACAAAGTCTACACTACGACGTCGCACCGGACGCTGTAGGTGAGGTTCCTGTTGGGGTCGGTGGTGATGATCATGAGGTGCTCGGCGGTGATGCACTTGCGCAGCATGGGGAACACGTGCAGGATCTCGTTGGCCACGATCTTGAAGCTCGGCTGCTCCGACGTCACGTCCAGGGCGATGGCCTCCGTCTCCTCCCGGCCGTCGCTGGCCCTCAGCTCGACGCGCCCGGACTCCGGCACGCCTTGAGCGGGGAAGAAAGACACCTTCATCACCTCGTCCGTACAGTCGCGGGCGTTCAGAACCGGGGAGGTGAAGTTGGTCGGACGTATGCACCAACCTCAGCAGATTCTTACCCGAGTGAACGAAAATGATACTGTTGGCGTTGATGTCGGCCTGGGTGAACTTGGTGATGGGGACGGCGGGCATGTTGGCGAAGGAGACGTGTCCGGCGCGGACGCTCATCACTTTGAAGGTGACGTTGTGCGCCGACGTGTCCGAGTCCACGACCGCTGCGGGTGACAGGACAGGTGACCGCGGGGCGAGACCGCGTGTTAGTCGGTGCATCGCGTATCTGCACTGCCGTTGGGAATGTTGATCCGGCATGACTTACCGAGATTGGCGGTGGAGATGGTCGCGCTGGCGCCCCGCCACAGCCGCACGCTGCTGCTGTTGACGACCTTGGGCGGCTGGTCGTTGACGGGCGCGACCACCACCCGGATCCGGGCCGGCGCACTGCTGCGGTCGCCCGCCACCGCCGACACGGAGAAGGCGTCCTCCTGCGTCTCGCTGTTGTCGTGCTTGTACTGCCGGGGACAGGAGAACAGAGTCAGCGTGTGCACCGCGCGGCAGACCAGACTGCGGACCCCCGAGCAGGGGTCCGTAACTTCACATAACTTTGCTCTGCGTTAGTTATACTATATCGTGACGTTTCGAATTTTTATTAAAAGTTAAAGTTATAACGTTATATCGGCTGTCGAAAATCAATCTGGTGAATGCCCACCTTCTATTCGGCACGCTTATTCTATAACTTAACGTTTCGTCAGTGGCCCATGTGTTAAAAGTTATAACTTTAACGTGTAAAATAACGTTATAAGCACATTCGTGCTAAGTTACGGACCCCTGCCCCCGGGTCGCCCTCACTCTCACCTGTATGAGCCCGGCCTGCAGCTGCTGCGGGCTGAACTTGCTGACGGCCTGGTTGGGCTCGCGCGCGTGCTGGATGCGGCCGGCCGCGGGCGGGGCGCTCACCACGTACTCGGTGATGCGGCTGCGGTAGTAGTCGGTGAGCACGGTGAGGATGTTGCCGGGCAGCGCGACCAGCGCGCCCTCGGACACGCGCAGCTCGCCCGCCACCAGGTACAGCGAGTCCGGGATGATGTCGAGCCGCACGACCAGCCCCCGCAGGGTCGAGATGCCGTTGGTCACGTCCACCACCACGCGGTCCTGGGTCTGGTTGGGCGCGGTCTGCACGTACAGCACGCGGCCCTCGTTGACCAGGGACTGTTCGAACACGGTGACGGAGGCCTGTCCGGGCTGCGGGCCCTGCGCCGCGCCCCCGCCCCCGGCCCCGCCCGCACCCCGAGGCTCCTCCGTGGACGTGGCCTGCGCCTGCGACTCGATCTCTAGGTAGCCGAACTGCGGCGGCTCCACGACGATGAAGGTGATGTCGGTGGGCGGGACGTGCCGCTGGCGCACGTCCAGGAAGCGCGACGAGACGGCCACGCTGGTCGCCTCCTCCACGGTGATGGTCTCGTTGGCGTGCACGGTGAACGGCTCCCAGTAGCTGGACGGGAAGACCCGCACCTCGAAGCGGCCCTCCACGGTGGAGCCCGGCACGTCGACACGGAAGCGGAAGGTGTCGGAGAACGAGTCGCTGGCGTCGTGCTGGTACCAGAGGCGGCCGGCCTCCAGGTCCCGCTGCGTGAAGTGCACCGCCTGCTGCGCGGCCTGCTGCGGCCGGCCCGCCCCCGCCGCCGCCCCCGCGCCAGCCCCCGCCGCCCCCGCGCCAGGCCCAGGGTCCCGCAGGAACAGGCGGCCGTGCCCGGGGCCCTCCAGCACCTCGAAGCGCAGGTGCTCCGGCAGCGAGTTGACGTTGGAGTCCGCGCTCAGGTTGGACGTGCTGAACTGCGCCACGCCGCCGTTGCGCACCAGCAGCCTGCTATTGTTGGCCACCTCCACGTACGGCGGCGACGCCACCACCTCCAGGACGCCGTTGGCCACGAACTGCCCGTCCGTGACCCACAGGTCGACCCTGCCGCGCTCCGCGCCGTGGTGCCGGAACAGCAGGCGGCCGTCGTCCAGGTCCTTCTGCGTGAACTCCATGACGGCCAGCCCCGGCTGGCTGGCGCGGTACAGGCCGCCGTTCGGGATGTCTCGGCGCCGGTACGTGATCTTGTCGGGGGACGCGTCCAGGTCGGCATCCGTGTACCTGTGGGGAGAGTCATACTCGCGTTCAGCAAAAGCCAAACGGACGAAAGTAAGGGCAGAGTGGGCGCCCTGTGGTAAGCCCAGTGCTCACCTGAGGTGCCTCCCGGTGAGCAGGCGTTCGCCGCCCGTGACCACGCGGAACACACGGTCGACGGCGCGCACGGGGGCGTTGTCGTTCTTGAGCACCACGTCGATGTGGAGCGTGCCGGCGTACATGAAGTCCTCGGCCTCGCTGGACATGGCCACGAAGTGGAAGGCGTCGTGCTGCGACTCGGAGTCGTCGTGCGTGTACTCGACCTGGCCGGCCGCCAGCTCGGCGGAGGTGAACTCGGTCGCGTTGAGCCTCAGGGTGGGCGCCGAGACCTTCACAGAACACACCTGCTCTACGTATTGTTTGAGCCCCCGGCCGTGGACAGCATGCTGAGCCGGGCCGAGCCGAGCAGGAGTGTGGCGTGGGGGTGGGGGTGGGCCCAGGCAGAACGCGGGTGTGACGTCACATTGTCACTTTCAGTCAAATTCAGTGAATACAATCTTTAGCCACATCGTGCGTTGGGCGGCGGAGTCATTTCCCGTTTGGAAATTTGACAGGTGGTTCTACCCAGGCGAGCTGCTGGGCTAGTTAGACTGTGTGCTGGCGTGGGCGCTCGCGCCGCTCCGCTAGCGCAGCGCGGTGAAGCCTCTAGCCTAACCCCGATCCTAGTCCTAGACATCCTAGACAAGGTGCTCGCGGTAACGCGGTGGTGCGGGCAATAAGCAGAGACCCCTGGGTCTTTGTGGTGCACACGTGGCCCTCCTCGCCTACACTCCCCCCTCCCTTGAGCCATGCAATACCTTCTCCATTCCCCGGCGACTCCGAGGCCGCCGTCTCCGTTCAGATCACTGTAGAAAACGAACAGCAAGGTGTTCCTGACGCGAGCGGGGACGGGACGGGAGCGCCGGAGAGCTTACCTTGAGCCAGCCGTGCGACGGCCCGCTGGTGACGGCGTAGCGCACCGAGGTGACGCCCGTCATGGCGAGGCGCAGCGCGGCCGTGGTGAGCCTGGCCGCGCCGCCCTCCGCCACCTGCAGCCGCTCCAGGGTGACGGCCAGGCCGGGCACCTCGCCGCCCGCCTCGTGCACCACCACCAGGCTGCCCGGGATCGCCTCGCAGTCCGGCGCGCTCGCGCGGAACGTGAACTCGTCCCGGATGCGCGAGTAGGCCGTGCGGTGCAGGCGGTAGGTGAGCCTGCCCTCCTTGACGTCCTGCTGGGTGAACGAGTCGCCCGGCGCGAGGCGCTGCTGCTGCTGGCGCTGCTGCGGCGCGCCGGGCAGCCCCAGCACCAGGGCGCCGTGCCGCGGCACCTGGACCACGTGGTACACGATCTTGGCCGCGTCCGTGGCGAGCGGCTCCGTGCGGTACAGCAGGTGGCGCTCCGTGACCAGGGCCTCGCGCGACCTGTTCAGCCGCAGGTCCCCGCGGCGCGCCTGCTCCAGCCGCAGCTTGGTGAAGGTGATCCGGAAGTCGTACGTGGTGGGCGCGCGCACCTCGCCCACGGACACCTTGAACTGGAGTGGGACAGTGCCAGCGTTAACGTCCACGAAGCTCCTTAGTCTCGTTCAAAAAAGTTTCTTTTTTTTTTCTTTTTCAAACTTAGTGCTTTTGGTTTGGTGTTACCTTGAACTCGTCGTGTGTGGGCTGGCCCGTGGCGTGCACGTAGCGGATCTGGTCCCGGGCCAGCTGGCGGCTGGTGAAGCGGTCGATGCCGGGGCCCTTGGCGGACACCACGGCGGCCACGCCCGCGCCGTCCGCGGCCCGCGCCCGCTGCAGGTTGCCGTACTGGGGCGGCCGGACCACCTGGACACGACGGGGGACATCACGTATCACGTGGGTGTCGAAGAAAATTTCAAAAGCACGGCGCGGCGCGGCATCAGCCTTACCTCGTAGAGCACCTCGAGGTCGGGGTCGTCCGCGTTGGTGAGGAACGTGAGGTTGGCGGGCAGGATGGTGACGGCGGCCCGGTGCGTGAGGACGACGCCCGTGTTGTTGACGAGGCGCAGCTGCAGCGGGAAGGCCGAGACGCGGAGGAAGGCCGTGGCCGAGGTCTCGATGCCGTCCGACACCTGCAGCGCGATCCTGGCCGTGCTGGCCTCGGACTCGGCGCGCTCGCCGCGGTGCGCGTACGACACCTTGCCCTCGTTGATGTCCTGCTGCGTGAAGGACGTGGTGACCGTGCCCGGGCTGGACGTCCACTCGAGCGCGCCGTGGCCGCTGCCCTTCTTGTTGTCCGCGTTCACGTGCGTGTACACCAGCGCCGAGGCCGGCGTGTCCGGGTCGTCCGCCGTCAGCAGCTCGGGGGTGATGACCTTGCGCGTGCCCTGCAGGCGGACAGAGGCAGAGGCACATCAGGGGAAATGCAATACTCGTCCAACATGCCACCATCCCGAACGTCAATGTTGTCACTCTGCTAACTACAAAAGCTTCACTGCGCGAACCGAGTATTAGCCCTGGTACATCCAGTTGATAAATAGTTACCTTTTGCGTGTCTGCAGAGTGTATGCAGAACTCTGGAAGTCACTTGAGCTACGAGGCTTCAGGCAGTTAAATGCACCTCTGTCAACGTAAGAAAATAATGCAAAAAAGGAAAAAAAATGAAAGAGAGAAGAATAATGCTAAGCACAATCATGCAATTAAATTTGCAAAATGAAATTAGAAAGAGTGTTTGGAAACTTAATTCGGCATGCCTAAAAAGAAGAGGCTATATCTACAAGAGTATCATACCTTGGTATGAAAAAAACGTGCTATTCACGCATTTCTACCGTGGGAATTATAATATGTAAGTGTTAACAATGAAAAAGAAATACTGCTATTATATTTTCAAAAACAAACTTAAGTGGCGAAACCGACAAAAAATCAATTCCTCCATCGGTTGTAGGGACCAGTTTGTCTAAGCGGTTGCCTACCTGAGCGAGGCGGAGCGTCTTGCCGGCCGGGATGCTGAGGACGGGCGCGTCGTTGACGGGGGTGATGTTGACGGGGAGGGCGAAGCGGTGCGGGCCCTGGAGGTGCGCGGGCTGCACGAAGTCAGGCCCGGCCTGCAGCTCCAGCTCCATGACGATCTGGTCGCGCGTGCTCTCGGAGCCGTCGTGCTGGTAGCGCACCTTGTCCTTGGCCAGGTCCAGGAGCGTGAAGAGCGTACCGGCGCCGGCCCCGCTGCCGCCGCCCGCCCCCGCCCCGCCGCGCTCCCACACCTCGGCGAGCAGCTTGCCGTGCGCGGGCGGCTGCAGCACGCGGATCAGCACGCCCGTGTCGCGCACGCCGTACTTGACGTAGTCCAGCACGACGTTGACGTGCGACGTGGTCACGGGCACGTTCTCGCCCTCAGCCACGGACAGCGTCGTCAGCTCGACCAGCTCCACGTCGACGGGCATGGGGCCGCGCGGGACGACGCGGGCGTCGGCGAACTCCGGGCGCACGCACACGGGCTGGTCGCACGCGCACTGGAAGCCGGCGAGGCCCTGCTGCTCGCAGCGCGCGCCGCGCACGCACGGCTGCCGCGCCGCGCACACGAAGTCGAACAGGCACTCGGCGCGCACGCCGTGCGTGACGCGCGCGTCGGGCAGCCCCAGGCGCCGGCCGTCCACCTCGACGGCGCGCATGCAGCCGCGGAAGCTCGTGTCGCGCAGCCCCTGCCACAGGGCGCGCGCGCGCCTGCTCAGCTCCGTGCCGCCCAGGTACACCACCTCGTGCAGGTCCAGGTACTGGTTGCCGCCGCGGTCCAGGCGCGCGCTCACGGTCTGCCCGTCCACCGTCACCTCCATGGCGGTCGGGTTGAAGTGCGCGACGACCGTGTGCCACTGGCCGTCGTCCACGCGCACCTCGGAGGCCAGCTCGGCCTTGCCGTCGCCCTTGTCCAGCAGCAGGCGCAGGCGGCCGGCGGACAGCTCCAGCCCGACGTAGTCGGCGCGCGCGCCCTGCCCGGAGTTGTAGAGCAGCAGGCCCTGCTGCGCCTCCGTCTTGAGCTGCAGCTGCCAGCGCGCGCCCGTGCGCGTGATGGGGTTGGGCAGCGACACGTACGCGCCGTCCTCCACGAAGCTCAGGTCGCTGTCCACCGACGCGTCGAACTCGGGCGCGCAGTTCCACGTGATGACCTGCACCTCCACCTTCTGCGGACAGAACAGGGCAGGGCAGGCGGCTCGGAAACGTCACAGGAAACGACACAGCAACGAAACTAAGTCCCAATAAAAGTCTGAACAGAGTTAGAACCTTCGTCTAAATTCAATTTTAAGAGTAAATACGAGCTGTAATAGTTCAGTGACCGAGCTATGCGACAGGATAGAAAGGGTCGTACCACGTAGGTGCGTGCGTTCATGGCACCTTGTACCGGGTGTTTCTTTGAAAGCGTAACTGTGTTGCGGGATTGCATACTCTCCAGAGTTGCAGGAGCCATGGCACCTGACAGGCGAATAAGGTAGGCAAACCCGCAGCACCGTTACGCATTTAAAGAAACACCCGGTACGTACCGCGTTTACACGCGTGGTACTCGAGTGACAGAGCCCGCTCGGAGTGCTCACCTGGGAGGACGTCCTCTGGCGGGACTTCTGCAGCAGGCTGTTGCCGTTGTACTTGACGTCCCCTAGGCAGCCTCGGAGCCACTCCGTGTGCCCCAGGAACAGGTCGGTGAAGTCACCCATGCCCCCCAGGTACACGCCGAAGTGGATGTTGAGCTCGAAGAAGCGCCCGGGCAGTTTCTCCCTGCGAGATGAAGAGGAAACCGTGCTGAATGACGCGACGGGCAGCCGTCTGATTCAGAAAATCGCGCTCGTACCTCCGTCCTTGTCCCACTCGTGGCGGCGTCCCATGCAGGGCGTGACAGTGCCCCATGAGTGCGACAAGGACGAAGGTACGAGAGCGATCCTCAGAATCACTCGGCTGATGAGCCTGATGAGACCGGAGCGGAGCAGGGCCGGGAGGGACAGCCTACTTGATGACGTGGATGTGGTCGATGGTGATGGTGACGTCGGCCTCCTTGCGCGTCAGCTCCACCTCGTGCCACACGAGGTCGTCCAGGCGCAGGCCGCGCGGAGAGTCCACCTCCGCCTCGCCCGCACCCAGGTTGATCCGAACCTGGAAGAGAAGCAGGGCTCGTATCGTGAGGGCGTCCCATCCGCACTGTTAAACCAAAATGCGAGGGGGCCACCACTCTGTCTACGAACGTACACAGGATTACAAGATTGCACGGATTACACGCGATTACCTACATGATTTTAGATGGCAAATCATAAAATTTTAGGACATTTTCCATATTTTATGCATTTTGACGAGGGATTACCGTGGGATTACCCGTGGGTTACAGGGTAACCTGGACACAGGATTACAGAAGTGGTGGCCCCCTCGCCAAAATGTCATGTGACGATAAATATTGCTACGAATATTTCGTCACAAGAACTGTGATGAAACAGTCATCACATGACTTACATTTCGTCACTTTCGTCACATGACATGAATCTTTCGTCACATGACATGAATCTTTCGTCACACTGTGATGAACCATTTGTCATGTGACGAACCTTTCAAAAGTAAAATTGAGCACTGACTTTGTCGTAATGTGACGACTTCAAATTTTCCAGCGAGCCTGGCGCTGCGGTACAGTACCTTGAGGCGGCCGGTCTCCAGCCGGATGTAGCAGTAGTCGGTCTTGCCCGCCGCCAGCAGCAGCATCGTGTCGGCCCGCTTGGTCCGGAACTGGAACGAGATCTCGGTCGTGTTCTTGGCATCCTGGAGCGGGTACTTGATGTAGCTGGCACCGTAGAAAGAGGCTGCAACAGAGAGGCGGGCAGTTGGGCCGTTAGGTAACGATTAACGCGCTCGGCCGGCGGCGATCCGCTTAGGGAGGGGGGAAGGGGAGGGGAGGGGGAGGCACTCTGCCGCCCCCGCCCCACCCCACCCCGCCCCGCCCCGCCCCGCCCCGGGCTTAGGCTCCAGAGCTTTATCTATATCTACAGAGGAAGGGGTGTGGGCGGTAGGAGATAAATAGCAGAATCATGACTGACCACTCCGCGCCCGTCCTGTTACACCCCCCAGCCCCCGAGCGGGAAGGTTCCTGGCCCTGCTGGCGCTGGCCAGGGCCCAGAGGGCGCCCCGCCCCCGCCCCCGCGTCCGCCCCCGCCCCCGCCAGCCGCAACTCGTCCCAACTTTCACAGCGAAACAAAAGAACAATCGAACGCGATGAGGGAAGGGCAAAGAAAGAAATGCGTGCCGGAACGGAACGTGAAAGCAGACGGTACGCACCGCACATACATGTGTTATTTAAAACTGGTGCTAGTGTTTATAGAGACTGATAAATGGAAGGGAACTGCTTGCTGTATGAGAGTACATAAGCTAGCTGCTGCCGCTACATTAGAAAAAGTTGTATAAATATTTAATCGCAAGGGCCGGGGGGCCGTTCCCTCCTCGCGCAGTCCATGAGGTGCGACAAAGACAGAGTTATGACAGGGGCGGGCAGCGTCGCTTCGCTTTATGGGGGCGCCTAGTGTCCATTTGGGATGTGCGGGGGCGGGGGCGGGGGCGGGGGCGGGGGCGGGGGCGGGGGGGCGACGTCCTGGCAGCAGAGGCAGAGCGGGGGCAGAGGGGGGACAGGCGGTTGCCGACCCCGCCGACCCGCAACTTGGCGGTCTTCTTTACCAGGACAAAGACGGTCTCGATGTGCCAACTTCCACAGCAGATCGCCTCGCCTCGCTACGCATATAACGGGGGGGGGGGGGGGGGGGACCAACCACGCCTCGCCACGCCTCTCGCCACGCCTCGCCACGCCAACCCGCCTTATACTTTGGGAAAGTGCGGTCAACCCCGCCACGCCAACCCACCCCCAGTCCTGACCCGGGCTGCAGGGCAGGGCCCGCGCGCCCCTCACAACTTCCGGCCGCCACCGCCATATGAAGCCTCGCGATATTTTAATGATCTGTCGACAAAGGCGTGGGCCGTTAGTCAACTCATATATATTTCTGCGGCGGGCGGGGCGGGGCGGGGCTGGGCGGGGCGGGGCGAGGCGAGGCGGGGCGGGGCGGGGCACAGAGACTGTGGAGGGACTTAACAGTCTCTCAATAGACGGTGCGGGTGCGCCCATCCAAGGCTTCGAGTTTTCGGCTCTTCAGACAAAAGGTGGTCGCGTTCGCGTGGGTCCTCTACCTCGCCCGATTTAGCGTTTTGTTCCCAGACCAGAAGAGCCACGTCTTGTGACAAGAACTGTACCGGGTGTTTCTTTGAATGCGTAACAGTGTTGCGGGATTGCATACTCTCCAACGCTGCAGGGGCCATGGCGCCTTACGGGCGAATGGAGTAGGCAAACCCGCAACACTGCTACGCATTCAAAGAAACACGCGGTACGTTGCGGATTCTAAAACTGCGCATGGCGGCGAGGAAAATCTACTTCAAGGAGATTTTTCTTGATGCAATGCACAGTTCGTGAGTCCGCATAAGGTACAGTTCTCGTCACAAGAACGGGCTTTTCTGGGCGCTGACTGAAGCCAGACTCTGTCCCGCCCCGAGACCGCTATCTCTATCAACGCGAACACCTAATTGCTTAAAAAGGGGTAGGGTGGACGGGGGAAGGTTGGCGGGGGGTTAGGGGCGCAAACTGAGTTAATTGACTGGCGAGACAAGCCAACGGCGGTCGACTTAACTGGTTTCCCTCACCCCCCCCCCCCCCCCCTCTGGCCCTCCTCTCTCTTATACTTTCAGACGACGAGGTGGCAATGACTGGAATGGTGTGCGCCTCGTCAAGCTACCTCCCCCCTCCCCCTTCCCCCTACCCCTGGGGGTTGTGCAGTGCAGTGCAGGTCAAAGGAGACACGCCCCGCGCGGCTGAGGAAGGTGACTGCACTGCAAAAAACAGCGTTTTAACAAGGGTTTCAAACCGTCATTCGAAACGCAATAATGAACCGTGAAATTCGAGGTCAAATTATATTGTAAATTGTAGAGTTCGTGACGTTGGCGTGTACGTTTTTCTTGACGTTTTTTTTTTTTTTTTTTTTTTTTTTAGTACAGTTGCCTACTCAATTCATTATTAGCCCATACTTGAACAAATTGTTCCGGGTACGGAACAACGTAGGACAAGTGCCGAAAAAACCGGTTATCGAAACAGAACAATTTATTTTTGTCCTTTAGGCCGTAGATTATTAACAGAGGACCAGCTACCTATCACGCCAAAAACAAATATTTTCAGTTCCGTGCTAACCGTTTTAGCTGGCCAATTCAGCACCTGTGGCAAAAAAAAAAAAAAAAAAAAAAAGCCGCAGGAAAAAAATTAGCTTCACAGCTAAGTGGCTTTAGCTGCTCAGCTACCAGATAGCTATGTAGCTAATCGATAGCTGTACAGTAAAAAGAATTGCACCGGTGCTATTCAAATTAGCTGGGCCTCTGCAGCTATTTATTTTTTCTCCGGAGCTAAAATCTTAGCTGAGCCGCTACTTTTTTTTTTTGTTTTTGGGTGTACGGATGTGATTCTAGCCGAGCCGATACCAGAACAAATGATTCAGGATGCGGAACAACGAGTGGGGGGGAGGTGCCGAGAGCGGCCGCAGCGTTGCGCTGTAGTCGCGACTCGGCGGGCGCGGCGATCACCGGCGTTTACGACCAAACTTTCGCACGCATTTTCGCACGCATATTATCACGGCCGCGCCCGGCCCAGCCCGGTCCCCGCGCGCTCCTCACTTCTACGGCAGTTTGAACGCTCCCGCCTGCGCACAGCACACGCTTCCCCACTCGCGACTTTTGTTTTCATTATTACTTTAATCTTTTAAATTTATTTATTTTTCGCGCGCAATCTCACTCGGAGCGGGGTCTCTGGGTGGGGCTAGGCCGGGCGGGGCGGGGCGGGGCGGGCGACAAGTTTCTCCCGGGCCGGCGGGGCGAGGCGGGGCGGGGCGGGGCTGTGGACAAGCTCTCGCTCTCTTTTGTCTCCTGCGAGCCCCGCCCGGCCCGGCCCGCGCACTCCAGGCCCAGGCTCCAGCTCCAGCAGCTCCAGCAGGCAGAGAATACAGGAGATCTCTCCGGCCGGAGATTGGAGGAGGCGAGGACCAGGGGAGGGGAGGGGGAGGGCGATTGCCATGGACGGATGCGCGCGAGATACAAAACTTCTAGTCGGCGGGGCGGGGCGGGGCGGCGGCGTGTTCCCCTCTCGCCTCGCCTCGCCTCGCACTTATCGAGAGAGCCCTTTTCACGCCGCCCCGCCCCGCCCCGGTCTCGCGCATGCAAAAGACCAACATTTTGAGATAAAATATTTTCCTTTCGACTCTTAAAGAATTCCTCTCGGACCTCACTCAAACGACGAGCGCGCGCGTGCGCTCACACACACACACACACACACACACACACACACACACACACACTCAGAGTTGCCGTAGGAAAAAAAGAGGAATGAGGGAAAGAGAGCGAGGACCCTCACACCTCATTTGTCAACGCGGACGCGGCGGAATGGTGCGGTGGGGTGGGGCTTAGCTGAGAGGGTGCGGCGGGGTGCGGCGGGGTGCGGCGGGGCGCGGCGGGGTGCGGGGCGTGCGTCTTGTCTTGACCGACTTGACTGCCAAGTGCATTAGAAGTCCCGTGTCCCCCTCCCTCTACCCCTTCCACCCTCTGCTCCCGTTCCTTGTCACGCCCCTGTGAGAGCGGCGCGCGAGAGGGAGAGAGAGAGAGAGAGAGAGAGAGAGAGAGAGAGAGAGAGAGAGAGAGAGAGAGAGAGAGAGAGAGAGAGAGAGAGAGAGAGAGAGAGAGAGAGAGAGAGAGAGAGAGAGAGAGAGAGAGAGAGAGAGAGAGAGAGAGGGGAGGGGTAGGCGATAGAAAGGCATGGAGAGCAAGATAGAGGGGTGCGGGGCACCACTGAGCCACAAAGCCCTGCGTGGACTTTGGGAGAAAGCTGCCCCGGCCCCCAGTCAGCCACGGCCCCGCGGCGCGGCGCTACACCAAGCAAATAATCGCAATAAAGCCTTTACTTCGGTCCGGCCCCGCCCCAGAGTACGTCGTCGTGACCGGCTGGTACACATGACCTTGGACTGCGCCCGCTGGGCGGGGCGCGGCGGAACGGGGCGGGGCGGGGCGGGGCGGGGCGCGGCGGGGCGCGGCGGAACGGGGCGGGGCGGGGCGGCCCGGTGCCGCAGGCTTTGCTCAGCCGCCGCCGGCCACCGCCTGCTGACGTTTCCATACTCTCAGTTGATAATTAGTTTTCCAGGAAACTCGTCCAAGCCAGCAGCCCACCCTACCCTACCCTACCCTGCTGCTCCACCGCAAGTAGCACCCCCCCCTCCCCCCTAGCTATGCGGCTTCCCTCGACGCTCCCCTCTCGTCCCGGACACCCTTTCGCCACTCTTGACTCTGTAGCACAACAACGACGCCGACGACCTGAGCGGAGCAGAGAGCCGGGAGAGCTTGACGTGGCGCGTGAGAGAGGACAGGACGGCACGGAGGAGAGAGAGGGAGAGAGAGTGAGGGAGAGAGGGGGAGAGGGAGAGAGAGAGAGAGAGAGAGAGAGGCGGAAAGGAGGAGAGCCTGCCTGACGTCTCGTAATTTGTGAAGCTGTTTGCTCTTCCCCCCTCCTCCTCCTCCTCCTCCTCCTCCTCCTCCTCCTCCTCCTCCTCCTCCGACCAGGACGCTCCACTCCACTTGCCGGAGGATCCCCATCCCCCCCCTCAGGACGAGGCCGGTCCGCGGAGCGCCGCGCCGCTCGTAGGGTAGGCCGCCCCGACCAGACCCCGAGAGAGTTCTTATTGTTGTGTATACTGCCCACCAATACCCTCCGTCCCCTCCCCTGCTCCCGTCCCGCAGTGGAATCCTGCGAAACGAGTCTTCTTCCTACCCCTCCCCTTCCCCCCTCGGTGCGCTTAACTACTGCCCGAGGCCCGGCTCATGCCAACCCTTTGGGCCCGAGCGGGGAGGTGCGGGGCGGGGCGGGGCGGGGCGGGGCGGGGCCGTCCTATGGTCTGCGTCCATGACCCGGGCCACCAGCCTCTGGCCCGCAAGCAGTAGCAGTCCATGCGGGCTTCCCGGGACTTCCAGCCCCACCCGACCCGCGCCGCCACGCCGCCTCGCCTCCTCCGCCGTGAACCCAGAGACCCGATTCCCTGCCGAATTGGGGGGTGTTTGCTTCCAGTTGGGCGGGGCGGGGCGGGGCGGGGTGTCTTTCCCGGCGCCTCAGCAGCGCTACCCGCCTTTTGCAAATCCTTTCTACCCCGTCCCGTCCCGTCCCCCTTCTCCTCTCGGTCCCGCCGGTATTTGAAACCCCTCTGCCCAGGGGTGGCCGGCTGGCCTGCCCCGGCGGCCCCAGCCCCGGCGGCCCCGGCCCGGGGTCGGACAAACAGGCGAATAAAGGACGGAGGCGGGGGTGGGGCGGCGGGGGCGGGGCCACTGCGGGGGCTGCACAAAGGACACACTCACACACGCGGAGGAGGTCCTGTCATTCCGCGGAGCATGCTTGGGCGGGGCGGGAGGGGAGGGAGGGGCCGGCCAAGCCTAGTGCCGCGTTTGAAGTCACACAGGGACCCGGCGGGACGGGGCGGGGCGGCAGTGGACATGGTGGGGCACGCCCGCCCCGCCCCGCCCCGCCCCGCCCTAAACTCGCTCTGCTGCCCCTGCCACTCCACGGCGACAAAGAAACACACACCTCGTCGGAAAACTCACCGGAGCGGGGGGAAAAGATCGACGCGGCAACATTTCCGCGCGAATCTTCGGAGGCAACCAGTTTTGCCAAGTGCAGGCAATAAACTCCCACGAGTACACAGGTGTGTCTGTGAGCGGTTGGTGCGGTATCCGCGCCCGCCTACTAGGCGCAGGCTTCTCACGGACTATATCTCGCCTAGTAGGCACGCCTAGATATCGCCTGCTTCAGAGAGGTGACACCAGTCCTCATGTTCGACTGAAAATGTCAAAATCGAACATTTTTGTGTAACTTTGGCCCGGGCCAATAAATCTGGTTGGAAGAGGAGGCAAAAGGTATATGGCGCGTAGTGAAAGGTGATCGGTGACGGGGGCGGGGCGGGGTGGACGCGGGGCGGGGCGGGGCGGGGGCGGGGTGGGGCAGCTGGAGGCGTGAGAGGGCCGCCCGCCCGGCCTCTCACGTCACTTAACGGACCGTCATGCAAACGGAGCATGATATATGCGAGGCGAGGCGGCCGGGTGTGGCAGGGGCGGGGTAGGCCACCACAGGGTGGCTGGGGGCGGGGCGGTGCTGCGGGCCTGCCTACCTACCAGGCGCCCTGCTGCTGCATCGTCTGCTGCAGCCAGCTGCATAGCCAGCTCAGCTCAGGATGCCGCCCCTGCCTGCACTATCAGGCCAGCCTCCTCAGCCCCCTCCAACCCCCTGCAAAGCACTGCAAAGCCAGAGGGGCCAGGCCGGCCAGGAGGGAGCGAGCGGAGGGAGGGGAACCGAAGGGAAGGGAAGAGAAGAGAAGGGAAGGGAAGGGAAGGGAAGGGAAGGGAAGGGAAGGGAAGGGAAGGGAAGGGAAGGGAAGGGAAGGGAAGGGAAGGGAAGGGGATTGCATCTGCAGATGGGGAGGCTCACACCAGCGAGTCCTATATCCGGACCTGACCTCCCCGCCATGCTGCGCGGCGGGCTGCTCCAGGAATGGGATCACTTCTACTCGCGCCTCCCCCTCCCCCCCTATCTCTCTCTCTCTCTCTCTCTCTCTCCTCGTTCTCGCCAGTTGGCGCCGGCGCCACGCCGCCGCACAGTGCATGGCGCGGTGCGTCTTCCAATACCGCTTCCTCCCTCCCCCCCCCTCTCTCTCTCTCCCTCCCCTCTCTCTCTCTCTCCCTCTCTCCCCCGACGGTATTCAAAATATTTCACGGATACCGCTTCTCTGCTCGCACCCACAGTCCCACCCCGCTCCGCCCGGAGCTGCATAATAAGAGTATTCGCAGCGCACCACCACTGTAAATAACCGCCGCCTACACTAGCAAAAAAAAATGTCTAAAAAAACGGATGACGGAGCTGCTCCATTCCCGAAATAAAGTGAAAACAATTAATCCCTAGCAGCCAACGCCGACGCCATAGATTGTTGTTGTTCTTGTTGTTGTTTGTTTCGTCATTATTCGGAATAAAAGTCGATCAGCGCCATGGCGGCATGGCATTTTATGTCGTCACTAATGATGGGAACCACTTTGGTCGGTTGGGAAGCATGCTGTCTCTCTCGCGCTTTGAGGACCCTCTACCCCTATTACTCTTTCTCTCTCTCTGGAGCCGTCGACACGCCCGCCCCGGCCCGCTCCACCAGTTTGCTCCTCCCCCTCCCTCTCCCTCTCCCGCCAAGCGCAGCGCACTCTTGCTTTCGCCCCACGAATATCATCCCCTCCCCTCCCCTCCCGCGCGGACGCGCTGCCTCCGCCACTTCCTTTTTAGCTCCTTCTTCATTCCAACCGCCGATCCTCTATTTGCATTTACGCCCTCGCGACCTAACGCCCCCGACCCGACCAGACCACACCGCTCTCGCCGCTCTCTGCCTTTTAAATCTCCCCTTCCGCCCAACGCTCTCTTATACCTCTCCCTCTCTCTCTCTCTCTCTCTCCTATGTCTTTTCTTTATCACTTTATTTTATTTCATTATCGGCCTCTCTTTCAATTCACTGCACAAAAGTAACCGCGCGCAAGCGGAGAAAGCGACAGTTTTCCCAAAGTTCACCTCCTGCGTCCTTGTGAGATCAGAGGTGTTGTTCAAAACTTTTTGCAAGCGCGCAGGCTTGCAGCGTTGAACTTTGAGGCGCCCCCGCGGTGCCCGACAGGAGTCACTGACCCCTGACCTGACCTGAGCCCGCGGCGAGGCGCGACGCACCCGGCTTGCTTTACTTCACGTCGCGACCTCCGCCTCGGGTTGACATCCTCTCCTCTCCTCTCCTCTCCTCTCCTCTCCTCTCCTCTCCTCTCCTCTCCTCTCGGAGACGTTGATTACCTCTCTGTCAGCACACGACTCTTTCCCAACACCGAATGGTATACGAGCGCGTAGGAGGAAGGAGAGGAGGGGGGGGAATTGCCAACTCATACCATACGAGTGGCGGTGTGGCGAGGGTTTATCAATGAGGTGGCCTTTTTCCCTACCCGCTGGCGGTGACCAGAGAGAGAGGGAGAGAGAGCGAGAGAGAGAGAGAGAGAGAGAGAGAGAGAGAGAGAGAGAGAGAGAGAGAGAGAGAGAGAGGGGGAGGGTGAGGAAGGAGAGAGAGGAAGAGAGAGAGAGAGAGGGAGCGAGAGAGAGAGCGAGAGAGAGAGAGGCATAAAGTTTAGACAAAAAGAGAGCACACAGAACGCAGAGCAGCGCTTTGAATAAAGCGAATCGCGCGGCGAATCAGGAGTGGAAACGGAGCGGCGGGGCGGGGCGGGGGGGGGCGGGGCGGGGCGGGGCGGGGCGGGGGAGGGCGGGGCGGGGCGGGGCAGGGCGGGGCGGGGCGGGGCGGGGTGAGGGTGAGGTTATTGCTGACGGGTCGGGACGGGCCGGAGCGGCTGCCGCCGGCCACAATCAGCATTTCAATCAAAGACACGGCAAAAAAAAAAAACCTGAAATTTTGTCTTGTTTTTCGCCTCCTGGAGGCGCCGGCGCTGCAGCCAGACCGGACTCCCCCGCCCGCCGCGCCGCTGCCACTCAGTCAGGCGCCGCTGCACTTCTCTCCGCAGCTCCGGGCGGAAAGGCGCCGGAAACGGGAGCGAGCACTTCCGGTCGGTGTAGCGCCAGCCAGAGAGGCCAGCCAGGGGTTGCGCAGGGGCCGGCCGGCCGGTAACAGCGCTCGGTGTGAAGCTCACATGGCGTCTCAAACGTGTCAATGATGGGGGCATGGGTACCTCGTATACCCTTCACCTGAGCGTGCCTCGCTTTTTTTGTGTGAGAGTGATTCTGGCGGCTAGCGGCGGCACGGCACAGGGCTGCGGTTCAACAGGCCAAGTCGTGCAGAGCGAGGCTGGGGCTGCGTTAGGCTGACAGGGAGGTAGGGGGCAGGAGAGGGGGCAGGAGAGGGGCTAGGAGAGGGGGCAGGAGGGAGGAAGGAGGGAGGGAGAGCAGGAGGGGAGTAGGGCAGGAGAGGGGTTGCTAACGCCTGCGCCCCGCTGGCACGCCGCCGGACTGGACCGGACCAGACCGGCCGGTCCGGATGGCTACTCCAGATTGGATTATGGTAGTTCCGCCTGTCCTAGGGCGGGGCGGGGCGGGGCGGGGCGCGGCGGGGCGCGGCGGGGGGGCGGGCTCGGCACCCCTGAGGAGAAAGAGGGGGGAAGGGAGGAGGGGGAAAGGAGGAGGGGTTACTAGTGGAAGTGGAGCAGAATAAGGAGAAATGGGGGGTCATTCTGGAGGGCCGCCCCAAAGTAATACGACCTCAGGCAAAACACACGACGCGCCATAACGCGCGCACATAGGCACGCGCGCACGCGCGCACGCGCGCACGCACGCACGCACGCACGCACGCGCAGCCTAGCTACTGGGGCTCGTGTCCCGCAACACGCTGCACTGCTGTAAATGAAACCGCCCCCACGCTCGCTACACGCCTGCGCGCGCCCGCGCTGGGAAAAACTGTTCCTACCCGTCCAAGGGCCATCGCGGAACGATTTAAGGACCCCCTCATGCCCTTCCTGCCGCCCCGGGCCCCGGGCCAGGGTAAAGCAGCCGTAACAAGTGACGCGCGGCCCAGGCTGGCCGAGGCTCTGCAGGGTGATTCCGAACAGCGTTCAGTACACTGTGATCAGAAGTGTTCAACTGACACACACTTCAAAGTGTAGAACACAGTGTTGAACACTTTATGATGCTTGCTTAAAAGCGCATGTATTTCACTGGGGACAAAAGTGTTCAACACTTAAGTTGGACACTTTCTGCTGGCGAACATATCGGTCTAACACTTGATGACTTATGTAAAATACATAGGCTTATTAACTAAGCATCTTTAAGTGTTCAACTCTGTATTCTACACTTTGAAGTGTGTGTCAGTTGAACACTTTTGATTACAGTGTAGTGTCCTCTCTCTCGCTCCCTATGGCCGGGCTGCATGAGTGCGACAAGGACAGAGAGGCGACACCACCGTGCGGAATCACCTTACTGCCCACCCACACTGGAACTCCAAGTGTACGAGTGTCGCTCACCTGTAGGTGAGCAAATAAAGTCACTCACTTGAGGTGAGCGAATAACCATTCACTCACTTGTACCTACAAGTGACCGAATAGTTATTTGCTCACGTACAAGTGAGTGAATGGTTATTTGCTCACCTACAAGTGAGCGACATTCGTACATACTTGGATTTCCAGTCCAATGTCGGGAGGCGACGCGATACGACCCATCGTCCTCCGGACCGCACGACAAAAGAGAGAATCGAGTTACACGCTTCGCTTTTGGCTTAAAAATTAGAACCTCACCCTGGGAAAATAAGGCTCAGCCCGGCGCGCTGCAAACCAAACCTTTCTTCTTTTATAACCCACTTACGTACTCCAATTACTGTATACTGTATACATGTTGCGCGCAGAGTGAAAAGAGAGAGAGAGAGAGAGAGAGAGAGAGAGAGAGAGAGAGAGAGAGAGAGAGAGAGAGAGAGGAGAGGAGAGGGAGAGGGAGAGGAGAGGGAGAGGAGAGGGAGAGAGAGAGAGAGAGAGAGAGAGAGAGAAAAGAGAGAGAGAGAGAGAGAGAGAGAGAGAGAGAGAGAGAGAGAGAGAGAGAGAGAAAGAGAGAGAGAGACGGGCGAGGGAAATATAAGGAGCGGCGGCGAGCACGAGCAGCAGAGTGGGACGAGTTACGACTGTCGTCCTCGCCACGGAGTAGCAGGTGCGGAGCGGAGGCCGGGCGGAGGGACCTTCAGCAGCCGCCGAGTATGGGGCCCGCCCCGCCCCACCCCGCCCCGCCCCACCCCGCCCCGCCCCGCCCCGCCCCGCACAATGTCCTGTAGCTTGTGTTTGTGAGGGGCGATCGCTCAACGCCTGGTTTGACACTCGGGACGAATTTTTTTTTTGTCTCAGTGCATGGCACTATCCAGGCCTTTATTGTTCTCGTGTTCTCCCCCGCGTCCCATCACTTAAGAGTGGGGTAGTTGCGATGAACGAGGCTTAAGAGGGGAGAGAGAGAGAGAGAGAGAGAGAGAGAGAGAGAGAGAGAGAGAGAGAGAGAGAGAGAGAGAGAGAGAGAGAGAGAGAAGGGTGGAAGAGAGAGAGAAGGGTGGAAATCTCCAATCAGGCTCGAGTAGGAAGGCAGGTTTCCGGCAGGTTTGCACGTACGCTCAGAACTGTATCAACCCGTAAAAGCCATACTACCAGACTTTGTTGTTGAAGTAGAAAAGAAAATATGCTTTAATTCTTAGTTCTTTCTCCATTTTACTTATTTTATTGCCGACCTGTGTTGAGGAGAGTACCACGGCGGCGCCAAGGGTGGAAGGGTATAGCAAATGTTCCAGGCTGTGACCTTCGCTGGAGCTGAGGGTGGAGGTAGGGGCGGGGCGGGGCGGGGCGGGACTGCGTTGGGGTGGGGAGTGGGTGGGTGTGTTTCGGGGACAGCTCCATTGGGGGTCAAAGGTAATGCAATAAGACTAATGCCCTCCATCTCTGCTCGCAGCAGCGGCGCGGCGGCGACGTACTCGCCAGAGGGGGTAAACGTGCAGGGGAGGGCGGGGGCAAAATACACACAACCCAAGCGATGGAACGGGGAACGGGGGTACTAGAGAGACGGGAGGGGAGGGGGGAGAACCTTGAGAAAAAAGAAAGGTAAAGTGTATAGCTCCACGCCGTAACTAAAGCAGTAAGTAGGAATTAAACAAAACTGTGGAGGTAGCAAAACCGGAGGCTGAGAGACCGGGTGTGGCGGCGGGGGGAGGGTGGTGGAGGCGCTGGCGAGCGAAGGAAGCGCGAGATAAGAAAACGCCTGCCTGCCTGGGGCCGCTATAGGTTCGGATTTAACTTGGCGTTATAAGGCCATAGTCGCCCGCCCAGGCGACTGCGAGTAAGGTGCGGTGGGGCGTGGCGGGGGCGTGGTGGGGCAAGGCGTGGCGGGGCAAGGCGTGGCGGGGCGAGGTTAATATGCGATATAATGCCCACGGCATGGCCTCAGCCCGCCCCGCCCCGCCTGGAGCGCGCCTGGAGGCGGGCAGGCCCGCGGCGCAGCCGTGCGTGACAGGCCTGCATACCTCCCAGGCGCTCTCCGCCTGGAGCCAGCCCGGCCACTGGAGCCAGCCCGGCCGCTGCTCGCTGGGGCAGCGCTTCCGATGCGTCCCAGCCCAGACAAAGTAAGTACTCCACTCCACTACACCTTTCTACTTTGGGCAGAAGAACCAAGCAGCCAGTGTTGACGCGTGTCCCCTGTCGCCGGGGCGGGGCGGGGCGGGGCGGGGCGGGGCGGGGCGGGGCGGGGCGGGGCGAGGCGGGCGGGGCACATAAATGCATAGCCACACTCTCAGCCCGTTACTGATGTTTTGGACCCCTTTGTCAGTATTCCTGCTGCTTAAAAACCTTTTTAAGCTACTTACAACTTTTTTCATCAGTTGTACGCACTGTACAATTTCCTCTTTTATCGATGAGTTACATACAAAACTGTACAGAATAACTAACAAATAAGTCAGTAATCCTGCTGCGTAAAAACGTAGGTGTTTACCAAGAAAAAAATCAGTACAGGTCTGAGAGTGGAGCCCCCTCGCTCCGCTATCCCCTCGAAGTGCAGGGAAATGTCCTACGGGGTCAACGCCCTCCGTGCTTTTTCTTTTGTTTTAAAAATAAAAGAAGAAAAACAATTGCACACGCAGACAGACACTCGAGAGCAGCAGAGAGTATAGTGGGAAGGCAGCAGAAATCTTGTCATTTTTGTCTTATTGTCTCTGAGGCGACGCGCGGAGGGGTTGAGTTACCCCCGGCCCGGCGCGGCTCGTTAGTGACAGAGGTTCTAGTGCGGTCCGAGTGGGGCTGTAACGACACACAGCGGGACGGGCGGACAGACAGACAGACAGACAGACAGACAGACAGACAGACAGACAGACAGTGCAGAGCAGTGAGGCGCAAAGGGAACAGTCACATCGCGCCTTTGTCCGAGTCTCATATACACACGAGCCATCCCGTCATCTCCATGCCTCTCTCCCTCTCCCTCTCTTTCTCCCTCTCCCTCTCCCTCTCTCCCTGTCTCTCCCTCCCCGCCTGGCAGGTCAACGGCACCGAGGCGTGGCGTGGCGCAGCGTGGCGGCGCAGTGTGCAGGTGGGGCGTCTCATTCATATCCCCGGCTACTGCACGCCCCGCTGCACCGGGCAGAGAGCGCAGAGAGAGAGAGAGAGAGGGAGAGAGAGAGAGAGAGAAAGAGGGAGAGAGAGAAAGAGAGAAAGAGAGAGAGAGAGAGAGAGAGAGAGAGAGAGAGAGAGAGAGAGAGAGAGAGAGAGAGAGAGAGAGAGAGAGAGGGAGAGAGAGAGAGAGAGAGAGAGGGAGAGAGAGCGAGAGAGAGCGAGAGAGAGGTATAAGAGAGCGTTGGGCAGAGGAATAAAGGGAAAGAGGAGGAAGGAGTGAGAGAGAGATGCAAGTAGGGATTGGAGGGGGCGGTGGAAGGGCTGGGGCCGAGGAATGCTGCGGCACGTTGGACGGGTGGGACGGGACGGGTGTATTCTATTCTTATGGCATATAGTGAAGTGCATCACCACTGAGCGGGCGGGGCGTGGCGGGGCGGGGCGGGGCGGGGGCGTATGGCTGAGGCATGCAAGTCCTCTCAAGCCTCTCACCGCCCCCTCTCCCCTCCCTCCTCTCATCCTCTCCTCTCTCGCACTTTCGCACGCCGCCGTCTCCCGCGCTGCCACCCCCCCCCCCCACACACACACACTTCGATATTCGCCATGCAGCGCAGTGGAATAGGAAATATGTATCTCCAGACCCGGGCCCGGACCTTGTCGGGACAGTCGAGCTCACGACGCTCGATACCGTATGCAGTACCGCGAGCGGGAGACAGCAGAACAAATAAAGTCTCTGCTGTAGTGCAATGCTGACCGACCAGCAGTGTTGCCCGAAAAGTAGGCAATAAGTAGCCCAAACACAGTAGAGTAAAGCGGGCTGCATCTGCGCCTGCCTACTAGGCAACATGTACGCACCTGTGCAAGGGTGCCGCCTAGTCACTGCAAAAGATATCTGTGTAAATTTACGACTGTTTTCGTATTTGTGATTTACAAACGGTGTTGTAACTTTACGATCATAATCGTAAATTTACGAAAGCCTATTTGTTTCAGAATCACAAGTCCATACCAAGTGCCCTTATAATTTTGTAATTTTACAATGTCATATCGTAACTTAACGACATTTCTCATGGAAAATTTTCCCGTAACTCTTACAAACATCTCTCACAGTGGTAGAGAGGCACAGATGCAGCCCGCTTTACTCTGCTGTGTTTGGGCTACTCACTGCCTTTTCTGGCAACACTGCCGACCAGTGCATATATTCGGTTTTCATACGCGGGTACGATCCCTTCGGCAGGGTATCGGCCCTGGCCGGGTGGGGGGCAGCAGTAACCTTACCCCCCCCCCCCCCCCCGCCTCCTAGGATCCCAACACGGCTGCACACCGCTTTCATTAATCGATTATTCCCTGGATCTCGATAGGACACGCCCGCCCCCCCCCCCTCCCTGCGCCCTCCACCCTCCACTCTTCAGCCATTCCTATATATTTTTCCCCCGTCCCTCTCAGGTCTGGGCGTCGGGTTCATGCACGGTCCGTTAGACGTGGGGGTGGGAGGGGGGATCAGATTGAGGGGGTGAGTGGGGAGGGGGTAAGCCTGAAAAGTGACCGCAATCTCGGAAATGAACACTCCCTCGTTGGCCTTAATCAGCAATTTAAATGCGCCTAATTGGTCGCAACTCTGCGATATAAACATTAAACTTAAATATCCGCGCGCGGCTCCGCGCCGTTCTGTTCTGCGCCTACAGTCATTTTCCCCTCCGCGCTGTTTCCCTCCTTCTTAGTTTCTCCCTGCGCTGCGCCCCAACGACGCGATGAGCGCCAGTCAGAGCCCAGTTAAACGCGCGTTATACGTCCTCGCCCCGCTTAACGATCTACAAGGCCGTGACGGCACGCGGCCCGGCCCGGCCCGGCCCAGCCTGGCGCCCCCAGCCAGCTCAGCTCAGCGCGGGGCGCGGCGGGGCGCGGCGGGGCGGGAGGGTAACGCAACGCCAGTAACGCTGACTCGACAGGCGGAAAGATTTCCTCCGAAGCCGGGCCGGCGCCCGGAGCCGGCTAAACCGGCGTCAGCTGCCTCGGGGCGGGGCGCAGGGGTGGGGCGCAGGGGCGGGGCGGAGGGGCGGGGGAGGGGGGGGGTCCTTCTGCACCGCACGGCACCGGCCAGACAGGACCTTGTCCACAGAGCCAACTCCCGACCTGACTATTCATTCACTGGCTCATCCGCATCCCCATCGAATCGCCGAGATGAATATGCGAATAAAGCTACCCCCCGTTTGAATAACCGGAGAGCTTGCCGCGCAGCTCTTGTCGTCAGTGTGAAGGAGCACTGGTAAAACTAAGGCGTAGTTGTACGCCTTTTTCAAGCGTACAACTACGCTTGAAGACCTTACGCCCTTCTTGAAGCATACAACTACGCTTCAAGAAAATTCCCCCATGCATTTAGATAGGAGGAAAAGAGCGCATGAGCTCTTGTACACTGTAAGCAAAAACTACGGAGAATCCATTTAATTTATGTACAGAGCTCTTCCGTTCTATAAAGACGGAAAACTCCGTCTTCTGGAAACGGAATTCTCCGTTCTTTACTTCCCCGTCAATCAATCCCATTTGCACAGCCAAAATGAAAACGGAAAATTCCGTTGTCAGAAGACGGAGTTTTCCGTCTTTAAGGAACGGAAGAGCTCCGTACATAAATTAACTGGATTCTCCGTAGTTTTTGCTTACAGTGTACGCTTCAAGAAGGGCGTACGGACTGTACGCTTCATGAAAGGCGTACAACTACGCCTTAGTTTTACCAGTGAGAGCAGGCCGCTGACGGACGGCCCCCGCCCCGCCCCGCCCCGCCCCGCCCCGCGCGGTGTGCGCACCGCCCCCGCCAACGGCTCCGGCGCTGCGCCGTGATACGCCAGCCGGAGGCCGCCAGGGAACGGGCGGCAATTACTCATCTAACTCCTGCTACCCCCCTGTACCACCCCCACCCCACCCCCACCTCCTTGCTCCCAGGCGACTCACCCCGAAGCCGAACGACGCTGCCGACTGATCTGACCGCGGTCCTAATGGCAACGAGTTTGTTAAGACAACTTTGCGTCACGCCTCCCCCTCCCCCTCCTCTGGGGCGAGGCGTAGGCTCCAGCCCGCAGCGCGAGAAAAATAATCCCGTCGAAATCGACATTCGGCTTCAGTTCAGCCCTGAGAGGCGGGCGGGGCGGGGCGGGCGGGGCGGGGCGGGCGCGTCGGACCGGAACCGGACCGGAGCGCGCCGGCCTCTACGTTCCAACACGCTCGGCCTTCTCTCTCTCTCTCTCCTCAGTTTTTCGCTTCCTTTCCGTTATTCGCACTCACTCGCACGCCGGCGCGACGCGACGGGTAGGGTGCGCTCGGTGCGCGTTATTCGCACGCCCAGCTCACCACAGAGCAGCAGCGCAGGGAGCGAGGGGGAGAGGGAGAGTGGAGTGTAATCTCCAGAGAGTGGCCGAACAGGAACACAAACAACGGGCAACATTTTTCGGTCGGGTGCGGCAGCAAAGGCCCCCTACGCTCCTTACGCCCCCGCGCCGCGCCCGCGCCGCCCCCGCGCCGCCCCCGCGCCGCCCCCATAACTTGCGAGGCGTGGCACCCTCGTCCCCGCGGAGCCAGCCCGCCAGATCCACTGCCGTCAGCGACCCTCTATCCCAATCACAGAACGAGCCGAGCCGAGCCGAGCCGAGCCAGGCCGAGCCCTCAATCAGAAGCCCATAACATTTTTCAAAGGCCTACTTTCCTCCTCCACCTCGCCGCGAGTCTCCCCTGCCCCCTCCCCGTATCCCATCCCGCCTCCACCTCCATCGTCCCGATTTCCCACTTCTTTATCAATTCGCCCAAACCAGAACATCGAGTCAGTCGGCCGTGGCGCGCCTCGAGAGATACTAAACGGATGATCAGCCGGTGTAAAATCAAAAATACAGACTTACAAACGAATATTTATATATATATACATATTTCGACACGTGGTGCAAACCGAATATTCGCTAGATTAATCTAGCGGTAAACCTTTTTTAAAATAGCAGTGAGCGACTTCCGGTGTGGAGTTTGCCGCCCCAACTGAGTCGCACCCTGCGGTGCCTGCGGCCGCCGGAGCGGGGCGGGGCGGGGCGGGGCGGGGCGGCGACAACTTTCTGACAAGGGGCGACGACACGAGATGAGAGAGTGCTGAGCGAGACCGCAATTCAATTTTTACCGCCTTCCTCTTTTTTCTTGTATTATTTTTCAAGTCTAGTTATTATCAGATGTGAGTAATTGGAGCGCAAAGTTGCGGGCGAAGTTGTTGAGGCGAGTAACGTGGCTGTTTCCTGTTCCCAGTGGGATGGAGGGTGGGGGGAGGGGGAGTAAGTGAATACCTTGACGCTGGCTCACCTCAAGGCGCCGTGAGGCCTGGTGGGGCCGGGCCGGGCCGGGGGCCGGCTCACTGGGCTCAGTAACGTCTCCGGGGATGTGCTCTGCCTGCCCCGCCCCGCCCCGCCCCGCCGCCACCAGGTAAGCCCCTGTCCCGGCTCAGGGGAGGACTCCCTCAAGGCGGTCTACGGAGGAGGCGGGGCGGGGCGGGGTGGGGCGGGGCGAGGACTTCCAGCGCAGTGGGTATAGTTTCCACCACCTACCCTACCACGGCACGGGCTCAAACAGGGAGAGTCGCACACCGCACGGGGCACGGCACGGCACGGCACGGCACGGCACGGCACGGCACGGCACGGCGCGGCACGGCGCGGGCGGGGCGGTCTGGCGTTCCTCACTCACAGCGCCGCCCCGCCCCGCCCCGCCCCGCCCCGCCCCGCCCCGCCGGTATCGAGTGCCGCGGTCGCACCCGCGCCACGGCCACACCTCAAAGCGAGGCGAGAGGGGCAAAGAAGGAGCCCGGCTGGATAGGGAGAGGGGGGGGGGGAGGTCGCGAGTCCCCATAGGGGAGTCTAGATATGTGATTGGCTCGAGGGGTCCACAGCTCAGCGCGGCCTGCGACGACCCCCCCCCTCCCCCCCACAGACGCCCGCCCGCCCGCGCCTCGATCCACTTCTAGAGGGTGTTAATGGCACTGAGCAGCGGAGCGCCGCCTCGGGGAGGGTAAGGCGGGCTTAGCCCCGCCCCGCCCCGCCCCGCCCCGCCCTCGCCATTCGACACCCATTCGGACTAGCCCGGGCCGGGCCAGCCCTTCCCCAGAATTCGCTGTACCAAATCTCGCAGGCGTGCATCCCTGGCCATATATCTTACCCCCCACTCCCTCCCTCACTGCATCAGCCAGCTCGCGCACACCACCGCGCCGCGCCGCGCCGCCCCGCGCCGTTCAGCTCACACGGCTCACACTCACCCGAGGGGGAATTCACTTCCGTAATACACTGTACACCTGATCCATGTATTACGCCGCAATACACGTAATGTAATACCGAAAAACACGAGAATATGCTCTAAGGTAATTAAATCTTGTGAGTAATACAAATGTAATACAGGTGTAATACAGGTGTAAGACCGTGTAATGCCGAGTAGTCTGTACAAGATTTTCCGATGTGAATTCCCCCTCGCACTCACCCACCCAGGAATACTGTTCCACTAACCATTCCTGCACCCCCCCCCCCCTCCCAGGCTGCGCCGCCTCAGCCCTCCTACTCGCTGTTAGGCGGAACCGATCCTCCAGGACACGTCCTACCAATTATACATCACCTCCCCTGCGCCACATCCCCCCGGGCCGTGGTACGCACCGCCCCTGCGGGACCGTGATGCCCCCTCTTCCTCCCACCACTGC
The DNA here is from genome assembly GCA_033675135.1 of Frankliniella intonsa. Taxonomy (NCBI): domain Eukaryota; kingdom Metazoa; phylum Arthropoda; class Insecta; order Thysanoptera; family Thripidae; genus Frankliniella; species Frankliniella intonsa. Next base: position 14,938,236 of record CM066255.1, on the reverse strand, counting down.
CACCTCCACCCACCTCCACACCGTCCCGCCGAGCAGCGTCAAGTTATAGAACGAAGCGCGGCACCGCACCCGCCCCCCACACACACACACGAACACACAAACACGTTACGAACACATGAAAACACACACACACGTTTTGCCTTGATGGCGCACTGACACATCCCACCGTATTTATTTATGTCGAATTTCCTGCTGCTGCTGCTCTCCGCAGAAAAAAAAGGGGGGACCGCGTCCAGGCCGATGATGGTGATGGTGACGGTGACAGAGAGGGGTGCGCATGCAGCAGCAGCAGCCCCTTGGCGCCAGGGGGTGGCTCGCTGGCAGGGTGCAGTGCGCTGTGCTTACCCCCGGTCCCCCCCCCCCCCTACACTCCCCCACGATTTACTTCTTGTGCTGATCCCTCCCGGACCCACCCTCTGCTTGCCGCCCCCGAGAGCTGGTGGCTGGAAATCCCGACCTGTTTGCTGAACTGAAAGGTTTACTTACAGATGCATTCCTTATATAACGACAGAGCGGAAACGAATCACGACATTAAGAAGAAAAAAGAAGCCCTTAAGAAATCCATTACATTGGTGAAAAATGTGTGTAAGCCGTCAGCACATAACGTGAATGTGTCCAAATATTGCGTCCAACACTGTTGTGAAATTCTAACGTAACGCTGACCCCTCAGTCTGTGACGTCACGTCGTTTTCTCTGTCGCCCAGCGTTAGCGTTAGCAGGGTACGCACGCACCGCGCTGCCCTAACCTGACCTGGCCTGACCAGCCTCACCCCCGGCCCGGCACCCCCGGCAGGTGAGGTGACCGAGCACGGATAAATGGGGCGAGGCACTGCTGCCCTCGTCCCCTCTGGCCTCCCTCTTTTATTTTATTTCTCTCTCTCTCTCTCTCGCTCTCCACTGGACGTCGCAATGCAGTGGCACAGGGCATTCCCATTCCGATTGCCGTGCGGCGTCGCGTCGCTTAGGGGCGCTCCCCTGTGACGACCGCCCCACCTCGCCCCGCCCCGCCCCGCCCCGCCCCGCCACCTCAAGGGGGTACGTCTCGACGTGCGGCGCCGTGCGACAGTCCCGCCCCGCCCCGCCCGCCACACACACGGGCGCAGCAGAGATATAAAAGTTAAAAGTGAAGAAAAAGCCGTAATTCTGGGAATGGGCGGGACATGACGGCGCGGTGCCATGTGGGAGAAAGGGAGAGAGAAAGAGAGAAAGAGAGGGAGTGAGGGAGTGAGGGAGAGAGGGAGAGAGGGAGGGAGAAGTCCTTGCTGCCGTGAGCGAGGCAGAGACAGACAATGAGCGAGCCATGGGGAGGGGAGGGGAGGGGAGAGGAGAGGAGAGGTCGACACGACGGGACGAGACCATCACGCCTTTTACACATATGAGCCTTCGCGACTCACCCGCACACTCACACACACACACACACACACATATACGCGCGCGCACACACACACGCGACGGGGAACAGAGCGCTCCCCTTCCCCCTTACACCCTTTTTTCTTCTTCTTATACCCACAGTGTACTCCCCCAGCGGCGGCGCTGCGCCCCCCCCCCCCCCCCCCCAGGGGCCTATATGTATGTGGGGTGGACGGCCTGGCCCCGCAGCGAGCGACGCCTCGCTGGCGGTGCAGGCCGTGTCATTGCCGCCCCGCGCCGAGACGCCCCGCGCCACCCGACAAGAAGAGCCCGGCGCTGGACGACTTGGCCTGGGAGCTAGGGCTAGGGTAGGGACCCGGAGTCCAGGCTCGCAGAGTTGCCAGAAAAGTATGCAATAAGTGGCCCAAGCACAGTAGAGGAAAGCGGGCTGCATCTGCGCAGCACCCTGGCACAGGTGCGTATACGCACCTGCACGGAAAAAAAAAGATTAGTCGTCGTAGCTTAGAAGTTATAAAATATCGAGACAGCCGACAAATTCGCTGTGGCAACTAAAAATTAGTGGCCAGAGTAAAGAGCGAATTGTTACAGCAGCAAACCCGTGGGTTAGCTAGCTAACGTTTTCGCTGTGGCAACTAATAATTAGTTGCCACAGCGAATGTGTTGGCTGTCTCAAAATTAACTAATATCTTGTGCTGCTCAAATACCGATAAGAAACTACGTCGCGAGCTGTTTGATTTGTATTTGATATTTATTTGTTTGTTTTTTTCCCCTCAATTACTGCCGCACAGTAAAAAAAGTTTCTTTTATTTCAAGACCCAGTCTTGGATGCCATTGGCGTTCTCCATAAGATCCAAGACCGGGTCTTGAAATACATGAAACATTTTTTTACCGCGCGGGGTTCAAACCATTGAGTCTTGTTAACGCGGGCGGAGGTATGGGGCGTTCTCGTGGAAAAGCCCCTTGCGGACCCCGCCCCGCGCCGCCCCCCAGGGCGGTGAGATTACTCGGGGGCACGAGGGCGCCCCACCCCGCCCCACCCCGCCCCGCCCCGCCCCGCCCCGCCCCCCCGCCCCACCCCGCCCCGCCCCGCCACGCGGAGGAAGGGCATGCGCCCGCGCGCACGGCAGGCCGAGGTGCGACCAGCGCGGCCCGGCCGGGGAGCGTCGCCGAGGAGAGGAGGCACTCGGTTGGGCTGGGGCTGGGGGACCGCACAGAAATAAGAATAAGACTCCCACAAACATCAGTTCTTAACAAGAAATTGAGACGTTTCTACGACCTGTAGATGACGTAAGAATCGAAATAAATACACTGGTATATTGTGACAATGGGATACTTCGTGCAGTTACGAAACGTTTGAACAAGTGTAGAGCAACTGCACACCAGTTGACGTTTAGATCAGCTCGACAGCACCAAGTGTTTAGTTTTTACACGCATTTGAAACTAAACACCAATTGATGTGCAGAGCTAAACATTTGTTTTCCTAGTGCACGCAATTATTCATAAACTTCAAAGAAAACAAAAAAATTGCGCCGTGGAAAAGGTATTCCACTTACAGAGGTTTCGTTCTCTGTCCCAGAGCTACTTGAACCGACCAAACTTTAAGCGAATTCACGTCGTGAACTTTTTCTTCCCTGCGCGCGCCCCACTCCCCGAGAAAACCACGTGGTTTGAGCACACTCCCCGAGTTTCCCGTGCTGCGCCACTCCCCCTCCCATCCCTGCGCCCCTCCGCGTCCCCGCCCCCTTCTAGCCCCGTCCCATCCCGCCCCGCCCCGCCCCTCGCCGCAGACGCGCCGCGCCGCCGCCGCTCCAAAAATAAACCCATTACCTCATTGGAAACTCTCTGCTCTCTGCGGCAAGACCTGGAAGAAGCCCCCTAAAGCCGATCGAGAGGGAGGCGCAGAGAGGGAGGGGGTCAATTCTGGCGTCAGTGATGTGCGACGCCTACGAGACGGGACGGGGTCGAAGCGAAGCCCCCCTCCGCTCCGGCGGGGCGGGGGGCGCGGGGGCGGGGGGACCGGAGGGGGCCCTCAGGCGGGAGCCTAGCCCTAGCCTCGAAGGCCGCGCTTACGAACAACGCCCCCATCGCCCCGCCACTGTCAAAAGGCCGACGTGTCAGGACAAGAAAGGGAGAAGAAAATTACGCAAAAATAAAAATTGAGCGCGTAGCCGGGCTGAGCGGGGCGGGGCGGGGTCGGCCGTGCTGACATTACTCCCGAGAGCCAATACCATTACCATTAGGCATTAGGCCCTTCTCACGGGCTCACGCGATTATTTCCTTTCTATTTCTTTCTATTTCCTTGTGTGTGTGTGTGTGTGGGGGGGGGGGGACTTCCCTCCTCGGCTCGCGTCGTTACCCCGGCCCTGGGCCCTTACTCCTGCGGCCGGGCCTCCAGCACACTGCTGCCCTGCCCTGCCCTGCCCTGTCCTGCACAGCGCTCCTACTTTATTCCCTCTTTCCCTTCTCCCTTATTTTTATTTTCATTATCTAGTGGCCAATGAATCCTCGAGCCCTGGCCTTGGCGCCGGGCCGGGCCGGGCCGGGCCGACCGGGGCAGACGACACGACGGCAAGGTCCCCTCCGCTTGGGCGAAAGTGTGCACACTGCTCGAACATGGGAAGAAAAATTTGACATTGGCGTGAGGAGGAATGAACCTATACACGGCGGAGCGGGGCCCGTACGCCCCGTACGCCCCAATGAGACTGTGCCTCTTCCTCTCCCTCCCCATGCAGGCCGGCCTGTACGTGAGCTGTTCACTCCCCTCGCGCTAATTTTTCTCCAATTGGCTGCTCAAGGACGCGTCGGGTGGGGTATGGCGCGGGGAGGTGGGGCGGGCGGGGTGGTGCGGGTGCGGGGCGGGGTGGTGCGGGGCGGGGTGGTGCGGGGCGAGGCGGGGCGAGGCGGGGCGGGGCGGGGCAGTAGCACACTCCACCGCGCCGCGCCAGCCGTGCAATCTTTTATCGCAGACTTGGCTTACCCTCTCCTCCGCCCCATCCTCTTTCTCTCTCGTCCTCTCTCGCTCTCTCTCTCTCTCTCTCTCTCTCTCTCTCTCTCTCTCTCTCTCTCTCTCTCTCTCTCTCTCTCTCTCTCTCTCTCTCTCTCTCTCTCTCTCTCTCTCTCTCTCTCTCTCTCTCTCTCCTCTCACCCGTCCTGCCCTCGAGGACCTGGGGGGAGACACGCGCAGAATGCCTACAAAAGGACCGGTCATGGCGGCGTCGGGAGGGCGGCTCGGGGGCGGCGCGGGGGCACGCGGGGGCGGGAAGCGAGCAAAGCACGTCGTACATAACGGGAAAACTTGCCACAGAAGTGAAAGGGGCAATGGAGCCCGCGGGGCAGGCGGGGCGGAGCGGGGCGGGGCGGGGCGGGGCGGCGGTGACGACAGCCCCCCGGCCCGGCCCGAAGCGCGACGCCTGTCGGAACAGTGCGGACCGCGCGACACGAGATCGTTCAGACATCGGTTTCATCTTTCCGATGCCGCTTCTGCCGTCTTCCTTGATGAGGAGGAGGGGTGGCACCGTCTCTCCAGGTTTAACTCTCTCATGGAGAATCCAGAGCGGGTTCTGTAATGCTAATAAGAGTGCAAGGCCCCGCCCCGCCCCGGGCCCGGGGAGGCACTAGGCCAGGACTGGCGTTGGAGCGAGGGGGTATGCACTCTCAAAACCTGTGACCCGACTATTACGCCTATTACGCTCTATTACGCCTCAGAAATATCGGAATTCAGCTAAAAATAGCCCAAAATAACCCCAAAATAGGTAAATTTCAAAGAATTTCGGCTATTACGCCACTATTACGCATACTATTACGCCTGGTAATACGGACAGAGTGACCCGACTATTACGCGAGTGCATACCCCCTCGCGTTGGAGACCATGCGCGTACGAAGCGGTTCTAGAGATGTTCCCGCGGCGATGGGGCAAAATAAAAAGTTTTCTTTCAACTAGTTAAATGCAGCGCGAGCTGCGCTGCGCAATGCCGTGTTTCGGTATGTTGCGCGGCGCGGCGCCCTTTCCGAGGTGTGCGTCGCGCTGGAGAGGCGCCGCTATCCACTCCAGGCGAGCTCCTCTAACCCGTGTAGGGGCCGCCCCCGCCGCCGCCGCCGCCCCACCCCGCCCCCGCCCCCCAGCCCGCCCCGCGGTGGGGCAAGTGGTAAGGGGGATTAGAGACGGGGACTGACGAGAAAAGCACCGAACGCAAAACCCCCGTCCACCCCGCCCCGCCCCGCCCCGCCCCACCCCGCGACTCCACGGCCCACCCCACCAAAAGCTTTCGCAGCGCTGCGGCTGGCGCGGCACAAGAAATTTTTAAAATAAATAGACTGTCGGACTGCGCTGCGCCGCGTTGCGCGGGGCGGGGTGGGGCGGGGCGGGGGAGGGTGTGGGAACGAGCAATCTTTGGCTCGAGTCTCACAAGTACTCCAGCCAGCGGCTCGCCTCGCCGTCGTGGTTTTCAGAGGAATAAAGGCGAGGAGAAAAATAGAAAAATAAATAAAAGAAAGAAAGGAAGTAAGGGAGGGAGGGAGAGAGCATGAGAGAGAGAGAGAGAGAGAAGGGGAAGGAGAATTGCGACAAAGATTGAGGGTACAGGTTTGTCGCCTTCTCGAGTCCAGTTTAAACTAAGAGCCCCATCCCGCCGCCCCGCCCCGCCCCTCCGCGCGTGCGCTGCTCGGATTTCCAGAAGGGGAGTATTATAATGGCACTCCTTCACTTTTATTATTATTTTCTCTTTGCGTGCAGCTCGGACGTCTCCCTTTCTGTTCTCTCTTCATCGGGCCACGAGAGGTGGGGCGGGGCGAGGCGGGGCGGGGCGGGGCGGGGCGGGGTATGACGCGCCGGGGCACTGTGTGGTAATTCACGACAGTGTAGCACTGTAGCGTAGCGGCCGCGACGCATCTGCCGCCCCGCCCCGCCCCGCCCGTGTGAGAGCGGGAGAAAATGAACAGGGCCGCGCCAGATGGCGCCCATGGCGCCGCGGTCCCCGCCTCCCGCCCCGCCCCAACCGCCCGCCGCATCCGAAACGTCAACAAAACAAAAACGACTGGGGGGGGGGGGGGGAAGAAAAATAACGATAGAATGAAATCGAATAGCTGTATAAAAACTACGGGGGGTGGCGTTCATCGAGACGGGTTTAATGGGGTCGTTCGGGAGGTAACGGCGTAGGTGTTTGCAGGCAGCCCAGCCCAGCTGCTGCCCTGCGCCCTGCACGTAGGCAACGCGGTAGCGCGCGCGCGCCGGGTCTGCCTACCCGCGCCACTGCAGGGGCACGCGAGTGAGTGCGCTACAGGCGAGGGGGTGCGTGTTGTTGTCAGATGAAGGTAAACGTTACCACCAGTTCATCTGAAGGAGTGAGTGAAGCGCGTGGTATCCACCCCCGCCTAATAGGCACCCTCTCGGGGACTGCTGGAGACTATTTTTTTTTTCTCCTGCCTGATGCAACCCGCCTCACGTAGGTCTATTCGTGGGAAGGGGTCCGTAACTAAACCCGAATGTGCTTATTGGCTGAGCGATAGCGAAGCCTATTACTTCACTGATCGGATTTGGCTCCTGTCTGTTTGTTTGTTTGTTTGTCTGTGTGTCAGTCCGCACGATAACTCGAGAACAAGTTGAGATATCGACTTGAAATTTTTACTGTAGCTTCCTTGCCCAAAAAGCTCGGTCGAGTTCGAAAATGGGCATTCTAGCTCAAAAATTGACACCGTTAAAAATTAATTTACAATTTCAAAAAAAAAAAAAATTTAAAAAATAAATATTTTTTTACAGTGTCCTAAGGGGTAACTCGGCGAGTTGCGACCCTCTGAACGAAAATTTCGTCCGTTTGGCCGTATCTCTTACCGTTTAGCCGCTACTGCGTGACTAAAGGAAGAAAAGTCCAAAAAATGCATGTTGGGTGTCGTTTCCGAGGTATTTCGACGAGTTGCGACCCTCTGATCGAAAATTTCGTCCGTTTGGCCGTATCTCGCACCGTTAAGCCGCTGCAGCGTCAAATTTCGACAAAAAGTCCTTAATATACGCTTAGAGTTGTGTTTTTCTCAGATTTTCGCTTATCATAGACTAGCATATCGCCGGAACCGTCTGCACGAGTGAAATTTTTTGGCGCCCACTGTTTCGTTATTTAAAGCGCATTTTTTGTAGCATCCTAATCTATACTGACAGCGCCGCAGGCCTAGGTAGATGTACGCAGGCGCGTCGCAGCGTAACAGTGTTTCGCGAGATATCGCGAAGTCTGTTACGCGAGACGTGGTCTGGCGTACAACTACCTAGTAAAGTTGTTTTACACGTTAAAGTTATAACTTTTAACACATGGGCCACTGACGAAACGTTAAGTTATGGACTAAGTGCCGGACAGAAGGTGTGCATTCACCAGATTGATTTCCGACAGCCGCGATATAACGTTATAAATTTAACTTTTAATAAAAATTCGAAACGGACCCCTGTTCGTGGGGCTTTTTGCCGGCCCCGCGTGGCCCGGCCCGGCCCGGTCGTTGGGCCATCTCACACACTGAACACGTCCCCATATACAAAATTTAGGCTGTTCTCCGACGGTGCTACAGATCGGCCAAAATTGGCTGTATTCCAATACTCGTCCAGGACCAGGGACTGCGCCCTACATAGGGGCGGCACGCGACGGAGCCCAGCCCAGCGGCAGGGCGGGGAATGACCAGGCCAGTCACGAGCACAGATAACAAACACGGAGGTGGCCGGGGGGGGGGAGGGGGGGGGCGCTGATCCCAGCGGGATAAACACAACGCAGGGCCCCGGCCGATGTTGGGGCAGGTTCAGTAACGAGGTTAGGTCGAGCTGTTGATAGCCGTGCACCGCAGCCGTGCTCGCGTTCGGCCGACTCGCGTTTTAAAATCGAGACTGGGGGAAAATATTTGGAGTGGAGAACTAGCACTGCCTGCAGTGGGAGGGTAGCGCTTCACGAGACACGACACGACACTTACCTGTGTCCAGACAGAGGCCGAGGGTGGCGGAGCACAGCAGCACGGCGACAGCCAGACGCAGGGGCATTCTTCAGGGCCCCGGCGGGGCGAGGCGGGGCGGGGCGGGGCGGGGCGGATCAGCTGCTCACAGCAACCCCTGCTGCTGGACCAGGCCCGTCACTGGCTGCTGCTTGTGCTGCTGGCGCGCTGGCGCTGCGGCGGGGAGGTCGCTCTGGCGGTGGGGCCGGGCCGGGCCGAGCCCCGCGGGCTCCATGGCGCCGTCCTGGACCGTCCGGGACACGCGGGACACGCGGGGCGAGCGGTGCGTCGGCGGGGCGCCGTGCGGTCACGCATAAACATCGGACGCGGTGCGTGTCTGCTGCTGCAGCCAGGCCCCTGGCGCTCGGCACTGCCTTTGGGGCGGAGCGGAACTGCCCTCCCAGCGACGGGACGGGACGGGGCGGGACGGGGCGCCAGGGGGTGGCGGGCTGCTGGCAGGGAGGCTGGCTCGCGGGATTCGACAAGGCGCCTATCGGGGACGCGGGAAAGACAACTTGTTCGAAATCAAATCCCGGGGCTGCGGCTGATCTGCGACTTGGTTCGGAGCGCGGCGCGGCTAGGCCCGGCGGGTGCGCGGGGTGAGTTCCGTTTCTCTCTCTCGACAGCGAGACGGCCTGCTTGGGGAGCGGCGCGAGCGCGACTGGCGGGCCGGGGCGGGACCAGCTGAGCTGCGCGCGCCGCGGCCGCCATGACACCGAGGGCGGAAGGAAGGGGATAGGAGGGTGGATGCGGTGGATGGGGGGTTGCGCGAGGCTAGCTCCAACCCTCCGGTACGAAAGTTACCATCGCTGAAATACTGCACCTTTTCGTCGCAGAAATATCGCAGTGTTCTCAAAATTTTTCACTAGAATAAAGCTTCTCTTTCCTCGCTGTTGACTTTATCTCTTTTACCATCGTAAAACGATGATGTACTTTTCGTGATGTAGGTGCCAACGAATGATCCGACTGATTACTATAAGGCAGTGCACGCTCCCATTGGTCGACTGATTTTTAAATCGGCTGTCTCGTCTCCCATTGGCTACATTCAAACGGGCATTGTTTTGAAAGTTTGCCCGTTACGATTTGCGGCAGTAGCAGTACCTATCTTGTTGTGAGAAAGATTTCGCGCGATTCTGATAAAAGAATAATATCAGTTTGTTTTATCTAGACTGAATAGAGGCTTGATGTTCGCTTGAGTTGTTACTTTTTAGCCGTCAGACTAGAACCATCGAATTTAGGCTTCGAAACCATCAGGTTCTTGTGGCTTGGAACTTCAGAAAGTATTCATTTGAACAACAATCAACAGTCATCATGTTTCCGCGAGCCAAAATACATCGTTTCAACGACGTTAAAAGTATGTGAAATAACTTAACTTGTCCGTTTTTGGGGGGAACTCAGTTTTCGGCCACCGGTAATATGAGGATACAATCTCAAACTTTTTAGAAAAATATGCACGTTATAGGTGGCGACGCCCGCCCTCTTTCATTTTGACATTTTGCTATAACGTAGTTTGGCTTTGTCTTAAATCCATAAAATTTTTATGTTTCTTTTACTAAATTGAAGACGTTTATAGAAACCTGCACCTATGATAAGAATTTATCCGTTGTAAACTAAGAAGTCAGTTGTGAGATTGCCGGGCTAGCAATGCACAACCACTATGACATCTCTCTACCACAAAGAGTGATATATTATTGACAAAGAACACAATTCACCTATTTACCATTTCTTTTTGTCGCTTGATGAAAATCCTTTGTGCATTTGTGGTTACTTACTTTGTGTCTAGAAAGTTTGTCTCAGATTTGAAACAAGCAACCACATTAATTTTGTGGGTAACATTATTTCATTTATATTTTTGCAGGTGATGTACCTCCTCCTGGTGCCTATGATCCTAAATTTGATGACAAGAAGATCAAAGGTGTTGGCATGGATAAAATGACTGACAGGTTTACAGAGCCAAAGCCTGTATCCAATGACTGTGCCCTGCAGCGTTCTGCCAGCTTGAATTCTTTACCTGTCTTCCGGACTGTTAGTTTCAACTGCTTATTGATGTCTTCTTTTACCTTTTGTTATTTCTATTTTTTTAAATGACATTTTGCAGTTTTCAAATTCTGTTTATTATTTTTTCAGCCCCAAATGCCCAAGAAGTCAATGAAAAAGTCCACTCTATCCAGTATTAAAAAAAATCCTATCCCTGGTGACAAAGTTAGAAGAAATATTGACAGCGACTTCAGCAGCTCAGAGGATTTAACACCACTCAAAGATAAGGCACAGTTGACATCTCTTGAAGAACAATTGCATGAAGCTAACTGCAAACTCATAGATTCTGAATCGAAATGCAAACAACTAGAAAATGACATTACAGCTGGCAAAGCAGCCATCGAGGGTCTTCAATTGGAGAAAGCTGATTTGTCAAAGGAAGTTGATCGTCTCATTGAAGAAATTGCTGAACAAAACTCTCGAATTATCAGCTTGACGGAGTCATTCAATATGGCAGATGCTAATCTTGCTGAAAGGAAAGCTGCAGTTACTGAGTTGGAACAATCTAGAACAGAATTGTTGCTTGAGATGGAGATCTTGAAAGAAAGGGTTGAGCAGAACAAATCTGAAATTGAAATGTCAGTCAGACGCTGCCTGGAATTGGAAGGCAGTGTTGCTGAGGTTAAAGCTGAAAATGACAAATTGACGCAAATTCGTCTATCTCTTTCTAATGAAGTAGCTGACTTGGGTGAGAGACTCAATGAAGCCTCTATGCAAATTCAAGCAAGAGAAGAGCATTGTGAAACTCTTGAACATGCGAAACGTGATTTACTTAAATTAGTGGATGAAAAATTACAAGCCCTCGACCAGCTTACTTCTAAAATTGATGAGTCTGAGAAGCACTCCTCAAAACTTGAGGAATTACTCTCTGAATGTAAAGCTCAGATATCAACTCTTGAGGAAGCAAATTCCTCACTTAATTTTAAAGTTGACAATTTAGAAGAAAACTTAGCTTCTGTCACTTCTGAACTGGAGTCATCAGTGGTAAAGTGCAAATCTCTAGAAATTGAAGTTCAAAGATACAAAGAAGACATCCATGAGACAGAAAATGCAAAATCTTTCCTGGCCGCACAGATTTCTGAACTCGAGGGAAATATTGTGGCCTTGAAGAAGTCTCTAACAGAAACTCAGCAATCTTTGGCCGATCAGAAAATTCTTTGCCAAAGTGAAACGGAAGAAAAACAGAAGCTACAAAGACAGGTTGAGGAGCTTGGATTTTTATTAGCTGAGCTTAATCAAAAACTGCAGCAGAAACAACAATTAATCCTTGATTTGCAGTCTGATCTCTCAAATTCTAGCTGTGAACTGGAAGAACGCAGGGCTGAGGCTGAACGCCAGGCCAAAGAATACAGAGCTGAAATTGAACGAATCTGTGCCAAACACAATGAAGACCTCTCTTCAGTTCAAAAAGATTTAGAGAAGAATGTTGCTAATTGTGAGGCTCGAGTAGCTCAAGCCCAGGCAGAGCATGAGTATGAACTTGCTAATCTTAGGGATCTGGCATACAAATTGGAGCAGCAAGTATTAGATGAGAGGAAAACACAGAAAACACTACGGGCAGAAATTGAAGATGACCATGCACAACATCAGCGTCAAATCCAAGCTCTTTCTGAAAACATCCAAAATTCCTCCTCTCAGAGAGTTCATCTAGAAACTGCTCTGGCTGAGTCTCAGGCTGAACTGCAGGCCATGCAGGTTTCTTATGAGAATCTAGATCAAGAGATGGGGGAGCAAATTCAGCAGTACAAAGAAATGATCTCTGAAGCACAACACAAACTCAATGCAGCTGAGGAAGCGCTTGAGGAAGAAAAGAAGAGGGCTGAAGAACACATCAAAAAATTGACTCAGGACAGTGAAAGGCGCATTTCAGAAATAGAACAGAGAACACGTCTAGCATTAGAAGAGGCAGAAATTAAGTTGGAAGCAGCAGAAGCTGCTTACACTCAAACCCTTCAGCAAGTTCGTGATGATACCCAAGCCCTTGTGAAAGCTACACGTAGTGATGCATTACAGGAGTTGGAGAAGGTCAAAGCAGAAACAGAGAAGAAGGTCATTCAAGCTAAGGCTGAAGTTTCCACTTTATCTGCTAAGCTTGAAGAAGTTCAGGAAGAACTACGTCAAGTGTCAGCTGTTAAGGATGATTTGAGATCTTCTAATTTGGACAAAGAAATGACTATTGTAGAGCTTAAAGATAGAATGAATGTAATGGAAACTGAACTAGCTCAAAGTTTGAGACAGCTTGATGAAGCTCAAGATGAGCTGGAAGCTGTGAAGAATGAGCTAGAACTGATGAAAAAGATAAGAAAGAATCTTGAAATTCTAGGCAATGAAACTCTTGCCATTGTCAATGCTGTTAGCAAACGACTAGTTGACAGTGATGAAGAAGTTGAGCGCCTGTCTCAAATGAATTGTGCCCTCGAGACAACTTTGAATGAGCAAAAGGAAAGTCTAATTGTAATGGAAGAGGAAAATGTCCGTGATATTCAAGCTATGAGAAATAACCTGCTTGAGAAGGTGGAAATTTTTAAACAGAAATGTGTGGATGAAAACACTCGTCTCTTGAGTGAAATCAAAATTCTTCAAGAAAGTGTAGAAATGTATGCTAATCAGTTGGATGAAGCTAATAGAAATATTGAAATTCTTGAGAAGGATAGAGATGAACAAGCTGTAATCATTGCCACTCTTGAACAAACAACTAATGAACTTCAAGCTACTCAAGACTTCCTGGCAAACCAGGTTGAAGATTATTTGTCAGTCAAAAAAGCCCACCAACAAATTCAGAAAGAACTGTCTGAATGCAAGGATTCTCTGGAAAAGGCAAAGGCTGATGCTGCTGATGGAGAGATGGAAATTCAACACCGTGAAAAACAAATTAATGATCTTACCAATCAGTTGGATGATTTGAATGACAAAGTACTTGAACTCCAAGGTGTTATTTTGGAGTTAGAGACAGCTGGAGTTGAATCAGAACAAGAAGTTGTAGAACTGGAGCGCAAACTAGAACAACAGAAAGAGTCAGCAATAAAATCTGATTGGCAGATGGGTGAACTCAGTCGGGAAAATGAGGAATTACGCATGCAGATAGGAGATCTGAATAAGTGTTTGGAAGAGGAGAAATCATCTGCCAAAAAAGAAATAGATAATCTTGTGTCTTCCAAAGTAGAGCTGCAAAGTCAACTGGACTCTCTAAACACAGTTTTGGAGTGTCATAAAATGAATGTGTTTAAGGCTCGAGAGAGAATTGAAACATTGGTGAATGTTGTGGCGAGAAAGGAAAGTGAACTAGAAGAGAAGGCTTCAGAAATGAATGACTTAAAAGACGAGTTAATGTCAAAAACTAATCAGCTGTCTGAATTGGCTGTAATTATCTCCGATAAGGATCAAGCGCTCTTGTCTCTCCATCGTGAAGCTGATAATCTGAAAGATACTTTACATGATAGAGACGAGCACATTACCAATATTTGCAATGATTTAGATTTTGAGAAAGCTTTCCGTAAAGAATGTGAGTTGAAGATCACAGAAATGCTGCAAGATAAGCTAGGCAATGAGGTTTTGATTGAAGACATGAAGGAGAAAGTCTTTGAGCTTGAGTCCACAATTACGGAAAAGAATATTCGTATTTCATCATTGGAATCTGAGATTAAGGATTCCTCTGAAAGAATCAATATTCTTAAGGCTGAGGCAGAGGACAGTCTGAAGCAAATCACGGAAGCAGAGAAAACAATTGTGATTCTAGAAGCCGGTAGAGTTAAAACAGAAACTGACATGGGTTCTTTGAATGCAAAACTCTCTGAACAGTGTGATATTATAGAGAAGCAATCTGTGAAGATAAGTGAATTAAATGCTGAAGTTGAAAACCAATCAGATTTAGCCAAATTCTTGCAGACTAGAGTGGAAGAGAACCGTAAGGAAGTAGAGAAGCTGGAAGAAGAGAAGATGGCTTTGCAGAGTGAAATAAGTTCCCTAAAAATGCAAATAGAAATGATTCAATGGGAGAATGAAGAATCATTACAAAATGCAAAAAAAGAAGTTGAGACACAAAAGGAAGAGATTATTTTGTTGAGTGAACAAGTTGAGAAAATAAAAATAGATGTAGAGAAGGAGAAGACCATTGGTCGTGAAAGGGAAGAAGCATTAACCGAAGAAATATCTTCACTTAAAATTTCTTTGGGAGCTAAAACTCAAGAAGTGGGTACAGTTAGAGGAAGAGTTCAGCAGCTTGAAGCTGAGCTAGAGCAGACCACTCGCCGCAAGGAGACATATAAAGCTGCTGTTGTTGAGCTACAGCAAGCAATCAAACAAAGCCGAACTAAAATGTCAAGCCTAGAAGATGACCTGAAATGCGCACAACAGAAACTGTCTTGTGAACGAGAAGAACACTCAAAGTAAGCTACTCATCTTGTGCTCATATAAACTTACTTTTTGATGGTTAAATCATATTAAATATTTTTTCTGATTTTCAGAGAACTTGAAACTGTCCGTGAAAGTGCTGCAAATGCAAATTTATGGGAACAACGTTATTATGAATTGGAAGCTTTGGTTGGACCATTCCGTGAGCAGCTGGAAGCTTTTGAATCTGACAGACAGGCTTTAGCTATAAGGAAAGAAGCTGCTGAAGGTGAGGTAAAAGAGCTTGCTCAGCGTTATGCTCAGATCCTGGGACATCAAAATCACAAACAGAAGATTCATCATGTGGTCAAGCTGAAGGAGCAGATTTTAGATTTGAAAAAGGTGAGATTTTTAATGTCCTATTGCTTAATGTCCTACTGCTTAAAAAAACTTGTGAAGTTTTGAATCAATTTATTCATGTATGTGTACACTTTTATCATGTTCAGGAAAATGACAAACTTGAATCTCAGACCCGTGCTCAGAAACGTACCATTGACAAGTTGAAAGATGAACTGTCACGTGCCACTGGCCAGTCGCGATTCAACTCATCTGTGGCATTTAAACAACAAGATGACTCGCTTCAGGTAGAAATTGATACGGTCAGTGTCAAATTGTTATTTGAGTGATAGATTTTTTAATTCTATAATTTTATTTCAGAGCCGCTTGTCGCTTGCGCACTCAAAATCACTATTGGAGAACTCACATCTTTCAAAGAGTTTCCGTGTACCCATGCATCAGTCTACTGTAAAGAAGGGTAAAGAAAACATGGTCTCTTTTGATGCATCAACTCCGCTCTCAACTCGTACCACCTCCAAGGTTAAAGAAGAGCTTTTGAGCCCAGCACGTCACAGTCCAGCTCGTAACAGTCCAGTTGGGAGCCCTGCAACTCCTCTGAAAGAAGTTCAAAACCAACAGCAGGTCAATTAGACAAAAAGTAAACCAAAGTATTTTCAAGTGATCTCTTCAAACACCAGTTTCTCTTCAGTTTATCATGTACATAGACTTTTCATATATCAATGTTTGCAAAGTTAATTTTTTTAAACTTTTTTCTCAATGTATGACCTTTGTTTAGTTCTTTCAATTACTGAGAGTATTTGAACTACCCTTATAATTATGTAGTTGGTGTTTTATTCAAGGTAGTAGATGAAGATGTTGTTTGTTATATAGTGTGTGTTATTGCATTTTAATATTAGTTCTTTATGATTCTGATCTGGTCAGAAACATGCCACACCTTTCAGTTCCTGCTCACAAATTGTGCCAACTTAAGCAAAGAGATATTGATTTACTCCTTGCTTTATGAAAGTGCAGTGATTAATGTGTAGTACTAAAGATAGATAGTAAACAGTCTGTTAGCTTAATTGTTTGGATATATTAACAGTTCAAAAATTGGAAACTGAAGTTGAATTATTAGTTTGAGTATGACTTTCTCTCAGTTTTCTGTATTTGTACAGATTTTACAGTCATGTATTATGTAGTAGATTTAGTTGTTCTGTAAATATAATTTATGTTACATGTCAAAGTGCACGTAGGTGCACTGCAATCATGCTTTGACACTGCCATTTGTGCCCTTGTTATTCACTTTCAAGAATACTGTGGCCTTTTCCAGGAAATCTCACTTTTTCTTTAGTATTAGTATAGTAAGTTCAAAGTAGTTGCATGTCCTGAGCGCCATCTTCAATGTTCAAATTTTAAGACTTGTATTTTACCAGATTAGATTTTTTTTTAAAATCTTTTTTTTAAACTCATGTTAAGCTGTGTGTGGAATTAAAAAGGGAAACTCACTTTTGTTTCATCTTTAATAATGGAGTAATAATATTCAAAATCAGGTCTCAGTTACAGCATAGGAATGTACAAAAATTACATTTAATTTCTTTTATATAACTTACGAAAATGAAAACAGGTCTCACAGCCTCTTCTGCTTCAGGTACAGACCCAATTGAATTCAGACAACCTCTTTCAACTTAGTTCATCTTGGAAGTGGAATGTGAAAGGATTACAGACTTGAATGATGAAATGAAAGTTTCAACAAGAAAAATCAAAATTGCACTAGAGAATGCACAGGACATGGTACATTGTTCCGTCCCTGCAGGTCCTTCAGTTCCATTAGGACCAACAGCTCGATAACTTCTCCACTCATATCCTTGATGAGTTGGCAAGCAGCTGTTGCTGTGCCTGCATTTGAAAATAAGAAAACACAAATATAGGCACCAGCACCACTTATTGCTACAAATAGAATTGTGTTCCAACTAATCCTACCTCCAGTCGCTAGAAGGTCATCCACAATCACAACTTTTTGTCCAGGTTTGATACTGTTTTCTTGCATTTCAAAGGTATCCTAAATCAGAGAGTTTTACAGTATTCAACGTAACATCAAAATAATTGAGAGAGATTATGTGTTCCTTAATAGGAGTCTTCTTACTTACAGTGCCATACTCTAAACTGAAATCTACTTTTCGAGTTTTCCCTGGAAGCTTGCCCTTTTTACGTATAGGCACCATGGGAATCCCCAATTTGGATGAAATTAGCGGAGCTAGCAGAAAACCTCTTGATTCTAGTGCGACAACAACATCAACACCTTGCAGACCTTTGACATGTGTGACAAGGAGGTTTTCCAGTGCAGCAAGTGCCTCAGGACTTTGGAAAATTGGAAACATGTCACTGTCACCAAACAAAAACAAAAATTAAAAGTCAAAAACTCTAAAAGCTTTCATATGGCAGGGAACGAAAGAAAGAAGATAAGCTTCTCCCACTCACCGGAATAAAATTCCAAGTTTAGGGAAATCAGGGTAGGAGGCTATGTGTGCTTTTACGATTTCCAAATCGGATAAGGACCCCATTTTAAATGTTTGTAGAAAGCTTTTTTTTCTATATAACAGTTCAACTTCACACTGTCGTCTGCATCAGTCGGCATGCACCTGAAGCACCTTTGAGTTAGGTTAAGCCCGCCGCTCAATCTCTCACTCAAAGCGAAAGTGAGAGTGGTCAGATGGTCAAATTTAGTTAGGAACACGCCCTACCCCTCCCAAAACTCCCCCCTCTCTCACCCATCCCCCTCAATCCCCCCTCTCCCTATTACAAAACAGAAACAGGTGACAAACGACTTCGATCAGACGTCCAGACGAAACCTGTTGGGAAAGTAAATATGGCTACGGATGGAGGAACTTGGAACAATTTGCCCAGCGTGATTTTGCTTGAGGTCTTCAAGTACTTGCCTCGAAATGACACCATAAGTGCATCATCAACTTGTAGACAATGGAGGCAAAATTTGTACCATGGAAGTTTGTGGAGAAACTTAACATTCGAGATAAATTCTCACGAAGAAGAAACAGCCTCTCGCAACAGATTCCTGACCAGCTGTTTCGCCCGAAAACTCCGCAGCGCAGTTGTTAAGTTTGATTCTCTAGATCCTTTATGTGTGGAAGAGGCTGCCCGTATAGTCAGAAAGCTGATCAATAATCCAGATCTACGGAAACTTCATTTAATACCAAGCAATTGCCGCATTGAACTTCCCGATGATGAGCACCAGAAACAACTATTGGAGAGGTGAGTTTGCACGAGCTGTCAAGGCCTAACGTTTGACGGCCCTATCGATGGTTTTGTCAAAGCGGT
This sequence comes from Frankliniella intonsa, assembly GCA_033675135.1. Classification (NCBI taxonomy): domain Eukaryota; kingdom Metazoa; phylum Arthropoda; class Insecta; order Thysanoptera; family Thripidae; genus Frankliniella; species Frankliniella intonsa. Next base: position 14,919,873 of record CM066255.1, on the reverse strand, counting down.
TGGCAGTCTAGTTACTTTATATAGAGTATCGAAGGTAATTTAATTCTGATTTTCTACTTTTCCTGACATTGCCATGTGCCCCCACCCCAGCTGTCAAATGATGACAGCTGCTGTCAGCTGACAGTTGTTGTCCTTGCTTCCTACTGTCATAAGTGCGTTTCTTGTAACATTTGACATGAATGTACATTCTTACACACTCCATTCCAGGCGTGGGATTCAAATGTTACAAAAGGTTGCCACCAGCTTGCAAATGGAAGAACTCACCTTGGGTTGTATGGAAGATATCACATCATATTCCAAGGACCTCCTAAATCTTCTTGTCGAGAATCAGTCATCTACATTGCGTATACTTGGACTTGCAACCTTGAAAGATGATCCAGATGACTACCTCTTGCCAGAAATCAATGGTTCCCTATTCCAAAACTTTCGTCATCTGCAGGTAAGGATTTTAAAGCTCTTAGTATTACTAAATTGTTTCTTGTTATTACTGAAGACTATTTTCTAGATTCTCAGCCTGGACTATGACAATTTAGATGACCAACTTTTGCTTGCCCTGAATAATGGTCAAATGAAGCGTCTTGTTGTTCATGTACATGGTATAGCAGACACTCACCAACATACTAGTGATGCTGCTTGGAAGGCTTTGAGGATTGCCAAGTAAGAGCTAATCTATCTATTTTTCTTTTAATTTAACACATTATTGCTGTGACTGAGATTACTTAATACTTCCAGCCCATCATGTGAGCTACGCCTCACTCTTGTCCATTCATATGATGCTGTTGGAGTACTTCATAACACAATCCTTCGTCCCTCCATGCCATTATCACACTTGAGGGCTCTTTTTTGTGAACAGGTTTGTTAAATCCCTAATACACTTTGTACTACTAACTTCCCAATTGTAGATTTAAAACTTTTTGGATTGTGAATGTATTCAGATCAACGTACTAGCTCTGCAAAAAGTTTCAATGTGGTATGCAAACACTCTGCGATCTATCTACTGGGTAGATTCATTGCAGTCTGCTGGAACCAACACTCTTGTTGACTTGGAAGAGGACTCATTTACTAATGGAGACCAAATTATTCCAAACCCTCTCATTATGTGTGCTTGGCGTTGTTTCAAACTTGAAGAAATTGTTTTGCTTGGTAAGATTCAATCAAGAGATCTGTGCATGATCTCTTGATTTAATGTTTGGCTTTATTGAAAACTAAAAACGTCACCTAACTGCATGTCTTAATCTGTTTGCAGGCTACAAGTTGTGGGAAACTGAAGTACTAGCAATCTTTAGACTCAGACCAAGTCTTCATCATTTTGATGTTTGGGATGGTGATATTTTACTGGATGAGTCAGAGACATTGGAAAATTTTCAACAGGTAATAATGCTTATCTAATTTTTTAATTAGGTCAGAATCCTAATTTTGCATTCCTTTATAATATATATTTTTATAATTTTTCCAGGACCTTAGTAATGAAATAGGAATTAGATGGGAGCCAATGAATGATGGTAATTTGAATGAGGTCATTGTTAACCCGCACAACGGTGATTCTGATGAATATGTTCTCCCAGTAGTCATAAATGATCTTCTTCTGGCCTAGTATGGGAATAAGCAGAACATTGCCTCATAATGATCGTTTGATGGCACAGTTTTGAGGTCATGCCATTTGTTTATCTCTTTTTTTTTTTTTTTTCCTTTTTGAAGGAGACCATTTAGGAGAAAGGAAGATTTCTGTGTATTCAAATTTTAAACATTCCTTGAAATTGTATTGTGTGTTGAAGGGGAAAATTATCTTAGGTTCTAAACACCATAAACACCATACAGAACTGTGCTTTTTTTTTTTCTTCAAAGAAACTGTGATTGCCTGTCCTATCCCATGTTATTGGCAAATGTTTTAAATTTGATTCCCCGTCATTTCTATGTGTTTTAAATTTTATGTGATTCAAGTGACAGTAATTTCCTTTCTCCCAAATCACCAGTCAATTGTACAAAGTCATTCTTAGAGAATTGTGATCATCCACTCTAATGAAATATTGTTTTGTGAGAGAGGTGAATAGGGCTGTGTGTGTACAAGAGTTATAGAGAAATGCCGTACCATGTTTTAAATCTTTAAGCCTTAGTGGAAGTAAGACCTGTGATCTTGTTAGAACTGATTGGAAGGTAAAAGCTCATATAAACCTCACTCTGTTTGAGGAAACATAGTTGAAATGTTCATGGTTCATAACCATCTTAAATCTGAAAACATTCATGAATTTATAAGTTCTGAATGATCTACCTCTGTTGAGGAATCTGCGAATTTTGAAGGAAATTTTATTATATTTTGTTATTAAATTTATAGGTATCATTTTTCAGAAATGAAGGATTTTGGCTTACCATCTTTGTCAATTTCCTTCTACCTATGTTTTGATTTTCTGTCATCAGCTTGAACAAATTGAATCTATTAATGAACTGCTGCTGTTGACAACATGTACTTCCATCCATGATGCCATAGACGTAGTGCTTGAAATGACAATTATTTTCTATCTGAAAAATGCATCGATAGATTTTGAGCTGCTAGTTATGTACTATACAGATAATTGGATGAGGGAAATTCAGAGAAAGATGCTTCACCTTTGTTATTGTATTTTTCAGTTCATTCAAATTTTGTTTTTGTCAAATTTGGCAAGTATTATGTTTATTTTATTTTATATTTCGTCCTAGAATTACTAGTATATTCAAGTTTTTGTGATTTTTTTTTTCTCTGTTTTGAAGTTCTGTTCATTATTATGATCAAATGAAAGGTTTGTCCGTAAGTGTGCTAGATAGAGCAGTAAATTCAAAGCATATACCAAAGACATTGCAAATCTGCATATAATTGATTCATGAGCAGAGTTTTCCACATTAGACACTAGGCATCATCTCATTTGCTGTCAGACTGGCAGAACTTGAGTATGTTATCTTCTCATATTGCATATGTTTGGGTGCATCCAGTTTTGCATTTTTAACAGCAGATATTTTATCTCATGGTGTTCTATCATCATTTATTTTATTTCATTGATTCTTGCATTTCTGTCCCTAGGTTAATTTTTTAAAAATAATTTGTGTGCTATTTGTCAGATAATTAATGAGTTTTAATTATGTGTCCGGCTTCTGAGAGTCTTTCAGGCTGATACTTTTTTTCTATTTTTATATGATTATTCTAGTAATAGCTGTGCAGTATCATTTTCTTTGTGGCATGCACGAGAGTTAGACAGAACAGTATTCAATGGGGGAGTTCTAATTTATATCATTTGGCTGAAGCTCTCATGTAGTCCTCTTATTCAATCATTAATCCCATCTTTAATCACTCAAACATTGGTTTGTTGTTAGTCATAAATTTTTATTGTAGGTTATTGGTGAGCTAGTTCCTTTCTCATCCTGAAGCCTCAGTTGTCAGTTCCAAGCCTATTTCATGTACTTAATTGGGTTGTTTTCATCTATCTCAAGCCGGACTTGAGGTGAAATTTTGTACCCATAGATGCATCATAATTCTGTCAGTTGGAATCTACCATACATTTAGAAAGTAATGAAGCTTATTTTTGGTGTGGCATCTTTCTCTGAAGTTTTCTTTTTGTTTATATTTTTGAAGTTGTGCGTGTGAAAACAACTGAAAGAACTATTAGGTAATTGTTATATCCGGCAATGTTCCTTCGTACTTTGTTTGTGAAGACCCAAGAGGTTAACATTCTGGACCAAGTAGACGTTGTAAACAATGTCCTGAAAGCTTCTTGTGAATATTAGTGTACCAGTGTGTGTAAGCCTTGGATTGCAGATCTTAATTATGCCTTGCTGTCAAATCTTTTGTCAGACTTAGTGCATAAATTTTACTGGCTGGTACAAATTTTAACCAAGGGCATAATTTTTATGTATTGGGTACCTTTATGAAGTTGCCTGTATGAGTTATCTTTATTTGGTTATACGACCTTTCAAAACACATCAACCATCCTATAATTTTTCTAGAGTTCGAAAGTTATGTCTTCTATTTCCTTGTTATATGTGATATGTTAGAGATGAAACAAGTCTCAATGGGAATCCCTTTGGGGTAATTATATCTTTTGTTTTCTACCCTTTTTAATCTCTGTCAACAACAAGTATAATGTATGCTAACTAGCACCGATTTAGATCTATCATTGTCATTCCGACATTGGAATACAGTTCTTGAAGCCTGTATAAAAAAGCAATGGAGGTATATTTATCCCCTCCAGTTGACCACAGATTTTTTTTTCCCTCAAATGTGGTCTAGTTTGCACAAGGCTCTTGATCATGAGGAAAATGCAATGATTTACAATTAGGTCTGGTGCTAGGATCTTAAAGTGGAATGTTTATGGTGCTGGAAGTTATAAAGGCTTCACATTAAAGTATTTTAAATTTGAATTGTATAGATGGTAAAAACAGTGTATCAAGTGTAAAATATTAATATGCTTGGTTTGTTAGACTTATTGTAAAGTTTATGTAATTAAGGACAGATGTTTATTTGTACATAGTCATGAAACAATTGTTATAAACTCATCTTCAAGCTGTCAAAGCTTGTCTGGGTTGTTAGTCACTGAAGATTTTTCCCTCTTATTTTGTCTGAAAGTTGTTTCGCTCTTCTCTTGTTGCCATCCTGGTGGCTGGGAAAAAATATTTCCACACAATATTCCTCCATTTGACCATCGGTATTTTCTAGTCTCCAATTGTTGGAGCATTTACGTTAGTTGTCCTATGACCTATTTTTGTTAATCAGTGGTCTTGTGATTTCTCTCGTATAATTTTGTCGGCACTTTATTTGCAAATGGTACACAACTGCAGTGTCTGGCATATTCTTTCAGCCTTTTGACCAACTTTTTGTTGAACTGATCATCCAGTTACGTTTTGCCTGGATCACACAGTAGATACAACTGGTTGTACCTATTGGGCATGATGCTCATTCATCAGATTCCAACCTTATATATTTTTCTATAATTGTGAATGACATGTGTGTGCCAAAAGTGGATACACATTTGTATGTAATAGGCATTACTCCTGCCATTATCATCAAGAGCTGACTGAGTATATTTGCTCTATGTGGAAAGATTCATCACTTATCATTCATTTTGATCCAAAGGAAAACTATTTTTTATTATCAATGTGAGAGGAAATGCATTTCTTTTCCCAACGCTGCTCAATTTGAGAGGGGGAGAACAGTAGGTTTTGCTGTGTCCTATTTTTCAATTTTGGCATGAATACTTGTTTGGAAATGGCCTGAAAATTTTGTGCAATTTAAATGTATTTGTTTGTTTGCTTGCATAAAATAGGGCTTGTTTCCTGTGAATTCCAGTATTGCATCAACTGAGTTCCGATGCCTCTTTAATTATTTTTATTGGCAACGTCTTGCCTTGTCATATTATCAGATTAAAGTTTGTTGTAGTTTATCAGATGCTGTGTGTCAGACCGATTTCACCTACAGTTGATGCTGTCCTCTCATACAACTGGTATTACTCAAAACTTCTGTGCTTTGTACCATAAGTAAACCTAATTGTTATCAATAATGAAGTTTATTAAGAATTTATCATGTTCTGATTATGTATTCTCTAGATGTGTGTATATGTATATTAGAGGCCTGCTATAGAATCTTTGTTATTGTGTGTTGTAGTTTAGTTATTTCATTGGTGGGAGAACAATTTATATTCCCTTCTTTGTAAATGTGCTATCTCTATCTTTTGTTTTCTTTATTGCAGTTAGCAAAAGCAAAAAAAAAAAAGAAAATGATTTGTTTTCAAACAACATTTTACTTTAGTGGTAGAACGACTTTTCTGGTTGAGGGTATTACTTTTCCTTTTTTGTTTCTTTTAATTTACGAACAATTAAGTCCAAGTCTCTACTAAATACTTATGTGTCACATGTATTGTAAAATTTGTCTACGATTATATTAAGAAGGATTGCTCCTTCTTGGGACAAAATTATTGTTGTGTCTGTAAATCACAAAGACATTATTCTATGACACTGTTGAATTCCTGTGAATGTAATTGCAGTGAGTTTTATTGGCCCACAGTTGCGTATATTCATTGAGCTGATTCTTTTTAATTTTGTTTGTGATTACAGTTTGCCTGTCAAGACTTTTTATTATCTATATTGTAATCTCTCTTCTCACAACTCATGTATGTGATTTTTTTTTCCTATGATGTTGTGACCAATTTAGAGTGCATCACAAATAAGTCTTCAAGCATTTGTCAACTGCCTATTTTTATTGAAGTTTGTGAGTTTAACCAGGAACTTTCATAATCCAACAAGTCTGCTGACTTCAGCAATCTGTTACGTTTCAAATACTTTCATATCCATTGTGGCATCTGACATAAATTACCAATACAGTGTGCTGTTCTCATGTAATTTTAAGCAAGTTTCTCCTCCATTAAGTTTTGGTTATTTTTAAAATTATTACCTTTGAGTTTTGAAGGACATTATAAACCTCTAGTGATTCCTGGGAGGCCTCCAGTTGTGCTGGATTGTTAAAAGCAAGTTTATGGAAAGAACTTTGTGTGCTCACACATTTGCTCAACTTAATTCTTTGAAATTAACTCTCAGATAGACCAAACAAAAAATTTAGTGTGATTTATGTACTTCAGGATTGGTGTGAATGGTGCGTGGTTTATGTGTTTGAATATTGTGTTCATGTGCTTTAATACAGATAGCCACTCGAGCAGAAATGAACACATGGCCTCTCAAGGACAGATCCAATGTAGAAAATGTAACATATAAGGAGGAAAAGCGTTAACATCTGTGATATCATAGACACTAGTATACATCAGCTAGTTCTATCAAAGCTATGGGAAAGTTTGTATTCATACCCTTGTGAGAGAATCTTTATTGTTCTGTTTGATTCTGTTCCAGTTGCAGGAAGGGGTCAAATAGTTGACCAAAGTGAGGGAAATATAATACACCTATCACATTTAAATGAATATATTTTTGTTCTCTTTTAACATTGCTGTTCATGTTAGAAATTGTACCGATTTCTATATTCATTTATTCAAAGTCTATTTTGACTGTAACTCATACTGGTGCACAAAAAAAGGAACATTCTTAGGCAACAAGGAGATATTTTTATTTACTTCAAACAAGAAATTAAATTTTTAGATAGGTGTAACTCAAAAAAATTCCTAGTATACAGAAATTATTTTTCTCTCATCTTTGTGGGGCTTGAAATCTAAATTGTACTGTAGAATCAATGTTTGTGTACATACAAATATTATGAACATGTATATTTATGCTGTTGTGTGTTTTAGAACTCAAATTGAATGTATACTTAATAGCTGCATACAAATTATCTGACACATTGTCCTTTGAATTGTTGAAAATAATGGTTAGTGAACTTTGTTTCTGAAATTCAGCTATTTTTACAAGTGCTTTTATTTTTGGAGTTCTTAAATATGTTGAGATTTAACTACTGTGTGGAACTAACTTCTTAATTTCTGTTCTTGCCTGTGCTCTCTTGCAGAGCCAATGTCACCAGTATTACTTAAACAGTAAGGTTAATACTTCAACAAGGACTGGAGCAATTTAGCTCGAACCATTGCTTATATTTGCTGCACATCTCTTGAATTCAATTACTCATAAAATAAAACTAGCCTTGTGTTACTGTTAGGTATTAACTGTCAGAAAATCTGTTTGAACCCTGCCTCATTGGCAATATGTGAGGAATATAATTTTACTTGCACATTTGTTCTAAAATTCAAGGCTTATTTAAGGCAAAAGTTCCAATTTATCCGTTCATGAAAGATGACAATGACTGATTATAAATTAGTAAATGTGCTTGCCTGTAAGCTATCTGACATGGTTTTCCAAAATGTAGGAGAAATGGTGCAATTTTCTAGTTGTTGGCAGAGGTCCAAACATTCAGAAAATCAGAAGACAGAGGATTCACACTCAATATCTTTGGCAAGACATAGAATATTTTATCAGAACAGGGTTACAAAGGCTTTGGAATAAAATGCTTCCTCATGCCTGTATGCTGCTGAGTATCAAGTCATTACTCTCTGGACTGATGAATGGCACAATGTTTGAATAATATAGTTGACTTCAATTTACCATGCCAATAGTAGAAGGATTTAAGTGCGATTGTCCTATCATCTATGGCTAGTAGCATACTTAATAACCTACTACATGAGACCAAACTGAGTCATATGGAATGTGCCATTTTGATTTGGTGTAATAAATTTAAAGATGAAAAGTATCTACAGACTACAGTTCAGTCATTCCAAACTAAAACAACAACAAAAATCAGGTTTTGTAGTTTGTAAAATGGTATATATTATGTTTTAAGTTTTTGTGATTACTTTCTTCAGTCAAAAATTTGAATGTACTCTAATTGTAAGCAAGTACCTGCACCAAACCAGGTGACGTGTAACATGGGAAAGAATTCCATCACAGTGAAATGCTGGCATCTCCATTCATGCCATCAAATTATCTTCATTACTGTTGGTTAGTAGTAGGTATAAAATGAATGTGGAATAAAACTAGACTGGTAGTTGTGTTCGTAAGTGTGGAATATGTTAAAAGTAATGTTGTTAATTTGGTGGTTTAACCTTTGTGCACAAGTATCCCCTGATTTTAATGAATTGTAATGCACTTGAGGTTTTTCATTATTTACTCATCATTATTAATCCCGTTTTCAGCGTTTTCCGTAATTTAATGGGAAAGACTCATGCTGAAGTTTCCAGGGTATTACTGTACCTGAGTTAAAACCTCTGTTGTGTGATTTTGTGCATTGTACACATTATGATGAAAACCATTGTGATAATTGCTGCAACATCAACTTTTCCAGTTTTTGTTTTCATCTCTGTTGAAAGTTGCAGCAAAATACTGTGAAAACAAAGGGGCAGAACTGAAAGTAGATATTTCTTATTTGAATGGTGATGCCAGCAAAGAAGTACAACTTCCTTAACACCTTACAGTGCAAAAGTTGAGAACGATTGTGTGTGAATTGCTGATAGATCTGCCAGAATGTTATCTTTTACATGTATGTTACCATCCTATGCTTTTTAGTTATGGCAAAAAACTTGCTACTTGTGGTTTATCTCTTGTATCCCTCCATCCATCATTGCAACTGTAATTATCTCAGGCTAAGCAGACTTTTTATCTCCTGTAAGTGAGGGTTTTGAATTTAACATAGATCCTACTTAATTTTCTATTATACAGATCAACTGCAATAATTTGACATTAGTCTTGACATTTGTTGTCTTTACCATCTTAAATTGGTCTGATATAAATTCTACTATGTCACAATCTCATCTCATTTGTTGAAACCTAATCTCATCATCAAAGTACAGCAGTTGATATTTCTATGGGCCTGTTGGAAAATATTGGCCTCTCCCTTTTAAGTGAGAATTGTGTTTTGTCAATCACTTTTGTGTATGAATTAACTAAACTCTTATGTATATGTATCAATTACCTCTATAAATATGTGTGAATAGTGTAGCCAGTCTTAGTAAATGGGTATTAAAATGAATACCCTCCTGTCATGAACATTTGCATTTATTGCAAATTGGTCTGTGACTCATCTTGGGATTGGAAAATGGAACGTTGTTCCTGTTGTGTGTGAAAGTTTATGAAATAGCAAATTTCTCCGACTGTATTAAAATATCCATAAAACTGGCATCTTTTATTTTGATCCTTTATTTAATTTAAAAAATTAAAAAATAATTAAAAAAACATTCTCATAAGCTTATTTATGTATTTTGGGTCTTGTGGGATGTATTTTGATGCCATTAAATAAATTCTGGAAATGTCCTACAACTGTTCATTTTATAATTGCAGCTTGTAAAACTAAGATATAAAGTACAATGCCTTAACGAAACTCACACATAAATTATTTCCTGAACAGACTGACACAAATTTTGATCAAAATTTGGAAAATAACTGCTTGTACTGATTCATACAATACATAAGGCTTCTTTCAGATATTTCAGTAAAGCAACAGTCTTATTATAATTGAAAACATACTGTAAGTTTTTTTTTTTTTTGTTTTTTTTTTAATGTACACTTTCTAAGTCTTTGAAAACATTTGTACTGAATGAATTAAAAAATACTACATCAGACACACTGGACTTGAACCCTCAAGACAAGAGTGTCTGTTTCACCTAGAAAACCAATGCTAAGCAAATCAGAAACCTTAACAAATTCTGTATAACCAAAGCCTCTGGGACAAATTTCATGTCTAGGACGTCTGAATGCCTCAAGTTCAGGCCTAGACATCATAGTTTCTTTAAGATGGCGTTGAGGATCAGTAGGGTGTATTAGCTTCAGAGACATTCGGCCTGAGAAAGGCCAATCCAGTGTTACATCATTTTCACTACGCATTAGATGAACTAATACAGCAAGGTGACTTCTATTTTTTGCTGACAAGTTAAGTCGCAAACAGAATCTGAGATAAAAATCAAGCAGTTTAAGTAAAAAAATTTTGAAACAGTAATACAAAAGCTCTATCAATCTTACCTGTATCCATATTGTGATGTATAAAAAGCTGGACTGTACAACATTATGAGGGGGTCTTTAGTCATGGCTGTTAACTGTTCTCTGAAGTTTGGAACCCTCCATATGTAAGTACCTCCACAATGTGTAGTTGCCAGTTCGTGTCTTACTCTTTCTAGTCGTGTGTTACTTGTAGCAAGTTGCTGTTTTAAATTATTGATCTCTATTGTTTGTTCATATCCTTTCTGTTCTAAAAGAACAACTTTTTCATAAAGAGCCCTTTAAAGAATTAAGGAAAAAAATAACACAAGAGTACATGAGTTCAATAATGAATACTGCCATAGATCAGTTATCAAACCTGATAAGCTCTGGCCAATGTGTTTCTCCGGAATTGGAATTTCCAACTGTGGCTGTTGTAGACCCAGCCACGCTATTTCCTTTTGGTTGAGGATCCCACATGCTATTAGCCTCTTCAGCTTTGCCATTCATAGTTTGGGTTTTAGATAAGTCCAATAGCTTTGTATATGCCATAGATAAGAGCTAAGGAAAATAAGCAATGTAGTTAATTGTTTGAGCGTTGTCATTTTATTACTTTGAGATATAATTTACCCAGCACTATAAGCCACCCTTACATTTAGATGCTGTTGAAGATTTGACTCAAGATGAGAGGCAAGCTCATCAGCACTGTTGATTGTGGTACGACAGCCAACATTTTCAAAAGTACAATGCAGGGAATTTTTTCCCGAACCTGTTCGCTGTCAATGATACAACAGACAATCAATTACAAATTTTAACTTGTAACTGTGACTATAGATAACTACTGAGAACTTACCTGGAAAGAACAGTTAGGGATATGATTTTCAAGGTCAATTGGTTGTAAGATAACTTTACAGCCATTTGTGGCGTTTGGACATTCGAGGCGAGTTTGGGCGATTTCTCTCCTTGTGTAGTTGTCTACAAAGAGATCTGAGTCTGCAGTAAGAGGTCGATTATCAATTGGACAACAGCTTCCTTCTCGTCTAGAAATAGGACATAAGAGTAGCATAAGAAAGTTGCCTCACAGGATAAACCTATAACATATAACTTACTTCAGCCACATGTAAATGCACTCCTTGCAAAATCGATGACCACATGATGTCAAAACCGGTTCCTTCAGACATGAGAGGCAGATTGGACACTCGTAACGGGGGTCTAGTTGGCTACGACTCTGATATGGAGAGTCGGAAGCAGGCTTTGAAAAAGGCAAAAAAAAAAAAAACAACAAAAAAAAAACATAGTGAAAGTTTTCTATTCTAGAAAAAAATGTCAATCAACCTAACCTGGTAAATTAAAAAATCAAGGAAATAGTTGAATAGACCTACCTCACCAGAAAAAAGATATGGAGGTACACACAAATTTTGAGGTCAATATCAACTGGTACCACAGATTAATATAAAAGCAAACAATTCCACCACTTTGTCAACACTTTGATCACCACTTTGATAAATTCAACACATCCCTCTTTTTTACTGAAAATAAAGTATCTTAAAGCAGGCCCTTACCACAACATTTTCCTGAGGTCCTTCCTCTGCCGCTGGTTCTCCTTTATCATCCATGTCCTCTGTACGGCGACCAAATTATTTGCGGTCTGGCTCTGCGACGGATCAGAAGAAACAGATGCAAACATATAAGCAAAACAAAGCTGGAGAAGCGCTGGAGACTACAGCACGGCAACAGACGAGTGGAGGGGCCTAGCGGCTCAGGTGCACCACAGGTGAACCATTGTGCAGGTGTCAGCCCAGCCCAGCGCCAGCTGATAACCTCCAACAGGTCAACGTTATTTAATTTACAATTCTTTGCAGGATGCAAATCTTCTTGGAATACGTGGACCCACCGTTTCTTCTGCAGCGCCATCGCCGCAGTGCTGCATAAACGCAGGGAAGAACACGACGGACCAAAGCAAGGTATGATTTCAAATCGCCCGCCGCGGCGCACACACGCGCCACCCTGCGGGCTCGCGGGCGCGGGAGGCGGGCTGGAGTTTAACGAGGAGCAGGAGCAGGGGCAGGGGCAGTAGCTGGAGCAGGTGCTGGAGCAGGGGCCGGAGCAGGGCAGGGTGATTCCGCACAGTGTTAGCCAGTGTCCTCTCTCTCGCTCCTTATGGCAGTACCGCACGAGGGTGACAAGGACAGAGAGACGAAAACGCTATGCGGAATCCCCCTGCAAGCGAGATGGTCTAAAGGTGCCCCCACAACAAACTCTTCGGGAGGTGACGGCTCGAAAATTTGGGTACCAGGAATTTAATTCCTGCTTCGCCCTGCGATTGCGGTCTCCGGGTAGGCCACCAATTCACATGAGTGCTTGGCGGATTGGCCTATCCAGTGTGTGGCAGGCGCTCCGCCTCAGTAACGTCCACTGTGGGGGCGGCAGTGTCCTGCCGCACCGCCCAGCGCGTCGGGTACTGACCAGCCACTGGCCGGGAGGGTAGGGTAGGGGCGACCTGTCCCGCGGGCCGGGCCGGATGCCGGATGGCGCCTACAGGGTGATGTGGTAGGGGTAGGGGAGGACTTCGACCGGTGGACGCAGTACCCCCGGCCCCGGCCCCGGCCCCGGCGCCGCCCGCACTACTGTTTTGTCGACGACGGCCGTGTTCTTGCGGCGAAACCTGACCTGGCTGGCCAGGCAGGCGTGGTTTTAAGTCCGGAGTCCGGCTGACGGGAGGGGCGATGTGCCGTGGGTTGCCTACATACAGAGGTTTTCAACTCATTTTGCCTACCTTTCAGGCGGCTCTTAGACCTGCCGGGTGGCGCCCGTGGCGCCCCCCCCCCCTCATAAAACCGCCCCTGCGGCCAGGCCGCAGGACAAGGCAGTACGGCCGTATACGCCTTGAATGGCGCTCCCATGCTGACCAGTGGCGGACCCCGTGGAGGGATATGGTTCAGAAGCCCGAATCGCCATATTTCAGGTGGAGCCGCGTGACGCTTTTTTTGCTATTAGTTCGTCCCGCCGGCGGACACTGCGGGGGGAGCGCCCTCCCCTCGTAGGCAGCACGCGCGCGAGTATTCTAATTTACCCCTCGGCTTTAGTCCGATAGCTTTTTACGACGACCCTCGCTGCTCCCCGCTCCGCCCCGCCCCGCCCCGCCCCGCCCCGCCCCGCCCCGGTGAGGTTTTTAAGCACAGCGACGGCCTTGCGTGCGGCCAGCCCCTGCACCGGCCGCCCTGGGCTAGGCCCCTAGGCCCTTACCGCTCCGCATATCTCTCCGGTGGGTGCTCAAGGACTCCCTGCCCGCCCCGCCCCGCCCCGCCCTGCCCGCCCTGCCCCGCCCCGCCCCGCCCCGCCCCGCCCCGCCCCGCCCCGCCCCGCCCCGCCCCGCCCCGCCCCGCCCTCTCGCCGGCTCTTCCGACAGCCCAGCCCTCACTCCTGCTTCCCCTCTCTCCAGGTCACGGCCAACCGCCCCATCCCCCTCCCCTTTACTATGCCTCCTCATACCCAGTAAAATAAAAATGTTAAAATGTTGTAGCAACCATCACGGACAACCACAAAATCAAAGTTGAGACAGAAATGTCATGGTACCCATACCCATGTGGTTCAATGACAACGTTTTTATCGATTCTTAAAGAGGGACACAATAATAGAGGAATGTCCACCGTACACAGCGCGATAAATATGTAGAGGGATGTTTACAGCACGGAGCATTATTGGTGCAGTGCATTGTCGGCCAGGACTGGCCAGGCGGGCCAGGCAGGCAGGGCAGGGCAGGAGGACTGGGTCGAGCGGTTGGGTTGCGTGGAGTGCCGCGGCCATAGCGCAGCGCAGCGGGGTCTGCCGGTACAAGATTACCCGCGATACCAGCATACCGGCCCCCGCGCCGCGCCCCGCCCCCGCCCCCGCCCCCTCACCTGCTGTACATTATTGTGTGCCGCATCACGTGATCTTGCTTGATAAGTGTCACGAAACGGCATTCCAGGTGAATCACGATTTAAAAAAGAAAAACAACAACTGTTTTTCTATATTTTTCCCATTTTTTTGTGTTTTTGTTTTAAATAAAACTATCTGACTGAGCCTGTTTTATTTTTGAGGTGTAGCTGGGCCGCCGGAAGGGAGGGGCTGGCGCAGCGTAGCGCGTCAGCAGGCGCAGCGCAGTGACAGTAGGCACACCATCACGCACTTAACGTCCGCGTCGAGTTAGGACAGAATTTCCTTTTCGTGTTTCTGAGAGTGTACTGCCCCGCCCCGCCTCGCCTCGCCTCGGCCAGTGGGGCTGGGCTGGTCGGGGCCGCGCGTCCTGGAGGTGGAGAACTGCGAGGCATCGCCCGCCATGGCCGTGACCCGGCCCCCGGGCCCGCCCTGCGTGTACCTGGACGCGCAGCCCGACTGCGGGGGCGGCGGCGGGGGCGGCACCGGGGGCGGCAGCGGGGGCGGAACGACTGCGGTGGGTGTCAAGCTCGAGGGTCGTCTCGACTCGCCACCCCACCCCCTCCACGTCACTGTACCGCCACCCCCTCGCACTTCTCGTGCGGGAGCAGGAGCGGGGGCGGGATGACTTCTGGTCCGAGTGCGAGAGGGAGGTGCTGCGCGGCCAGCTGGAGATCGAGCGCGTGCTGGCGTGCGAGGAGCGGCGCGCGCGCCGCCAGGTCGCGGGGCTGTTCTCCAACAAGCAGGCCGCCGGCGCAGAGTGAGTGCCCGGCCCGCACCGCACCGCACCGCTCCGCGTCTGCGCATCGTTATCGTCAGGACTTGTGAACGAAACTGCACCGACCTGCCCCGCGACCCGCCCGTGACCTGCGCGTGACTAGAGTCCTACAGTAATGACCGACCTGCCCCGCGACCCGCCCGTGACCTGCGCGTGACTAGAGTCCTACAGTAATGACCGACCTGCCCCGCGACCCGCCCGTGACCTGCGCGTGACTAGAGTCCTACAGTAATGACTGTAGGACTGTAGGACTGTAGGACTCTGCGCGTGACCAGTCACGCCTTGCAGGGTTTGCTCCGCGACCCGCCCGTGACCTGCGCGTGACTAGAGTCCTACAGTAATGACTGCAGGACTGTAGGACTCTGCGCGTGACCAGTCACTCCGCGACCCGCCCGTGACCTGCGTGACTAGAGTCCTACAGTAATGACTGCAGGACTGTAGGACTCTGCGCGTGACCAGTCACGCCTTGCAGGGTTTGCTCCGCGACCCGCCCGTGACCTGCGCGTGACTAGAGTCCTACAGTAATGACTGCAGGACTGTAGGACTCTGCGCGTGACCAGTCACGCCTTGCAGGGTTTGCTCCGCGACCCGCCCGTGACCTGCGCGTGACTAGAGTCCTACAGTAATGACTGCAGGACTGTAGGACTCTGCGCGTGACCAGTCACGCCTTGCAGGGTTCGCTACACCACCCGGCACTAGTATCTAGGAAAATGATTGACTGTCGCATAACCATCATGCCGCGTCAGCTCAAGGACTACCCCCATAAAATCATGAGCAAAGTAGGCCTAACTTCGGAGTGGGTGGACATGAGACTACTCCAAGTTGAGACTGATGGGCATGAGCCTGGACTTGAGCCTGCCCGGTGGCCGGGCCGGAGGGATACACACACCAGATCTGACGAGGCCCCAGCTGGGGCTGGTCTCATGTCCAGACTTCCGTCCTCAGTCTCCACCTCGGCTAGTCTCCTGTCTCGCTCGCGTCCAGCTCCAGCCAGCAGCGCTGACCTGCCCGCTGATTCCGCACAGTGGTTTCGTCTCTCTGTCCTTGTCGCACTCATGGGGCACGGCCATAAGGTGCAAGAGAGAGGACACTACTAGACGCTGTTGGGAATCACCCTGCTGGTCTGAGCCTGGTCCTGGTGGCGCGCAGGCCGTGCCTGGAGCGGGCCCGCGCGCTGGCGCGCTGCCTGGAGGCCAGCCCGCGCCGCCCCCTGGACTGCGGCGCCGAGCTGCGCGGCCTGTCGGCCTGCGCGGACGGCCGCCGCCTGGAGAAGCTGTCCGCCGAGGAGCCCGGCTCCAGGCTGCCGGCCAGCAGGGGCCTCGCGGCGCCCCCGCTGCCCCCGCTGCCGGAGCCCGCGGCGGCGCCCACCACGGTCAGCCTCACCGACCCGCCCCGACCCGACCCGACCCTACCGCGTCGGCACTAGCCGGGGGGAAACAACACTGAATTTTAGTGTACAAACGTCGTGAATTTATTTCTTAATTGCTACACTGTAATTTTAAAAGTCACACATGTGACCTTAAATCGGCGACACACCGATGTGTCGCCGAATTTGGAAACTTCCCTAATTTGTGACATCCATCACTGTTTCGGCCACACGCGGAGCTTTTGGCGACAAAATTGTCGCCGAAAAAAGAGGTCACACGCAAGTGTCGCCGAAAAAAGGTCACAAATTAGGGAAGTTTCCTTTTGGGATGTGTCGCCACAAAAGGACACAAATTTGTCGCCCTTTGAGTTACAGTGTAGGTGTACAAAAATTTCAGAGTTGTTTCCCGCTTGGTCGGCGCACTGCCCTCTCGCACGTGTCTGGTAAATGGGAGTCAACTGCTGTGCAGGCGGCCGCACCGTGCTGCCCGCGCTGCCCGCCGGAGCGGCCGCGACGCTGCGCCGGGAGGTGACCGCTGACCGCCTGGAGCAGCCCCGCCCCGCCCCGCCCCGCCCCGCCCCGCCCCGCCGCGCATCGCTGCTGCCCCGAGTCAACGAAACGTCGCCTCGTTAGGACTTTCCGGTGAACAGCTCCGGCTGTACCGCGCCACTGCATTCAGTCAGATCAAAATCATGACATCACATTTTTCTTTTTGTTTTGTGCTATTGCTCATGTTGTTGTTGATGGTACGGGGTGGGGGCGGGAAGCTGCTGGCTGCGGTCCGAGTGCCGAACATCTCGTGACGCGAGCGGCGATATCTCTGGCACTGGCTAGGCGCGGGGCGGGGCGGGGCGGGGCGGGGCGGCGTCGAGGGGCACCAGCCGCGATACCCATCGGCACCCATTTCCTGCCCGCCCCCGCCCCCGCCCCCGCCCTCGGTCCACCCCCGGCCGCCATGTGGTCAGATTCCTAGTGTAATACCCGAGTAATACTAGGTAATACCGTGCACTCTGTACAAGCCTTGCCGCGCTGAAAACGGTAGCGGTCCCGTTCAAGACAAAGCCATTTTCAAAAATACCTGCCTTTCCGTAGCCCCCCTCCCTCTCAACTAGGCACAAAACTCCACGCAATGCGCTGAGGATCGTGGTGATCCTCTGCGGGACGGGGCGCAGTTCACCGCGCGGAGTCGCCGCCGCAGCATGAGAGGAAGAAGCAGCCTCACCTCACCTCCTCAACACGAGGCGCCCGCTGACCGCTGGGTAGGCAACCCGAAGCCCCGGCGGCGCGGCGGCCGGCCTACCCCGGGGTCTCAAGGCGGCCGCCCCGCCCCGCCCCGCCCCGCCCCGCCCCGCTGGCTATACGGCTGCGGCTCCTTCCCTCCCGCCCGCACGGCCTTTAGAAGTGTCCACCCTCTTGATCCTGACGGCCGAGCCCCGAGTGTGTGGCGAGGAGATTGTGCGCGTTGTGCCGTTGTTCCCGCGCGCCGCCGCCGCCACTCGACGTGTATGACGCAGCTAAGGAGATATCATTACTGCGGGTCAGGTGGCGCAGTCGGCGCTCTGCTAATCTAAGTGTGTACCTAGTAGTTTGCCGCTTGAAACTGCGAAGTTCTGCAGTTTAAAGTGGCGAATTTTTAGTTCTTCAGTTTAAAGTAGCGAACTTTTTAGTTCTGCAGTTTAAAGTGGCAAACAACTACACACTAAGATTAGCAGAGCGATGGAAATAACATTCGCGATCGGCAAAGCAGGAAGGGGGAGGAGGGGGGGGGGGGCAGATGGACCGGACTCCACTGTAATCAAATTGACAAAAAGAGACAGAGTGTGAGTGTGGGCCGACAGATGCTTTTCCCTTTTTTTCCCTCCTCACCCCCCCCCTCCCACCCCCGATCTCTTTCTCTTTCGAGAGCAGATCTGCTCCTAATTGAACCACTGCAGTTTATTGGGTGAATGTGCGGCGCTTTTAATCAGACATTGCAGCGGCATGTTTGCGGACTGTGAATGTATTCTGCACACATATAGATTCATATAAATAAAACACGTCTCGTCAATTACATTCTGGTCCCTTCTTCAGCGTCGCTTGCGGCGGCGAGCGAGACTATCGTCGACGCTTCAAGGGAGGCCCTTGCAAAGGCTTGAGAGGGGGTGCGACGCCACTCCTCACTATGGTGGTTGGTGCCGTCGGACGACTGTCGTTTGCGAATGTTCAAGAAAGTTTTGTACCGACACTATAGAGAGACTGACGGCTGATGACGGAAGAGGGGAGGGGCGGGGTGGGGCGGGATGGGGTGGGGTGGGGTGGGGGACACCGCCGCACTCTGCTCTGCTGCTGGCCCGTGCACCGCGCCGTGCACCGTGCGCACTGGACCAGAGCTGCTGGGGGCGGGGCGGGGGCGGGGGCGGGGGTGGGGGCCACACACGTGTTGGTGGAAGGGGGCGGGGCGGGGCGGGGCGGGGAGCGGGGGCGGCCCCACCCCGGTGCTCGCTACAGGCACCCGGCCCCGGGCCTAACTTATAAATACAGGTGCAGGCACCTCGACCCCCAGATTTGGGCCGCAGCCTCTGGACGGGTAGGACAGGACGGCCCGCGGCCGTCACCCTAACAGTCACCCAAACCGTCATCCGAGCCGTCACCAGGACCGTCACCCTGGCGGGCGACACGTGGCTGCGCCGCTGCGCTGCGCCACCAGGATGGGCCGGGCCTGGCGCTAGGATCCGTACGCGGCGCGGCGCGGCTCCGTGGCTCACAGCAGACCACCGACCACACCGCCTAGTGTTTGACGAGCTCGATCGCGGCAGGCGAATACCAGATCGGCGCGGTAAGTGAGTAAGGAGGCGCCCTGAAAGCACTCATCCTAGAACCCTTCGTGTTGTGTCGAGTCGTCAACAGGCTCTGTCTCCTCTACTCTGCCCACTTGTACCTTTGACGTTTACATTATTGTTCCCGAATGTTCGATGCACATATAGTGTTAAAAATACCGTAGGGCGTTACGGTATGCCTACGGTCCGTGCTGTGATTTTCGTGTACGGTCAGACTGTAACGTATCCTTACTGCGCGGACTGTACTTCATTACGGATGGAATGTTCTCCATCGAACTTCCCCAACATATTTGCAGGCTACGGAGCGTACCGTAAGATTCAGACCGTAGTCAAACATTACGGTCCAGGACCCGGTAACAAATAAGCGGCGCGTACCGTGGGCATTTGCCGTCGTATTTTTCAACAGTGTAGAACAAGTGGCGAACCCGGCCTTGGCTGTAAACTGCCTGCTTAACCGAAAGAATTGTCAATGGATATGTCACCAATGGGGGATATTACACAATTATTTTTTTCTGTCTGGTTGCAGGGATAGAAAAAGCCAGCACAGCAGCCCAGCCCGCCAGGTGAGCCCCGCTCGCCTCGCCGCGCGGACGCGACGCCCCTCCTGGGCCTGGGCCGCCACCGTCCGTCCGCCCGGAAGTAACTATGAGCGGCGCCCGGACCGGACCGGACCGGACCGGAAACCAACTGCATGCCGCCGATGATGGCCGATGAGAGTGCGGCCGCCCCCGCCACCTCCCCGCCCCGCCCCGCCCCGCCCCAACCCACCGCTGCTGTGAGTTTGGCTCCCTTTCTGCTTATTCGGTGTAAATTTTGTGGTGGTTTGGGGTTGGGGTGACCCACTGTGGCTCCCGCACGAGCAGCGCGGTGCACACCGGCTGATCCGCGCCACAAATTATTTGTTTCCCGCAACTCGCGCCCAGCAGCACCGAGCGGAAACTTCTGTCATAACAGTTCTATCTATCTTCATGTATAACAACGTAGACGCACGTTAAAACCGCGAACATGTCCACACCTCTCATCCCAAGTATCACGCCTGGCGCCTCACTTCACGCCGTCTTCTCGTCGGTCATCTCTTGGCGCTTTCTGCTGACAGGGCTGAGCATTTAATGTTCCAATTAAATTTAAATTTAGCTTAGCCAATAAATTTAGCTCTGCCAATAAAGAAAGGAAGGCCGCTGCGCCGCACAGTGGGACAAAGATCCGCGCAAAAATCGAAAAAAAAAAATATAATAATATCAAATGTGCGCAGCCGGCAGGTTCTACTCCAATACGTCCAACCCAAAAACGTGCCCAAACCCGCGGCCTGGGGCTGGCTAAGCTAAGTTCATTCATGGCCATAATGGAGCAGAGCCTGCCGGTTGCGCGGACGGTCTACGACAACTATGATATTTTTTTTCTTCTTTTTTTTTCGACTATTGGGGACTCTGTCCCACAGTGCGCCGCACCGCGCCGCGCTGCCCTTCGCGCCTAGGCTCGCTCGCGCGGTGGAGCGGTGCCGTACATCGCGGCGCGGTCCGATTGGCCCGTCGCGTCGGGTCAGACGGACGGACTGACGGACGGATGGACAGACAGGAAGCGAGTGCTTCCGGTCCGGTGCGGTCCCGCGCTGTACGTACTCACCTAGTGCACGACTGAGCTGGGCTGAGCCGGGGAGGGGAGTCTCATG
Organism: Frankliniella intonsa; assembly: GCA_033675135.1. Classification (NCBI taxonomy): domain Eukaryota; kingdom Metazoa; phylum Arthropoda; class Insecta; order Thysanoptera; family Thripidae; genus Frankliniella; species Frankliniella intonsa. The sequence continues at coordinate 14,898,910 of CM066255.1, read as the reverse complement.
GCGCCGGCCGACCGGCAGTGGTTTTACTCTCAGCTGTTTGCCATGTTGACTGCGAGGCGAGGCGACACCGGGGAGTATCATTATTGAAATGGGTGTACACTGACTAGAAGTGAAATGACTGAACGGGACTAGGTGTGTTTAGAAAAGTGACTGGATGCCAGGCAGAAATTGTTTATTAACACAAATTACGAGCTATTTCGCTGTTTTCACCCTATTTCAGATTACTTCGGAGCGATTTGTGACCAGCTTGACTTATTTTCCCTTGCCCTTGACTGGAAGTGACTGGAAATGACTGGGAAAATGATTGGTCAGAGACCCGTACGCTGACTGGTCGGAGCGATGTACCCTCGGGCGACTCCCGTCCCTCCCCCAGATTCTCTGTTCTGCTGCAGCCCCTGATGTCGCTGTAGAGTGTCTCAGCCTGCATCACGACGCACCGCCTCCAGGAAACGCGTCGGGAATGATGCTGCGTCCACAGGGAGCCGGCCGGCCGGTCTGCCGTCTTCGGGTCGGGCCGACACCACAGCCGCCAAGACCACATTTTTCAGCACGGATGGACTGAGATTGAGACGGTTCGTTGTGCGGAAAAATGGATTCTTGGCGGTCTGACTCCGGACGCAGCTGTGGATGCACTGCCGTCTGACCGGCCAGGCCCCAGGCCCGCCCTAGAGGCCGCCCTAGAGGCCGCCCCAGAGGCCGCCCTAGAGGCCGCCCGGCCCCAGCTGCGCTCCGCATCGCCCAATGACGGGTATGACAGCATGGAAGCAATAGGCGCCTGGAGGAAGGCTAAAGTGCAATGAGAAAAATACAATAAAACAGTTTGATACTGAAAACGGTGTTAGCATTACTCGCACACGACGGTCCTCTCTCTCACAGCAGTGGGGGCCAAGGCCTGTCCGCCCCGCCCCACTGGCGCAGATCACAGAGCAGCCGAGCCCCAATCTCACGCCAGATTTAGAGAACGAGATGCCGAAAACTGAGAGCAAAACAGATTGTGAGAGGTAACGAAACTGTGTCTGACATTCATAACGGAGCACTGGAGCGCAGTGGAGCTGTAGTACCGTCCATCTGGGCGGTGCATGTCCTACTACACCATACTCTCTCGTCCGGGACTCACGAAAAAAAATCTTCTTCTGCCCCCTGTGAGATTTGAACTCACGACCCCTGGTTTACAAGACCAGTGCTCTAACCCCTGAGCTAAGGAGGCTCCCATTCATGTCCGTGGCCGGTATCTGGTGTGGGTCGGGAGGGGGTATCGCTGCCGGTCGCTGACCTTGTGCGGAGCGCTCAGCGATACCCCGCGGCCCACGACTGTCTCGCTCACTCCTGCGGTGAGCGGCTGTTGAGGGAGGAGGATGAGCGAGGCGAGCTTGGCTGAGATGCCACCACCGCGACTGGACACCGGCTCAGCGCAGCGCCAGAGGAAGCATCCTAGCCCAGCCCAGCGAACAATCAGGGGTAGGCAACCAGGGCAACACTCTCATGGTCCTGGGATTGCAGCCGCCTGTTTCAAGGAGGACTACTTTCCCGCCGTGCTCTGGACCGACTCGAGCTCTGGCAAACACTGTCGGTTCCACGACTTGCGACTACATGTGCTGTAATAAGAATGTTACAGTCCCCCCCACCCCCCTCTTTCAGGCTAAGTTCCAAAGCACTGTAAAGCGTAGACGGGCCGCCGCGGTCCTGGCGATACCTCATGCCTGCGCGAAGTTTCGCGGTGGCGTGGAGTAGAGCCGCCCGGGCCGGTCAGCTGTGTTGCTGGTGGCGCGCTCTGCCAGCCAGCGAGAGCGAGCCCTCAGGGTCAGGGCCCGCAGCCGCGGCCGCAGCCCGCAGCGCAGCAGCGAGAGCAAGCCTCAAACTCAAAGCAGCTCGGGAAAGTACCTTTCTTTCGAAGCTCACCCGGTTCGCAGCAAAGTGGAAAATTGTGAAAGCGGGGATGAAACTGATAGGCGGTACAAGCATGTGACGGAGTCGTTACGGCTGCGTGCGCGGCTCGACTGATTTCAAATTTGGCGCGCACCGCCTTGCGCCGCGCGTGGAACCGCTCCGAGTGCACCGCGGCCGGGAGGGCGATGCACCGCCGCCGCCAATGCAACGTTCCCGTAGCAACGGCCAGGGACTTCAGTGTGTTTGTGTTCCGTTCCGCAAGATGGCAGACGGTGTGAGTGAGGAAGGGGCAGAGAAAGGTGTTTCGGACGAAAAATCGGACTCGAGTGACGCGGATTATGCTGGTGAATCGGAGGACGTTGGCATGGACGTAAAGCCAGACATGAGTGACGGGGGCGGGGCGTTCTTCACTCATAAAGCTGGCGAAAAGTGCTGTCCAAAGTATGCTAGTGCTGTGCACGGGGGTCGGGAGGTGGTGTGTGTGAAACAAGAAACGGCGACCAAGGATTTAGCGCTGCACCTGGGCTCGCTGTGCGACGAGATGGAGGACAACTGCAGGAAGAAGCGCTGCGCCGACCGCTACGACAGCTCGGAGAGTTCGGACAGGTGAGTGGGTCCTGACGGGCTGTACACAAAGGAGGATGCAGGATGCATTTAGCCCCCCTACACCGCCCTGCCCTGCCCCCGCCCCGCCCCGCTCCGCCCCCTCCCACCTCTGCCGTCCTGTCGGCTGAAGCCTTCCGCAGCTCTAGGAAGGGCACCATGCGCCCCTATGCCGTCCTGTCCTGTACTGAGTGGCCGGACCAGACTTGCGATTCGTTTGTGTGAGCGCGAGATGAGTCCCATTGCGTATTTCGGGGTTATCAGATCGCGTAGCAGCTGATTATGTAGGTTATGTTTTGGTACAAGAATAGCAGAGTTGATGCCCACAAGTTTGAATTAAACTGTACTTGGCATGGTGTCCCGTTGTAATATTTGGGGAAATACCTTATCATAAGCATAAGAGTGATATGTGTAAATAGTTTTTTATAACAATAATTGAATACAAAAATTTAGTGAGGTTATCATTCATGTATAGTATTGCTTGTGGTGTACCCTGAATTTTCTTACTGATACAGATCAAACTTCCGTTCCTTAACTTTTATCTAACTCCATAATCAAATCTTAATACTCAATGTTTTTTTAAAAAATATCTTACTAGCAGTTTACTTATTTGTCAACTGCTTTGTATTTTCACGTATATTCTTTTCCTGTGCGATGCAATTACTTTCCGTGATCTGATTAAGTGTTTGTCCTTGATACACATCAGCGCCTTAAGGTTTGTTTGTAGATATCAAAATCACCTGCTTCAGTTTGTCACAGTATGCCTAGTGCCTGTGCTGCAATTCATCAGAGCAACATTTAAGACATTTTCCGTGTCCTCATCAAGTTAATATATTAAACCTTGGGCTGAGCTTAATTTTATCCTTATCACTAGTCATCCATATGCATAGAGCCTTGCTTTTTGTCACATTCCTTGGCAAGCGTCACGGACAAGGTCTGTATTTAAATGACTTGGAGATAAGGCCGTGCCCTTATCAGTGGCTTTAGTGGGGAGTCCCCTTTATCCGCTTTGGCAGAGATTTATGACATTTCTGACTGTGTGCATACGTTGTCCGTCAGTGTCTCCAGGGCGGTGCGGTGACTGCCGCCCGCCACGCGCAGGCCGGGTGTAGGGGCCGTTTGGTGGCACCTTGCCCGTGTAAGGTCTAAGCGCCCGAAGTGCCCTGACCTGACCCCGCAGGGTAGCACTGCGCATGCACAGGTCGACCTCCGCGCCGCGCAGCTAGTGCAGCGTCGCCATACGTTTTCCACTGCGCGTGTGCCAGTGCCTGAGCCTGTAGGCTGATTCCGCACAGTGGTTTCGTCGCTCTGTCCTTGTCGCACCCATGTGGTGCGGCCATAAGGAGCAAGAGAGAGGACCTTATTGAACGCTGTTTAGTTTGGAATCACCCTGCTGTGCCAGTGCCTGTGCCTGTGCCATAGTGCCTGTGCCATAGTGCCAGTGCCAGTGCCAGTGCCAGTGCCAGTGCCAGTGCCAGTGCCAGTGCCAGTGCCTCTGGTTGTGCCGGCCCTCGCCGCGACTTGTGCATGCTGCTCACACAGGTCCGCGCGGCGCGGCGCGGCGGCGACCCCAGGGAGACTACCCTCGCCAGGTGTCACCTCTCTCTTCTCCTCTCCACCCCTCTCCGCCTGACCCCTCTCCCATTTTATTTGTTATGTCTTTTTCACTCCCTCTCCTTCTCGCACCCTTTCTGTCCAACCCCCTCGCCTCGCACCTCGCACACTGGCCGCGCCGTCCAGCGGCATGGCATGGCATGGAATGGGTCACTTTGCTCCGGACACTGATTTATGTGCTCATTTCTTCCCTGCTGCTTCGCTTCACAGACCGCTCTTCCCTGTCTCGCTCTCTCTCTCTCTCACACACACGCATTACCCCCCCCCCCTCCTCCTCCTCCTCCTCCTCCGTCTCTCTCCGCCAGGCCCGGCCACGCGGCGCGGCACCGCCGGACTCTTCGCCATGCGCATAGGTCAATCAGGATCAAAGCAGAATTTCAATGTCTTGGACCGTCCGTCAGAGTTCAAGGGCGAGCGCGGAGCTGACGTCCTTTCTCTTTCTAAAATCCAAACAACGACTTGTGACTCGAGGGGATGTGTTCACTAGCATCTGGCAGCCGTCGTGGAGGGTCGAGCCCCCTGGGCGGGGCTGCGCGGGGCTGCGCGGGGCTGCGCGGGGCTGCGCGGGGCTGCGCGGGGAGGTATGACGCGACGGCACGGGCGCTTTTCCTCTCGGACGTCGGTCGCTCATCCTTTTTACCCCTTTTTTTTAATCCTCCCGCTCCCTCCACCGACTTCCTCTTTCCGCGCTCATGATTGTGAATTTGTTGTGCAAACAGTGAAAGAGGGCTGTGCACCTCGCGCCGCCGCGCCGCGCTCCGCTCACCGTGTTGGCTCAGGACGCGCAGGTGCTCAGGCGAGCAAAGCCCGTCCCGGAGTCACCCCCACCCCCACCCCCACCCCCACCCCCACCCCCACCCCCGCGATCTCGCTTGCATACGAGCGTTCAGTCTGTTTGCTGCTCGCAATGTCCAGCAGCACCTTGACGACCATAACACCTTGTACCCCTACCCCCCCGTCCTCCCTTCTATCTCCCGTCAGGGCGCTGTCGGCCTTAGCGCGCACCTGCGGTGGGGCGGGGCGGGGCGGGGCAGTGCTCTGCCTGCCTCCTGTTCGCCCCCCCCCCCCCCCCCCACCGCGCCCCCAACCCTCCACCACCCCATTGACTGCACTCGGGGGCCACTTGGCACACCGTTCGGCGCGCAGCGCCTGCCTCGCATGTTTCGCTCGTGGTAATAATGTGTCCCCAACGCGCCACGCCACGCCACGCGGAGCGCGGGCCACCCAGCCCAGCCCAGCCCAGCGGGGCGGCGGGAACTTCCACCCTTTACATGAATTTTAATACCCCCTCTTCTCCCCTGCCTCCATAACCAACCCCGCCCGGCGGCGCGGCAGCGGCGGGTATGAGCGAGTCCCACTATGTACTACTACACTATTCGTCTCCTTCCACCACAATCGTGTTATGCCCTCTCCCTCTCTCTCCCTCTCTTCGCCTCCCCCTCTCTCCGTCTCCTCGCCTCTCCCGCTCTCTCTCCCTCTTCCACTTCTCTCACCCCGCTGCTGCTCCGCTGCGCATTCATTTTTTCGCGCGCTTTCCTCACCCTCGTTACTTTTATGCTCGTCCCATTTTCCTTCTTTATTTTCCCTTACGCCCCCCCTTTCCTCCGCCCCCTCTCTCTTTGCCAGCCTTTCTCCCTCCATGTGCTTTTCCGCTTGATTTAGCCCCCTCCTGACCCCCTTCTTCACCCTTCCTCAACCCTTCATGTCGCTTTTCCTTTTGGTCGGTTTCGTTTTCGCGGTTTATCTGGTGCGCCCTCCTGCGGCCCCACGCGCCCCGCCCCGCCCCGCCCCGCCCCGCCCCGCCCCGCCCCGCCCGGCACGGTCCTCTCCCTAACGCTGTCCGATTAGAGCGTTAGTTTTATTGCCCGTCCCCATGCAGCTTGTGCCCGCCCCGCCCCGCCCCGCCCCGCCCGCCTCGCGCTCCTTGCTCGTGCCCCTTGTTGGTTTGGGGGCGTTAATAGCAAACAACGCGTCATGATTTGAAACCCGTTTTCCCTCCACGTCGGCCACCTCGAGGGGAGGTTGAGCCACGCCTCGCCCCGCCCCTGAGGCGCCTGCTCACCGAAATCCTCCTCGGAGTAAAACTTGTGTGGCGCCAAGTGGGGAAAGGGTGCGAATCACCCTACTCCTCTCGGCCCGCCCCGCCCCGCCGTGCTCTGCGATGCACCTGGAGGGCGCCCCGCCCCGCCCCGCCCCGCCCCGCCGCGGGCGTGAGTGGTGCTGGGGCGGGCGGGACGCGTCTTTGACGCGGGACGTCAGGAGGGGCGGTGTGGGCGCGGCGCCGCGGGGGCAGGCGCAGGGCGCCCCGCCCGCGCCCCACCGGGCGGTTCAGCCCAGCCGAAGGGTCCGCCCCGCCCGCCCCGCCCCGCCCCGCCCCGCCCGGGGCCACGCCCACCCCTGTTGGCGACCTGTCCTGGCCGCCCCGCAAAGAGGCCATTACTGTCGTGGGCTTTGGCTGCTCGCGGGCGGGGCGGGGCGGGGCGGGGAGGACACAATCGGTCCCATGCGTCGGGTCGCGGCGCGGCGCTGCCGCACCCAGAAAATCTGATCCTTGAATCAAGGATATTTTCCTTAATAAAATACAAGGAACTTTTTTTCCTTAACATGATGTTAAATACGTTAAAATAAAGAATAATCTTTAAAACTGAGGAATGAAAAATCCTTGACTCAAAGAAAATTCCTAGAAATTGGGTTAAATTTTTCCTTGTAATTTTTTTTCCTTGAATCAACGCGTTTAGCCTTGTTTCAAGGATCACATTTTCTGGGTGCGTGGCGACGAGCAAGTGTTGTCGAGAAAGACGGCAAAAATTTGGGCCAGTTCGTAGTGTGCGATAAAGCTGTCGCCTTAGCGCGGGGTGGGGGTGGGCGGGGCCGTGGGTCCACTGTGAGAAATATTCGTAAGAGTTACGGGAAAATTTTCCATGAGAAATGTCGTAAATCTACGATATCAAATTGTAAAATTACAAAATTTTAACGACACTTGGTATTGACTTGTAATTCTAAGACGAGCACAAATAAGCGTTCGTAAATTTACGATTTCGATTGTAAATTTACAACACCATTAGTAAATCACACATTACGAAAAAAGTCGTAAACTTACAGACATTTTTTTCACAGTGTCCTAGCGGGCTGGTGCCAAACCTCCCTCCTGACGAGCACGACCTCTCCAGCTCGCACAAGTGCGAAACAAACTCGCGCTGGGCTGGGCTGGGCCGGGCCCCATCCCCTGCTCCCCTCTCCGCAAACCCATCAGAACAGATTCCTCTTAAAACGCCGTCGTCCGTCAAATTTCCTCCTCCTCCTCCTCCTCCTCCTCCTCCTTGCCGTGCGGCGCCGTGCCGCGCCGTGCCGCTGGGGCGCTAATCCAATTGTACGGCGATGAAGATGAGGATCCGTCCCCCCGCCCCGCCCCGCCCCGTCCCAGCCCGGCGAGAAAAAGTACACCCTCACCTCTCCTCTCACTCTCTCTCACCCTCCCACTCTCTTTATCTCTTTTTATCTCTATCTCTCTCGCTCGCTGCCTGGGCCTCCCGGCCGGAGGGGCACAACGACAGCGGCGGGTGACAGAGACAGACGGACGGGGGAGGGGGAGGCGGGGCATGGGGGCGCGATCTACGCCTTTGCCTGCGCCACGCAAGCTGTGAATAATGATCGGTAAATTGACTCGTATTGGGATGGGAGGGTGGTGCGGATAACGGTTCGTCTCTTATTCGCACGCTGCTCTGCTCCTCTTGTATTTTGTACTTTTTTGTACTCGTGCTCGCGCGTTTTCTCTTTGCCTTAACACATTCCCGTTATTGCACCTTATCTGTAATGATTTAATCACACGGGTGCGTGACCACTTCGTGGTCATCTTGCCTCCTGCCGCACTGCTCGATACGTGTTAGTCGCGCCGGTCTTTGGAAAGAGTCCACCGCTATATAGTTCCGTGCCGGCCGGCCGGCGCCGCGGAGTCACTTGAATCTGCGCAATGGGTCCCTGGCGACCGTGGTGGACCCGGAGCTGGAGGAGCACGGCGCCGTGGGGATCTGACGGGGTCGACCACCCGCCCGGGCGACAGAGCGAGAGAGAGAGAGCGAGCGAGAGAGAGCGAGCGAGAGAGAGAGAGAGAGAGAGAGCGCCTCCTCTCCTCGGGGTCACCGCGAGGAAGCCTAAAGTGTGTGGTGTTCACAGCGTTTGGCCGGCTTGGGGAAGGAACGAGGAAGCGCTCGCAAAATATTGTGTCGTCTGAACTGAAGAGGAGATTGTCGTGAAAATAGACGTGTGTGCTGCTGGTGGACAAAAAGAAACAGAGCCGCAGTGTGGTCCAGTGGGCGTTATTGGAACTGCACATCCACCGCTGGGCTGGGTAGGATGTCGCCCCGCCCCGCCCCGCCCCGCCCCGCCCCGCGTGCAGCTGCTCCGCCCCCGCCGCGCTCTCCACCCCTCACCCCCCCCCCCCCCCTCACCCTCCCGCGCCCGCCCCTGGCACCAGCGCGCCGCTCCCCGACGCTCCCCGCCACGCCCCGCCGCACCCTCGCCCTGATCAATAGGGGGGTGGCGGCGGCGGCTGGGTGCGGTGGGGCGGGGCGGGGCGGGGCGGGGCGGGGTGGGGCGCGCAGTGTGGCGCGGCCGGGAGCAAATGGAATTGGAGGCTGTTATTTTCAGGATGGATACAAACCGCACAAGTGTACGCGCGAGCCGCGCCGCGCCGCGCGCCGATTGCGCCGCCAGATTGCCATCGAGATTCGGGGCGTTAATTTTTTTTTCGTCCGCGGGTAGGGCTGCTGGCCGGGGCCGTGCTATTGGCGCGGACAGCCACCTCGCTGTCCTGTCCGGGGTGGACCTTGCCACCAGGACTGGCCCGGAGACATTCCCTTCCCGGGGCCGCCATAGTTTGAACACTCTCCGGCCGGCCTCGGCGCTCGAAGCTAGCCGGCCGGGGCGTTCTAACCCGCCTCGCCTCGCCCTCCCTCCGCGGCCGGAAGTCCTCGAGCCACCCGCCCCGCCCGGCCCCGCCCGTGGCGGCCGGGGCTGAAAGCAAAGCGAAGGGTGGCATGGAATGTTGTTGGGGAAAGGAAAGGGAAAGGGCGGTGCGGTGCAGACGCACCCCTCGCCCTTCACTTCCGCCTACTTCCGGTCGGCGGGGAGGAGGGGTGGTGACCGGAAGTGGTCGAGATGTGATTGGTGGTGCCGGGGCGGGCGCGGGCCGGGCCGGGCCGGGCCTAACTCCTCTTCTCTCCTCTCCTCTGCCGACAACAGCAACAGCTCATTGCAGTTGCCGTGATGGACGCGAGGCGAGGCGAGGCACGCGGCCCGGCCAGCCCCTGCCCCGCGGGAGGGAGAGGTCCCAGGGCGACCCTCCCCTCCCCTCCCCTCCCCTCCCCTGCCCTCCCCTGCCCTCCCCGCAGTGGGGGGTGGGGGTGGAGGCAGGCGCGTGCTGCCTGCTGCCGGCCGCACCGCGCGCAGCGAGCACATGCACCGCAGGGCAGGGCCTGGTCCAGACCGTGGGAAACCCAACGCAATGCACCCCCCGCTATACTCGCCCTCTCCTCCTCTCTCTCCTCTCTCTCCTCTCTCCCTCTCCTCTCCTCTCTCTCTCCCTCTCTCTCTCTCTCTCCTCTCTCTCCCTCTCTCTCCTCTCTCTCCTCTCTCTCTCTCTCTCTCCCTCTCTCTCTCCTCTCTCTCCTCTCCCTCTCTCTCTCTCTCTCTCTCTCCTCTCTCTCTCTCTCTCTCTCCTCTCTCCCTCCCTCCCTCTCTCCCTCTCTCCTCTCCCTCTCTCTCTCTCTCTCTCTCCCTCTCTCTCTCTCCTCTCCTCTCCCTCCCTCTCCATCCCTCCCTCTCTCTCCCTCCCTCCCTCTTTCTCTCTCTTATGGCTCGCAGCTCCCTCTTTCCCATTTCCCATATTTGCACATGATAACCGCTACTCATTTCTCTCCCTGTGCACGCGCCTCGTTTTCCTTACACGCTCCTCTAGATTTTTCATCCAGCCCCTTTTTCTCACTCGCTCTCTTTATTTCTGTGTTTTTTTTGTTTGTTTTTTTGCCCTGCCGGGACGTATAGAGGAGGGATGGGGGATTTGTCGTGATCGGAGCCGAGGGTGCCATCTTAGGCGGGGCGGGGGCGGGGCGGGGCGGGGGCGGGGCGTGGTGGGGCGGCTCTATGAGGTGCAGGAGGTGATCCGTCTGGGTGGCACCGCGACCCCTCCACGTCCATCAATCCCCCGTTGTCCGTGTGTGTGTGTGTGCGCGCGCGCGTGTGTGTGTGTGCGCGCGCGCACCCCGTATTGCAGCCCCACCCGCCCATGTTTACGCTGCTAGAGGGGGCCGTGCTGGGCTGGGCTGGGCTGGGGTGATGTGATGTGGGAAGCTTTAGAAGTCCCATCCCCTCCCCTGTGTGCGCACGCGCGCGCGCGCACACACACACACACACAGCGCCGTGTAGTGTGGCTGCCTACGTCGCCTTCATCGCCTCACTCATTACCGAGATATGATTGACATGCAAATTGAATTAAGTGATGGAGCCGCGCCGTGCCGGTGAAGCCCCGCCCCGCCCCGCCCCATCTGCTGCTGGAGGCTGCTGGAGGCTGCTGGAGCCGCGTACAGGCCCAAGTACACGTAACTCAACATTACCGCGCCCGCCCACCCCATCCCTCTTTCGCCCATGTGCCTGCTTATATTCCTTGGAACATTTTCGTTTCCCCTTTTTGTTTTTTCCGCGCAGCGTAAAAGTCGCGGGCCTCTTATCCGTCATGTTGTTACCTGCAGGGCGGTGGAACACACGGCGCGCGCCGCCCCCGCTGCCCCTACCGCCCCCGCTGCCCCCGCTGCCCCCGCTGCCCCCGCTGCCCCTGCCGCCCCCGCCCCCGCCGCCCCCGCCGCCGCCGCCCCCGGCCAGGGCAGAGGCCCGGTGCTTGGCCTGCGCTGGGGTGCGGCGCGGTTCTCGGCCGCTTAGCTTTGCATATTCGCGTGTGGATTTTCATCGGCGTTGCGCACGTGTCGTTATTTTGTAGGTTTCCGCCGTTTACGTTAATGAGTTGACACTTCGACAGTTTTCTCTCACACGCGAGGGCTTGCGGGCGAGGGGTGTGCGGGGCGGGGCGGGGCGGGGCGGCGGACCTCCCCTCGGCACCCTGGCCTGCCTGTGCTGCGCTCGGCTCGGAGGGGAGGCCGGCCCCATTGAATGGCCGGCGCGGGGCGCGGCGTGGCGTGGCGCGGCGCGGCTTTTTGATGGGACTTGGCCGTGATAAGGATCTCTCTCTTTGGACGGGGCTCAGGTCGTTTGGTTGCGAGCTCCGCCGCGACGCCCAGGGGGTGCGCTGCGGTCGCTGATAGAAAAGTAACGCAATAATTGGGCGTCGGGGCGGGGCCGCCCTTATAGCTCCTGTAGAACACCAATGGCGTCGAGTGTTGGGGGGCGTAGCGTAGGAGGCGTGTGTGGGTGGGTGTCTGTGTGGGGGCGCTACGAGGGTGGGAGTGGGCCGGCATGTCCTGTTATCGGCCGATAACGACCTGATAGGCGGCAGTGCGGCCCGCCCGAGGTACCCTCCGAGCAGGTGCCCTTACAGGTACTCTTACAGGTGCCCTCCGTGCATACACCCTTACAGGTACTCTTACAGGTACCCTCCATGCATACACCCTTACAGGTACTGTGACAGGTACCCAGCCTGGGGTCATGGGGGGGGGGGGGGGCGCGCTTGCCCGCCGCTGCCAATCAGCGTCAACAAAGTTGCAGCAACGCCGAACTATGCTGAGGCGAGCCACGTCCATGCGTGCGCGCATGTGTGTGTGTGTACGTGCTCAAAATTATCGTGAGTTTTATTTTCGTTATCCCATGTCTGTGTTCTCTGCCACCTGTGTGGACGCCGCCCCCGCCGCCGCACTCGTCGTCCTGTCGTCCTGCTGTCGTCGGGTTTATGCTCCCCCCCCCCCCAGGCCCCCCCGCCTGCTCGGCCTGCTCACACTTCCCCCTCGCCCTGCTGGCTATCGCCGTCCCTCCCATCTGTCTCTCTTCCTCCTCATGAACCTCCACCCTGCCCCGCCCGCCTCCGCGCCGGTTGCATCAAATAAGCATTTCCGTGTCCGGCCGCCGCGGCGCCGCCCTCTCAAAGTAACAAATCACAATATGATGCAGGTTTAAAGGGGAGGGGGGGGGGGTGGCAGACAGACAGACAGACAGACAGACAGACAGACAGACAGACAGACAGACAGACAGACAGACAGACAGACAGACCGCGGCGGGCGGAGGGCGCCCTGTTCTGTTCGCACCGGATGATGTCCGTTGATGATAAGGCACACGCAGCGCACGGGAGTTAATGAGTGCGACGGGTAAGGTGCGTGGCGCGGCGTGGCGTGGCGTGGCGTGGCGTGGCGCGGCGTGGCGGGGCGTGGCGCGGCGTGGCGGGGCGTGGCGTGGCGTGGCGTGGCGGGGCGTGGCGTGGCGTGGCGTGGCGTGGCGTGGCGTGGCGGGGCGTGGCGTGGCGTGGCGTGGCGTGGCGTGGCGTGGCGTGGCGTGTGAGCGAGGTGGTGGCGCAACACTTGAGGACGGTCAGGGAGTCGTATGTATACTTCTACCGTTGTGGGCATTGTGCAGTTTTTGTTTAGTGATTTTTTTTTTTTTTTTAATAACGATTTGGGTCATGTCTAACGCCTTGATATCTCTTAATTGCTTTTAATTTTGAAACTCGTCTTTTCCTTTCTTTTGGTTCATCCCTTTGTCTATTTTTTATCAATGCTGGTAATTATCTTTATTTTTTGTCGACCATTTCATTTTTAGACAACACTCTGGTTGAAAAAAAAAAAATACAGGATTTTTTTTTTTTTGCGGTCATTATGTCGACTTTTTTTTGCCATATGCTGGCGGCCTGCCTGTATGTACGCTCTTCATTCATTCAAGAAGTGCGGGCCGAGCCGGGCCGGCCGGCTGAGAGCGAGAAGCACTTCCGGACGACTTTGTGGGAAACGGCAGGGGCGGGGCGGGGCGGGGCGGGGCGCGGCGGGCTGGAGGGGCGACCTTGGCGGGGGAAACAAGTTCAGGGCGTCCCGTCCCGTCCCGTCTCATGCGGGGAGTAGTATGGCGGTTGCGGCGTCGGGTCGCGGCTGACCTTTGCGTCGGGACGGCGACACTGTTGCAAAAACGAGTTTGCGAAAAACTAGGGTGGACTATAAACCTCCGCGCGCGGCGGGGCGGCCGTTCCACGCAGATATTGGCCGCCGCCAACTGATTGGCTTCTGTCCTCAGAAAGTCATTCGCTCACGTAGCCAAGCACTTCCACTTGCCCGACACTCGAACTCGCTGCTCAGTAGGGCGGCATGGCGTGCATATGGAAATAAGAAATGGTGTCGACGGTAGCTGTAATGTGTGATGAATGGCTGTGTGTGTGTGTGTGTGCCACCCTACGCCTCGCAACATCACGAAAAAAAGTAGCCTATGATGATGGCGCCATCTGATATCTCTGTTGCTCGCCCCGCCCCCTCGGCTGGCTGGCCGGGCGTGTTGTACCGGCGCTGGAGCGCACGCCGCGCCCCGCCCCGCCCCGCCACGCCCCGCCCCGCCCGCCCCGCCCGCCGCGCCCCGCCCCGCCGCGCTATCATGATGGTGGTCGTCGTCCTCGTGTCCTTGCTGAGCCAGCCTCTGGTTCAGCCTGTTACGTGGAGCTCTTGGCATTTGCAGAACAGACCGCGACTCCCCGACTCTAGTCTGTCCGTCTGTCTGTCTGTCTGCCTGTCATTCCGTCTGTCTGTCTGTCTGTCCGCCTGCCAATCTGCGTCCGTCTGTAAGTCCTGATTGAGGAAGCCGCATGTGCAGCCGGCCGGCCCGGCCCGGCCCAGCAGTTCCCATCATATGCAGCACGAGCACTCTGTGTCTTTCCCTTATCCGCCCCGCCCCGCCCCGCCCCGCCCCGCCCCGCCCCGCCCCGCTCCTGGTGCTGGCGCTGATGGCACGGCGCTGTGCACTCGGCGCGCGGTGCCCCCCTCTTACCTGTGCGCCATGGTGCGCGGGCGGGGCGGGGCGGGGGCGGAGGGGCCCCTATTGCGCTGGTCAGGGCGTTCCGCGCCGCGGCCCCTTCTCGGCCCTGGCGTGGCGTGGCGGGGCGGGGCGGGGCGTTCTGCCTGCCAATCTTGCCCCCCCCCCCCTCTTGGCGTTCTCCCCCCCCCCCCCTCCAAGCATACGCCGCAGGGCAACGACTTGTGTTGGGGCAGGTCAGTCTGGGGCGGGGCAGGGCGATGTCTGCCGGCCGCCAGCCTACACTGCTGGTACCATACTGATGTTAAAAGACTTTAGTGACTTGTGCGCTTTGAAGGGGAGTGGCAGGACCGACAAAAGGCAGTGGTTTTTCTTTGAGAAACTTGGAAGGTGGTCAGAAACCAACGAATAACATTTCTCTAGGCAACCCTCCTGCACGCGGGACTGCCTAGCGGCTAGGAGCGAAGCGCCGGTGCCTCCCCCCAGGCGGTAGGCAACCCACCTGCACGCCTGTCTCGCGGGACTGCCTAACAGCTAGGCGCGAAGCGGTGCCTCCCTCCTCCGACGGTAGGCAACCCTCCTGCACGCCTGTCACGCGGGACTGCCTAGCGGCTAGGGGCGAAGCGCCGGTGCCTCCCCCCTCAGGCGGTAGGCAACCTTCCTGCACGCCTGTCACGCGGGACTGCCTAGCGGCTAGGGGCGAAGCGCCGGTGCCTCCCCCCTCAGGCGGTAGGCAACCCTCCTGCACGCCTGTCACGCGGGACTGCCTAGCGGCTAGGCGCGAAGCTGTGCCTCCCGCCTCAGACGGTAGGCAACCCTCCTGCACGCCTGTCACGCGGGACTGCCTAGCGGCTAGGCGCGAAGCGGTCCGTGCTTTGCGATGCGCTCACACACACGCACGCACGCGTACGCGAGGCGCGGCCGCGTGCTTTACGCTGCAGCGGACGGCATTGTCAGTCTCGAGGCGTGCAGCGGATAAAAAGGCCGTAGGTACCTCGCGACGTGCTGCAAGCAACCGCCTCTCTCTCCCTCTCTCTCCCTCTCTCTCCCTCCCTCTCCCTCCCTCCCTCCCTCTCCCTCTCTCTCCCTCCCTCCCTCCCTCCCCCTCCGCCCCCCTCTCCAAGTGCATTGCCGCTCGCTGCACTAGCATGCCAAGCAGGCGGGTCGGGCTGGGGCGGGGGGTCTTACGCAAGAGCCGTATTGCACTATTGCAATGAGCGAGCGGCGCTGCATGGGCTGGGCTGGGCTGGTGCGCGGCGTGGCGAGGCATGTGGGTGCGCGCGACGTGGTGCCGCCCACGACACCCGCGGCCTCCTCAGTGTGACCAGAGAGAGAGAGAGAGAGAGAGAGAGACGAGAGAGAGGGAGGGAGGGAGGTCGAGGACAGGGCACGGCTAGCGGCAGATACCTAAAGGGCACAGGCGGGGCTACTTTTCGTTCACGAAGCACCTTTTGGTTTCGGGTCGTTTAATGCCTCTTGCCGTCGGCGCAAGTATCTTCATTCGACTCCACAGTGAAGTGAAGTGACACTCGGTGCTGCTGCACTTTTGCCTACCTACATGTTGGTAGCATTTTTTCCAATTTTTTTTTTTCCAGGAAATAATTGTGAATAGTGACAGTTGATTGTCAAAACGAAAAAGTGTTGATAAGCTCGAAATCAACGCAAACGTTAGTTGGCACAATTTTTCCCCCCGTGCATTCACGCTACATAAAATCCCCGCAGCTAACACGGGCTGTTTTGATTCAAAGCAATAATTTAATCAGTATAGGTCTAAAGTAATTTTTGTTTCGAATCAAACGACATTTTGCCTTGGTACAAGGAAGTTTTTTCAGCCCAACGAAGTGTTTGTATGTCTTGAAATCAAATAAAAATTTCTAAGGAAACGTTTTAAAGACACGATTTTCTGGGTGTTGTGTGGCGCCCGGCCCTGCCCGGCACGGCCCGCACTCTCTCTCTCTCTCTCTCTCTCTCTCTCTCTCTCTCTCTCTCTCTCTCTCTCTCGCTCTCTCTCTCTCTCTCTCTCTCTCTCTCTCTCGCTCTCTCTCTCTCTCTCGCTCTCGCTCTCTCGCTCTCTCTCTCTCTCTCGCTCTCTCTCTCTCGCTCTCTCTCTCGTTCTCTCTCTCTCGCTCTCTCTCTCTCTCTCTCTCTCTCTCTCTCTCTCTCTCTCTCTCTCTCTCTCTCTCTCTCTCTCTCTCTCGCTCTCTCTCTCGCTCTCTCTCCCTCCCTCTCTCTCTCTCTCTCTCTCTCTCTCTCTCTCTCGCTCTCTCTCTCTCTCTCTCTCTCTCTCTCTCTCTCTCTCTCTCTCTCTCTCTCTCTCTCTCTCTCTCTCCGGGCCGGGTGCGGTGGAGTGTAAAGGGCTGGGTAATCTCTGCGGGCTGCTTCATGACGCGCCGCGCTGCCTCTCGAGAGGAGAGCAGCGGAGAGGGGCTCGTCTCGTCTCGCCTCGTCTCGTCATGCCGTCGAACTTGACATTGCTCATTGCGTCACCCGCTGGCCGCGCTGCTCACCAGGTGCAGTACTCGTGTCCTGCCCTGTCCTGCCCTGCGGTACTCGCCGAGGTACTCGCGGCGGGCGCGGCGGGCGGTGCATTGAACCCGCCCCGCCCTTATGTCACCGCCGCTTTTGCGTATTATCCGAAACAATTCTATTGCTGAAACGATTCTATTGATTTAACGGAATTTACGGAACGGAAAATATGATAGAATTTTCTCCTTTGACTAAATGGAATTCCATTGAGACAAATGAAAAATTCCCATGGAGTAAAAAGGAAAAGGGAAAATTCCATCATATTTTCCATGGACGAAATTAATCTAAGGGGTTTTCTTATAATTCAGGGAAACCATTTTCTGGTTGTGAGCCGCAATTAAGTAGTTTGTTAAAAATTAACATTTTCAATTTATTTTTGGGTTGGGGTGATTTTTATTTTTGACTGTTAAGGTCATACACAATAAAGTAAACGTGTTTTAAATTCTCCGTCTTCACCTCCTGCTCTGCTGCTGCCTGGTCCCGGTTCCCTGATGTATTTCTTCCTCTCTCTCCTCCGCGCCCTGGTGGGGGGGGGGGGGGGGGCGTAACCGCGCAAGTCACGCCGCTCGCACCGGCAATTCGGGTACTTGCCCTGCCGGCCTTGACATTGTAGTCTGCGCTGCGGCCAGGCCAGCGGTACGCACCCGCCCCGCCGCACCCCGCCCCGCCCCGCCGCACCCCGCCCCGCCCCGCCGCACCCCGCCCGCCGCACCCCGCCCCGCCCCGCCGCACCCCGCCCCGCCCCGCCGCACCCCGCCCCGCCCCGCCGCACCCCGCCCCGCCCCGCCTATGTACTCACCTCGGAAGCTCGTCCAATTGAAATTCGCCCGCGACCCTATTGATCGACATATTATTCCTAACAGAAAAAGTTTTAAAAAGTGTAGTTTTCTTTCTACATTTTTTTAAAACAAAGGCGCACGAGCGGAATAGCTCATGACTGCAAGGCGGTTGTCTCTCATTAATTTTTTATGTATTTTTTTTCTGCACAAAAATTGAAAGTAACGGAGGCAATCTTATCATTGGCGAGTGTCTCGTGACGGCGTGGCGTGGCGTGGCGTGGCGTGACCGTGACGCTGCTGGCGCGGCCAGGGCGGCGCGTGGACAGGCCGCCCTGCAGGCCTGCAGGCTGCAGGGCCCCTGCTGCCGCAGGTTTTTTTTTCTTTTCCTGCGTCTCTTTATATTACTCGACTTGCGAGAACCAGGCCACAATTGACACGTGCGGCGGGCCTTCGTTACTTTCGAGAATATTTCTGAGATCAGTTTTGTATGTATGACGGCAGCATACAGCGATAGCGATAGCGATTACAGGGAATTAATCTTTTGAGAGTGCGAGCGCGTGTTGTCTTTGCTGGGTTATTTGCGGCAGTGTAAGCGGTCAGCAGGCGCCCTGTAGGCCCGGGGCGGGCGGGGCGGGGGCGGGGCGGGCCCTCCCCGTGACAGAGCGCCGCACATCCATTCGGCCGCCCCGCCCCGCCCCGCCCCGCCCCGGTCAATTAGGACGGCCACTCCGGGGCGCCACCTCCTATAGACGGGCCAGCGGGAGGACGGGCGGACCTACGCGGCCACACTGACACAAAAATTCGTCTGCGTGCGCGGGTTTTATTTTTGGTCGCGTGTCGGGGGGCGGGGGCGGGGGCGGGGGGCTCACCCCACGTGGTGACAGGTCCCCAACAGAGAGTGAGTGAGTGGAGCCTGCGCCTGAGCCTGCCTGGGGGGCCACGGGGGGGAGTGGGAGGGAGTGGGAGGGAGGGGAGGGTTAGTGACAATCTCCGAAATACTAAAAAAAATGCACACCTTCCGACACGCGAGTGCCGCGTGGGTAGCATTGTGTAGGCACGGTAACTCTTTTTCCTGAGGTTCCCATAGGAAGTTATGCGCATTTCCAGGAAAGTTCCTGGGAATTTCCCCAGGATGAGTCCTGGATGATCACCAGCTTTCCTGGGAATCCCAGGAAACAGATTTACTGTGGGCGCCGAGTCGAGCCTGTTGTGCACAGCTGCAGCAGTTGCACCTTGTCATATCTTCTTCTTTTTCAAAAAAAGAAAAAAAGGCACTTGTGTGTGGTATGATTGCTTTGTCAGCTCCAGCCCGCCCTTAAGATTTTTGTGGTTTGGCGGTACAGTAGCTGGCGACAAATCTTTGTGGGAAACCAACGCGCGCGCACGAGCGCGGAGCCTGATTGCGATGCTCGGCAGTGCGGCCGTGCCGGCGGGCGGGGCGTATCTCTGTGCGCTGTGCACGTGTCGACGCCGACGCCGCGTGGTGCCCCGCCCCGCCCCGCCCCGCCGGGGTCTCGCTGCCCGTGTGACCGCCGTGCAGCCCCCCCTCCCCCCGCAAGCGCATGAAGCGGCGTGCACACGTGGAGGCGATATGGGCTGCTGAAGGAGACACGGCGGAGAGGCACGACTTTTCTCACTGAAAATATGAGACGAGCGCTGCACCGCACTGCACGCTCTACTGCCGAGGGAGGGAAGAAAGTAAACGTCTTGGATTTGCGCTCAAAGTTTGGGTTCCACGAGCAACAATAGTCTTGTGCGAGAAGGAAAACCCTCCCCAACAGAACGCCGCTAGGCGGCGGCGACTTTGGTGTCGTCGTGTAAGTTGGTCGTGAGTCAGCCGCGGCGGCCCGGCCCGGCCCGGCCCACACAGCAACACAACACTAGCGAGTGAGCGCTGCAGCCGCCTCGCCTATGGACCTGGCCGGCCTGCACCGCGCCGCACCGCACCGCGCCGTGCTGACGAGTCATCGTGATGAGCCTGCCTGCCTGCGGGGCGGGGCGGGGCCGATCTAGGCGCGGCTGGGAGAGTAGTTCCTCCGACTCACCGACCAGCCCGGCCGACTCACCAAACGAACCTGGACCGGGAGGAGGGCGGAGGGCCCGGTCCTCCCCCCCCCCCTCCGGTTCTCTCTCTCTCCCTCTCACCCCCTCTTCCTCTCCCTCTCACCTCCCCTCCCACCTGCAACAACAAAGAACTGCATGCCCCTGCTCTCCCCTCCCCTCCCCCACCCTCAGGCAGGCCGGCCAGTGCGAGAGTGAAGAGCAGCAGGCTTTTAGAAATCTAGTCCCCAGCAGGCGCCCCCCCCCTCTCCCCCCACACTTCTCGCCTCCCAATATCCTCACACCGCTAAGCCCTTCGCTCGCTGCAGCCCTGATGTGGTTGGGCCAGCCTCTTTTGGGCAGAGGACCATTTGTGTAGTTGTGTGTGTGTGTGTGTGTGTGTGCGCGCGCGTCCGCGTCTGCTTGTTGGAGCTGTGTGTGGGATGTAAACAGGCCAGAAACTATTTAATTCCGTCTCGGGGTCCTGCGCGATGTGTTTGTGCCCTCCCATCGACAACAAACACAGCGGGAGCCGCTGGTTCGAATCCCGCGCCGCGCCGGGCCGGCTCAACAGTTTTCCCTCTCGTCTCTCTCTCGAGCGTTGCGTTTGGTTTTGACCTGGTTGGCGACCACCTCCACCACCTCCTCAGTCGTGGACGGGAGCCTGTGGGAGAGAGAGGAGAGGACTGCAGGCCGGCAGGCAGGCAGGCAGGGGCACAGGGGGACTCGGAGGTGGCCTATCAGATGGAGCGGTGATCTGCGTGGGACTAGTCAGCAGTCAGGCCGGGGCGAGGCGAGGCGAGGCAGTCCGGGCACTCTCACCTGAACCTCGGCTCTGCTCAGCCCAGCCCGTCCCTAACGCCCTACGGGGGCCGGGCCCTTCCCTCACCCGCCCGCCCCGCCCCGCCCCGCCCCGCCCCGCCCCGCCCCGCCCGCAGGACTCCGCTGGGCCAGGCCGGGCCCGGCCCCTGTCAAAGGGAGTGTTTTGTTAGAACCCGTTAGTCAAGTCTTCCCGGGGGGGCCCGCGGGGCCCTGCGGCCGGGGAGGGGCCTATGTGAGGAGGGGGGCCTGCACTGCCGCGCGCAGCGGGCTCTGCCTCAGGGTCCCAGGAGAGGCGAGGCAGCAGGCCCTTCTGCAGGTTCTACTTCTCCTGCTGTTCCTGCAGCTCCTCCTGCTGCCACTCCGCTCCGCAGGGCAGGGGGTACGGACACCACAGCACCACACCGCGCAGCGCAGCGCTCGCTGACGATTAGTTTGAGGGCTAAGGGGCTGTCTGGCGTGCAAAGTGAATGATAGTGTGGCGGGGCGGGGCGGGGCGGGGCGGGGCGGGGCGGGGCGGGGCGGGGCAGCTGACGGCGGGGATGCGATGCGCTGCACCCCACGGGCCTCCTTCCCCTTCCCGCCCGCGCTCACCGTCCCGTCCCGTCCCTGCAACGGAAGTGGCCTTTCTGGACCATTAGGTCCCCCTCCCTCTCTCCCTCTCCCCCTCTCTCCCCGCCCCTCCTCTCTGCCTCGCACACAGGCACAGCGGGCGCGCCCGGCCCGTTCTTCTGCTGCTGCCGCCGTCCAGTTCGGTGTCCTGCCGAGCGGCGGCGCCATCGTCGTGGTGGCGGGGCGCGGCGAGGTGCAGCGCGAGAAGTGATTCTCTCTCTCTCTCTCTCTCTCTCTCTCTCTCTCTCTCTCGCTCTCTCTCTCGCTCTCTCTCGCGCTCTCTCTCTCTCGCTCTCTCTCGCTCTCTCGCGCTCTCTCTCGCTCGCTCTCTCTCGCTCTCTCCCGCTCGCTCTCTCTCGCTCTCTCTCGCTCTCTCTCGCTCTCTCTCTCTCTCGCTCTCTCTCTCTCTCTCTCTCCCTCTCTCTCTCTCTCTCTCTCTCTCTCTCTCTCTCTCTCTCTCTCTCTCTCTCTCTCTCCTGCGTGTGACATGTTCCGCGTGCGCGCTACGGCGGCGCCTAGGCCCTGCTGCCCTTCCTGCACCTGGTCGCAGCGTACAGTGCCCCACCCCCCTCCCCGTTCCCTGACTCTTTTCCCTTCCAGCCGCCGGGCTTTCGTATTATTTTTTTTCCCCCGGCCGGATGACACGCATCACCGTCTCACCTTGAGACTATCGGCAGGCGGGGCGGTGCGGGGCGGGCAGCTCCCACGGTGTGCGGGGCGTGGCGGGGCGGGGCGGGGCGGGGCGGGGCGGGTAGGCCGCGCACCGGCGCGCGTGTAGCGCCGGCTGCCTACCTCCGGGGCGCGGGCCATAGCCTGGCCTGCCTGGGCCGGGCCGGTCATCGCTCTGTGGGGCGCAGCGCACCACTACATTCTCTCAAGGACGCCGGCCCCTTCCCCCACCTCGTCCTCTGCCCATCGCTGGAGCGGAGAGCGGCTGGAGAGAGAGGAGAAACACATTGTGGTTTCGTCGTTGTCTTGTTGTCTCCCTGTTATCCTCCTCTCGGTCTCTCTCTCTCTCTCTCTCGCTCTCTCTCTCTCTCTCTCTCTCTCTCTCTCTCTCTCTCTCTCTCTCTCTCTCTCTCTCTCTCTCTCTCTCTCTCTCTCTCTCTCTCTCTCTCTCTCTCTCTCTCTCTCTCTCTTTCTTTCCTTCATTCGCTGCTTCTGCCCTCGTGTAATTCTGCCTACGCCTTTATATCACCCGTACAATTACCTCTATCCTATCCCGTCTGCTTAATTGTGTCAATTTTGCGATTGTGATCGTCGTCCGCCCCTTGGGCTGCCCGCCCCGCGCCCCGCGCCACGCGCCCCGCGCCCCGCGCCCCGCGCCCCACGCCCCGCGCCCCGCGCCCCAGCGCCGCTGAGGAATGCTCCTTGGTGATGAAGCGTTCGGTTTCATTTCCACTCTCATCGCTCCCTGCTCCCTGCCTCCCCCTGCGCCGGTTGCAGTCCGGTCGACAGACATCATTGCTCGCATCGCGCGAATAATTGAACAGAATATGACCATAGCGGCGGGGCGTGGCGGGGCGGGGCGGGGCGGGGCGTGGCGTGGCGTGGCGTGGCGGGGCGGGGCGGGGCGCGGCGCGGCGCGGGGGAGGCTGGTCACGGGCCAACAGGCTTTCGCTTTACCACCAAAAAGGCGCGGTGGTCACGCGGCCGGTGCAGCGCAGCGGAACGGCGTGGCGTGGCGTGGCGTGGCGTGGCGTGGCGTGGCGTGGCGTGGCGTGGCGTGGCGTGGCGAGGCGTGGCGTGGCGTGGCGTGGCGTGGCGCGGCGTTGGACTGGACCACCCTGGATGCAAAGCGAGGCGGGAAACGCGTGACCAACAGTCATGTTATAGTTTCCCTCCTGACTCCGCGAGCGCCCAGCGCCCGGTGCTCAAGTCTCAGTTCGATCATGTGCCTGCACGGTGGAACCTTCGCCCAGGTTCCCAAGCAGCCATAATTTTCTTATGGAGAAAATAACATTGGAACGTCTTGGTTTTTCCAAAACTGGTTGGAAACCTGGACGAAGTTGTTACAGTGCCTGCCGTGGGACGTGACGTTCAGTGTGGTGAAGGCTCGCTCCGTGTTCCCTCCCCTGCCACTCAGTGGTGGCTGCCCGGGCGCCCCCGCCCCGCCCCGCCCCGCCCCGCCCTCCTCTTTACAGGAGACTGATGCCGTTGTAGCCATCGCCCTGCCCTGGGGGCTCTTCCGATGAGACCCGAGTAGCCATCCCTTTTTACCAGCTACATGCACACCCAGAAAACAACAGTCTCAGCCTTGTATTAAGGACTTGATTCAAGACTTAATTCACCTTAAAATAAGTATGTTTGCCTTGATTCAAGCCTAAAGACTTGATTCAAGCTCGTGGGTCTTGAGCGCTTCAAGGCTCTAGCCTAGATTCTGGCCTTCCTATTTCTGGGTGCAGAGAGAAAGACAGCGGTGCTGTTGTGGGGACTCCCCCACAGGCGATCGTACAGAAATATGGAGTGGGTTTGAAATGTCTGAAATTGTCGCGGTGCTTGCGAGGCGGGGTCCAGGGTGAGGCACGTTATCTCCCCGCTGGCGCCTGGGCCCTCCCTCCGCCGCCGCGCCATCGCACAGGAAATGATGCCATTTCCCACCTGTAACCCCCCTCCCCCTCTCTACGCTCACCTGCCATTTGATTTGTACGCGCCTGTCCACTGCCTCTTCATTTTAATTTTTTTTTTCGCGTACGGATTTAAAAACGCAAATGTTCACAACGCCATTATTTTTATTTTTTTAAAATGAAATTTTGTCTGTTTGGAAAAAGCAGGACGTTTAAGCCTTGCTCTACGGGCGCCACCTGGGCATTGCCAGGGGATGCACCCGTTGATCCTCGGGGGAGGGGAGGGGTGGGGCAGGGGAGCGGGTGAAGCTTAGCTCTGGACACGCCACGACCAAATTATGGCCAGAGGATCGCCCCCCCCCTCCCCTCACCTCTCCTCTCCTCCCCCGTCGGATTAGGCGAGCTCGGTGCGGAGAGATAATTGGGGCGGCGGTTTGGTTTGCGCCTTTATGAACGGAGCGGAGTGTGCGACAAAGAGCAAGGGGAAGACTGGCGCTGCGGCGAGGCGAGGCGAGGGTTGTTGCCAATTTGTTTGCGTTATTCAAACGATTCGGCGGGATAGTTACGCCCGTACCGACCCAATAATTGATTAGTATTGTTTGTCTTTTTTTTTTTTTTTGTTACGCAGAAACGTGAGTTAATTTTTTCACAGCGACCGGAATATTTCTGCATAGGTGTCGTCGTAAATTTCTGTGTAGTATCGTCAGAGGATTTGTTTTATATTTGTGACGGTGTCCCAGGACGGGCCCAGGCGTGCATTATCACTCTTGAGAGGTGATTGAGAAGCGAGGAGTGGGGGGGGGGGGGGTTACCCCCTTCCTTAGGAACAGGACACTGCACTGCACCTCTGCATAATTAGCACCAGAGTCCTTCCTGGGGCCGGGCCGGGCCGGGCCGGGCTGGGCCGCCCACCTGTTCGATCATCTGGTCACCTCACCTGGCACGCTCCGCCGCCACCTGCACCTGCCGCTGGCTGGCTGTGCCGTGTGGAGCGGAGTACGCAGTACGCACCTGCCGGCCGAGCGGACCGGACCGGGCAGGGCAGGGCAGGGCAGGGCAGGGCAGGGCAGGGCAGGGCAGGGCAGGGCAGGGCAGGGCACGGCCACAGCTGTTGCCTAAACTGCAGGGGCGTGGTGGTGGCGCACGCGCAGCTTCGGGGCGGGGCGGGGCGGGGCGGGGCGGCGTCATCTCCCGGCCGGGCGGACTTGGCCTGCTCGCCCAGGGCTTTTATATGCAGGACGCCGCTCACATCCGCTGGTTCATGCGGGCCGAGCGCTCTAACCTACCCGCGCCGCGCCGCGCCCGCGGGGGGAGTATGTACTCCGAGTCCATCACACTTCCGTGCTGTGCCGGCGGGTGCCGGCCGGGCCGGGAGGGGGATGCACAACCAGAGAAGTTCTGTCCGCTGAACCATACGGTTGATTCGAGTCCATTTTCCTTGTGATACCAGAGACAGACGCTTTGTGTTTCGCCGCACTTGGGCTTGCGATCAGGCGTCCTTCGTCCTTGTCCCGCCCTCTGCCCGCCCCGCCCCGCCCCGCCCCGCCAGGACTGACCGGCGCACCAGCGCGGCGCGGCCATGCGCGGCTCTGCGCTTTACGCAACGTGATGCATATGGAACACACTCGCCTATACCTTCTCTCTCTCTCTCTCTCTCTCTCTCTCTCTCTCTCTCTCTCTCTCTCTCTTGTCCTGATTTGTGACCGTTTGCCGGGTTTTTCTCTGCCCCGCGCTGCTCTGGGCCTCTTCTATGCGTGTCGCAAGCGCACATACGAGCGTGGCGTGGCGTGGTGTGCCCTGGGAGAAAGAGACGGAGAACGTCCTAATTTGAATGCGAAGCGGCGGTGTGTCCCGTCATGTTTCTTCCAAGGCCTGGGCGACAGTGTGGGAGAGAGAGAGAGAGGGAGGGAGGGAGGGGTGGCGATGACAGGAGGATAGAGGTGGTGATGACTTCCGCGTGCAGTGTCTGCCTGGATCACTGCGCTAACACTCACGGCTGGACCAGGACCAGGCCGCAGCCTGCACACGCGCTCTGGACCCGAGGGGCAACAAATACAATCCTCAGTTCGGTCTTACATATGACATAAGTTGTACATGAATCATTCTAAAGCATCTCGAAAAGTTTCTCAATTTTTCATGATTTTTGTTATAGAAAAAATTCCCAAATTGGGTGGTGTTTGGAAAAAAAATCCGCCTTGTCAACCCCTCGGAGCGCGAGCATACTGAGATGCGCCGCGCCAACTGTGCTCAATAACTCTGTTAGTTTTGCGGACCGGCTGGCTAAAGCTGGCCCATGATGAGTTCTATTAGAGCATTTCCAGAAGAGGGGGAGGGGGGCGGAGCGGGGCGGGGCGGGGCGGCCAACCCCCGCGCAGAGCACGCGGCGGCCCCTACCCTCCCTCCCTGTCATTCAATACACCCCCCCCCCCCCGCCCCGCACCCCCGCATCCCTCCCCGCCCTCGCCTTCCCTCTCTCTCTTTGTTATCCTACGATTACCCCCGCGCCCGCCGCGCCAACTGCTTTGTACGGTGAATAACATTCTTACCCTGAGAGAGAGAGAGAGAGAGAGAGAGAGAGAGAGAGAGAGAGAGAGAGAGAGAGAGAGAGAGAGAGAGAGAGAGGTCGCCGCCGCAGTTGATCACATCGTCAGGGGCGTTTAGCACGGAGGGCGTTGATCTGAATTGGCCGTGGATTATGACCGGCGTAAGCTCGACTCATCTGACTGGACAAACAGTGTGCCTCTTTAATTCTGCGCGGCTTGGGGGATGGCATGGCAATGACAATGGGCGAGCTTTGCAAGTTTCATTTCTGTCGTGCGACGTGCTTTTCACTTTCTCTATTCGCCGCGGACCCGGTTATTCGGACGCGGTTTGCGGGCGGTCCCTAAAGGCGGGGTGGGGCGGGCGCTCGGCGCGCAGGGGCGTGGCCCGGGGTCCGGCCCGTCCCGGCCGACCCCGCGGGCGGCCGGCGCGGCGGGGCGGGGCGGGGCGGGAAGGAGAACAAGTGACGCATCTCACTGCAGGGTGCGTTCTACGCGGCCCGGACCGGCCCGGCCCGGCCCGGCCAAGCACCGACCGATCGTCGATCCCGACAGCAAAAACCGGTTCTCAGCGAAACTTTGGTTTTCTTCTTTTTCTTTTCGTGTGGAGGATGACCGCCTTGTAACACGTTCTCCTGTTCTTATTCTTTTTTCTTTTTCTGCCTCCTGCTCGTCCGATCGGAGTTTTCCGCGCTCAGAGGACGCGCTGGCGGGCGGGCAGGCGCGGGGGGCTGACCTCAGCCCTTATGATACAATTGTCGCCCGCGGTAACCTCAAGCTATTCCCGTCACAATGCCCTGTCCTGTTCTGTCCTGCCCGGTCGGCTGGCCGATCTGGTCCTGGCGTTAGGTAATTCACTAGGGCCTATTCCCGGAGTAGGGTTGACCCGCCTGCTGGCGTTACAGCGTGACCCGCCGCAGCTCGCGTCACGCCGCGTCACGCTCGTATGAGCCGAGCAGGTCACTGGCGCCCCTCTGGTGCAGTCCGTCTGTAACGCTTGGAGGCCGGCCGGCCGGCCGAGGGTCCAGGCCGGCCTCGCGTCGTGTTGCCGGCCGCAGGGTAACGCTAGCGCCCCCTTAGCGTTACGACGCGGTACAGTACGCCAAAGAGGGGTGGTGAGACAAAAGGCAGCCTTATTTCGGGCGGCGGCCCCTCGCTGGCTCTGGACATGAAGTGTGTTGCGGGGACACCGGAGCGCGCCGTCGGAGCGTTATCCTTATCGTGACATCGCTTTCCGTGTGAAGAGTGACTAACGCGGCGCGGTAAAGAATTTGCCCGAAAGATAGGCGAGGTGCGGAGCAGGCGGCTTGAAAAAAAAATAAAGTTTTGGTCCGGCGCTGCGTGAAAGTTATGGCGGCGAGGGAGGCGGGGAGCTTCATGAGGCCTCGCGCCGCGCCGGGCGGGCAAAAAACGCCCCGTTTGTCGCGAGTTAGAGCTGCTTAGTGCCTATGGTGAATGCGCGGCCCTGCTCAGTACACTGTCAAGCAGACACTTATCACCTCGGGCCGCTTCCCTCGCGCGGTGTGACAACGGTGTGTGTACCGACACGGGCGTTTTCACACGCGAACAATCTATCGGTATACGCTGCCCGCCTCTTCCGGCGCGGTGCGGCTAGCGGTGTGGACTGTGAGTCACGTGAATACTCGTCGGCCGGCGCCTCGCCTCGCCGTGCCTGCCTCGCACCGCACTCCGCACGACGAAATGCAAACGGAATCACGATCAGGGGCCCTGGTACGCGCAGACCAAGTAGCATGATGATGTCGGGATAAGTTTTCCCCCGAGCCCCGCCCCGCCCCGCCCCGCCCCGCCCCGCCCCGCCCCGCCCCGCCCCGCCCCGGCCTTCCCTCCCTCCCTCCGTCCCTCTTCCAGCCCCAACTTCCTCCCTCTTTGTCCCCTCTCCCTCCCTCCCCCTCGAGATTTCTTTTTTATTCGCAGGCCCTTGGCTTCTCGTACGTGTTTCCGGCATCGCGTCAGCGAGCAGTGCGGTAGGGACTCCATTCAGCCCAGGCCTCTCCTCTAGCGATCCCTGGCTTGTTTCGCGGGATGTTATCGGCGCCATCTCTGCAGATCCAGATTGTTTTTGGGGTCGGGGCGACTTCAAAGCCACCTCTATGGCCTTCAGCGCGTCGCCGCGTAAGGCAGGCTGCTCTGTTGAATGGGCGCACGCGTACGCAGTCTTCATTCACTCTTTCTGCGTACAAACGTACACACTAAACCCTTATGCATGATTTCAGCATCGTTATGCACGATTTTATACAACCATAGTTATGCACAAATTTTAATGCATAACTATGCACACAATGTACATAATTATGCACAAATTTGTGCATAAGGGACAGAGTTAAGCATAGATATGCAGAAAAAATTGTGCATAGTTATGGTTGCGTAAAATCCTGCAAGGCTTATGCACAACAAAGTGCATAAGGATTTAGTGTGTACGCCGAGCTCCTCCCGCACACTAAACCCTTATGCACTTTGTTGAGCATAAAGCCTTGCAGGATTTTAAGCAACCATATGCTCCATTTTTTCTACATAACGATGCTTTACTCTGTCCCTAATTTTTGTATAATTACGTACAGTTTGTGCATAGTTATGCATAAAATTTTGTGCATAACTATGGTTGTATATAATCGTGCATAACGATGTAAAAATCGTGCATAAGGGTTTAGTGTGCATACCGTGCGAGCGAAGCCTCCCTGAGCGCGCTGCGCTTTCTTGATCCTCCCGAGGAATATCGTGCGAGGCGAGCGCACACTCCTGAGCGCGGGCATGCGGGCGGGACGCGGCCGGCACATCCCCACAGACTTGGAGCTGGCAATGCGTGAGAAGCGATTGACCTCCCTGAGTTCACTGTTAAACCAAGTGTTCAACTGCTCAACACTTGCATATGTGCAACTTTCAGCCTAGCACGCGCAAGTGTGCAACGCGGCAGTTGTGCAATTGCGAGTATGTCAAACTCGTCTGGTGTACACTTGTAAGTGTTCAACTCAACAGTTGTGCACTTGCAAGTGTTCAACTCCCCCTGCAACACTATCGTTGTAGACCACTTGCAAGTACACAACTGTCGAGTTGTTTACACTTATAGAAGTGTACAACTGACGGGACGAGTTACACACGTGAAATTGCACCATTGCCGATTGCGCACTTGTACGTGCTAGGCTGGAAGTTGCACACATTCAAGTGTTGAGCAGTTGAACACTTGGTTTACCAGTGTTGACAGACTTGTTGAAGTGCGAGGTAGTTGCCACCGCCCGCCAACGGTCGCGTGAGGTACTAAGGAGCGGTACGGATGCTACTGCTACCCCTATAACCTATAAGGACCCGTGCGGTGTGCCCAGCCAGCCCCGCTCTGCTCATCGCCTGTAGGAGCGCGGCAAGTACAGTATGATCCAATTAGTCCTGCCCTCGCTGCACGCATTCGCGTGCCAATAACCCATTCAATCCCCTTCCCTAAATTACACTGTCAAAAGAGAGATCATTATCTTCATCCCTTCAGGGCGTTTTAGTCTCTCTCTCTCTCTCTCTCTCTCTCTCTCTCTCTCTCTCTCTCTCTCTCTCTCTCTCTCTCTCTCTCTCTCTCTCTCTCTCGCACTCTACTGAGAATATCGGGAATGCGATTCACGCATCCGATTACGATTTTCGTAAACGGCGAAGAATGCAATATTCGGAGTATCTCCTACCACAACCACCTCGTAAATACAGCGGTCCCTCATTCATTATTTCAGTGCGGACTACTTTTGTTTTCTCATTTCCGTGACCCAAACTTTTGAGCAGTACACCTTAAGCGCACGGCACGGGGTAAACGGGTCGCCCTGGCGGCGGTAATTGACACTGAGATCAACTACTTTAATGAGGTGTCGAACAGGCGCGACACTGGTCACGCCCCCGGGCCGGGCCGCGCCGGGCGGGGGGCGCAGAGCCGCGGGAAGAAATTGGAAAGCGCTTACACACTGGAAAAACAAAGGTGCGACCTAGTGCCTTTAAAAGGTGCTATTCTCTAGTGCCTTTAGAAAGGCGCGATTGTGTCCAAAGGCACTAAAATTTAGCACCTTTCGGTCAAATTAGTGCCTCTGTAGGGGTGCTGTTTGAATAATGCCTTGGTAAAGGCACTATTACGAGTAGCACCCCTAAAAGGGTGTTACGTCCTACCTTTGTTTTTCCAGTGCAGTGACATTCACCGTAGCTTAGATTGACCGTAAGCTACAGTCCTGCAGGGTTCACTGTAGCTTACAGGGAAAATCACCGTCTAAGCTTTTTAGAGTGTGGCGCTAAGCATAAATACTGTGCAGAAAGCTGACGCGGTCGTGTCTGTCGGGGCGGGGCGGGGTGGGGCGGGGCAGGGCGGGGCGGGGCGGGGCGGGGCGGGGCGGGGCGCACTTGTAGGCTCGCGGCGGGCATGCAGATGATGGAGAGGTTTGTGAAAAGAAATGGAAGAGCAGGACGAGGAGGAGGGCTGAGGCAGGCTGGCAGGCGTCGGCGGCGCGCGCCCTCACCAAGTGCCCCTATTACCGGCGCCTTTTAATAGCCATGAATTAAACTCACAATTAGAGAGACTGCGTTATCCTTTTTATTTGAATTATATGAGTGCGTTTGTATATATATGTGCGTGTACTATGAGAGAGGGAGAGAGACAGGGAGAGAGAGAGAGAGAGAGAGAGAGAGAGAGAGAGAGAGATGGAGAGATGAACAGAGAGAGAGAGAGACGTCGCATGCAGCGTTGCAAGGTCGATACCACTATACCCTTGTGCGGCAACAGCGCCGGCTAGCCTCACGTAAGCGGTGCATTCCTTATGCTGGCAGCGAAATAAAGAACAGGGGGAAAAACAGGTCGGCAGTGAGGAGGAGGAGGAACCTACAGCAAAATGATTTCTGTTAGAAATGATCGAGTCGGTGTTTGTCTCTTGTCATTTTTTTTTTTTTTAATTTGGGTCGCGTCGAAAGAAGGGGAGAGGAGGGGCAGGGAAGAGAGGAGACTGACGCCGAGTGTTTTCGGTCGAGTGGGCGGAAAGAAGCGGATGGGAAGGGGAGGGGGCATGAATGAACTCGCGAGTACTCGCCAAACAGTACTCGGAGTAGCGGGTGGGGGGGGGGGGCGGTACCCGCTGCTGAATCAGCACCGCAGCTGTTCCGTCATTAGCGGGGCGGGGCGGGGCGGGGGGGCGGGGCGGGGCGCCCTGCTGCTGGGTAAGTCACACGCGTGTCGCTGGAACCGATCAGGAGGGAAGTGAATCAAGCCGAGTAAACGACAAAAATAAATCTAAAAATTTTCCCCGGCACACACTCGTACTGCCCATGAGTCAGGCGTGCACGACGCTGAAGTTGTGAGGTCGGACGCGTTCTGGTGGCGCATGTCGAAATACTTACAGTCCAAGTCATAAAACACTTGCATGTTCAACACTTGTCAACAAACGAAACACTCGTGCGTCGGTCGTGGCGGCCAAAGCAATACCTCTCCTCGTATACAGCTCATTGTGTCGTGATGAGTTGACGGAGTGGTTTGTTCCCATGCAGGCGTGTGCACTTCTAATTTCCCCCGCGCGGCGCAGCGCGCTGGCTTCCTTGTACGTGTACGTAGGACGGCTCGTGGGGCCGGTGCGGCCCGCAGGTGCGGCCTTGGCAGCGCAATGTGTGCTGCAGCTCCGCCAGCTAGCTGCGCCGCGCCGCGCTGCAGTGATTGTACATCACTGGCAAGGCTCTCGCCTCCACTGTCGCCAACAGCCGCCGCCGCGCCCGCCGTGCCGTGCGCCCGGGGGAATATTTTCCCAGAAAAACCACGACTTCTTGCCCGAATATCGCATTTCTCTACTTTGCTCGCAAACGCGCTCGCGCAAATTGAACCTGCAGCTCGTGCAGAAGTGTCAGATTTAGATCGGAATATATATATTATTTTTTTTCCAGTACTACTGCATTGGTGCAGTGTGCAACGCCAGTCGCCCGTTCGCGTTCTGAAGGCCGCTAGATTGCCTGGAGATTGGCAGCGACGGGGAGGGGGGGGGGGGGGGTAGAGGCGCTCTGAAGCCCCGCGCGGCCTGTGGCTCACTCTGACGGAGCTTCGATCTGCCATGTGGCGCTTACGGCCTGCCCTGCCCTGCCCTGACCGGCACATTTATCCTGCGGAGGCGACGAAGGAATTCGACCGGGAAAATCAGATCAGGTTTCGCAATTGTTCACCGGAAAAAAACAAAGGTGCTAAGCAACGCCTTTCCTGGGGCGCTAAAATCAAGTGCTAAGTTTAGTGCGTTTGCAAAGGCACTAAAATTGTATGGAGTATACGCAGCTGGTTAGCTAAAGGTGCTAAGTCCTACCTTTAAAAGGCACTAACAAAATTTAGTGCCTTTACAGGGGCACTAAACCTTAGTGCCTTTCCAAAGGCACTAAATTTTGTTAGTGCCTTTTAAAGGTAGGACTTAGCACCTTTGTTTTTCCAGTGTAGTCGTTGACCAAACACGAACAATCCCCCGTGTGTGCCGTGCGTCTGCTAGCTGCCTATGGCATACCCGCCCAAACCATATCGAACCTTCGCTTCGGAAACGGGAAATGAATACATTTGTGATGAGAAACGACATGTCCGTGGCGAGGCCAATACTTGCGGCCGGCGGCGGTCGACGTTTGACAACCCTGTTGCTCTGCGGGTGACTTCAGCAGCAGGCGCGGCGACAGAAGCGCTCTTGCCTTTCACCCGCCGGCCTGCCCGGCCCGCTGCTGGCGCTTACTGTGCAGTGCTGTCGCCGCTGGCCTCCCCTACGACCCCTCCCCTCTCCTCCCCTCCCCTCCCCTCCCCTCTCCTCCCCTCTCCTCCCCTCTCCTCCCCTCTCCTCCCCTCCCCTCCCTGTATGTGGGTCACAAAATGGAGAGGGGCTGGGAGGGATGTAGACGCGGAGGGGTGGGTGGCGCTGTGGAGAGACTCCGATAAGCGTGTGCAGTACACTAACCTTTAGTGCCGCGGGGGCGGGGCGGGGCGGGGCGGGGGGGCGGGGTGGGGCGGGGTGGGGTGGGAGCTGGACATAAAAAAAGAGTTGGGGACACATATGGCCGGCAGGCTGGATGTTAAATTGATACGGCTCCCACTCGTTCAGTCAGCCCTCCTCTACGTATAAGTGACACCACCTCTCCATTTTCCAACGACACTATTTCCGTGTCGGCTATGCTCCCCCCCCCCTCCCCTGTCATTTGTTAATCATTTTTCCACACCGTGTGAGTAAGCATCGCACCTCACGCGTTGAACCAGACTGCCGAGCCTCGCCTTTAATACATTTATTTTTCCGCTGTCTCCGTCTGTGTCTACTTTTGCATGGACGAGTACCTCGTCTTCCTCAGATTTCATTTGGCGGGTGTGGCGGGGTGGGGCGGGGCGGGGCGGGGCGGGGCGGGGCGGGGCGGGGCGGGGCGGGGCGGGGCGGCTGGCCCTCTCGTCCCGTCGCCTCCAGGCTCCAGCCAGTTGGTCTCCAGTTTTCCTCCCCAGCGAGCCGGAAATTCATTACAAAAGATAATGCATCTTTTTATTTTGTGTTTTTTTCTCCCTTACAAGTGAGGTTTCCTTTTAGCAGAGCGCGCGCGCGCGTGTGTGTGTGTGTGTGTGTGTGTGTGTGTGTGTGTGTGCGCTGGTGACCGCCGGTCGAGGATTAGCCGTACAAAGGGTCATGTATATTTTTTAGTCACTGGTCCAATGAGTGGGCCTCGGCGCTCTCCGCGTGACCGTCCGGTTTGGTCCGTGCATGGCGCTGATCGTCGCTACTCGGGTTCAAATATTGAAAAGCGTTTGGCGCGCGCGAGACGTGCCGTGCCGTGCCGTGCCGTGCCGTGCCGTGCCGTGCCGTGCCGTGCCGTGCCGTGCCGTGCCGTGCCGTGACGCGAGTAACGGGGCGTGAGGAGGGGGATGTCGCCGTGCAGCGTGACCAGGCCGCCGCTGGATCTGTTGACAATCACACGAGCCCAGCCCACCCCCTCCCCTCCCCTCCCCTCCCCTCCCTCCCCTCCCTCCTCCTCGCACCCCCGCCCCGCCCCGGCTACCCCTCGCCACAGCCACCCTCCCCCCGATGGAAAACGCGCTGTGGCTCTCGGCCGCCCCGCCCCGCCCCGCCCCGCAATGGCACAGCCCGGCGCTTGCTCTTGTGTTTACCGAAA
This sequence comes from Frankliniella intonsa, assembly GCA_033675135.1. Classification (NCBI taxonomy): domain Eukaryota; kingdom Metazoa; phylum Arthropoda; class Insecta; order Thysanoptera; family Thripidae; genus Frankliniella; species Frankliniella intonsa. The sequence continues at coordinate 14,864,854 of CM066255.1, read as the reverse complement.
AGCCCAATCCGAAAACATTATGCAATTTGTACGAGGGATTTGCACTTGTTGGATTTGGTAGGAGATGGGGAAGCGGTGGCGTGGCGGCGTGTTGGAGATGTGAACCTGCCCGGCGGCGACCTGCCGGCCGGCCGGCCGGCCGGGGTGTTGAGTGCGGGTCCCTTCACTGGAAATCCAAGTGTGCGAATGTCGCTCACTTGTAGGTGAGCGAACAAAGATTCACTCACTTGTACCTACAAGTGACCGAATTGGTTTTTTGCTCTCCTACAAGTGAGTGGATGGTTGTTCACTCACCTACAAGTGAGTGGATGGTTTTTCGCTCACCTACAAGTGAGTGGATCGTTGTTCGCTCACCTACAAGTGAGTAAATTTATTTGCTCACCTACAAGGGAGCGACATTCGTTCATACTTGGATTTCCAGTGTTTGCATGTCTTTGTAACAAGTGCGAGAGAAACCCCACACTCAGCCAGAGGGCTGTGACCCCTCTCGTGACGCGGCCCTGGGTGAGACACAGTTTACTACCCGAAAAGCACTTTGTATCACCGTAACCTGCGCCTCGGAGCACAAGGAAGGCCGGCCGGCCGGCGGGCGAGGAGAAAAATATGGTAATTCTCGGAGCACCCCGTACACGGCGGGGCTCGCCCCTGCTGTGTAATTGAAGCTTTGAATACGGCCCCGCTCCCCGCCCCGCGCCCCGCGCCCCGCTCCGCGCTCCGCGCCCCGCCCCTCCGCGCCGCCCGCGCCCGGCCCCTGCACCCCTCCTGGAGGAGGGCAGGGCCTCTGTGTCGAATCGGGCGCGACCACTCGGAAGTATAAACGGCGAGTTGCCACTCCGGTTAATGGAATTCCAGGGGCTATCTACACATCCATCTGCTGCCTTTGTCCTGACCTCCTCCAAGTTATGCGCCAGCCTGTTAATCCATATTTCCTCTGTTTGTTCCCAGGTGAGTTGCCCCGCTGGACTGCGGCCGCTGGCGCCCCTGCCCCGCCCCGCGGCGCGTCAGGTACTGTCGCGACTATCGAGAGCAGCACCGGGGAGGAGGCGTGTTTCCTTTCACACCGTATGAAATATTAACAGGCGATAATTACATTCAGATGCGCTTGCCGCGCCGCCCCTGCCGTCCCCCGTGTCGTGTTAGCGTTCGGGATAGCGTCAGAGGCACCTTCCCCTCCCCGTACACTGTAAGAAACAGATTGCGTCGTGTCGTGCCCTTCTAAAGAGAGAGAAAGCTCTCCCCGAGGGGGGAACAACTTGAAAATTTTTGTACATCTAGTAATTCAAAAACAAAACAAAAAAACAAATCAGAAAAAAATCAGAGCAAGTCAGGAAAATTTAAGAAAAGTCAAAGCAAAAACTGCAAAAAACAAAAAAATTCAACAAAAAGTTACAAAAATTCAGGTCATTCCAAAATTGAGAGTTTTCCCCTCGGCTGGCCCCCCGCGGCCGTATTTGTTTCATATAGACTTCAGCAAGCGTTTAGGATTATTGCCACGCAATATATTAGTTTGTCGTATTGTGGCATGTTGTCTAATTTCCGACAACATCAGTTATCCTCCCTTTTTTCCCCTCTCTCCGCAACTTTTTTTTAAGCTTTTTTTTTTTTGCTCATCTTCTTCTTGGCCGCCCGCCAGACTTGATAACATGCCTGAGGGCGCCGCAAAGAGCAAGGAGGGGCTCCTCTTCTCTCCCCTCGCCTCCGCTGTGCCTCGCGGGGACCTGGAGGGGGAGGGGGAGGGGGTGTGGTTTACCCGGAGGCGAGCCTCTCCGGGCGCCGCGGCGCCGGCCGGGGCGGGGCGGGGCGTCGAGGGGCACCGGACCGGCCGGGGCTCCGGGCAGGATCGGTAAGCTCCGGGCTGGACCTGGTGGGCTGCGGCTGCGGCTGTGGGCTGAGAGCTAATGACAGGGATCTTTAAGTAATTGGTGTGAAGAGGAACGCGCCTGTGCCAGGCAGCCAGCAGGTGGTGGCGGTGGGGGGGAGGGGGGATGCAAAAAGGCCACGCAGTGCAGTGCAGCGTGCGTGCGTGTGCGTGCATGCGCTGATGGAGACATGACCCGCTCGTAATTGGATCGCTGCGCAGCGCAGCGCTGCCGCACCGCGCCCGCCGTGGGTGGCGCCCCGGTGCTCCGCCCCGCCCCGCCCCGCCCCGCCCCGCCCGTGCTGTTGTTGCAGCTGCATTTTGCCATCAGGTAGCAATTACGGTATATTTGAAGCTGCGGCAGTGACAAAGTCCCCCCCCTCCCCACCTCTCTGCTCCTGCACTGCCCCCCCCCCCCCTTCCTCATCCTCTATCTCTCTCTCTCTCTCTCTCTCTCTCCCTTTGCCGCCGCGGGGTAACCGGTTCCGAGCAGGTGACCGTCGGGGCGGGGCGACGCGGGGCAGGGCGGCAGGCCTATGGCAGCCAGCGGCCAGCCCGGTCCTAGGGTCGTTCCCTTCGGCGTGGCGTGGCCCGCTGCTGTGTGTCCTTTTGTCCTTGTGTGTGTGTGTGTGTGTGTGTGTGTATGTGTGTGTGTTCGTTCACAACCCTTCCACCACCTCATATGTGCCGGGGTTTACCTTGGCCCCGGCTGGGCTGGGCTGGGCTCGGCTCCACCTGCCTCCAGCACCACACATATACGGTGTCCTCCTCCTCCCCAGCGCTCCCCTAACCTCCCTTCCCCTCCCCATTGTGCGCTCTTTGTCTGACGCATGCGGCGCGAGGAGGAGCAGGCAGCACCAAGCAGCAGCAGCAGCAGCAGCAGCAGCAGCTCCATTTTTCTTCATTTGTGCCAATTACGCCGCCCCGAGCCGATCGGTAAATGTTGAATTATTTTGTCGGAGTGTGCGCGCGCGGAGGCCGTGTCCTGGCCCTGGACTGCACCTCCGCTCCGGTGCAGCCGCTTGGCTCCATGAGCAGCTCATGAGCAGCCCGCTCTGCCCCGCCCGGCCATGAGGAAAGGAATAACCCTTTAGCCCCTCCTCCTCGTCCTCGTCCTCCGCCTCCTCCTCCTCCTCGTCCTCCTCGTCCTCCTCGTCCTCCTCGTCCTCCTCCTCCTCCTCCTCCTCCTCCTCCTCCTCCTCCTCCTCCTCCTCCTCCTCCTCCGCCTCCTCCTCCTCCTCCACCTCCTCCTCCCTCCTCCTCCTCCTCCGCCTCCTCCTCCTCCTCCACCTCTCCTCCTCCTCCTCCTCCTCCTCCTCCTCATCCTCCTCCTCATCCTCCTCCTCCTCCTCCTCCTCCTCCTCCTCCTCCTCCTCCTCCTCCTCCTCCTCCTCCTCCTCCTCCTCCTCCTCCTCCTCGTCCTCGTCCTCGTCCTCCTCGTCCTCCCGCTGTGCTCCGACATTCCAATCACGTGACGATTCACGACGACTGAGCGTGAGCGTTATACAGTATTACTGTATTTGTATGGGATGGGGCACCTGCGACTTTCTCATCATCACTCTCACGCCGTTGTACACTGTATAACGTTAGGTACACTTCACGTATGACCGCCGCCGCACTTACGCCCCCCCCCCCCCTCTCTTTCACACTCACACACACACACACACACGGCCCTTCTCACCGTGGAGCCCCGGGAAGGATTAGCACCCTCTCCAGAGGGGCGAGGCGGAGCGTAGCGCCGGAACGGTGCTCGTCTGTGTGTGTGTGTGTGTGTGTGAGGCGCTGCCTTCGTTTCCAGTCGAAGCTCTCCTATGATGGCAGCGCCGGGAGCATCATTCATTGAGCACCTCATTTCCATAGCGAGATGGTCCACTGTAAAAAAATACCGTCAATACGAACCGTGCAAACCGGCATTGTACTTGAAATTAACAGTGAAACGCTGTGTGCATTCAGCTCGTTGTACACTACAATGTACAATAAATTTTAAAAGTTTTCTATTGTGTTTAGAAATAACAGTTCCACACTTTAGTTAAATTGTGGTATTTTATAACAGTGTCGCTGGCTCTCACGCACGCTCCTCGGTGCACGGCGCGGGAATCGGAAATGTTTTGACGTTACAGGTATTGGGCGAGGCGAGATAAGGGAAGAGAAGCGGGTGGGTCGGGGGAGATGAGCTCAAGAGGACGACGACGGCGGGTGTCGGAGGAGTTAGAGGCGTCTGGCCGTCCCCGGGCCGGGCCGGGCCGGGCCGGGGGCTCTACTCGGAGTGGATGCTGATGTGGCGAAGTTCAAGTGGCGGGGCGGGGCGGGGCGGGGCGGGGCGGGGCGGGGCGGGGCCCAGCTGTGGCGTCAGTGAGAGTGGTGGCCGCGTTTGCCGCGGCGTCATCAAGTAGCGGCCCCGCCCCGCCTGTACTGTATACGTGACGTGACGTCACGTGACAACCGCGGCGCGGCGGATAAGTGGAGGCCGATGGGTCGGCAGAGGATTAGAGCCGACGCGCTGCTCAAGATGAAATTGTAGAACAAATGTGTACGTACGCGACCGGTCGGTGTTTGCAGGAGGAGCAGCGGACGGACGACCCGACCCGCGCGCAGTGTGCGGAGCATGAAAGAGGCGGGAAATGAAGATGCGAGAAATGAGATCACGAACGCACAGAGGAGGAGGACGAAGAGAGAGGAAGAGAGAGGAGAGAGAAAGAGTGAGACAGAGAGAAAAGGAGTGTGGCCACGTGCCACATGTGGCGTTCTCTCTCGCTCTCTCATTCTCTCTCGCTCGCCGCCCCTCCGCCTCCCCTCCACGATGCACCCCTAGGGTGTGTTCCCTTTGATATTTCTCCCGATATATTTTTTCTCGATACAGTACAGGTCCCGCTCTCGCCGGCTAAAACCAGGAGCCAGCGCGGCGCGGAGGGTCGCGCGTGTGCAGAGAGAGAGAGAGAGAGAGAGAGAGAGAGAGAGAGAGAGAGAGAGAGAGAGAGAGAGAGAGAGAGAGCGGGCGCGCATGGCGCGAGCTTGCAAATGCGAGCCCTTTCAGCCGCCCATCCATCCATCGGCCACGTGTGCTGGCGTCGCGCGGGGCGGGGCGGGGGGGGGCGGGGCGGGGCGGGGCGGGGCGGGGCGGGGCGGGGCTGGGCGGGGCGGGGCGGGGCGGCCTCGCAGAGAGGCTAGGCTAAGGGGCAGTAACAGTGTAGTGCTTGCCGAACCTCCCGCCAGTCAGCTGACTCTTGTGTTTGCGCCCGCCCGCGCCGCCCCGCCCCGCCCCGCACCGCCGCTCAACAAATACTTGGCTCGCATCAAATTGTATTTCCTTTTGATGGCGCGTGGATGGGGAGGGAAGTGGTGGAGTAGGGTGTCGGTCTAAGATGATCTCCTCTAGCTCGGCTCGGCTCGGCAGCAGCCAGTGCTCTGAGATATGTCATCAGCTGACTGACATTTAGTGGAACTGCAGTGCTGTGTCGCTTACAGGGCATTCCAGGCGGCCCTCGGTACGCCCCCGCCCCGCCCCGCCCCGCCCCGCCCCGCCCCGCCTCGCCACCGGGTGTATCACGGTAGGGTAGGTAGTAATTGATTGGGGGTCTGGAGCCAAGTGAAGGGGACTGATGGCCGGAGTCTTATCCAGAGGGAGGAACTAATGGCGGGTTATTGGACCCGGTGAACAGGACCAGGTGAAGGCCCGCCTCCGTCCCGACCAGAGCCAACGGCCAACGGAATACTAAGAATAACTGAATCAGGTGGGGAAAATGAACGCGATGAAAAGTATCCGAATAAGAAAAGAAAAAGGAACCTGATTAAACGGGGAGAAAATCTAGCCCGCACGGCGCTTAAAACTGTTTCAAGGGGAATGTGCTGCTGATGAAATCAGTTCATGATTAAATACTGCTGAAACATGATGAATGAGGTAAAGAGAGGAAGCTCGTCAAATATGGAAAGTGAGCCAGGGGATTGTGTATTAAGGATGGAAAAAGATAACGACGTCCATAGGGAATATAAGTTAAGCTACCAAGAAAATACTATATGATGGTTAAGGTGATGGTAAAGTCGTGGAGATACTGGTAAAGGCGGTGCGGTGCCAGGCCAGGCAGGCCCAGGCCAGACTTCCGTCCCGTGCCCGTGCCGTCCCGTCCCGTCCCACGGCTGCGGGGCTGCGGCCCGGCCCTGCTCGCCGCGGCTCGGCGCCGCACCCAGCCGCGCCCCGCCCCGCCTCGCCCCGCCTCGCCCCGCCCCACCCCGCCCCGCTCCCCCTCGGCTGGACGCGGCCTGCCCCTCCCCCTCCCCTCTCCCGCTGCACGCTCGCCCGCCTGGCTGCCAGCCTCGGCTGGCCGCGCCGCCCGCCCGCCGGGCTGGCTGGCTGCGCGCCAGTCCCGAAGGGGGATTTGGTGGGTTTTGCCTCCTCTCCTCTCTCTCCCCTCCTACTCCTCAGTCGAGCCGCTGCGTCGGCAGAGTCATGTAGTGAGGGGCGACCGCTGCGCAGCCGGCGCCTCTGTAGTGAGTGAGTGAGTGCGTTAGTGAGCGAGTGAGTGAGTGTGTGTGAGTGAGAGAGAGAGAGTGACTGCCGCCGCCGCCCCCGCTTTGCTTTGGATTACCTCCGTCCGTCTTCATCTTGGAATGCTGTGCCTCGACGAGGGAAGAATGTGGTGAAGCTGGTGATCGTGATAGTGGCAGTGATGATGAATATGATGTCGGTGATGTGATAGTGATAACGTGAAGTGTGAATGGTGATCCTCAAGATGAACCAGTGCGACGTACAGTGGATACACTTGGACCCGCTTCACGCCAACAGATTTGACGAGTAAGTATATCGCCCCGGGATATCAGTGGAGGTTGTAATCTTCCAGAATAAAACCTGGAGGAGAAAACAACTAGATGCAGATGATCTGTAGAGGCGCTAATTGCTTACGTAAGGCGCCACGGCCGTCGTCATAGCGCCTCTCAAGCGACACCTCTTTTTTATTCGCTCCTCTCGTAAGTCGCTTACAAATAAAAAGTGGGCTTCGGTCGCGTCGAGCTGCTCGCTTACGCCCGCTCCCCTCGCCGAGTCTTACGTGCGGCACGCGCGCGCTCTACTGCCCCGCGGGGGCCCGTCGGGGACCGGGCGTAAGCGTTGCTAAAAGGCGAGTGTGTACGGATATCTTTTCTTTTTTTTTTTTATCCCCGATCGTCGAGGAGGCCGCCTCGCTCGCTCTTCGTCGAAACTCGATCTCAACGTGCATGCATGCGTGCGTGCGGGCGGGCGGTCGCGGGAGGGGCGGGGGGGGAGGGGTCTTGATGATCCCAACCGTCCCCCCGCGGCACCGCCCGCGCCTGAGCGTGTACCTGAGCGTGAGTGACAGAGGACCCCCGCCCCCGTCCCGTGTAGCCCGCGTCCCTCGGTCAACAACTCGGCCGCCGCCTGGAGCCTCCAGGGGAGGCGTTGCCCGTCTGGATCTTCCAGCTGCGGCTGAGGGCGACAAGGCGATGCCCGTCAGGTCTGGAATAGAGCGTCCTGGAGGCGCTGAGCCTCCAGAGGTGACGGTCTGGAGGGAGGCTCCACGTGACGGACCAATGCCCGTCTCGAGCCTCCAGAGGTGACGGTCTGGAGGGAGGCTCCACGTGACGGACCAATGCCCGTCTCGAGCCTCCAGAGGTGACGGTCTGGAGGGAGGCTCCACGTGACGGACCAATGCCCGTCTCGAGCCTCCAGAGGTGACGGTCTGGAGGGAGGCTCCACGTGACGGACCAATGCTCGTCTCGAGCCTCCAGAGGTGACGGTCTGGAGGGAGGCTCCACGTGACGGACCAATGCCCGTCTCGAGCCTCCAGAGGTGACGGTCTGGAGGGAGGCTCCACGTGACGGACCAATGCCCGTCTCGAGCCTCCAGAGGTGACGGTCTGGAGGCTCCACGTGACGGACCAATGCTCGTCTCGAGCCTCCAGAGGTGACGGTCTGGAGGCTCCACGTGACGGACCAATGCTCGTCTCGAGCCTCCAGAGGTGACGGTCTGGAGGCTCCACGTGACGTGGGTAGGCCCGTCTGAACTTTCGTGGCGTCGGCCGCCGGGTCACTGGCCTGGGCCTCCTGTCCGCCCCGCCCCGATAAGGCAAGGCGTGATCTGATGACCTGGGTACATACGTACGTAGTGTACGCCGCGCCGGTCTGAGGCGGTCGGTGTAACGCAATGCCTCACACAGGCTGTTTCCGCCCCTCGGCTCGGCTGTCCCCGACGACCGGACCGGACCGCGCTGCAGGACTCGCCTCTGATTCGCTCCGCTGGGCTGCGGTCCGCTCCGCCCCGCTCAGTTTGTATTTACAAGTCGCGATTCGTTTCACCGTGAGGAGGAGGAGGAGGAGGCCGTCACTAAAGTGGACGACGGACTCATTGCGCCCCGCTACTCTTACCTATGGCTGGAGGCGAGCCGCACTTTGTTGCCACCTTTTCGGGTGGAGGCCAGTATAGTCTGTGGCGGAGACAAAAGGGACGCTCGCCCTCTCATTCTGTTGATTTACAGTCCCTCCCGAGAATGGAATGGCCCGCGTCACCGTGATGGTGACAATAATATGCAAAAGATGGAGAAGGACCTTTGTCCCCGGCTGCACGGTGTGAGGGTGGCCTCACTGTACGTGCAGCCGACTTATTCCGAAGATCGCTCTCATGCCTCTGTCCTTGTCACACTCGTGGGACACGTCCATGTCCAGCATAGGGCACTGCCATGGGTGCGACGAGGAGGGAGGTGACGGGAGCCATCTTCGGAATAAGTCGGCTGTACTGTGCTGCCGGGCCGGCTCCTCAACGGGAACAGGAGGAGTCGTGTTTACAAAGTGCGAAGCGGACGGAGTGGAGAGGGCGGCAGGTGAGAGGGAGAGTGATGTCGGCTCGGGTCGGGCGTTCCCTCCCTCCCGGGGCGTTCCGCAAGGTGTTCCGAGTGGTGTTCCAGTGTGTGCGCCGCGCCACGCGGTGCGGCCTGGCCTGGCCCGGCCCGGCCCCGGGAGAGGCACCTGCTGCTGCAGGGCTGCCACCTGTCGGCCCCGCCCCGCCCCGCCCGGGGGATGTGCGTGCGGGCGGGCGGGAGTGATCAGGAACATCGATTTTATTGCATTTTGCCTCACATCGGAAGCGGCAGGGCGTATGAGTAATAGAGAGAGACAGGAAAAACGAGGATGAGAATAAAGAAGGGGAAAAAAAAGCTAAGACAGAAAGGAGTGGTGACTGCGTGCGGTGTTCGAACCCTCGACTCGAGCCGCGTTGCGTGACGAGCAATTAGCTTATTTACGGCTCTGTTGCTCACGCGGAAGGACAGAATGTAACGACCGCGTTTCTCGCTCACTCTCGCTCTCTCGCTCACTTGCACTGTCTCTCTCTCTCTCTCCCTCTGACTCTCAGGCGCGCGCTCATGGCTCATGTCCGCGCACAATGGCGCCCCTAGGCGCAGCGCAGCCCTTTGCGGAGTACCTCATGGCACTTACGAGAGAGGCGTTAGGAGAAGAAGAAGAAGAAGGAAAATATGGCCCCTCACGCATGCAGTGGCGGGGGCGGGGCGGGGCGAGGCGGGGACAGATAGAAGCTAGATACAATAAATATGGTGCATGTTTTCTTTGTCTGCCCCTAGTCTTACCCCCCGCCTCGGCTCGCTGCCCGTGTCCCCAGCTGTTCGGTCACAACAAAAACCACTCGCCCTTCCTCCTCCCCCCCCCTACCCCCCCTTCCCCCGACCACTCCTCACCAAAGGCATTGTATGGAGTAATTTTTTTTTTCCCGTCCTTTACCCTCTCGACGTCTACCTGGCGCGGCGGCGACTGTGGTGCAGGCTGGCCGCCATGCCGCGGATGGACTGGGGGAGGGGGGTAGGTTTTCTACCCCTTCTCTGTCGTGTGCTGTCTTCTCTCTCTCTCTCGCTCTCGCACGCTCTTACGGCTCCCGGCTCCTATGGTATTTCCCTCCAACACAACTCCCTCTGCTTCCCCGAAACCTCCTCTCCTCCTCATACTCCTCCTCCTCCTTCTCTCCGCCAGCTACCGCGAAGCCGACGGCGGCGGCATTCCGAAACGGTTTTGGATTCCCTCCGTGAGATTAGCGGGGGGCGGGGCGGCGTGGTGTGGCGTGGCGTGGCGTGGCGTGGGGGGCTGTATCTACCGGTGTGGTCGAGCCCCGCCCCGCGCACTAGCGGCGTTACTCTTTTTAGGTGTGCTCCCCGCTCCCCGCCCCACCTCACGCCCCGGTTTCCTCCTGAGCGGGTAGGCAAACCCGCGTAACTCTTAGGTGTGTGCTGCTCTACGAAACTGCGAGCTGCTAGTCCTTCTCTCCCCTCCTCCTCCTCCCCCTTCCCCTCATCCCCTCATCCCCCTGCTCTGCTCCACTTTTGAGGAGAAGTAAATCAGCGCCCGCCCGCTAAAAATACGCAAGGTGAGGTCGTGCGTGTGTTTACAAGGCGCCGCCCCTCGCACCCTGTTTCGTATGCCGCAGCTACTATTTTGCGCGCACGCGCGAATTTTTTTTTACAAATGTTTGGCAGTGTACCGCTGACGAGGGTGCGAGTGCACACGTGCCGGATCAACATGCTAATCAAATTTAACGTTGAGGGGTGCGGGCGAGAGGGGTAGTGGGGGGGGGGTGAGGGTCATTCTGCACCGCGCATCGCTGATTGCCGTATTTATATCGGTGAGAAAGGAAAAATTAGTGGGAGAGAGAGAGAGAGAGAGAGAGAGAGAGAGAGAGAGAGAGAGAGAGATGAGAGAGCGGGGGGGAAGGCTCTTTTATTTTTTTGATTTGGCCAACAAGGCTTATTGCCCCGCGGTCGTTAAAAAATACACATCACACATTCGTCGCTATGAAATGTCAAATATATTTTTGCCGGGTTTGGTTGTTTTCTTTCTTTTTTGCTGTGTTTTCCCCCGTGATAATGACGCGCGGTCTCGCTCGCGCCTGCGCCTGTTGGTCGCGACTGTACTGCAGCTCCCCCCTCCAGCTCTCCCGCGGGACCTTGCGGCTGCACCGGGCCGCTGCACCGCCGCTGCTGCAGCTGCTGCAGCTGCTGCCCCCAGCTGCAGCTGCTGACGTAACGCACCTGGCTGACAATGGCCGGCCACGCCCCTCGCCCAGCTCGCACTGGAAATAATCCAAGTGTTGGAATGTTACTCACTTGCAGGTGAGTGCATGTTCATCACTTGTAGATGAAGGACATGGCTAAGTGTAGGCGCGTGCACGCACATGGGCAGGGCTGTCACACACTTGCAAGTGTGCACACTCGCCTGTAAGGTACTGTGGCGACATTTGTCCTCTTGTGGCCTTCCAGTTCGGTCGCTCAGAGGTGCTTCCGTTTTCGACAGTGTATAGCTGAGGGGCGCCGGCGGACGCCAAGGTTCTCAACCCCTTTTACCAGGAAGGCCGCCGCCCCGCGCCGCCCCTCGCCGTGCTGCCGACCTCATGGCAGGCAGGCAAGCCGGCCAGACCAGGCCAAGATACCTTCGAAAATTCTCTCTCCTCTCTCTCTCTCTTACGCCCGCTCTCCCACTCCTCTCTCTTTCTTTCGCCCGCTCTCCCACTCTTCTCGCTCGCTCTCGCTCCGGGGCCCACTTTGGGGTACCTCTACCTCCTCCGTCCCCGCCGCTCCCCCGGAATGCAGACGGGCCTAACTGAATGGTGCGTGGCGGGCGGCGGCAGGTGATACGAGCACGCCCTCTACTCTGCCAGAAACAGGCGGGGCGGGGCGGGGCGGGGCGGAGAAGAGCTACGCCAGGTTTGTCGCCTCGTGCTGCCCTTACGCGCCGCGAGATTTCGTTTTCGATCAGCTCTGGGAATTCCGGCCCGCCTCGCCCCGCCTCTCCGCGCCCCGCCCCGCCCCGCCCCGCCCCGCCCCGCCCCGCCCCGCCCCGCCCCGCCGGGAACTGCAGAGTTACTGGCGGCCGCGCGGTGCAGCGCGGAGCAAGGTCGCTCGGCTCGCCTAGAGTGTTCCGCCTTGCGCCGCCGCGCCGCGCCGCGCCTCCTACTCTGACGCGAAACTGTTTCTGTTTCACTATCCTTGCTGCGCTCGCTTTCAGACTGTTAGTGTCGGATTGTACAGTAGCCAGTCCCGACCGCATTCTGCAGCAAGGTGAAACATTTCTGAATATTTTTATGCTAGGTATATATATTAAATATTTTTAAATATTCGAAATGAAATCTTCACTCAGTGTTCTTGGATCAAGGAAAATGTATTTGATAATGGATTCCGCAAGGACATATGCCTTGTACAGCATCAAGCCATATCTATTTGCGGATTCCGTGATCAAGGACATTTTCCTTGAACCAAGAACTCTTTTTTTTTTTCGGCGTGGAAGATATTTTTCACACACTGAGTTGTTGATGTGCAGCAAATCATGCTCGTCATAAGCTCTTACTGTAGCCACGGACACGTAGCTGTAAGCGGGTCAAACTCGATTCCATCAACATTTGCCCCTTTCTTTTTTTCCCCCGTCCGTGCAAGTGTGCGAGGATGAAGGGTGGAGTGCGGTGCTGGTGCGATGCGGGTGAGCCGTGCCGTGCCGTGCCGTGCCGTGCGCAGCTCGAGCTGCAGTGTTAGCACAACCACGACCGCTGATAGCCTGATATTCGATCCGCTTCCTCCTGAGCTCTGAGCCGGGCCGGGGCCCCCGGCGGCGGCGTGGCGTGGCACGTCCCCTCCTCCGGTTCGAAAGCTGAGTTCGGACATTTTATTCTCGGAGTTTTATTTTATTTTTTTATTTGCCGTCTTTGTGTTGTGGGTCGCAGGCACGTCCCCCCTTTGTCTCCGGTTTCGGCGGGGCGGGGCGGGGTGGGGCGGCGGCCGCTGTGCGTGTGCCCCACCCCGCCCCGCTTCGCTGAAGTTCGTCCGCCCTTAACTATTCAACATGTTAACGATTATCGCTATGTCGGCACTGCGGCGCGCCTCCCGCCTATAGAGCGGCCACTTTTCAATAACACAGTAGCGGCAGTGGCCTGGGCGCTGGACGCGGCCGGCCGGCCGGCCTGCTCGCTCGACATTGTCGTCACGTGGTTATCAGTTGTCACCCGCTGCATGGGATTTCTTCTCTTTTTATTTTCTCACTTCATTGGCTTCTTGCCCTCTTATTTCCCCCGGCTATCCTCTGTCTTTGGTTTTTCTTGTTTAATGTGCGGTTGACCGTTCTGACCCGAGCTGACCTCTTGTCTCGTGACTGGGCGGGGCGGTCGGCGCTTATCACCAGGTTACGCGTGGCCCCGCCTCGCCTCGCCCCGCCCCGCCCCGACCGATCATCGCGTCTTCCACGGTGTTTGGCCCGCGGCCGGCTGCGGCCAGAGTGCAGCGCTGCGCTATTGGAACCAAACGCCGCACCTGATGATCCTCGATTTGGAAATAAACCACCAAGATAACCATGGAGAGTGTCATGTAGGCTGGAGGGTCAGTGCGTCCAGAGGGTTGCAGCATGTTGAAGTCTACAGGGTGGCTCATCTACCCCGGCGTAGGTGTAACTCATTCTACTTCAGCTGAGCGAGGGCGAGAGGTGAGGTGGGGATCTGGAGTGGTCGCTTCCCTCCTCACCTGCTCAGCTGAAGTCGAATGAGTTGCCTACTTACACCTACGCCGGGGTAAATGGGCCACCCTGTATAGTCACTCGTCGATCCCCGACGGAACAAACGGAAAGCGCCCCAATGGCGTAACGGGAAAATGCAAACACCGATGAAGAGTACGCGTGGCGAGCGTGGTGTCCCCTGCAGCGGGGCGACACGGCTGTGATATCAGCAGGAGGTGTCGTTGGCGACCTGGGCTGGCCGGGGCTATTCTACGAAGCGGGGCGGGGCGGGGTGGGGTGGCTAGCCGCCACTGTGCTCAGTGTACCGGTATGACAGCCCACGGGATTCTGGTTGCTGTGACGAGGCTTGCAATAGTTTCAACTCGAGTTGTGAAGTCGCCGATGTATTTCACACCCTTGAAGAGGACGCATGGTCTTTGACGGACGTGCGAGTGTGCGCGGTTTCCAGTGTAGTTTCCTCCCCGCAGTGTATAGAGAGACTCCGAGTCTCTCTAGCAGTGTAGCTCGCCTGTTCCTGAACTATTGGTGTGTCCGCGCACGTCGCCCCGGCCCGGCCAGTGCTGCCGGAGGAAGAGGCGGGGCGGGGCGGGGCGGGGCGGGGCGGGGCGGGGCGGGGCGCAGGAGCGGATGTGGACGGCACGGACGGATGGGAGAGGATGGGATGGGTGCGGTTGGCCGAGTGCGCGGAAAATCCGCGGTAATCGCCTTGTTGGCACGGGAAAAGAAATATATATATAAAAAAGTTGCAGTCTTCGTTTAGATGCGTTTGCCTCTGTTGTACGGAAGCCGCCTGCCGTGTCTGACATGCAATACACATTCAGATGGGTGTGCGGTGTGGGCGGATGCGATATTGCTGCTTTGTATTCGCCACCTTTATTATTATGTTTTTTTGCGGTGCAGCTGTATGACGCACGCTATGCGCCTCGCTTTGCTTCGGTGGAGAGGCGGCCGGGCCGGGCTGCCCTCGGGACACCCAGCCCAGCTCAGCCCGGCCCAGGTCGCTTATAATCTGACGCGACGCGACGCGCCGGTGGCACTGGCCTCTTTGGTATTGCGTGCGCGGGGCAACGGCGGAGTACAATTTCAAAAAATAACAATCTGAGGAATTTTTTATATATTGTTTTATAAATCCCTGCTGTCGAGTAATTTATTTTTGTAGACTTTGGTGGTGAGAAAAGACCTGGTGGGGCTTTGCGCTTTACGCCCTCCACGTGATAGGTTATCGGCCGGGCCGGGCCGGGCCGGGCCATGGGTGTGGGGTCTGGGGTACGCGTGTGATAAGATAGGCGGGGCGCGGCGGGGCGGGGCGGGGCGGGGCGTGGCGGGGCGGAGCGTGGCGGGGCGCGGCGGCCTGCACCCTTGCCCCATTTCGTGTTGCGCTTATCGGCCGGTGGGCACAATGCGTCGTCTGCTCACTTATGAATGAGGGGACTAACTGGGCCGGACCGGGCTGCTCCGACCCCACACGGTCGCGCGCGCCCCGCCCCGCCCCGCCCCCCCGCCCCGCCCCGCCGCGTTCTGGGATGGAATGGAATCAAATCAGTGCGCGGTGAGCGGGTTAGGGTCCGCATGTCCCTTCCCCTCTGCCGCTACCCTCTGTTCAGAGGTTCTCGCGAGTCGCGGGGCAGTGGAGCCACCTGTGGGACCTCTTGTCGTCCGGCCCGCCCTCACCCGTCACCCTCTCCCGTCACCCTCTCCCGTCACCCTCTCCCGTCACCCTCTCCCGTCACCCTCTCCCGTCATCCTCTCCCGTCATCCTCTCCCGTCATCCTCTCCCGTCCCCCTCTCCCGTCCCCCTCTCCCGTCACCCTCTCCCGTCACCCTCTCCCGTCACCCTCTCCCGTCACCCTCTCCCGTCACCCTCTCCCGTCACCCTCTCCCGTCACCCTCTCCCGTCACCCTCTCCCGTCACGATGCCAGCCGCCACGGCGGCAGCAGCAGCTCCGCGGTGTGCCTGTGGTGGTCAAGAAGAGAGATAAGGTGTCGATGACACCCTGCCCGGCCCGGGCCGCCTGAGGGCGGGTAAGCCTCGCCGCCGTGAGAGACTGGTCGCTACACGCCGGGGTGTGGCGGGGCGGGGCGGGGCGGGGTGGCGTTGTGCTCTCAAGGCTGACATGCCAGCGCCCCCGCCCCGCCCCGCCCCGCCCCGCCCCGCCCCGAGTGGCGTGACGCGGTGCGAGTCGTTTGCATGCGGGCCTGGCCTGGCCTGGCCAAAGGTGTCGAACCGCACGCTAACTGCGCTCGCCTTATCAGCGACACCTGATCGCGTCAAGGAGTGCCGCGCCGCGCCGCACCGCGCCGGTAATTCTCACCTTCCGTACGCGGCCAGCACGCTGTCTGTCTGTGCTGACATGAGCAGTGCACGGGAAATCCGTCTCCTGCGGTTCCCAGGAAGTTTTGCGCATTTCCAGGAAAGTTCCTGGGGATTTCCAGGAAAGTGACTGAAAAATTGTCGGTTTTCCTGGGAATCCCAGGACACAGATTTACTGTGTGCTGTCTCCAGGGGGCGCCACCACGTGTGCGCCGCCGACACACACGTGTGTGTGTGAGTGTGTGAGTGCCAGCTGGCGGCCTGCCTGGGGGTTGTCTGCTCCACGACCCTGTTTATATCATCAGCTGATCGTACAGTCTGGTACCGCTCGCTCTCCCCCCCCCCCCCCTCTCTGTCTTCCAAGGATTGGTTCGAATGCTATTTCCAGCTGGGCTGCTCGGCTGCCGCGGGGCGGGGCGGGGCGGGGCGGGGCGGGGCGGGGGCCTGGCCTGGCCTGCTGTGCCTGCGCTGCGCTGCGCCCTCCCTGCCTGCCATGTGCTGGCCGCGCGGCCTGCCTGCCTGAACGTCATGAACCGCTGAACAAAGTGCTGAACATAACCCTGATAGTGCTGCGGGGCGGGTGGGGCGCTCAACTCTCTTGATTGGAGTGCGCTGCTGCGGCGCGGTGGGTGGCGCCCCTGACAAGCGCCCCGGATCTGATCGGATCTGGTCGGATAGGAACGGATCTGGTCGGATCTGAGCCGGCAGGCATGTGCATGTGCGTTGGCGCGGTGCTTACATCTCCCGGTGTGCTCCTTGCTCACGCACCATTGAGTCCCGCCCGGCCCGTGCAGCGCAGCGGTCACATAAGCTGATGCTTGGGCTGTGGCGGGGCGGGGCGGGGCGGGGCGGGGCGGCAGGGACAAAGGGCGATAATGAGAGACAGGGAAGTTTTTTTTTTTTTTCCTTTTTCTGGTCGCTTGTCGTGTCCTGGCCCTCCTCGCCCCGCCCCCGATCGCGGGGCCGCGTTGTAAGCCCGAGGCAGGTGGGGGCGGGGCGGGGGCGGGGTGCGGGGCGGGGCACGCGAGCCAGAGGACACGACAGGTGGAGCCGCCCCCGCGCCGCCCCCGCGCCACGGTACGAAGCACACCCTCGTCAATGAGCCTAGCCGCCCGCAGGGCGCTGCACGCCAGGGCTCTGGTGCAGACCTCTCCTGTCCATGGCCGCAGCGTCCGCCCCGCCCCGCCCCGCCCCGCCGTGCCGTGCCGTGGTCGGCGTCTTGAGCCCGCGGGAGGGAGCGACTCTCATTACGTGTTATCAGCCGGCTAATCAAGCTAATCAGCAGGCTCAGCTTCCCCATCACGCTCACACACACACACACACACGCTCGCCAGGTAATCCTGTAATGCCGTCGCTTGGACGTGTGTCTCGGCCGGGCTCGTCCTGCATGCGTGTGTGTGTGTGTGTGTGTGTGTGTGTGTGTGTGCGTGAGTCACCGCCGCTCGGCTCGACCGCTGCTTATCCTTGCAGGAGCCGCTCGAGCTTGAGCCGCCTGAGCTTGAGCCTCGACTTGGACTTCCTCGTCGCGTCTGTCTGTATATAACCCGTTGGCCGCTGCTGCTGCTGCTGCTGGGCCGGCTGTACGCGAGCGGAAAGTGCCGCCTGTCCGAAACAGTGCACTGCACACTGCACACACTAACTGGATTTGTATCTTTTATTTGTACAAAGTTAAACAATCAAATTTTTCACACAAACTTGTGCGGTGATTTGAACCACTTGCTACGCATACATTTGCGACAAATTATCGGGATTCAGCTAAATTTTGCAAAGCCCCATCAACAACCCCAAAATAGGCATGTTTAACTGGCTTTTCGGGGTGCACAAACGTTTGCACAAAAACATACAAATACAGTTAGGGTGCACGCTCATCCCCGCCCCGCTGCACCGCACTATGCGTTCGACTCAGAGGTGTCGCATTGCCAAGTCGGAGAAGAGTCTGGTCGCGGGATCTGTTTTTGGCAAAACCGACATGTATCCCCGCCCGAACCTGAGCCCGGAAGGCCTCAGAGGCGACCTGTGCAAGATATGAGTCCAAGAGGTTGGGGTCTCTTCCCAGGTTCGGACTGATGTCAAGCTTGCACCTAACCTCGGCGTGGACCTACGCGTCTCGGGCTCAGCAGGTTCAGTCGGGTAGGGGCTCATGTCGGTTTTGCCCTGTTGTCCTAACGCGTTGGAATGGTCAGTCCACGGCCTGCGTGCGTGTCGTGCCCGCTGGTGGTTGGGTTGGGGCATAGGCAGGGCGACAGGCGCGCCGCCCGGTCCGACCAGCCCGGCCAGCGACACGACGCAACTTTACAGGGGCGGAACTGCTTCGCCCCGAGGTGCGCCCGCCGCGCCGCGCCCCCGCCGCGCCCCCGCCGCGCGCATCGCTCGGCCTCTCCTCCTCGAGCTACGCTGCGCCTGCCCGCCCGCCTCCCCTACCGGTTTGACCACCCCCACCCCGCCGCACCGCGCCGCGCCCTACCCATCTCCTCCGCACCCCGCCCTGCCCCTCCCGCCCGGTTCAACGATCCTGGGTGGCGGGGCCGGAGGGGAGGGGGGGGGGGAGACCCTGCCGTGGCGCGCCGCGGCGCGGCGGGACTTGCGGGGCGGGGCGGGGCGCGGCGGGGCGGGGCGGGGAGCCCTGTGGCCCGGGCGCGGTGTTGCCGCCCTGTGCACGTAAACACAGCGCGCGGAGACTTTTAAATCTCGCGCCACGCCCCGCCACGCCGCGCCACGCCGCGCCACCCTGTCGCGGCCCAGTGCTGTCTGTCGAGCGGAAGAGGACGACGTATCGGCGTACTGTATCGGGGGTACTTCTCACACTCTATCCGAAGGTTAATCAAGGATACTGCGTTAAAAGTTATGTAGATAGAAGTTTTTTTCAGTTTCATTTGCAACATGCACCTTGGCACGCAGGCGAAAAAAAAGTTAGCTATGCAGCTAATCTAATTGCTAAATGGGGGTTAACTAATTATTTAGCTATGTTGCTAAAATTAAGCCGTGCTAAAATTGCTCAGCTACTTTTTGAGCTACACAGCTAAAATGTTAGCAAATTAGCTAGATAATTAGTTATCACCCAATTAGCAATTGAATTAGCCAACTTTTTTTTTGCGGGTGGTCGTAGCATGACGACGGAGAATTGTACATGGTGAAAAAAGATTCTTGAATTTCAAGCCCGGTCTTGGATGCTATCGGCGTTCTCCGTAAGATCCAAGACCGGATCTCTAAATTCAAGAAACTTACTTTACCGTGTAGGGATGGTTCGCGGTGGGGAGGAGCGGGGCCTCTGTACGCACCCGCGCCGCGTCTCGAGGCGTGATGTAACGTGCGCCGCGAGTGCACGGTAGCTAGAGCCTTAAGCCCTTTAGTACCCGTTGTTTGTCCGTTTACGGGCTTCCTCGCCGCGCCCCGCCCCGCCCCGCCCCGCCCCGCCCCGCCCCGCCCCGCCGTCACACCTTAGGGGCCGTCTGCAAATCACGACCGAGCCGTAAACTGCGGGGGGGCTGCGCGACGAGCTGAGCTGCGCTGCGCTATCCGTCGGTCCAGTCCAGTACGGCCGCACTCTTAAAACCTTACGGTGATTTTCACTGTAAGCTACGGTGAACCCTGCAGCACTGTAGCTTACGGTGAATTTTCACCTCCAGGGCTCACTGTAAGCGCGCACGGTGAATCAGGGTGCATCACCGTAGCTGTACCGCATTCACCGTGCTTACGGTGAAAATTCACCGTAAACTACAGTGCTGCAGGGTTCACCGTAGCTTACAGTGAAAATCACTGTAAGCTTTTATTAGTGCGGTGCGCAGCCCCTGGTGGGTATGCTGCACCGTGCGCACTGGTGCTCCCAGGCTGCCTACCTCCAGGGCTCCGGCGCGCACGGGGAGGCAGGTGTGCTGTACCGCACGCGCGGGTGCGGGAGGGTTGCCTACCTCCAGGGCTCCGGCGCGCACGGGGAGGCAGGTGTGCTGTACCGCACGCGCGGGTGCGGGAGGGTTGCCTACCTCCAGGGCTCCGGCGCGCACGGGGAGGCAGGTGTGCTGTACCGCACGCGCGGGTGAGGAAGGGTTGCCTACCCTCACGGGGCCGCTGCAGCACGAGTGTCCGTCCCGTCGCTCTCATTGGTCGGACAGTGTACTGATGCTCTTGTCCTCTCTGTGTTGCAGGTGAGTTTGCCGGAGTGTCCTCCTCGGCCGGGTGTATGTACAGTACAGCCGCAGCGGGATGAGTATATATTTAAAGAGAAGATGGAGATGAAATTTCAACAGCTGAGAAGGGGAGGCGGTAGAGGCCACGGGCGTGGCGGGGTGGGGCGGGGCGGGGCGGGGCGGAGTGGCGCTTCACAAAGATGATGATGAGCTTCTCCTGCGCGGCGCGCGGCTCTGCATGGCTGCGTGCGTGCTGGGCCGCGACCAGTGGACCGCGGAGCACAGCGCGGCGCACGACGCGGGCGCGCCCCGCCCCGCCCCGCCCCGCCCCGCCCCGCCCCGCCGTGCCCTGGGGACGTGCTGCGCGTGTCGCGTCCACATCCAAGAGTGCGGCGCCGTGGTGCACCGCCGGGCCGGGCCCGGGCCCAGAGCGGCGCTGCTCGACGCGGCTCGGCGGATGTCCTGCACTCCTGCGCCAGGCTGTACCCGGCCCCCGGCCCGGCCCGGCCCGGGTTGGGTTGCCCGCTCCGCTTGGCCGACGGGATGCCAGTTTGATGATGACGGTGCTTCGTCGCCAGCTGTTACCCCCCCCCCCTCTCTCCCTCCCCTCCCCCGTCCTCACACACATAGGCTTAGCTCAGCCTTGGCTCCACCCACCACACCACCGCCATCACCCTGGTCCGGCCCGGTATCGGCCTCCTGCCACACTTTTCAATCCCACTCCCCTCACCCGTCCGTCTGTCTGTCTGCCTGCCTGCCTCGCGTCCGTCTGTCCGCCCGCCTGCCTATCCATCCCCCGGCCCGCCCCGCCCCGCCCCGCCCGGGCTGACGACCAGTCCCTCATAACCTTCCATATGTGTGACCGATCTCGCTCCCCTCCCTCGGGGTGGGGCGGGGTGGGGCGGGGCGGGGCGGGGTGTCTCCCGCCAACCCCTTCCAGTCACCCACCATCCTGCTTGCCCTGACGCCTGGCCTGGCCTGCCCTGCCGCAGGCGCCCCCACAGCGCCCTACGCTACGGCTCGCGTGCAGGCCCCGCCCCGCCCCGCCCTGACGGCCACTCCCTCTCGCTCCTTTGAATGGCCTCGCGGCGACGCTACCCGACCCGACAGATGTGCGCTGCGCTGCGCTTCAGCGTCATGATTAAATTCCGTGTTCGGTTCGAAGGTAATTCGTCGAATTTGAACGGTGGCGCGGCGCGTGTCGTATGCCCTGGCCCACCGCACGCACGCACGGCGCGGCGCGCGGCCCTGTCGCCTGTGTTTTGTCGCTCTGTCTCTCTCGCACTTATACGGAGCGAGCGCACAGCGAGTGGGAGAGAGACAGAGCGACGAAACCATCCTTCGGAATCAGGCGGCTGGCGGTAGGCAGTGAGGCGTTCGTTCCCCCCTGTCCTGTCGCGGCCGGAGGCGGACCCTCTGCGCCTGCGCCCCCACCGGCCTCACCTCACCTGCCGCCCCTGCGGGGCGGGGCGGGGCGGGGCACCCGCACACCCTGCCGACTCGCTCTTATGCTCCGCCGTGTTACACACTGTAAGTTTCTTACGAAGAACTGCTCTTTGTACATAATGTGCAAAGGATTTGGGACCTTCGCATTACAAACAAAGTCTTCGTATTACAAAGGGCTCTGGTTTGTATCACGAAGAACACGCTGTTGCTCCCAAACCAATGTTGTTACTAGTATGAAGAAAATCTGTTTGTAAAATGGTGGTTATCCAGATCCTTTGTACGTTGCAAACCGAAGTCTTTGTAATATGCAGAACATCCTTTGCAAGTAACTTACAGTGCAGGCGTTACGGGGGCGCTGGCGTGGCGTGGTGTGGTGTGTCGCGTCACTGGCGTGACTGTTACATAATAAATGCACGCTCGGCTCGGCTCGGCCCCTGCCCGCCCTGCGGCGGCCTCCTCGGCCTGGCCTGGCCTCGGCGCTGCGCGGCGCGCGAGTGCCGATGCGATGCGGTCCCACGGTGTGACGTGCAGCTCCGCTCCATGTTTAATGCTAAAGTGCAAGAGGCCGCTGCGGGGCGGGGCGGGGCGGGGCGGGGCGGGGCGGGTGGACAAACCGGACCTGAGCAGGCGGCGGGGCGGGGCGGGGCGTTGGCCGAGGATAGGGATGCGACGGCGGCCTCGCCTCGCCTCGCCTCTCCTCCTGGACACTCGCGGGAGCGGCCTGCCGACTTATTCTGAAGATCGCTCTCGTACCTTTGTCCTTGTCGCACTCATGGGACACTTCCATGTCCAGCATAGGGCGCCACCATAGGTGCGACAAGGAGGGAGGTAACAAAAGCAATCTTCGGAATAAGTCGGCAGCTTGTCCTGCCTTATCGCCACGCGGGGCGGGGCCGGGCCGTCCTGACCACGGCCGCCCAGGGAGGGGCACAATGGAACAGGCGTTCCGGGGCCACCACAAACCTTGAAATCTTAAGGAAAAACTGTTTAGAAAAACGTGTGGCTACTGTACCGTGTGCTCGCCGCAACCGCGACCCGAGCTCTGCTTGTGCGATATCAATTGTCGTGCATTCGGATGGTCGATGTGATGGCTGCATGTGCCCCGTCCCGTGGTCAGCCCTGCCCTGCCGGCCCCGCCCCGCCCCGCCCCGCTGCTGCCTTCCCTGTCGTGTTATTGCCTCCCGAGCAGAGTTGTGTTATTCGCAGAATGCTTATTCGCAGAATGCCTCGCCGTGCCGGTGCACTGCTCCCCCACCCTCCCCCTCGCGGCCGTAGCGCAGCGCGCTCCCACCTCTCGCCCAGCCTCCTGCCTGTGCAGCAGCGAGTTTCGCAAGGACCCTGCCTACTCCTGACCTACCTCAACCGGCGGGCGCGCGGCGGGGCGGGGCGGGGCGGGGCGGGCCGCGGGTGCGCATAGCTCGGCGGACGCGGACAGGCCGGCCAAGCAGGCGGCCGGGCCGGGCAGGTACACTGCGCGCAAAAGGGATGCGAACGCACTCGGCCGTGCGATGACGCTACACGCTCACCTCACCTCGCGTGCCGCGAGGAGCCTCGCCGTCGAGACGAGCATCGCACTAGTGTGTGTGTGAGAGAGAGGGGGGGGGAGGCGAGCAAGTGTTGGAGAGAGAGAAAGAAGAAAGGGCAATGCCGGTCGTGCGGGCACCGTGGTGGGTAGGAGCGCAGTGCAGCAGTGTTCTGTTCTGGGGCCGGGGCGGTGCGGCGCGGCGCTGCACTGCTGCACGGTACTGTCCCGCCCCGCCTAGAGAGACTGTCTCTCTAGTCCCGCCCCGCCCCGCCCCGTGGCCTCGCAGAGGTGTAGCGGGGCCGACTAGTCTACGGCGCGTTTTCTGTCGCGGCACACTGCGACTCGCGAAGTCTTGGTCACTGGCGGGGGCGGGGCGGCCACTTGCAACCTGAGAGCTCGGCTGGGCTTGGCCTGGCCCCGGCGGGCGGGCGCGAGGTGGCTTGGAGCGTAGCCGAGCCCCGCGGGGCCCCTGGCCGGCCCGGCCGGGCCCGTAGCGCGGTTTGGCAAGCGCGGTAGCGACCTACCCCAATGCCGTCCCCCTCCCCCCTCCCCCCTGGCGGAGGGGGGCACGTCGACTCGCTGGGCGCGCCATGGCGGGCCGGGCCGGGGCGGCACCTACTGTACCACCGTACTGCACGGCTCCCTGAATAGAACAGGGGGTGCCCCCCCCCCCCTGTCCTGCGTAGAGAGACTGTAGAGAGACTTAGAGTTTCTCTAGTCCTGCGGACCCCGTCGCCAACCCATTGATAGGCTGACAAACATTCAGGCGCCGATGGCTGGGCGGAAACACCCCGCACCCCGCCCCGCTCGATGGTGCTCCTGCTCCTCTTCGCTTCGCTCATCTCGATCGCTTTCAGGACCATTACCGCCCAGGCCTGCCCTCGCCTGCCCTCGCCTCGCCTGCCCTGCCCGTCCAGTCCAGGTTCTTTGTGGCCACATCGCTTGGCGGTGCGGGGCGGGGCGGCCGGCACCTAGCCGTGCGGGGCGGAGGTACTCGGTGGAGGAGGGGAGGGGGCGCATCACTGGGTGCCAGCCAGCGCGTCCGGCCCTCCCCTCTCCTCTCCGCGGGGCCGAACGACGTCTCGCGGGGAGCATTGCCCCCTACCCGGCTGCGCGCCGTGACCACGTGGTCTGGTCTGTGCCGGGGCCGGGGCCGGGCCGGAGCCGAGCGGAGCGCCCCACCGGTGCCGCCATCTAGCGGGCGCGCCGCTCACCAGGGCAAGGCCGAGGCGCGGCGCGGTGGGCGCGGGCGCGGGGCCGCGGAGCGGAGCGTGATTGTGGACGCAGCCGACGAGACGAAGCCTTCTACTCCACTCGCGCCTGCCTGCGCTGCGCCAGGGGGCGGGAAGGGGAGGGAAGCAGCGGCTAAAGGCGCGAACAGGAGGGCAGAGGGCGCTTAGGAGAGGAGGGGGGGGGGGGTCCTGGCCGGCAGGCGCCAGGCAGGCGCCCCTCCACGCGCCGCCCCGCCCCACGCCTTTCAACCCTAATTACAAGTTGTTTTAGGGGCGCGGGCGGGCGCGGGGCTCGACTTGTCTTCTATCTCATTGCTCATTGCGCCGCGTAGGTCCCCGCACCCCGCCACGCCCCGCCACGACGTGGCCCTCGCGCCATCCCCGAGCCCATGCCGTGCTTTTACCCTCTAGAAGGGGGTCGTGCCGCACTCGGTGT
This sequence comes from Frankliniella intonsa, assembly GCA_033675135.1. NCBI lineage: Eukaryota > Metazoa > Arthropoda > Insecta > Thysanoptera > Thripidae > Frankliniella > Frankliniella intonsa. Next base: position 14,840,420 of record CM066255.1, on the reverse strand, counting down.
GCTAACAGAATCTTTCTCTTCTTGTTGTTCCAGCGGCGTTGCGGTGAACGGCTGCTCGGACTACTCCAGCTCCAGCTCGAGCGGCAACAGCGACATCACCGACCCCGGCTCGCCGTTCAGCGTCTCGAGCGAGGACTCGTCGGCGGCGCCCTCGCCCGCCAGGTCGACCCCCGCCGCAGCCACCTCCTCCGCCCCCGCGGCGCCCTCCTGCACCGCCCCCAAGCAGGACACACAGGGCGGCGGGGGCGGTGTCGGGGGCGGCACCTGGGCGTGGGGCGGTGAGCAGGAGCCTGTGCAGTCGGTGTCGCCCCCGCCCGAGTCCCAGCCCGCCGCGCCCACCACTGCCACTTGCAACGTCAAGCGGAACCTGGAGGGCCATGCCTCCAACAATAACAACAACTGCAGCAGCACCAACAACAACATTAACAGCAAGAAACTTAAGGTGGAGCACAAAGTGGAACACAAGGTGGAGCACAAAATGGAACACTCGAGCTCCACAACCACCCTCTGTGTTCAAACCGCCATGCCGTGCATCAGTGCGAAGAAGGAGTGCTGTGTTAAGACAGAGGATGCATCAGATGGCAACGCAGTGATAATGCAGTCATTTGAACCAGATCACAGGGGGAAAATCACCCATTACTACAAGCCGAAGAAAAAGGTAGACGATAGAAGAATACCGTTTATAAAGGCGGTGACTATGGGGTTTACTCCATTCAGGTCAACCATAATAGCTAATAAGGGCAGCGTGTCAAATATTCCTCCAACACCACCAGATAAAATTGGACAAATAATTAAAAGTGAGCCAATGGGAACAAAAATGCTGGACATAAAAATGAATTCAATCTTCAAGTGTCCTGCAGTTACCGATCTCAACTTGAAAAAGAGCTCACATGGACTGCTTTTGCCTTCAAAATTACCCGATGTTGTGCCAAATGAAACCTTGGATGACCTGGATGACAAGAAAAGTATATCTATACCTTCTATGTTAAAAAATGGCACCATTACAGAAAAGATCAAATCAGAGTTAACCATACCTGCCTCACCAGCACCTTCAGTGTCTCTATGTAATAGACTGGATGATAAATGGACTGTTTGCTCAGAGTCCCCTTCCTCACCAAAGTTGATCCATCAACCTGCCGTTGCCAGCACTCCTCTTGTTACACCAGTACCTAGTGAAAGCCCATTGATTGTCAGCGTATCCACACCTACTAAACCAGTGAGCAACACCACTCCAGTGGACAGGACAGTTTCTTCTCAAAGTTGCTTGGGTATTAGGGAACAATGTTTAGTGAAGGAAACCAGAACGGAAGTTAGTACAGACAATGTGGAAAATGTGTCTGAATCAGTTTTGCCTGAGGCTGTGATATCTACAAATGGGCAGGCTGAATCTGTGTCTGGTCAATTAACTGTGAATACTTCTACCACTCCCTCTTTTCTGGCGCCTGCGCCTGTCGGACCTAAATCACCAATTTTGTCGGTGCCAAAATCCATTAGGTTTCCAGCCCGTACCATCTCAAAGCCTGGATCAGAAACGCAAGGGGAAGAAACAATCGTCAATTGCCTGTGGACTGATTGTTCATTGAGATTTGACAGTGATTCTTCTCTTTTGGAGCACTTACAGGTAATCTTGACACTCATATAGCATATAATAAATAATTAAAAAGTAATCAGAAAGATCTAATAAGATTTTTTACTCTTCTTTTGTTTCCAGAGTGATCATGTCAACACACAGAAGACTGATTCTTTCGTTTGCCACTGGACTGGCTGCAAAGTTTATGGGCGTACATCGTGTTCAAGATCATGGCTCGAGAGGCACATTCTGAGTCATGGTGGTAACAAACCTTTCCGCTGTATTGTGGATGGATGTGGATTGAGATTTGGTTCGCAGGTTAGTGATTTGCTCTCTTCTTTTGTACACATACTGTGGTGCACATATACTCTTTTTTGTTAAAAATTGAGTGTTCAGTTCTGACTGTCAAATGTATTTTCTTTTAGTTAATGCTAGAGCGACACGTCAACTCTCATTTTAAGCAGTCAGAAACACTAGCAAATAATGGATCAGCACCAAGACGTAGCTTGGACACGCCTCCAAACAAGCTATTTAAAAGATGTGGCAAAAAGCTGCGCTACCGAAGACAACCTTGGTCAGGTAAGTAGTGAAAACATTTACACCCAACCACAACATTGACTTTTCAATGGTTTCCCTGATTCTGATGTAAGCAATTGAACTTATTACATGACCTTATACTGCTTAGTTTCTAGAACTATATTTTTTAATTAATGCCATAAAATTATTGACACACTTTTGGATATTTTTTTAAAAATATTTTTTTTTACTCCAAAACTAATATGGTTCTATTTTTCTTGCATCTTCCTAGGAGGGAGAGGTAAGACTTTTCGTAAATTTCCCTCCTTTTTCATAAGCTTTCTTGGCTATCTTTATTTTTAATTTTTTTAAAAAAAGAAGTATATGCACACAGCAATACTGCACTCAACATGATTTTTTTAATAGTGGCTAGAGCAATTCTTCAAACATCTTAGCAGGCCCCATTATTTTTAATTTATGTATGAACTTCTTTATCTTTTAGGGGATGACTGGACTTTGTTACGCATTTCTTTTTGTCTTTGTCTCTGTATTAGTTCATTCTGTTGAGTTAATGATTGGTTTTCTGTTACAGCTCGTCAATTTGATTATTTTGATGCGGGTATAATGGAGAGCCTTCAGTATCAACTTGTGGTTCAAGCAGAACAAATGGCACTGGATAGAATGCCTGGCAGCAATATCACTCTTTATTCAAAGGTATGTATTTTATTCATTTGATTTTAATTTACATTTTTCTAATTAGATTATGTACTCATGCATGTTTTACTTTCTTCTTTCATTTTTAGATAATTGCTCAGCGTGTTCAAGCAGATGGTAATCTATCTGTATTGCTTCGCTGGTTTCCTAGAAATTTGTAAGTATATTTTGTGAAGTGCTTTTCTTTTGATGTGTACAAAAGATTTTTAGTTGTCATAGCATCTTGTTATTTTTTGCAGTGTGAATGATGAGTGGGTGCTAAAAAAGGACTTTAAAACATCTCGCACTATAAGGTTGACAGAGTACCCAGATGATCCTTTAGAGTCTTTATCATCGGCGGGGGGTTCCTTGGATTCCACCCCACCATCATCACCAGCCTCTGTGATTTCCTCGCCTTCTACTTCCTCAAATGTAGAATCTGAAGACGAAGTACCTACAACTATTGCTCCTCACCTATGGGTGCTAGAAGCTGCAGCAGCCATTGCAGCTGATGCAGTCAATTCCCAACCTCGTCAATCACGCAAATCAAGACGGAAACCTTTGAAGAAAGTGGCTGTTACCTGAAGAAAGTTCCTTTTAATTAGTTCATGAGTGTTGCCTCAGAGTCATTCCATTTTAAGTTGTCTGGTGGTTGAATCAGGCCCTACTTAGTGGGAATGACACTGTATTAAAAAGACTTAGAGTGATTCGTTTCCTCTTTTGTCTAATGTCTTGGTGTATTAGGATTATTTGTAGTATTTCTGTTACTGGCTCACTATCTTTGTCAATGAAAGATGAGTGTTCACTAAAGTGTTGAAACACTCAGGTTTCATTGTTTTCTTGACTGAAATGTTTCATGTCACTGCCCTCTGCAATTTGCAGTTTTGCTAATCATTATAATTTGCTTTGTGATATTGTTATGGTATATTGACAATCTTTGTCATCTCCTTAAATCTGTACTGAAATAATTCCAAGAGGATATTAATGAAAGCAAAATGAGTACTTCAAGTTCAACTACTTAAATGCATACCAGCATGAGCTCTCTTTGTGATAATTGTCTACTGGGGTTCATAAACTTTTGCATGCTGGATGTGCTTGTACTTCATGATGACAAAAGTGCTTCGATCATCAATCATATTTTTCGACAAGTCTTACCCTGAATGCAACCCATTGCCAGTTTTAACTTAAGAGTATTCATGGTTACCAATTTTTAGAAAACTGTGATGAAATATTTTAATTTAATTCACATTTGGCTTATAGTATATTTTTCAACTGTATTAAACAGTCTGTAAATGCTGTTAAGCTATTTTGAAACAATGTCATAAAGATATGAACGGTTGTTTCTATTTTTTTTAATCTAGTGCTGTTTAATTTTTTAATTGTTTTAATTATTATGAAAGAAACTTAATGTCATGTTTTTACTTCCATGATATATGGTATACAACTAAATTGTATCACTAAAAGTATGTCATTGATTTTCTTTTAACAAGTCGTGTCTGACAAAAATGTGTTGTATTCATGGTGAATAATTAAATTGGGGAAGGACTTGTCTGATCATAAAAGCAGTATATACAAACTGTGTGCCAAACTGATGAAAATAGCTGAAAGTTCTGCAAATTAATTGCCATCTTCATTGACAATGTGATCCTTTATTGCTTATATCTTTTTCGCTCTGATCATTTTGATCTTAAGACTGATCAGTGATATCTATATACCCATAAAATGATACTCAATGATGGGTGTCTGTTGAGAGCGGAAATGAAAGGGAACGAAGGACAGAAATGATATATTCATGACATACCCATGTTTCTTGCCCACATTGTGTACTTTTCATCTCTGCGGAAATTTTGTCAATATTATAAATTACCAGATGCACTTTATTTGACGTTTAATCCCAAGTGTGTGAAATGCACGAGTGTGGTTGTTGGAATTGCTTGGAATGTACTTTCTCCTACAAATTGTTTTGTAATGAAATGTAGTGAATTGGCCTTTCTTGACATTTTTCTTACTATTTACAGTTAGGACATCTTAGGTGTGAGAGAAATGAAGGTGTGTGTGAATATTTATCATTTAGATGTGTTTATGCACAGCTGGTGTTTGTAACCTATGTTTTGTGCTTTGGATTAGTTATAATTGTATGGTCAGTAATAATCACTAAGTCCGGTCTTTGCAGACACCCAGAAAGAATTTTATTTAAAATATAGCCGATGGAGCACATGTTTTGCAAAATCTTAGTAACACATTTATACTCTGTTATACATGTAAATGAATCTCTAACGTGAGTATTAATTGTAAATTTTTTGAATGGTACAAAATTATTAATATTTTAAAACCTATTTTGACAGGGTTGTTTTTATTGTTTTAAAACTAAAGAACTTTGAAAACTAGAAAATTATCAATTTTTTCCATGCAGACTGCAAATTTTTACTTGCAACATGTGAAGCAAATACTTGAGTGGGTCATATTGTCTGGCCTCCTGTCATCCTTAACTGATTCCTTTAACCATATTTCTAGTTACATTTTAATATTGTGCTTCAACTGCCAATGAAACAATCAGCTACATGACCACACTGCCAATGATGGTTTAATGACTGTAGGTGGATCTCTTAGTTTTATTATATTTCATTAGGTGATGTGAAGTGCGCTATTTTTGAGTGTACTGCTCACAATGCTTCAGATTGCATACTTAATGTTAGATTTTATGCTGTGTAGCATAGTTTAATCAAACTTCAAGTTGAAGTGGAAATTTCAGCGATGAAAATCGCATAGCTGTGTACATATGGAAAATGAAAGATATGTGTTCTACTGTAATTAAGAGGATAACATTTAAGCTTGCATGTCAATGTAGCAGCAATGTTCCCCTGTGTCATGCAAAAGTGATTTGGAGTATACCATAGCATACTCTTGGTGTGTACAAATGGGTTATTGGTTATTTCATTTGAGAAATGATACATATTTTATTATAGAACAATCACTGCCATCTATCAAAATCAAGTGAGTCACTTATGCCTACCACACTTAAGGTTTAATGATGATTAAAGATAAGATTCTTGTCTCAGACTTCAGAGGGTGTGAAAAGTTACACATTTAAAGTTTGAAAGGAAATCATGTACAGCTTTGTGCCATAACCTATTAATCCTGCCATTCTAACCTGTTTTTAATGTGGTGTGGGTGGCACAAAGAATTTTGCATCTAGTAGTTGAGTTTGAAATATTTTGTGCCTCCACACTTGATCTCCGAGGTTGCATTCTGTAGTTGGTTTTTGAATGAAAAATTTGAAAGAATACCTTTTGTTTCTCAAAAATTTCATGCTAAAAACATTTCAATATTTGAAATTTATTTAATTCAAAATCTTGTTTTGTATCTGTCTGTTATTCCTGTTTTTCTGACAAATGTCAAAATTTAGACTAAGCTGTGGCACCTTATGTGTTCATAAAGCAGTGTCAGTCTGTTACCCAACGTGTTCATTTGTTAGGAGAAGCTTGGCCAAACAAGCTAGATCATTCCCCAATTGTTGAATGTGGCCTTGCATCATTGCCTTGTAGTCTGAAAAGCATTTAATGTGCTTGTTTTAAATTTTGCCTCCTAAACATTGGGAGCTATAGTCTGATTTCTTAGTTCTCTTTCCTGCATTTATTATGATGAAATTTACCAGGAGTCTTAAGCATCAGCCCTCTGCCACGTTACACAGTTCTTTGGAATAATGAAATGTCATTAAATCTTATTTATTAGTTTGTTTTCAACAGATAATCAATTTTTTCATAATAGTTTTTAATTACTGTATGTCGTTTATGAATGGTTATGCATCTTTGTAATTGTGTGGTTTGATAAGGGACCATATTTTCACCAACAAGATACTTGTGTTCAGATTCTTGAAGTTGGTCTTAAAATCAGGTTTTGTTAATTTAGTTTCTTTTTTTTATATTTATATAACTATGCTCAAGTAAACTGAGCTCAGTTTCATGCCAAGGAAACCAATTGTGTTCTTTGTTGTATTATTCAAGATTTATCGTTTTCAGTAGTTTTTTTCTTTCTTTATATGCTGAATGTATAAGCCACCATTTTCTTAACAGTTGTTTTGGGCAGCTAATAGTGCTGCCAAGGTCTGAGAAACTTTCGCTGATGAATTGAAAATTAGCTACCTAGTGGCTCTTCCACAAATTTCTGATCATTTTAATGCCTTTCTACCTTCTGATTTTTTGACTCTTTGAGTCGTCTATGAGTCTGCAGATTGTCACCATTTTAGTCAGTTTTCCTGAAGTCAGAATCATGTTTTCCAGTTAATCACTGAGCAAAGAAGTGTTCTATTGCATATATGTGTTCATTAGATTGATGAGTGATTTGTTTTCAGTTCTCTGATCAAAACAAGTAATGAAACGAAACCATGTGGGTGATATTGCACCCAGTTGAAGGTTACTATTCATATCATTTGCAGTTGTCTCTTCTCCAAGCTCAATATCATTGTGAGTAGATCATCTCTTGGTGTTAATTTTATGTTTGTAATAACATGTATTATGTAAATAATGTGTTCATATTGTGTATATGATCAATTCTGGATAAGCTATTTAATTGCCCCCTTGCAGATAACTTTGATTGTATATATAGCCAACAAAGTTGTCAGTGCATTATTTAAGTTGAATTCCCTCCTTCTCAAACATGTACTTCTCTCCATGTTTTGTGTTGTTTTGTTGTTGGTTTGTTAACTTTCCTCTGCTTCTCATAATGGACTGAAAACCTGTTTTATGTTTTCAGTGTTCTGGAAGCTCTTTAGGTAATTGCTGTAAAATGAAATTGTCTTTAAAGATTTCTGGACAAAATATATTTGTTTTCTTTTTATCTTAGTATTGTGATAAAAATAAAAAATAAATCTTGTGCTTTCTGGTTTTCAAGATAAGAGGAAAGAAAGTATGAAAAATTACTTTTCGTCATGTATATTTGTGTTACTGTATAACTAGGGTAGTTTTCTGACAAGGCTTACTTTGCTAGTAAATAGTGCCTCTCCCATATTTGCAAAGGAATATAATTTTTGTTTTCAAGTAGTAATAATAATTCAATGTTTCCCTAGTTCTTGACCATTGAGCCGAAAAAAGTATATGACTGATGTCCAGTGTTTAAACTGCATCAACATGTAATTTTTTATTTCAAGCTTATCCTTTAATTTTGTGTGTTCTTTTTTTAATGCCCACTGTGAACTTAAATTTCATGGCTGACCAACTTGCAAACAAACTGTTTTTAGGCTTGCCAGTTATTTTTAACTCAAAGCTGAAATGTTTATTCTTCTTTCATTAAGAGAACTATTTTTAAAACGCTTGTTTATTGTAAGGTAAGATGCAGATGTTAAACACAAATGTTTGAATCTTTTAAAAAGAATTTTACATGTAGCATTCTCTTCTGAAAACTAGAAAGCCTGGGTTATGTAAAGTAATAAGAATAATATTAAAAAAGGAAAAAAATGTATGTTGTACAGAATATAGGTCAAGATAAATTTTCTGAGATGAAGTCATATGTGAAATGTTGTACCAGATGTGTACTGTTATCATACTCACTTCGAATAGAAGAATAGGAGGTGTTGAAAAATATATCTATTATTTACTTTGAAAAGAAAAACGACTTCTTGTTTTCAACCCGCAGCGGCACCATTCTATAAGCCATTGGATCAAACTAATTAATTAGCTCTCTTCGAGAGTACCTCCGTTAAAGGCCATCCGACAGTCTATCTTTTGAATCAGCTAAGCCCCCACTGCTGCGGCAGAGGTGCAGCCAGCGCAGATGTTCCTGTCTGGATCGTACCCGCTCGGGCTGGTGCCTAGAAGTCCTCTCTGGTACTTCCCTCCGGCCGGGCCGGGCCGGCCCCTGTGTGAGTGGTGACCCCGTTTCACACCTCGGATGGCCTGCTCCTGTGATGGAGCCGACCTCAGGCGGGACGGGACGGGACGGGACGGGACGGGACGAGACAGCCCGGTTTATATGCGGTTGTAAGAGCCAAGTTCCGACTTGAGGGCCATGCCCCCCAATGCGCATGCGCTCGCGGGCGGGGCGGCGTCTCATCTCGCTTCGCACGTCTCCCCCTGCCTCTGTGCAGACAGTACAGCTGAGGGTGGGCTGTTGCTGTTGCCGCCGCGCCGATGTGTTTCCGGAGGCAGCCAGCGGCCGCCAATGCCAGACGCGCCGCGCCGCGCCGTAAGTCAGACGCAGTCAAACGCCCACTCGTAAGGGGGCGTCCGGAAGTGAGCAGCAGGAGGGCGCCTCCGTGCCTCGCCCGCAGCGCAGCGCACCGCTCCTATGGTCGTCCCACCGAAAGAATAGGCCATCTATCTCTCTCGCACTCATGGGACAGCGTATTCTTTTCACTCATTTGGTGTGTCAAACTCTTCGCAGGAGGACCATACCAGTGCGGCCGGCAGGCTGGGCTGGGCGTGCATGGAGCTCACGGGACGGCACAGGTCGCAGTCCCGTCCAGTCGCGTGTCATTTTGTCCAACTTCCGGCGAAAGGTCCGTCGTGATCGCGGCCGCGAACACCCGGCGGGCGCCCTGCTCCGCACAGTGTTCCGTCATCCGCGAAAAGTTACGATCTACCGTTCACCGATTACACGCCGATGCCGACGACTAACCTACCCACACCCACCGGTCACAAGCACTCCCGAAACTGTCTCCTTCCGTCGAGGTAGCAAGTGTCGGCTCTAGTCACAGCTAGACTCCTCCTGGTCGCTGTTCACCGCAGCTGCAACACGGTGAGTTACATTCAGCCTACGTCTGACACAAACCGGGTCGCACCACTTGTGTTTCACACAAGTAGCGTAAATCTATCCGATGTCGGCCGAAAATGTCCAATTTTCGATTATAATATATTCAGGTTATGTTGCTTTGTTTTGGGTCGCAGCCATCTTGTTCCCCTCTTCTTCTTACTAGGTGAGTTCCTCATTCTCGATCAGACTGTTCCGATTGGGTCAAGGGGAGGGGCCGAGGGGCCTGATCCGAACGAGAATTCGGAAACACACTCAGACTCGCGGCTCCCGAGCCCCAGCGCGTTTTGAACCGCCGCCAGTTTATGGTCGTCCCACCGAAAGAATAGACTATCTATCTCTCTCGCACTCACGGGAAAGCGTCAATTCTTTTCACTCATTTGGTGTACTAAACTCTCGGCAGTTCCACCATGTCCCTGTTTGAAGTTGAGGCCGCGTCGCGTCGGTCGTCCTTGGTCGGTCGTGGCCGAGATAAGTCCGGAGCCGGTAGGCGTGGAGCCTGGTGCGCGTGCGGTGCGGTGCGGTGCGGTGCGCGGCGCGCGGGTCAGGTCGGTCAGGTCGGCGGCGCGCGGTGTATCGGCAGGCTATCTCCGGGCCGGGCCGCGCGGGCGCCGCTGCTCTAACGACCAGCCGTGCAGCCAGGTGCCTGCCCGCGGCTGTGCAGGGCTGCTTAGCACTTCCTCATCGCCGTGCCCCTCTCCTGCCCCTCTCCTGCCCCTCTCCTGCCCCTCTCCTGCCCCTCTCCTGCCCCTCTCCTGCCCCTCTCCTGCCCCTCTCCTGCCCCTCTCCTGCCCCTCTCCTGCCCTCTCATTGGGGCGGGGCGGGGCGGGGCAGGGCAGCAGGGTGATTCCGAACAGCGTATAGTAGTGCCCTCTCTCTCGCACCTCATGGCCGTGCTCCACGAGTGCGACAAGGACAGAGAGTCGAAACCACTGTGCGGAATCACCCTTCAGGGCAGGGGCAGAGCGCCGGGGAGGTGCATGCGAGATCAGCAGGATACTCCGCCAAGCCGCGCCACCCCGCGCCACTGGGACTGGGACTGGACTGCGTGTCCTGTCGGGGACTGTAACGCGTAGCGGTGTGATAGCGACACCGGACACCGAGTTGTGTTGTGCGCGGGGCGGGGCGGGGCGGGGTGACTGCAGGTGGCATGTACTTTGGGTGTGATCGCGCCCCGCCCCGCCCGCCTCGCCAACCCCTGCAGGCCTGCTGGACGCGGTGCTTCTCCTCCTGCTGCTCCTGCGGGCTCGCTCCGCTCCGCTCCTGTAGCTGCGCCTGCTCGCGCTGAGCCCCCCAGCAGCCGCGCGCGCTGAGCCTGCTCGCGGTTGACTCGATGATAATTTACATTTGAGTGGCTCTGTAATGGCTCAGCCCCGCGGAAGTAGATAAAGTGCATCCATTACCAGGATATTCCCGGGGGATTATTGTAGAACATTGCGGATGTGGCCTAGACGAGCCGCGGAAAAAAGAGGGGAATGGGCGTTGCGTTAAAGTGCTATCGGTGTGGCGCGGCGCTACGCCCGTGTCCTGTGCTCGCTAGACTGGTCGCGTCCGCATCACAGGCTGTCACGGGAAGGGCGCGCGCCGCGCGGGTAGGCAGCACGCTCGGCTAGAGGGCAGCCTGGTTGCCTACTTTCACGAATTCTATCGTATCCACCGAGGTCGGAATGAATATAATTCTCGTATAATAAATAATAACAAATTAAGAGTCCTTATGGCTCTATTTCATCTACGCATACAAGCATGCTATCTCAGATACGTGCCCTATAGTGGAAAGGCCTCGCAAGTAGCCCACTCCGGGGGGTGAACAGCCTTGCGTCAATTGTGGTCTGGTCCTCTCAAGTCAAGTCAAATACACGCCACATTAAAATGGAGTTTCCGACCGAAACAAAAAACTTGGCTCACGCGACCTTCTAAAAAAAGAAAAGAGATGTGGATATAGTTCTCTTCGAGAAGCGACGCGCGCTTTGGTTTGGCATTGCCTCCTAAATGATGGGATCAAGTGCTTCTAACACAACTGTCACAAGGCCGACAACATAGGCCGGGCCGGGGCAGGGCAGCTCGCGCTCCGAGCCGCGCCGCGCCGCGCCTGGCCGCCTGGCCGCCTGGCCTGAGCTGAGCGCGGCCGGAAATGGCGAGCATCAAAATCGACAAGCTAAAATTAGAAAAGATTACGGAAGCTAATTATTAAACAACTGTCTAAACTGCCGAGGTTTCACACCGCTCTGTGCGTTCTGAGGCAAGATCCCGAAAAGAAAAAATATCGTTGTTGTATTCGGGAAAACTGGCGGAGGAACCGCAAACGCTGGAAGGCAGTTGTGGAACACCTGAGCCGCGTTGGCCGCGTTGTGTTTGGACCTCACTGCACTGCCTCGCCTCGCCTCACTGTGCAGCGATGGATTCCGAATGAAATAAAAGCTCATGTAGAATAAGGCGACGGCAAGTCGTTCCGCTCGACTAGTCGCGCGCGCTGCGGCGTGACAGCGAGCGGGCGCTGCGCGAAAAAAACTAAAATACAGATGACAAATACGCATTCTCCCCTCGAATTATATGAGTACCTGTGGAAACGTATCCAGAGCAGCTCACGCAGGAAAATCTGAAGTATGTGCCACGTCATTGCAGAGAAAGGCTAACTCTGGGCGCGTAAAGCGCTTACTGGAACCTAGCAGTAGAAACTGAGGGGGGAAATGATAGAAATGCATAACCAAGAATGTCATGACCTAAACGGACGGCGAGAAGTAAGCCTGCCCCGGCCTCGATGGGAATTCCCGCCCAAGCGGAGGGGGCAGAGGGAGGGGGTACTGCACGTGCCCTTCCAGCGTTCGGCGAATGATCTGCGTGAACTTCGGGGATTAATAAAAAGGCTCGCTCGTGCAAGGGCGCTTCTCCCCACCACGTCCGACCCTGCCTCACCTCACCCCGCCCCGCCCCGCCCGCCGCCTCAAGGCGCCGCCGCCGCCTGGCCGCGGGGGCTCAGCGCATACCAAGCAGCAGTCCTCCACCCGCCGTCCGGAAGAGCACGACCCAGCGCAAAGAAGAAGAAGAAGACGAGTAAGAAGAAGAGGAAGAGTAGGAAGAAGAAGAAGAAGAAGATTAAGTGTTCGGGGTGGGGAGTCATTGCGTGCAAAAAGGTGCAGGCTGGGACGGCGCTTACTGGCGAGTTACAGGCTATGAAATGTATGTGGAAACAAGTCCGCGGTGCATGCATGTGCAGGATACTGTAATATGATAAAACTTTTTTTTTTCCGCGCCGTCCTCGGACGGAGTGACGGGTCAGCGAGGACAGGACCTCTTGTCGTAAACAATACGATGGACGGCGTGACGTCAGCGGCGCACGCTCGGCCTCGGCGGGGCGGGGCGGGGCGGGGCGGGGCGGGGCGGGGCGGGGAAGACCAATGCGCCGCCGCGGCGTCGCCAAAACGCCTGGCTGCTAGGCAGTTTAAAAGTCGCTGTCGGTCCTCCGTGTCCTGAGTGCGACTCGGTTGAGCCGTGACACATCTGATGAGTTTGCTTCAGGCTCAAGCGGAGTACCGCACCGGAGACCCGGCGTCTTCTTTCCGAGATAACGGGTCAAAAACGGTCTTTTGTTTTTTGACCTTTTTAAAAATCTGCTGATTGACGTGGTGTCGTTCAGCTCACAGAATTCAGTGGGAACGGACGGCCCGTCCGAACTGTTGTAGCTGAAGAGGTGGCATTGTCGGTTGTCTAGCAGGCGGGGTGCGGGGCGGGGCGGGGCTGGCGAGCAGCAGTTCGCTAACCTGCCCCCTCCACCTCCACCGGTGGCTCCGACACCACTGTACTTTGCACAGCTAGGCCTACTCCTCGTCTTGTCGCTCCGCTCCTGGCAATGGCCCAAATCGCACGCGGCCGCCACCGTCCCGTCCGGCCGGCAGGCTGAGATAGGGCGTAACTCGGCGCCCGCCGGCCCGGCCCGGCCCGGCCCGGCCGGTGCGAGGGTGTTGTGACATCACTGAGGCCGGGCCTGGGGCTTCCCCTGCGTCCACGTCACCCTGGGCGCCACCCAGCTCATGGACAGGACAGGGCGCGGGGCGGCGCAGGGCGGCGCAGGGTCGCACTCCTCATTCGTCTTGAATGTAGATGTGTCGGGAGGGGCACTAACCCGTATCCTCATGGGCCTCTGGAATCGAACGTTTATCGGTTCGGTTCGGGTTCGATCATCCCGCCCAGTACAGCACTCTGTGTCCCCGCCCCGCCTCGCCCCGCCCCGCCTCGCCCCGCCCCACCCCGCCCGTTTTGTCGGTGTCGGAGCGAGTGCTCGCGCCGGTCGCCAGTCGGGCGCATCTTCTCTTCGGATGGCTCAGCCTCACCTGAGCGGCGGGGCGGGGCGGTGTGGGGCGGGGCGGGGCAGCGGGGCGCGCTGGGGCCGAGCGGGCCGTGCATTGCGGCGTGAGAGAGAGCGAGAGAGAGAGAGAGCGAGAGGGGGGCACATGGGGAGAGAGGAGGAGAAGGAGAGAGCGGGAGCGTCCCGTTATCTGGGCAGCCCCGCACGGCTTGTTGTGCCGTCGCCGCTGCAGTCCCATCACCGCGGCCTGTTGGTCTAGGGGTATGATTCTCGCTTCGGGTGCGAGAGGTCCCGGGTTCAAATCCCGGACAGGCCCATACTGTGGAAATTTTTTTCCCTGTCGCTTCCTCGGAGTAGGGAGGAAAGCTGTCGTGGAGATTGTAAGGGTGTCTAGGTCGGCCGTACAGTGAAGCGGATGTTCAGGCTCAACCGTGCAGATAAGTTAGGTTGTAGTAAACATAGCGCGCTCTACTATCATTTTTTACCCGTGTGCCCTACTTACTTATCCCGGGGTTTTGGCTCGGCTGGGCTGCTCTTTCCACTGACACGCGGCTCGCCTCGCGGCTCAGGGGTTAAGACGTGGCCCTTGTGACGTCACTGGGTGACAGGTGCCCGCCACGGCCCCGGCCCCGCCCCGCCCCGCCCGGCGCTGTGGCGTTACCTGACCGTTACGCAAAGTCGTGCGAAGCCCTAGAGTCTACAGCGAGGCGGGGCGGGGCGGGGCGGCGGGGCGGCGGGGCGCGTCAGGGCGTGGGCGAGGGGGAGGGGAATCACACCCCAGCAACCCCCAACTGAACAGCCGCAGAGGGAAGAAGAGCTGCTGGCGCTGCTGGCTCTGCCTGGGCCTTGCCCCGCCTCGCGGCGACCTTGGAGGGTCAGTGCCAGGCCTGGAGGGCCTGCAAGGCCGCGCCACACTGGAGGCTCCAGTGCCAGGCCGGTGCTCTCAGGGCCGCGCCACACTGGAGGCTCCAGCGGCTGGAGAGTCTGCAGAGGCTGTAGCAACCTTGAGGGGTCAGTGCCAGAGGCCTGCAGCGCCCGCCCCGCCCCGCCCCGCCCCGCCCCGCCCCGCCCCGCCCCGCCCCGCCCCGCCCCGCCCCGCCCCGCCCCGCCCGCCCCGCCCCGCCCCGCCCCGCCCCGCCCCGCCCATGCAGGACGAGATGTCCAGCACCCGCCCCGCCCCGCCCCGCCCCGCCCCACCCCGCCCCGCCCCGCCCATGCAGGACGAGATGTACAGCCCCCGCCCCGCCTCGTCCTTGAGACGGCTGGACGCAGCCATTTCTCATCTCTCCCGCCCAAGGGCGAGGGCGGCCGGGCCGGCGCGGAGCAAAGCGCAGGGAATTCCAGAGCCGAGGAGGAAACTTCCTCCGGCCGCCCCGCCACGCCTCGCCCCGCCCCGCCCCGCCCCGCCCCGCCCCGCCCCACCCCGGCAGCCGTGCCCCGCCCCGCCGCGCCGCGTCGCCGCTGGTCGCGCAGTGAATGCAGAAGGACGAAAATAAAACGGGCAGGAGCGGAAAAAAGTGGGAGGAGTAAGGTAGTGGAGAGGAAAATTTTGTGAATGTCCATTGCTCAGTCCAGCCTAAGCCCTTAGCCGCAGTCCTGCAGACACACTGTCGGTCATGGGGGCAGGTCCGCCACTTCCTCCTGGACCCGATCAGCTCCATGCTGCTCCTGACCTTGCCCCACCAGGCCCAGCCCAGTCCAGTCCATCGGGGCTGTAGGCCAGGCGGGCACCGTGTGTCCTGGCGGCTCGGCACCACGCCCCGCCGCGCCCCGCCGCGCCCCGCCGCGCCCCGCCGCGCCCCGCCGCGCCCCGCCGCGCCCGCCGCGCCCCGCCGCGCCCCGCCGCGCCCCGCCACCACGCCGTGGATGTCCGGCCGGCCAGCCGTCCCGTCCCGTCCCGTCCCGTCCACGGGTCTGACCGAACGGCCTTCTAGGATCCATTCAACCAGGAAACCCCTTCCCGACCCGACCAGAGCGCGCTGCCCGCTGCTCCGCCCCGCCCCGCCCCGCCCCGCCACACCGCGCTGGCGCTCTCCGCCCCGCCCCGCCCCGCCCCGCGCTACGCCTCGCCACGTCATCGTACGAAAATGGCCGACGCACGACGGGATTACAATAATCTGCTACTCTGCAGTGACGCCCCTGACGCGCGGGACTGTGCGCGCCGGAACACACCCGGCCAGGCGGCCAGGGCACTGGAAGTGACCAGAGAGGCCCTCCAGGAAAAAAGAAGAAAGAAATGTTTCACGTTTACCCTGGCTTAAGATCTTTGTCCTCACGGCAAATGGGAGACAGCTGTGAGATGAGCTCGGCCTGTTCGGTAACGCCAAGTGACATATGTACTCCAGGGCCAGGCGACCGCTTGCCCTAGGTCGGCGCCTATTGGTGGACTCACACCTGCAGCCGCAACAAATCACACGCATTTACATGCGCAGGACGGCCACTCCGCGGACTTCTTTGAATTTTTGCATCGAGAAGAAACTAGATCTGCGATGGTATCATTTCAAATTTGTAGACTCTCACAGCGACCATATAGTGGCCACAGCAGATCACAGAGAAGAGCCAACAGAAGGGTTTTAGACGAGAGGACATGTAGAAAGGCGAAGCAGAAGGAGAGAAGAGGCGGGCATAAGGAAACGGAGAAGAGAGAGAGAGAGGCGGGGGAGGGGGGGGAGAGGAGAACTGGACGAAACCCACACAAGCGGCTGTGGCGCTTTTCTTTTCTTTATTTTTCGGCGTCGCTGTTCACGTCCCTTTATTGTTTCCGTTGTGAGTCGTCCTGCAAGCAAACCAGACGACCCTGTCTGAGAGAGGGAGAGGCTGGGGCGGAGGGAGAGAGTGGGAGGGGGAGGGGGCAGGGGGAGGGGGAGGGGGAGGGAGGGCTCTAGAAACCAGACTGTTCCACAGTAAGTCCCCATACAACAGCCCGGTCCGCCCATCAAACACTGTGGGTAACTTTTATTTTTTTCCGCGAGTGTCCTGCCCGCCTGCCTGTACTCCACTGCACTGTACGCTTAAAGCGATTAGCTCTCGGTGTGACCGTGAGCACTGTTCTACTAGTCGTGAGTCCTGTTCGTTTGTTCGTTTGCTTGTTGCGTACTTCCGCTTCTGCTCACAGCCAGCTTGCCTACGCGATCGGCGCTTGCATTTCATTAACCGAGAATGCTCTGCTCCGTCCCGTCCCGTCCCGTGCGATGTTTTTATCATTTTATTATCCGCCACTGGTTGCACCGCGGCCGGCCGGCCGGACGGCCAGCCTGGGCGCGGGAAGTTCAAGGCGAAAAGCAAAAGTGCGACACTCGCGAGGGCAGAACACGCGTAACTCCGCGCGGGCATGCAGCAAGCACGTAACTCAGCGTCGCGATAATTATATGCAAATTCAATGCGTGAGCGAAATGAGACGGCGTCCCGCTCGACAGTTTGGATTATCGCGTCACTTTCGCACTGAGTAACATGCACGGTGATAGGATATACTCTGTCAGAAATTGGCATCATGTTGGCGGCGTGCATCTCTCGTTCCGGCAAGCGCGGATCCCATAAAGTAAGGAAATTTCCTTACTTTATGGCGGATCCAGGACGGGGGGGTGAATTGCCCCGCCCCTCCTGGCACCTATAGATGGCCGCCTGAAAGGCAGGCAAAAGGCCATACTTTGCCCCTGTAAGTCGGCAGAAAGTGCTACTTTGCCCATCCCAAAGACAGCCTCTGAGTCCGCCACTGCTTCTCGGCCCGTCTCGTCTCCTCTGCAAGGATCCTCGCCAGGGCATGTCAGTGTTGACGATGGTCACGAGTTTGACTGAGGATTGGTAATTAATCGACCAAGGTCGAGGATGCACGCTGATGCATGCGGCTTCGTTTGAAGACGGGCGCCGAAATGTACGAACAACAACAACCATGTCGTCCTTAATAAATCGGAATGGGCTATGAGCGAGGCGGGGCGGGGCGGGGCGGGGCGGGCGCAGGGAAGCCCCAGGCTGGCCTACAGGCCCGAGCAGCGCGCACTCGCCTTCAGGTCCTGTCTGGAGATTCCCTGGAAAAACAAAAAGGCGAGACTCGGCTCCCTTTAAAGGTTTCATGCATTAAAAGTGCACCAGGCATCAATACCTTTCGGAGGGGAAATGCCAAAACGTAGTACTCATTCGTACCAATGCCACCGGTGAGGAAGTTCCACCGGCACGCACACGCACCTGTGTGTGTGTGTGTGTGTGTGTGTGTGTGTGTGTACGCGCGTGTCTGCGTGTCAGCTGGACAAGTTCCAAGCCGTCGCATCAAGCCCGTGAAAGCTTCCATGGTAGTCGCAAGGCTGTGCGCAGATCTGCTTTCGGAGAGCCTAGCCTGCGCACACCTCGCTACTCGCTCGGGGAGGTGCGATCATCATGCACGATGATACCTCCCACCTCCCTTACATAATCGAGGTGTATTATTATTATCCTGGGGGTACGTCCCTCACCTCACAGTCTTGTGCTGGACTGGAGTGCAGCCTGATCCTGAGTCGCCTCCATGTTGGGCCGAGCTGCTGCTCCACCCAGCCGGGCCCGCCACGCCCCGCCCTGCCCCACCCCACCGCGCCCCGCCCGCCCGCCCCACCCCGCCCCGCCCGACGCCGCACCACGCCCCAGCCCGCATACGGCCTTGACTCGCGCGTTGACAAGGGCCTTGTCCTCCCGTGTGTGCGTGCACTGCCCTACCCCGTTGCCCCGTACCCCACTGCCCCCCCACGGGACGCACCACGCCTCGCCCCACCTCACTCCGCCCCACCACGCCCTGCCGCCGCGCCCCACCACGCCCCGCCGCCCCGCCGCGCGCCTTCGCCCACCTCGCCATCCGGGAGACAAAGCCGGCGCGGCCATACCGGGAAACTTAAGGTCCGGAGGTGACCAGGCCAGGAGGCAGCGGTGGGGTGGGGCGGGGCGGGGCGGGGCGGGGCGGGGCGGGGCGGCCCGGAGCAGAACAGAGCGACACCGCGACCCGCCTCAACCGCGGCCCCACCTCCTACCAGACCCTCCACCGGAGCCTGAAACCATCAACCACTCTTGCCTCTTATTGTAGACCAGTGCACCAGGCCTGGTCCTGGCGGCCCCTGGCGCGGCGGGCCCTCGCCTCGCCTCGTTGTGGGCGGAAGCCACTTTGTGCCCGCTGCATCCCAACCAATCGCTTTATCCTCGCCACGGCGATGACCGGCGTGATGGAGCTGATGCAGCCGGGTCAGGGACGCTCCCCCGCGGCGTCCTGGACAACGTCATGTCTCCCCTCCTCTTCCACCCTCGCCCCCGCCCCCGCCTCACCATACGCCGGTGACAAAGTGATTCGCGCGGCTTGGCTCGGCAGGGCGGCCGCGCCGGGGTTCAAACCCCCGCCCGGCCGCCCCGCCCCGCCCTCCTGGCCCCGCGACCGCGCCCCGCCCCGCCCCGCCCCGCCCCACCCCACGCGCTACGTCCAGCCACGCCCTCGCGATCCATCAGCGCGAAGTGCAAACCGCACGCCGCACTGGGCCCGGCCGTCTGGAGGCCGAACTGCACTGTTAAAAATAAATTAGCATGCGTGTTTTGGCTTTGGGCCCTCCCCGCGCCTGGCCCGGGCTCGGTCCGGCCCGAGGCGAGGTCGGGGCGGGGTGCACACCTGGCCCCACGCGCCACCGACGCCCCGCCCCGCCCCGCCCCGCCGGATCATCGGCAGACAATGTGGGGCGACTCCGGGTGACTGGGCTGGGCGGGAGAAGCGAGGTCGGAAATGTTTAAACGTGCCGAACAAAGAAATAAAATACAACGCCCAATTTGTGTGTGTGTGTGTGTGTGTGGCATTAAGCACTAAGTCACGGGGAAACAAAGTTTCCCCAATAACTGATCTGACACGTGGAAATAATTTTATCTCAATGTTTTCGCTTATGTACTTCCGGACGACCTGACGGCGCGTGGACGCGTTCCGATCATAACCAGGGCCGCTGCCGCTCTTGCCGCAGAAAACCCAACCGCCTCTATTAGGACAAAAATTTGTTTTCCTGTTCCGAAAATTTCCTGTCAGAAATCGAAGTTATAGTCAATGAAAGAAAACAAACAAAATTTTGTGGACGTTTAGAAATTTTCTCTTTATTACAACGAAAATTTTCGTTAGTTTCGTCCGAGTTATAATTACGTTCCCAGATAGATGATAAGGTTTTCTGAGCGCGCTCCTGCTGCCGCGCGGCTAGCACTGCTGCCTGCCGGCCGGCCTGGGGTTTTCAGGTTCAGAGCAAGGTGAACCAGCGCGGCCCTGCCCGGCCCGGCCCAGCCTGGCTTGTAGCGGGTTCGAGTCCATCCGACCCGACCGCTCTGGGAAAGTTTCCATCTTTTGCTCTCTGCAGTCTGCAGCCTCTGCCTGCATCTCGCTCGGATGGACTTCCCTTCTCCTCCGTCGCAGGCCTCACCTCACCTGTCTAATGGTATTATCTCCATGGACTCGTGTGCAGTGAGTAAAGAGTCCTATGTGTAGCCGGCCTTATATTTGGCGGACTCAAATGCGAGATAAAACTGCGACTTCAAGGAGAGAGACCCGTGAGTTAAAAAGCACGTGACGCGCGGGAGTCGGCCCTTATCAGACGGAAGTACAATGATGCCAGAGAGTGTGTTTTATGTTTATCTCTGGAAGGGACGCGGCGTATCGTCAGGTTCGAACACCGCGCTCCCCTCGCCCCCTCTCCCTCCCCGCCCCCGAGGAGGCGGTGCCGGTGCTGGCGCGGTGCGGGCCGGGCAGGCGGTGAAGGCCGCCGAGTGCAAGTCGGCGGTGGCCATGTCGTGAATAGCAATGAAGAGTGACCCCGACCGGAAGAGAAGCCGGGGGAGTCAACGCGTTGTTCATCTGGATCACTTCTCGGGTTCTCCAGTTTTTATTTTACTTTTATCTTACCTGTTCTCTGGTGCTTTGCACTGAGAAACTGGACCTCCTACTTTACTGACTATAGATATTGAATTTCCGTGGAGAATGTAAATGTTACCATCTCTCTAAAAGTGTGTTGTTTTTTTTTGTTTTTGTTTTTAAGTCATACTACGGGGCAAGGTATTAAAACGGGCTTTATACGTTTTGAAAGCTTTGAAACGAGGCGTGTAGGGATAATAGTCCCCGTGCATTTGCGAGCGCACTCGCTACTATAAGGATCTGGTTCTGGCAGTGCAGGTCGGCTATATACCGGACAGATCGGACCACCGCCGCCTTCTCGCCGAAATTTCCACAAGGCCAATGCAGGGTGTTGGGCGGGGCGTGGCGGGACCCGTGCCATGTCAGACCCGGCCCCAGCCTCAGCCCACTGACACACAGATACGGCCGTAATAAAGACCGATTACTGGGTCGCGCGCCGAGCGGAGCAGAGCGGGGCAGAGCCGTCCGCTTCTAAATAGGTGTCGCCGCAGCGGGGCGGTGAGTGCATGGGGTATTGACGGGCGCATTAGCGAGAGACGGGCCGGGCCGGGTCAGGGAAGTGAGCTGCGGGGGTGGGGCACAGCTGGGGCGCGAGCGGACAAGTGGGGCGGGGCGGGGCGGGGCGGGGCGGGGCGGGGCGGGGCGGGGTGGGGCGGGGCAGCTCCTCGTGATCGGACCATTACGGCGGAGGTGCTGCTGCTTCCGCTCATGACCGGCAGCGAGCCGGGCGGGGCGGGGCGGGGCGGGGCGGGGCGGGGCGGGGCGGGGAGCGGCGGCTACTCTGCGCTGCTCGCGGCTCGGCTCGGGTCGGGCCGGGTCATCACACAGAAAAAATGAAATGATGACTCGCGGCTAATTGTCCGTCCTGTCCCGTCCGCATCGCGCCGCGCCGCGCCGCGCCTCTAACGAATTTACCCCCGGTATAAAACGCCTAGGGGTCTTGTACTCCCCTTGGTATACAGGGGGGTACTAATTTTCTGGCCAATTAATACCCCCCGGTATAAAACGCCTAGGGGTCTTGTACTCCCCTTGGTATACAGGGGGGTACTAATTTTCTGGCCAATTAATACCCCCCGGTATAAAACGCCTAGGGGTCTTGTACTCCCCTCGGTATACAGGGGTGTACTAATTGTCTGGCCAATTAATACCCCCCCCCCCCCCCCGGTATAAAACGCCTAGGGGTCTTATTCTCCCCTCGGTATACAGGTATATTGTTGTAGAGGTCTTTCCCATAGAGGTACCGGACCCATCCCCTGCGCACATTTGTAGGACTCCTTACGAGGTGATAATTCTGTCCCGCGTGCCTGTGACAGATATACCGGGGGTTTAGGGGGGCTGTAATCATTCCGGGGTAACGATGTCCCCTCTGAAATTGTGAAGTAGTGGGCATGACGGCATAACTATCTCGGGATAATTGTGTCATAAAATTTTGAGAAATAGTAATTTTACGCACTCTTGGCTCCCGGCTCCCGGCTCCAGGCTCCAGGCTCCAGGCTCCAGGCTTCAGGCACCAGGCACCAGGCACCAGGCACCAGGCACCAGGCACCAGGCACCAGGCACCAGGCTCCAGGCTCCTGGCTCCTGGCTCCTGGCTCCTGGCTCCAGGCTCCAGGCTCCAGGCTCCAGGCTCCTGGCTCCTGGCTCCTGGCTCCTGGCTCCTGGCTCCTGGCTCCTGGCTCCTGGCTCCTGGCTCCTGGCTCCTGGCTCCTGGCTCCTGGCTCCTGGCTCCTGGCTCCAGGCTCCAGCTCTAGGTCACACGGCCAGCCCGGGCATTGGCATCGCCTTGACTCGCCTCGCGGCTCCGGTGGCTGACCTTCGGGCGCCTTCGGCTGCCTTCGGTCCGCCTTCGGGCCGCTTCGCGAGACGGGACGGGACGGGACGGGACGCTGTGTCTGTGACCGTCGGTAATGCTTGGGATAATTTATTGGAGCGATGCGAGCACGCCTCGCCTGGTCTGGGCTGGAACCCTGGTCCGGACGGAGGCAGAGCAGGGCGCTGCTGTTGCCGCTGCAGTCCGCCGAAACCTCGGCACGGCACGGCACGGCACGGCACGGCACGGCACGGCACGGCACGGCACGGCACGGCACGGCACGGCACGAGAGCCAACGACGAGCAGTCTGGAATGCGCTGCTCCCTATCCTATCCTCTCCGTATCCTCATCCTCCTCATTACTCACTCTTGCTTTTATTGGAGTCAGGTGGCGGGGCGGGGCGGCGGCAGGGGCGTGGTCAGCAGGTAGGACCCTTGGCCTTGGAAGGTCCTCCCGCCCCGCCCCGCCCCGCCCCGCCCTAACTCTTTGCTCTTCTTCTCCTCCTCCTCGTCGTCCTCCTCCTGCTCCTGCTCCTTCCCCTTCTCCTCGCTGTTCCTCCCTGTTCCTCCCCGGCACGGCACGCCGCCGGTGAAGGACACCGCATTGGCCAGGTTGCCGAGGGGACTGGACTGGACTGGCGTGCTCCGCACCATCCTCTCCCTGCCAGGCCGGGCCAGGCCAGGCCGCTGTGCTGTGACTTAACCCTTTTAACCCGGCCTGGTCTCGCGCCGGGAATAATGAAACCGGCCGCCCCGCCCCGCCCCGCCCCGCCCCGCCGCCCGCGCCCTCAAGGTGGCCACCTTTTATTCTGCCACGTCTCGGCGCGGCGGACGCAGGAATAACTTTTGTCTCATTGACACCCACGCACGCATGAGGGGGTCATGTTCGCATTTAACGCACACGTACCAGGCAGACGTCGACCTGCAAAAGTTATGTTTATCTCGGGACGGGAACCCTCCCTCTCCTCCGCAGAATGTTACCCGGCCGGCCGGGCGGGTACTTTTAGCACGCGGCGCGGCGCGGCACGCGGCCTCACTTCACTTTCCTTCCGGCGCCTCGTAAGTAATAACCAACGAGCTCGACCCGCCCGGTGCGGAGCGGAGCCGTGCGGCGCGGAGCGGAGCCGAGCGGACTCAATGCCATTGTTGTTGTTGATGTTATTGACGGAAGTGCAGACCAGACCGCGGCCGGGCCGGGCCGGGCCGGGCCGGCCCACACCTGTCCGTCCTGTCCTGCTGTCCGCCCGGCCCGGAGGCGCCCCGAGGCGAGGCGCGGCCCTGCCCCCTGGCCCCGCCCCGCCCCGCCCCGCCCCGCCGGCCTGCCTGCAAGTCACCTCCTTGCGGCGCGGCGCGGCGGGTCGAGAGCAGTAGGCGCCTCTCGCACTGCCCTCCCGTCCCACCCCGACCTGGTGAGGTGTCACGAGTGTCATGGTGGGTGTGCGAGTAAGTGCTCTTTGCACTCGCTGTGGCAGGACACACCACGGACACACAGGGGCGGGGCGGGGCGGGGCGGGGCGCGGCGGGGCTGCCGGGCAGGGCCACCCAGAAGCCGTCCTTGTCGTCGCGGCGCACACCCAAACACACGCTGCTTATCGCTTATCGGGGGGAAGGGGGAGGGGGTCTTAAGCCGCCGCGCGAGGCAAATGCAACAAGAGACACCGCTGCAGAGAATCGGGACAGAGAAGGATCAAGGCTGCACCGGCAAAAAAAAAAAAATTCCGAAACTAATAATAGGCCCGAAAACTAAAGAAGATTTTCAGCTTTGACCCGCTTCATGTATTTCCAGCTGAGAATAGAGTAGCTTAAGGGGCACCTGGCAAGCACCCCCAAGTTGGGATCTTGACCACAGTGTGTACGTGTGGTTGTCTTGCGGTGCGTGTGTGTGTGAGTGAGAGAGAGAGAGAGAGGGGGGGGGGCAGAGAGTCCTCACTTCCGGGGCGAGCGGTGCGGTGCGGAGCGCCTGTGCCCGTGCCCATACGTGGTGTCCTGCGACGCCTGCGCTGCGACGCGACGGCCGCAGTGGGTCGCTGGCTGCGCTGCCTGCCTGCCTGCCTGCTGGGAGGAAGGACGCTCGGCCCGCGCCCCCCGCGCCGCACCGCCTGTGCTGTGCCGTGGGGTCGCCACCTGCGGGGTACGGCGGGCTGGGGCACGGCGACGCAACGAGTTCAGCACCAGCGGTGGCGGCGTTTGCTCCGGGACCACGCTACGTCCACGGCTCCGGACAGGGGCGGGGTGGGGCGGGGCGGGGACACCGGAAGTTATGAAGACTTGAGGAGGCGACTGCTGCTAAGCCCCGCCCCGCCCCGCCCCGCCACCACCACGCCGACGCGGCCCGGCCCGGGCCGGCACTAGTAGTGGACGCACGGCGCAGGCGGGGAGGCGGGGGCCGGGACGGGACGGGACGGGACGGGCTGGGCAGGGAGGGAGGCGGCCTCGAACGCGGTCACCAAGTTCAAGTTTAATAATGCGCCGTGCTCCGGCGCCGCGCGGTCCTGCCCGGACTGGGACTGGTGGACAAGAGCGACTTGAAGTACGAGTATTGGCACCCGGGCGCGGCAGGGCCGGGCGGGCAGGGGCTGGCTCGCTCTCGACCGGCTTGTTGGCGGCCCAGCCGAGGTCAGGGCCGTGGGTGGCCCCGCCTCGCCCCGCCCCGCTCCGACTCTTCTCCGCTGCGGGTGGAGGGGGGAGCACGCCGAGTGCAGCGCAGCGCAGCTCAGCGCAGCGCGCCCGGCAGGTAGGCCGCCGCCAGCGCGCGGCGCACGCCTGCGTCACGGGACTGCCGCCCTGCCAGGGGCTCCGGCCGGCGCGGCCAAGGACGGCAGCAGCCCGCCCCGCCCCGCCCCGCCCCGCCCCGCCCCGCCCCGCCCCGCCCCGCCCAGCACAGAGGAAGACGGAAGAGCGGCTCTGGGTGAGGAGAGGAGTGCGTCGCCCAGCGCCGGCAGCGCGCGCCGCCTGAATAGAGAGGTGGTGGTGGCCACACAGGCCGTGCGCGTGACAGGACAGATCCGAGCCGGGCTGATACGGGCGCCGCGCACGCCAGAGGCGATCCAGGAGCAGGAAGTTCACTGGGAGTCGCTCTAATGGCTGGACGGGACAACGTGGGATGTGTTGTCCCACACGCGCCGAGTAGTCTAATTTGTCTAAGTCCCAATCTTGTTGCACTTCGACTAGATCTCAAAAAACATACCGCCAGAGCTTCAGACTTCTAAACGCCTAAAAAAGTATATCTTGTGTGAACAAATTTTCGTGTCGGAAATTCAAAACTCGCCCAAATTATCCTTTCATCCTCCCATCCTGCAGAGATCCCTGGCCCCTGGGGTGGCGGTACTGGAGTCGGTCCCGGTGCGCCCCGGTGATCTGGTCTGTCAGTAGCTCTCCTGCCGGCTATTGGGCCGGGCCTGGCCGCGGCGGTTGGGGTAGGTCGCGGCTGGTCGCGGCGCAGTCCCCGCGAGCAGGGGCCGGGAGGGGGCCGGCGGGGGGCACCGGCGTGGCGGTGGTGGGGGGCGGTAGAAAAGGCGGCTGCCGGTTAGGTAACGCCAGTCGACCGCAGCTCGCCCGCCGTGCCGCACCGTGCGCCCTCCCGCGCAGGCAGGCCGCTCAACACTCGCGCGAACCTCTCCGCCCGCCCCCGCGCCCCCCGCGCACCCCCGCGCACCCGCGAGTGCGATGCGCAAGTGAGTGAGAAACGGAGAGCGAAGCAGAAGCAGCGCGTTCTGATTTCGTAGCCGCCTCAGCCCCGATGGAGACGGACCAGATCCTGTCCAGGACCTCGCTCAAGCCGACGGCGCCCGAGTTCGTGCCCTCCGGCGCCATGGAGGCCGTCAAGGAGGTGCCGGTGCCCGACAGCCCCGAGGACTCGGACGACGACGTGCACGTGGTGCTGCGCGCCACCGGCGAGGTGCCCTTCCTGCCGCCGCCCATGAAGCACCGCGACACGGCGGACAGCTTCGCCTCCACGGACAGCGAGCGCTCCGTGGACAGCCCCGTGCGGGACAAGGACGATAGCGCCAACCTCGGCGACCGCTCCGACTCGGGCTCCGACGCGGGCGCGAGCGACGCCGAGGACCGCAAGGTCGCCGTCAGCAAGGAGGCCGGCAAGGACTCGGCGGCCGCCGGCGCCGACGACGAGCTGCCGCCGTTCGAGCCTCCGGACGAGGAGCTCTCGCGCCGCATAGTGGACCAGGTCGAGTTCTACTTCTCCGACGTGAACATCACCAAGGACGCGTTCCTGCTCAAGCACGTGAAGCGCAACAAGGAGGGCTACGTGAGCCTCAAGCTCATCTCGAGCTTCAAGCGCGTCAAGCACATCGCGCGCGACTGGCGCGTCGTGGCGCACGCCCTCAAGCAGTCCGCCAAGCTGGAGATCAACGAGGCCGGCACCAAGCTGCGGCGCGTCGACCCGCTGCCCGCCTACGACCAGACGACGCCGTCGCGCACCGTGGTCGCCATCAACCTGCCCCACGACAAGCCCACCATCGAGAGCGTGGCCGAGCTGTTCCGCTGCTGCGGCGACATCGCCCTGGTGCGCATCCTCCGGCCCGGCAACCCCATCCCCGCCGACGTGCGCGCGTTCGTGGCCAAGCACCCCGAGATGCACGGCGTGGTGTCGGCGCTGGTGGAGTTCGTGCGCACCGAGTCCGCGCTGGCCGCCGTGGCCAAGCGCGACTGGGACTGGCGGTACGCCGCGGGCGACCTGAGCGCCATGCGCGTCCTGGAGCTGAACGCGCCGCCCGCCGCCGCGCCGCCGCCCAAGAAGCGCGCCGCCAGCAAGAAGAACATCCTGGGCAAGGAGCCGCAGTCGGAGTACGCGTCGGGCTCCGAGGCAGAGGCGGAGCGGTACATCCGCTCGCTGCAGCAGCGCCGGGGGTCCTCGCCGCTCGACTGCCAGCCCGGGAAGCACTGGCTGCAGCGCCGGTACTCGCGGGACTCGGGCTGCGAGGACGGCTACTACGGCTACCACCGCGCGCCCAGCTCGGGCTCGCTGTACGGCTCGGGCTCCGAGTACTCGCGCAGCCGCTCCAACTCGGCGGCCTCGTTCGACCTGCCCCCGGGCGTGGGCACGGCGCTGGGCCCGCGCCGCATGTCCGCCGGCTGGGACTCGGGCTCCGAGTCGTGCTGCTCGGGCCGCTCCTCGCGCTCCAACAGCGCCGCCTTCATCCTGGACGGCGTCCACGGCCACACGCCGCTGCGCCGCTGCTCCGGCAAGGACTCGGACTCGGACGGGTACGGCTCGTTCCGGTCCCGGAAGAGCTCCGGCGGCTCGGACCTCGGCGGCAGCCGGCGCGACAGCGGCGCGTCCTCCGGGCCCTGCTACCTGGGCGGGCGGCGCGGCTCCGGCGCCTCCACGGGCAGCGGCGTCCTGGAGGAGGAGGTGTTCCTGGGCCGGCGGGGCTCGGGCCACCACCCGGGCGGCCACCACCTGGAGCACCAGCTGCTGCGGCGCATGGCGGCCCTGGGGCTGGGCGGCGAGCACCACGGCCACGGCCACCACCACCACCACGAGTGCTGCGGCTGCTCCTGCTCCCGGCCGCCGCCGCCGCTGCACGACCACCACCACGCGCCGGCCTCCCCCGTCCACGGCCCCGCCGGCTTCGGCCCGCGCCGCGGCTCGGGCGACCTCTCCAGGAAGCCGGCCATGCTGTTCGCTGCGGCCGCGGCCGCGGCGGCCTCTGCCGCGCAGCCGGGCGGCGCCGGCGAGCACGGCGCCGGGCGCCGGCTGTCGGGCGCCGGCGTCCCGGAGAACATCATGAGGATGCCGCGAGGACCGGACGGCGGCCGCGGCTTCACCCGCGAGAACGACATCCCGGAGGTGTGCTAGTAGTGTGCTGCCGATAACGACCTGACCTCGCCTGACCGCAGGGGACGGAGAGGCGCGAGCGCGTGCGCGGTCCCGTCCTCCATACCGCTCTAGGACAATTCAGAAATTGTAGAGCGCGCCGGGCCGGGCCTGTCCCTGACCCGCGCACGCTGAAATTTATCGCGCTCAGTCCCGCCAACTGTCCATCCGTGAAATATGGCGGCGGCGACGCTCTCTCCCCTGCGGACGGCATAAGTGATGACGGAACGGGCCTGGGACCTTGCACGGCTGCACGGCGCGTTGTTGTACCATCAGTAGCACAGAGGAGTAAGAATGTGGAAATAGCATGTAAGTTTAGTATTGTAGTCAGTACAGTGCCAATGGACAGGTAGGGGATGGGGAGGGAGCAGCGTGTCCCGGTGGAGAAGTGACTCGGACGCGGCCTTCTTGGTCGCGAGGAGGGCATGGGGCGCACTGGAGAGTGACGGCGCCACGCCGCGCCACGCCGGGGAGGGCTTTCCCTCCATTCGGACCGCTTAACCCGCGAAGGCCGCCGAATTAGAAAAGCTAGGGGCGTCGCCGTCGGCGTCCTTGGAGGTGGCCGGGCCGGACCGGACCTCTGGTCCCGCGCCCCGCGCCTCCGGGCAGTGTAGGGTTGAATGAATAATATTGAGTGGACCTCATCGGATACTTTATTATTTCTCTGAAATGTTTTGTGGACGGTCAAGGTTTCTGCTGCGCTTTCGGTGGACGATTCGTGTCACGCACTCAGTCACACACACAAACACACACACACACATGCGCACACACATACGTGCTCGTCGTCGCGCAAGGTCAATGCGCGAGGGTGCGACATGACGGTGAGAAATAAAAGGCACTTTAGGGGGAGAGGGGGGGGGGGCAAATAGTGCTCGCTGACGTCACGGTATGGCTGGTTAGCCTGGGCTATGGGCCCTACTATCTCTACCCCCGCGGCTCCCGCCGCCCCCCGCCCCGCGCACACGGTGTGCGACAAGGATATCGAAGTCCCTTGACACGCTTTCGTCCCCAGAGGAAGTCCCTTATTAGTCCGGGAGGGAGGGCTCTGTAGGGCTAGGTCAGACGGTGTCTGGACTGGGGTGGAGTCTCGGTCCCTGTGCGTGTGCGCCTCTCTCTTTCTCTCTCTTCTGCTCTCCTGCCTACGCAAGTGCAAGTGAGACAGCCGCGGTGAGCCATTGACCTATATCGCGCGAGGCTCCTGGGGGCCTCGGCCCCGGCCCGGGGCCTCGTCGGGGGCACGGCGGGGACCTCCAGCGCCCCCCTGGGGGGCGTGTGGGACGGGACGGCAGGAGGAGGGGAGGCCGGGGGGCGGCGAGCGGCAGTCTGTCAAAGCCATTCTTACGCGGACGTCACTGAGTTATGAATGGCCACACACA
The DNA here is from genome assembly GCA_033675135.1 of Frankliniella intonsa. Lineage (NCBI taxonomy): Eukaryota > Metazoa > Arthropoda > Insecta > Thysanoptera > Thripidae > Frankliniella > Frankliniella intonsa. Next base: position 14,810,687 of record CM066255.1, on the reverse strand, counting down.
CACGCGCGCGAACGGGATGGGGCGGTGGTGAGCAGAGCATCTGATCACGGCCTGACGTCTGTCTCAGCTACAGGCGGAGGGGAAGTGAGGGGCGGGGTGGGGCGGGGTGGGGCGGGGCCCCAAAGGACACGGGGCAGTACAGGCGTGTAGGTGACAAGGCTAGGGCGGGGCGCCCATCTCCCATCATGCGTGTTCGTCATTGTGTTGTGCCTACGGGCGGAGAGGAGAGGAGAGGAGCCAGCTGCTGTGCCACTGCCTCATTTAGTTTGCACGGTGATCCGGAAGGCGGAAGGTCGCACCTGTGGTCCATACTTTTGACTCAAAGTGAAATACGAATCTGATTTTGTACAACCGTTTTTACCTCAAAGTTTTCGCCTGTACTGGAGGAACCCACTCCCCTGGAGTGCGTTTCTATTTTTTAAGGCACTGCCTTGCCCAATGAGTTGTGATTGTATGGTGGTCTTCCCCACGCCGTTCGCGCCCTTCCGAGAATCCGTTGTCGTCCAGGGTCCGGGTCGGGCCGGCCTCCAGCGGGCGGCGCGGCGCGGCGCGGCGGGCCAGTGAGGCACGCCAGTGGCCAGTGAGCGACCCTTCGGCCCGCCCCGCCCCGCCCCGCCCCGCCACTCCGGGGGCGTATCTGGCATTGAGGATCCTCGCTGTTACATTCTCTCCCGGCGCCAATCTCGTTGGTCACAGACCACTGGCCAAGACTGATAGGGAAAAACACTGTCGGGGGAACCATGAGTCCGTCCCGTCAGCCTGAGACGGAACCAGAACGCTTAAGCACCGTACTGTTATTGCACGGGAGCCGGGGTGTACAGTACGCAGGCGGTTATAGGACAGAGACAGAGTGTTGGCGTAACCTTTTATTCAGACAAGCCGCGCAAAGTGATCTGGATGAGGATCCGAGTGAGGGATCCGCTGCTCGAGTCGAGAGTGATGTACTGCCAAGTGATCGCGGCCCGGCGGGATCGTGATCGGGGATCGGGCTGTGCCGGCGCGGCGCGGCGCTGTGCGGCGGGGATCATGGGCATACGGCGCAAGGTGCCGAGGCCATCGGGACCAGACCAGGCTGTGACAGACAGATCTCCTTTCCTCCTCCTCCTCCTCCTCCTCCTCCTGCTCCCCCCTCCTCCCCGACCCTCTCTCTCTCTCTCTCTCTCTCTCTCTCTCTCTCTCTCTCTCTCTCTCTCTCTCTCTCGAACACACTTTGTCAGTCCCTCTCCCGCCTTCCTTCCGTCTCTTTCACTCTCTTTCCCTCTCTTGCTCCCTCCTTCCTTTCTTTCTCCTGACCTTGCCCGCTGGCCTCTCACACATGCACTCTTGCGGGGGACCGGATAGGTAGGTCGGTACCAATAATATCGAGTGTGTGTGTGTGTGTGTGTATGAGGGAGAGCGAGAAGGAGAGAGAGAGAGAGAGACGCAGGCACAATGACCCCGAGGTTACAGCCAGCCGGTTGGCCTTGCGCCGCCTTGCGCTCGGACCCGCTCGGACCCGCCGAGCCTTTTTCGTCTTCCTTCCGCTCGCGTCGCCACTGCCGCCCCGCGCCGCCCCGCGCACAGCCAGCCGCGCTGCTATTATTTATTAATCTGCGGAGGGGAAGGGGCAGTTTGGTTACGTGCGTGTGTGTGTGTGTGTGTGTGTGTGTGAGGGCGCGCGAATGGGCGCGCCTACTCGCTGCTTACAATAAGGGAAGCCCCGGGGCGCCACAGTGTATTTCATTACGGACCCCTGCTGCCCCAGAGAACAGTCTAACGCGAGGGTCAAGGTGAAACAAACGCGTCGGAAATTTTCATTTTCAACCCGCAATAACTTACACGTTAAGCAGGTGTTTTATTTGCCGTCGTGGAAAAATTTGAAAAAGCAAAGTAAGGTATGGTTTGCGTTTTCTTTTACTGCCCGTGTTTCCGTTGAGGCGCGACCTTCTGCGTTCATCCACATAATGATCAGCAGCCCGTTGACGGCAGCGGCAGCTGCGGCGCCTGAGGGGGCAGCTGCGCCAGCGGGTCCTCCTCTCCTCGCGGCTAATCTCGCGCTTGGCTCGGAGGTGGGATGGGAACCAAAGGGGAAACAACTCTGAATTTTGGTGTACAAATGTCGTGAATTTTTGTGAATTTTTGTGAATTTTTGTGATTATTGAACACCTTTTTTGCAAATTTTTTTCTTTTTTTTCCTAAATTTTTCTGAAATTCTCTGATTTATTTATTTTTTTGTAATTTTTCGTGAAGTTTTCTCAATTTTGCTGAATTTTTTTTATGAATTACGATGTGTACAAGAATTTCAGAGTTGATTCCCCCTCGATGGGAACCCGGTCGTCCTGCTGCCCGGGTCGGAGGGTCGGGTCGGGTAGGGTCGGGTCAGGTCGGGTGCGGGTCGGTGCGGTGGATATGATCCTCCCGTCCCGGCCCGTCCCACGTGTGCTCGCCGCGCGCCTCGCGGTTCTTCCGGAGTCTAGCCTCTGCACTCGCCCCGCCCCCCCGCCCCGCCCCGCCCCGCCCCCACTTCCACTCCAGGCTACTCCAGTCCAGCTCGGTCTGGTCTATTTCGACTCCCCAAGCCCGGGCAGGCACTTCCGACTCGCGAAGGTCGACAACCACCACGCCTTTTTTATATGCGTCCAGCCGGCGGGGCCGGGGCGGGGCGGGGCGGGTCGGGGCGGCCGCCGTGCTCTTTTGATTTGGAACCGTGTGATGAGGGGCAGTAGTGGGGGTAGGGATAAGGGAAAATGAGAAAGAGAGAGAGAGAGAAAGAGAGAGAGAGAGAGAGAGAGAGAGAGAGAGAGAGAGAGAGAGAGAGGTGAGGAAGGCTTTTGATTTCCTTCCTGCCAGCATTGAGTAGCACTCAATAGGTGCCCCGTCACCGCGGTGCGGCCCGGCCGGGCGCCGGGCAAGTCATGGCCAGAGCAGCCATCACTGCTGGCCTACTGCGCGCACGCACACACACACACACCTCCACTGACTGACATGTCATATTCGCACTACTCGCCTCTGCAGCCTTTGCCGGCCTTTGCTTTGCGTGTCGCGGCTGCGTTTCGCGTAAGGAACCAAAGCGCCGCCTTGTATGTACGACGCAGACCAGACGCCCATCTTGGTGCGTGACCTCCCCCGCCCCGCCCCACCCCGCCCCGCCCCGCCTCGCCCCGCCCCGCGACGAGACGAGCAGGTACACCGTCAGTCATAGCGGCCGATACATGTAGTCGCGAATGAACCTCTCGGACTTAAGGTGGGATGGAGCGGGGCCCTTACGAACTTCCATAGAGTAGGCTCTCCTCACGGGACACTGGACCGATTGATATATCCACTCAAATTCCATTCATTCAACTCCGCAAAAAGAAAGATAGCGGGATAATTTTTTTTTATTAAACCCTAAATCCTGTAAGAAGGCTGCCGCACGCCGCACTCGTAAGCAAGCTGCGTGCAATACGCAGAGTCGCGTTCGCGCTCCGCGCTCCCACTGACGTCGGCGGCGCGAAAATTTGACAAGCAAGGTTTGCGTTGTGGTCGGTTCGCGCGCGTGAGTCATAGACCCCCCCCCCCTCCCCCTCCCGGCGCAGCGCGGCGTCGTGACCTCCTAAAGCAGCATATGGTGGCCGATGTTATCTCTAGTGGAACAGGTTAGGTCACAGCCACTGGGACACGGCTGCCCTGCGCCGCGCCGCGCCGCGCACTGCAGACGTGATTTTCAGAGGGACGCCGCCCGAGTGGTCACGTGTCCGTCCACCGGGGCGGGTGGGACTTTCCCTTATAGCTGTATATACTGTTTGAATGACTTTCATTTGTTAATTGATCACCAGACGGAAAGCCGGTAGAAATGTTTATAGTTTGTTTTTTTTTTGTCTCATCAAGTTACTTCCTCCTACTTTTAAGTCAGTATGGTTGTGCTTAGCATAATGACGCCTGCTCGCTGTAGCATTGACGGCTCAGAGGTGACTGCCGACCGGGCGACCTGCACTTAGTGTCAAAGCCTCAGCGAGCAGGCTGTGTTGTACAGTCGATGTTTGTAAGCGCGGTCTTTTTTTTTTTTTTTAACGTAATTGTAAACTGTCTAGTTGTAAGTCTCAAGTGCCTCTCACTGTTAAGAAAGTTACCTATGTTAATGACATTGTAGTATCGTGAATTTTTATGTAGTTCTGTAGTATGTTTGTGGTTATTCTTCTTTTAGTTTACCATTTGTATGTTAAGCATATTTCCAATTCGTTATAGTCATTGACGCGTGGGAACGACAATCTCGCAGAAATGTCTAGAGTGTACAGTAGTATGTAATGTTCCTTTTCCTTTAAAATGTGGGGTGTGTCAAATTTTGTGTCAAACCGTGTAAGCTCTTTCACCGCAGCGTCGCTCATTTACTCTGTGATAAAGTGTGCTGAAAAAAACTATGTATATTTTTCGTGAAGAAATTTCATAGTGCAATAAAGTCTTTGCTGTTACCATTCTGCCATGTAAAATCTGTTATTTTTACGATAGATTCTTATGTAATTAAAATCTAAAAGCTGACGCACTTATAATGTTTAAGTCTCACGATCCACCAGAACGCGAAGACTGACTAAGAAGCGAGGAGCAGGGCTAAGCCGCGAAGCGTTTTGGGAAGCGAAACCCTAGCTAACACCAGATACAGTCCATCAGGTTTACTTGTGATTGTAATGTCAATATATGTGTCATTCTAATTTATTATTATTTAATAATATACGTATCTGTCAAGAAACATTGAAAAAACTGTGTGCGCGCGTTTTTTTTTTTTACCCTTTCTTACCTTTCACCCATGATTAATTAATATTCCACCACGTGGAGTCGCTCGAGCGTGAGTAGCAGCAAAACACACAAACACACACACAATTATACACACACGTGGTCGCACCAATAGTCGCGTGGCGCGGCGCTGCCCGTGCCGTGCCCCGCTCCGCTCACACGGCATTCGATTAGCATTGAACTTGACTGTTGTTCTGACCTCAGTAGTTGTTGCGTCTTCTTCGGGGCGGAGGGAACTGGACTGAGGGTGCATTCCATGATAGAAGAACATGCCCTGAGACAAGTGGTTTCAGAAGTGGGGCATATTTTTTTTGTTTACTCTTCTAGGGTAGTTACAAACAAAAATATATTTTTCAGATTTTTTGGGACAATTTTGGGGTCTCCACAGCATGGTTTTACGACAAAATTACAAACTTTGGCCTCTAGCTCAAAAGACGCTGTAATGGATTTGGCTCAAAAAATTATTTTTACTTTCCTTTATTAGTATACTAAACAATTGCAAAGAATCATGAGGGTAATATTTTTTTAAGGCGAGAAAAAAAATCATGTGTGTTGAATTTTGGTGGTTTTTGCCCATTTAGCTGTTTAACAGCTCTGGCTGGTTCTGTTGGGTGCCGGTTTGGGCACTTGGGTTCCACGTTATCATTTCACATTAAAAATGAAATAACTGACATACAGCACTCTCATTTAGATGAATCTCGAGGCCTTCCTGAAACTTTTAGTATGAAGTTAATCAGAAATTTTAGCAAACAGGCAAGAATTCAGACCATCAGTTAAAAATAATTGTTCTATTGTGAGGCCCAGATAGTGAGGTATAGATCTTTTTAATAACCCACACTGTTTCCTTTTAAAGCTGTGTAAATACATTTTATTGAAAGGTGCAAATTAAAGAAAAGAGCAAGATGCAAAGTACAGGTAATTTTAATTTTACAAACATTTCTGACCTCAGTAGTTGTTGCGTCTTCTTCGGGGCGGAGGGAACTGGACTGAGGGTGCATTCCATGATAGAAGAACATGCCCTGAGACAAGTGGTTTCAGAAGTGGGGCATATTTTTTTTGTTTACTCTTCTAGGGTAGTTACAAACAAAAATATATTTTTCAGATTTTTTGGGACAATTTTGGGGTCTCCACAGCATGGTTTTACGACAAAATTACAAACTTTGGCCTCTAGCTCAAAAGACGCTGTAATGGATTTGGCTCAAAAAATTATTTTTTTTTCCTTTATTAGTATACTAAACAATTGCAAAGAATCATGAGGGTGATAGTTTTTAAAGGCGAGAAAAAAAATCATATGTGTTGAATTTTGGTGGTTTTTGCCCATTTAGCTGTTTAACAGCTCCGGCTGGTTGTGTTGGGTGCCGGTTTGGGCGCTTGGGTTCCACGTTATCATTTCACATTAAAAAAGAAATAACTGACATACAGCCCTCTCATTTAGATGAATCTCGAGGCCTTCCTGAAACTTTTAGTATGAAGTTAATCAGAAATTTTAGCAAACAGGCAAGAATTCAGACCATCAGTTAAAAATAATTGTTCTATTGTGAGGCCCAGATAGTGAGGTATAGATCTTTTTAATAACCCACACTGTTTCCTTTTAAAGCTGTGTAAATACATTTTATTGAAAGGTGCAAATTAAAGAAAAGAGCAAGATGCAAAGTACAGGTAATTTTAATTTTACAAACATTTCTGATTAACTGCATACTAAAAGTTTCAGGAAGGCCTCGAGATTCATCTAAATGAGAGTGCTGTATGTCAGTTATTTCTTTTTTAATGTGAAATGATAACGTGGAACCCAAGCGCCCAAACCGGCACCCAACACAACCAGCCGGAGCTGTTAAACATCTAAATGGGCAGAAACCACCAAAATTCAACACATGTGATTTTTTTTTCTCGCCTTTAAAAATATTACCCTCATGATTCTTTGCAATTGTTTAGTATACTAATAAAGGAAAGTAAAAATAATTTTTTGAGCCAAATCCATTACAGCGTCTTTTGAGCTAGAGGTCAAAGTTTGTAATTTTGTCGTAAAATCATGCTGTGGAGACCCCAAAATTGTCCCCAAAAATCTGAAAAATATATTTTTGTTTGTAACTACCCTAGAACAGTAAACAAAAAAAATATGCCCCACTTCTGAAACCACTTGTCTCAGGGCATGTTCTCCTATCATGGAATGCACCCAAGGCACAGGCAGTACAGTCGGAGCAAAATAAATTACTATTCGGGTCCAAATTCAAAATCTTTTTAAAGGTACCAAAAAGCTGCTCATGTTAGGCGAAGCCTTGATCTTTCGGATCCTCCTAGTAATAACAAACACGCCAGTCGGTGGTCGGAGTCGGTGTGCAGTGCGAGTGCGTATGATTATCTCTTCGTGTCTTCTAGAATTGCGATAAACATTGAAAATAAAGATGCTTCACGAACGCGTGTGCTAATTTAAACAGGACCAAAGCACGAGAAATCACTCGGAAAAACTTCTGCATCTGCATTCACACTATAACCTTGCGCAAACATGTTTACAAGCGGCAGACGAAACCAAACCTCATACCAACCTAAGAATGCAATGTTGATCTTTAAAACTCTTTAGAACCCATCAGAATATTCCCGAACCTCTTTAAAGCCTTTCTCTTTCCGCCATTTTTAAGATATTATGTACAAACTAGTGAAAAAATAAATATAATTATGGCATAACAGTACACATTCCGCGGTGTCAAGGTTGCCAGTGCCGGAGAAGAAGAAAAAAGACGAACGTTTCACGGGATTGGTACAAGGCGCAGGCGGGCGCCGCTCCTCAAATGCGGCACGGCGCTCGGTTTTTGACTTTCGACCCGAAACGGCCGTGCCCCAAGGGCCTAAGTACAGCCCCAATAGGAATTTTTTTTTGTAGCACGTGATGGCTCCTTTTAATGTATTTTTCAATTTTACAACCCCGTTGGGGCCAAAATTTCGCCCGTTTTGCTCTATCTGCAACGGTTTTCGAGATAAAGGCCAAAAAAATTTGTATAGTGCCCACGAGGTCACGATTTTTGCACATATAACGTCACTGGTGATGTCGAAAAACGTCACAGTGACATAAATAATAATAATATTGTATATATATATATTTGTGTCATTTGCGATTCGTTTTGGTTAATTAGGGCGATTAGTTCCCCTGTTTTCTTTACAACCGTTGATGAAACAGAGCCATCCGGATACTCTGTCGTTGGTGTGACCTCGCGGCTGATTTTTTCGCTCCACACTTTAAACTCTCGGAGACTTACGACGCGTACGTATTTCATATTTTCTTTAGTTTTGTATTTCTTCTTCAGCCAGTCTGGTATTTTGCTCCCTTCAGGAAGGAGTTTTCCGGCACTTTCTTCAGGGCCATTCGTAAATATTATGCATGTGGCACTACTGGCCATGGCCTCATACGTGCCCGAAAGAGTGTGTTCGGGAATAACAATTATATATATAAACATTGGTATCTTTCTATATTCATCGTCATCGATTTTTTTCCAATTTTTTTCCAGCTCTCCAATCTGCCCGCAATACACGGCCACTGACTCGGACTTCTCGTCTACAAGACTTCGAATCCTTTCCTCAATTAAAGCATGAATGCCGGAATTTGTGTTCTTGTTTTCTGGGATTATATTGTATTCCATCCACATAGAAAGTGACCTACCGTGTGGTGTAGTCATGTGGCTCCATGGTACAAGGTGCCCTCTGTTTGTTTTAAATTCACGTGAACATTCTTTATGAAATTCTTTAACTTTTTTGTGGCCTTTCCATTTCCTTCTTTTTTTATTGAGGGGTTTAGGCCGCTCCGGCCTCAATACATGTAGTGTAAATTCAGGCATATATAACTGGTTTTTTTTTGCTATTCTTAAGCACGATATATAGGCTTTGCCTACTGAGAATACCTTGGCGGCAACGATCTGCTCAGCAGAAGTCGTTGAGAGATATCGTGGAATTGCTAAGACTTCTCGCGGTTCACACATTATACTTTCATCTGCCATCACCACTACTAATATAGTAACTAGCCAGTGTCTAGTGCTGAGCTCGCATATATAGGGGCTAGGGGGTACCATCACACCATATATATATATTGATACTTGCTATGTCTTTTGCTATAGCAATTAATTTAAGCTAAATCTGTATCTAGCAGCGTGACGGAATTTCGGGCGCGCTCGTAGTACTTTCCCCACTTTCTGATTAATTCCTCCTTTCTGACTAGCTACATTCAGGTAAGGAATTTTGCGCCTCGGCAAGTGGGACTCGAACCTGTGCCAAGCCGCACGAAGATCGACGCGTTAGTATCATCGGCCACCCCGCCCCGGGGTTGAAGGGAGCGCCGTGCCGCATTTGAGGAGCGGCGCCCGCCTGCGCCTTGTACCAATCCCGTGAAACGTTCGTCTTTTTTCTTCTTCTCCGGCACTGGCAACCTTGACACCGCGGAATGTGTACTGTTATGCCATAATTATATTTATTTTTTCACTAGTTTGTACATAATATCTTAAAAATGGCGGAAAGAGAAAGGCTTTAAAGAGGTTCGGGAATATTCTGATGGGTTCTAAAGAGTTTTAAAAGATCAACATTGCATTCTTAGGTTGGTATGAGGTTAGGTTTCGTCTGCCGCTTGTAAACATGTTTGCGCAAGGTTATAGTGTGAATGCAGATGCAGAAGTTTTTCCGAGTGATTTCTCGTGCTTTGGTCCTGTTTAAATTAGCACACGCGTTCGTGAAGCATCTTTATTTTCAATGTTTATCGCAATTCTAGAAGACACGAAGAGATAATCATACGCACTCGCACTGCACACCGACTCCGACCACCGACCGGCGTGTTTGTTATTACTAGGAGGATCCGAAAGATCAAGGCTTCGCCTAACACGAGCAGCTTTTTGGTACCTTTAAAAAGATTTTGAATTTGGACCCGAATAGGAATTTATTTTGCTCCGACTGTACTGCCTGTGCCTTGGGTGCATTCCATGATAGGAGAACATGCCCTGAGACAAGTGGTTTCAGAAGTGGGGCATATTTTTTTTTTGTTTACTCTTCTAGGGTAGTTACAAACAAAAATATATTTTTCATATTTTTGGGGACAATTTTGGGGTCTCCACAGCATGATTTTACGACAAAATTACAAACTTTGACCTCTAGCTCAAAAGACGCTGTAATGGATTTGGCTCAAAAAATTATTTTTACTTTCCTTTATTAGTATACTAAACAATTGCAAAGAATCATGAGGGTAATATTTTTAAAGGCGAGAAAAAAAAATCACATGTGTTGAATTTTGGTGGTTTCTGCCCATTTAGATGTTTAACAGCTCCGGCTGGTTGTGTTGGGTGCCGGTTTGGGCGCTTGGGTTCCACCTTATCATTTCACATTAAAAAAGAAATAACTGACATACAGCACTCTCATTTAGATGAATCTCGAGGCCTTCCTGAAACTTTTAGTATGAAGTTAATCAGAAATGTTTGTAAAATTAAAATTACCTGTACTTTGCATCTTGCTATTTTCTTTAATTTGCACCTTTCAATAAAATGTATTTACACAGCTTTAAAAGAAAACAGTGTGGGTTATTAAAAAGAACTATACCTCACTATCTGGGGCTCACAATAGAACAATTATTTTTAACTGATGGTCTGAATTCTTGCCTGTTTGCTAAAATTTCTGATTAACTTCATACTAAAAGTTTCAGGAAGGCCTCGAGATTCATCTAAATGAGAGGGCTGTATGTCAGTTATTTCTTTTTTAATGTGAAATGATAACGTGGAACCCAAGCGCCCAAACCGGCACCCAACACAACCAGCCGGAGCTGTTAAACATCTAAATGGGCAAAAACCACCAAAATTCAACACATATGATTTTTTTTCTCGCCTTTAAAAAATATTATCCTCATGATTCTTTGCAATTGTTTAGTATACTAATAAAGGAAAAAAAAAAAAATTTTTTTTAACCAAATCCATTACAGCGTCTTTTGAGCTAGAGGCCAAAGTTTGTAATTTTGTCGTAAAACCATGCTGTGGAGACCCCAAAATTGTCCCAAAAAATCTGAAAAATATATTTTTGTTTGTAACTACCCTAGAAGAGTAAACAAAAAAAAATATGGTCCAATTCTGAAACCACTTGTCTCAGGGCATGTTCTTCTATCATGGAATGCACCTGAGGGGCTGTGTGCGGTGCACGCGGGGGAGAGGCTAGGAACCATTACTGTAGTACGCAATGCGACAGCCTTACTCGTGTCGCGTTGTACTCGCGGCGTACACTCCCCATCCTAGTGTACACGGGATTTCTACTGATTGCACAAGATTTCTCACAGACTTTGAGAGATTTCTCTGAGATTTCAAGAGATTTCCCAAGATTTATCTCAGATTTCATGAAATTTCACAAGATTTCACAAGATTTCAATGAGATTTCACGAGATTTCTCAGTTAGATTTCCAAGGATTTCATCGAGATTCCCGAGGATTTCATCGAGATTTCTGAGGATTTAATCGAGATTTCCGTAGGTTTGTACACAGGATTTCGCGAGTGGCTGCCCCCTCGACTCGCGGTCTGCGCCAGCAGTCAGACCCGCAACACCGCGGCGCTATCCTCCAGTACAACCGGTACTATAAAGTGAAAACAAACAACGCAGTGAAGGAACTCGCCGTAGTAGTAGTAGAGGTAGGATGTGTTTACATGCGCCTTGGTGTGGTGCGGTTCCCGCGCTGACCACGCCACGCCACGCCACGCCACGCCACGCCTAGCGTAGGCATGACCAATCAGAGTGAACAGCGCAGCGAGGGGGCTCCTGAACGAGCGGGGGCTTAATCTGCATGGTGGTAGCGCACGAGCGACGCGCTCGACTCGACGAAACCTTTCTGCCGAATTATACGCCACGCCCTTTCACGCCCCGCCCCGCCCCGCCACCCCCGCCCCGCCCCGCCGCGCCGCGCCACCCTCGCCCCGCCAGAACAAGCAGCCGGCCGGGGGTGGCCGGGGGTGCGAGCGGCGCGGGCCACACCCAGGCCGTCTGTCTCCGTCGCTCTCAGGACCCGGGGGCGCCCGGGGCGGACTGTGCGACAGAGATGGCAACAGGGCGCTGCCCCGTGCCGGGCCGGGTGCGGGGTAGGCCACCCGCACCGCAGTCTGTCCCGCACCGCCCGCCCGAGTGCAACAGGCGAACCCTTGGCTCAGCATGGGGAACAAGCTGGTCACGTTCACGGAGGAGCAGCTCGACGACTATCAGGTGAGAGCTGGTGTACCGTCCCATGGTGAACCGTGAGCGACCACTGGTATCGGAGGCGGTAGGTAAGCCCGCCCGCATTGCAGGACACCCGCAATACTGCACGGTTTCTGTTGACAGGACTGCACTTTTTTCACCCGAAAGGAGATTCTCCGGTGAGTGCGGCAGTGTACCGTCGTCGGCTTGCTCTCTGCAACACACGGTGCAGTACTAATCACTCGTGTGTGTCCCGTCCTGTCGGCAGCGTCCACAAGAAGTTCAGAGAGCTGCAGCCGGAGGTGGTGCCCCGCACCATGACCAGGGAGGACGCGGTGCGCGTCAGGGTGCCGCGGGACGTCCTCGAGAAGCTCCCGGAGCTCAGGGTGAGCCGAGCTGAGCCGTCGATACCCCGCGCGCAGCGGGCGGCCTGAGAGGCGTGTCGAATGGGTTGCCTACCCACTGGGCGCTTCCCCAGCCGTGGCTTCGCTTCGCTTCACGGGGGTCCTCCGGGTAAATCCTTCTCATCCCGGTTTCTGTATGTTTCTGTAGGAAAATCCTTTCAAGACTCGCATTTGCGAGGTTTTCTCGTCCGACGGCAAGGGTAACCTGTCCTTTGAGGACTTCCTGGACATGCTGTCCATCCTGAGCGAGCACGCCCCTCGGGACATCAAGGTCTACTACGCATTTAAAATCTACGGTGAGTGCGTGCACACTACAGGTCCGTGTGATTCTCCTAAACAACAGTGTTGCCAGAAAAGTAGGCAAAACCGCCCCAACACACAGCCGTGTTGAGCGGTTGGTATCAACGCCTGCCTACTAGGCCATCCCTCTGCACAGCTATGAAGATGTTGCCTAGTAGGCAGGCGTTGATACTGACCGCTCAACACGGCTGTGTGTTAGTGTTGGGCCGGTTTTGCCTACTTTTCTGGCAACACTGCCTAACAACGCCCCCCCCCCCCCACACACACACACAGATTTCGACAACGACCAGTTCCTGGGCCCGTCGGACCTGCAGCAGACCCTGCGGCTGCTGACGAGGTCGCAGCTGCTCCCCGAGGAGATGAGCCAGGTCTGCGAGAAGGTGGTGGACGAGTGTGACGTGGACGCGGACGGCAGGCTGTCCTACATGGAGTTCGAGCACGTCATCACGCGCGCGCCGGACTTCCTCTCCACCTTCCATATTAGGATTTAAAACACAACCACGCTCCGATTACCACATGTAAACGCCAGTCCTGATATTTGCACAGCGTGTATCAATCGTGTATCAATCTATACCACACGAAAATAAAAGAGTTTTGACCAATGATGACTTTAGCACGAGTCACTTGTCAGTGTGATACAGCCTATTCATTCAAACGCAATCCGCTTCCCGCCCCTCGCCGTACTCAACCGCACGCATCCTGCCCTGTGGCAGATTGACCGGACGAATAGCAGACGACTCCGTCATTTGTTCGGCTTGACAGCTACGAACTCGAAGGCAGTGAAAGTCATCATCATGTTATGCTGGTTTTGCTGATGACTATTTTCATGGCCGTATTTCCCCATTGATTAATCAGGAGTATATTGCACGGCGTTTAAGAATCTACTTAACGATACGTAGATTGACTAATATCCTTGTCCGTGCACATTTTATTACTCCGTGATTGTTGACACACTAACATTTGATGCCGAAAATATGCAAGTTGTGTTATTTTGTCGTCGAACTATCATAAACAAACTTGCTGAGTCAAAGGTGTTGTCGGTAAGAGCTATCATTTTGACATGCGTTTATTTCTGTTGAGATATATTTTTTTAAGAGCATGCATTTAGAGATATTAGGAAGTGTTATGTTTTCCTTTGTCCTGCTCCTGTCTGCTTATAACATTGGTTATGTCCTCACATATATTGTTTATATACTTTTTGTGCAAGCCATTTTCAAAGTTTTGTACTGTTGTTGCACTTATTACTACATAATTTCCTTGCTGTCAACTCTCTTATTAACACAGCAGTTTGCTTACAGTCGGTGCTCTCTATGCTCGAGGTGTTTTCATAATTTTAACTCGGAGAAGTTTCAAGAAGTCCATATATATAAAATGTCTCAATATCAGTTTGATGGTGAGTTTAGGCGCATGCCTCAACAGTCTTATGGTGGTGCTAGCAAAGTTGAAGAAAGAAGTGAACTCATTAGGAGAGCTCAAGCGGAGCGTCAAAAGAGAGAGGTATGGACTATTGCTTTTAATCATTTCCATTTCACTGTTCCCACATTAAAACTCAAAATATTTTCTTTTATCCTTGGGGTTACAGGAACAGAGAAGAAAACTAAACAGTGTCAAAGTCATTCAGGCTTTAGTTCGTAGTTTTTTGACAAGAACATGTCAGAAAAAATTACAGCGTGTTCAGTTTGATTCTATTCTGGCTAGTAGCAGTAGTAACTCACAATGGAATCACTTGTCAGCACTTTCATCAAAATTGCTGTTCTTCTATTCCCAGGAAACTGATGGTTTAAGACTGGTAAGGCAGAATCCACTTGATATAGTTATATGCTATAATATTAATCCACTTATGTGTAATCCACCATTTCATATTTGGATTCTCAATTAACCTTTTCCACAGGTAAACATACTTCAATTGATGTTAAAACAAAAAGCAGCTGTCTTGGAATCAGCTCTAAGGCCAGGGGATCCTTGGCAGTGGCGTTTACGCAGACTGCTGTTATTAAGTGTTCAATATGTTTGCAGTGCAAGCACTAAAGAGTCCATTGCTTCTCCCTTAAGAGTTGTGGAGGTTTTCACTTCTTTAGACAATGTTCGTCAAGTTCTTGGGGAACAGGGGGCAGTGCTCCATCTGTCCGACACTTATGCATATTTAGTAAGGAAGGGTAAGTTACAAGAATTCAGAAACCAGGATCCTACTCTAAAGTTAATTGGAATTGCTAGAAGTTCCTTTTTTTTTCCTCTCTGAAGGATATATGCAGTATGTCCGTGAGCTTTTGGATAGCAGAACTCCTCCATTACTTGAAAGCTCTACAAACCCACCAACCCCCTTGGTGGCTTGTTTGCTAGACATGCTGGTTCAACCTTTACAGCTTGTGTCTGTCATGCCAGACTATCATATAAGGTAACTAAAACCTTATCCATCAGTTATTTTTATTAACAAAATTCAAGGAATATTTGTGTAACTTATCAAATTTCTATAACAGGATGACTATACTTAAAGGACTTTGTGAGAGTATACTATGCCCCCCTCTGACTGAACCTATAAAATTATTTGTTCTACCGGCTCTCTCAGTACTCCCAGAATTTCCTTTTGCTGCCTTGACTGAAACATTGTGCTATGATTTAAAGTCAATGGTTCCATTCACTTCATTTCTTCTGTACTCTTTCTTAACTCTTGATCCAAATAATCTAAGTAAGTATCCTTACAATTAGACTTGTAACTTGTATAAAACTTTTTCTTGATTTATAATTTTTTTTTTTTTTTTTAAGGGGAACAACGCGTGATGTCAAAACCATTTCTTCAAAGTTACCTCCAAATTTTGGCTGCACTAACATCAAAAATGGGACAGGTGTTGCCTCTTGCAGCAAAGATGAAAATAGATGATGATTCTGATCAAGACTCAGATAGTGAAATTGATTCTAAAAGAAAAGGCATAAACAATGAAGAAATAGAGGTATCTTATAATGACCCATTTTGATTTCAGGAATGCTATTCTGCGCAACTTTTTAATTTTGAAAACAAAATGTTCCAGGTGATACAAGCTTGTGTCTCTCTCATGAATAGCGCAACTCGAGTTCAAAGCCTCTTAAATTCTTTAGAGGCATGTTCGGGAGATCCCCTCATTCTCCAACCATTGTGTCAAGTTTGTCATAATTTATTAGTTTCACATCGCTCTGCTGCCCACCAGTACCGTATTTTAAACTTGCTTGCTCTGAGACCATCATTTCTCCGTGCTGTGTGGACTGCTGCTACATTAGTGACTCAAACTTCAATATTTGGAGAGGCTACTCCACTTTTAAATGTTATTGCACGGGGTGTTCAAACTACTCCAGAAGACTCTGTGAAGATCGTCCCTCTTCTGGCTGTTTTTTGTTCTCTCAACACAATGCTTTTAATTACTCTTCATGATGCTGAGTTTTATTCAGATGAAATAACTGGTAAGTTTTATGTCTTCTCTTCTTAGATATTTATTGCATGAATATTTTAATTACTGTAAAATTGCGTTTTGTTATCTCAGCTTTAGGTGTAACAGCTCAGAATATGCCATTTACTCTAAGTGAACTAGTTACCATTAGTCTTCGGTTAAAGGAGGTGAGTCTTGGTCTGGTTGAACTGGCATTTCCGGAATCAAGACCCTCTGTGAGGGAGGATTACCGTACAGCTGTAACAACTCTCCATGATCATCCAATTGTATCACAAACAGCTCAAGATACACAAATGTGGTCACATCTTTTCAAGGTAAACCTCAATCAATTTTTCATTGTCTACAATAAAGATAAACATTTTTCATTTTTTGAACTACTACACATACCTGACTTTTATCTTTTGCAGGTTGTAGTTGGTCTTGTTCAGCAGCTTCATGCTCGAGATCTTAGAAGACAGTTTTGTCCGCAAGACCATTGGATCTCAAAGCAAATTGTAATACCAATGGAAAAACCAAAAGACTTTGTAATCAGAAGACAACGTTTGAGAGCCTACAGACCATTCCAGACTATAAGAGTCCTTACCCGAGATGAGTTAGGTGAGACACTAGTTGTCACTAATTATGTGTTTATCATGCTACAACAACTAACTGATCATTGCCCAATGTTTTTCTTGCTAGTTGATGGTCCTCCTCTTACAACAAAGGAAGTCAGAGTGTTAACTATTTTAAGAGAACTTCCATTTCTAGTAGCATTTCAAGAAAGAGTCAAGGTTTTTCAATCCTTAGTATATAGGGATAAAATTGAACATCAGGGTGAAGAAGTTCAATTCCTAATGGGTAGAACTATAAACATAAGTGTAAGGAGATCTCATCTATATGAGGATGCTTTTGATAGGTTATCGCCAGAAAATGGTTGGTCCAATTTTCACGCAAAATATTGTATTGTATCAACATTGTCACAAACAGTAAAATATTTATTATGTTTCTTTTAGAACCTGACCTACGACTCAAAATGCGAGTTCAGCTGACTAATGTTGCTGGAGCTGAGGAAGCAGGAGTTGATGGAGGTGGACTCTTCAGAGAGTTCTTGTCAGAATTGTTAAAGACTGCATTTGACCCCAACCGAGGATTTTTCATGACAACAAATGATAATCTTTTGTACCCTAACCCAAATGTACACCTTATTGTGGAAGACTTTACCAGACATTATTATTTCATTGGAAGAGTCCTTGGAAAGGTACTTCATTCAGAACCTTACAGAATTTATTGTGAAACCTTTTTGTCCTATCTTCTACATTTTATTTTAATTTTTTTAATTTCTTGTTTACAGTGCTTATATGAAAATCTATTGGTTGAATTACCTTTAGCTGAATTCTTCCTATCCAAATTGATTGGAAGAAATTCTGATGTTGGTGTACATCACCTTGCATCACTTGACCCTGTTATGTACAAGAATTTACTTTTCCTCAAAAATTATGAGGAAGATGTTTCAGAGTTAGGCCTTGATTTTACTGTAGTAAATGATGAACTTGGAGAAACAAAGGTGAGTCATATAACTTTTCTCATTTAAGCTTTTCTTTCATCCTTCATAATTTTCCCTTACAATTTCATGGTGTCTAGGTTGAAGAGCTAAAGCCTGGAGGCTCAAACATATCTGTAACATCAGTAAATAGAATTGAATACATACATTTAACAGCAGACTACAGGCTGAACAAGCAAATAAGAGCCCAGTGTAACGCGTTTCGCCAGGTGTGTGACAGCATCTTTCCATATTACACATGATATTTTGTTACTTTAATATTAAAGTGTTGTTGTTATTATGTGTCCAGGGCTTGGCAAATGTCATTCCTCTAGAGTGGATCCATATGTTTAACAACAAGGAAGTCCAAGTACTTATATCTGGGGCTGAAATCCCTGTTGATATTGAGGATCTTAAAAACCATACAAATTACACAGGTACTCTCTACTCATACAACTACTGTATTTAAAAAAGGAAAAAAAAAAAAAAAAAAAAAGAAAATGCATCATGTATGTAATTTATTATTTTTAACCTATAGGTGGATTTGACCCCAACCATACAACAATAAGATTGTTTTGGAAAGTTGTTCAGAATTTCTCTGACATTCAGTTACGACAACTCCTCAAATTTGTCACTAGTTGTTCTAGACCACCTTTGCTGGGCTTTAAGGTATTTCTATACAATCAAAATAAAAAATATAAGAGTTCTTTTTTTAAAATTTTGGTTATGAAAATAATGGATCAACTATAAAATTTATCTTTATCTCACAGGAATTAAATCCTCCTTTCTGCATTCAACATGCTGGTGGTCAAGACCGGTTACCCACTGCTTCAACGTGCATGAACTTGTTAAAACTACCAGCATTTGAAAATGAAAATCTTCTACGTGAAAGGTTGATGTATGCTCTTCAATCAAATGCTGGCTTTGAGCTTAGTTGAACTCTACAAATGTGTTGTAGTACCAAAAGTGTCTCTTATAACATTAAATTTATATTTTCTACTCTGTGACAATTGTCAGTCATGGTAACAGTTTTACTGTCAAAAAAGCTCAGAACTTGTTGAATTAAGTAGTAAATGCAGTTATGTGCTTTTACTGTTAGGCCATGATTGTGAATCAGTTTTTAATGTGTGGGCATGAAGCCACATTTGCTGTTGATCAAGTTTAGGCCCGGAAACAATTTTTTATCATGCCGGGAATGTAAAATGTAAGTTCTTTTATATGGTACCTATAAGAACTAGTTTCTATACTCAGTCAAAAAGGACTTGCTCATAGTTTTACTCTCTCACATTTTTGTCAAGAAATACTGGAGTCTACTTGCAAGCTCAAAGGAGGCTAGTGTGCCAAAGAAAATTGAACCTTTGCTGCTGTAGCCACAAGAGTGTGTTACGACAAATAACAGTAAACCATATCATGTAACACTTCAAGATAATAGTGCCTTGCTTGAAGGGTTTCATGGTTTTGTTTGTGAACAAAAATGTCAATGTGTTTCGGAGGCTACACAAGTCCTTCCTTACCATTGTGAATAATGGTGTCATCTTTTCCTTTTTAGGTTTTAATAACTTATAAGCTGTAAGTCTTTTCTGTGATACTTTATGGTCTTGTGCAATCAATGAGAGAACGGCTTCAGCATGTTCTCAGGATGGTAACAGGGAAGCTAAATGGTATGTCTGCAGACAATCAAATTCAAAGTTATAAAAAGAAGAAAAAATGTGTGCCAAATCGTTCACTTTTGGATGGGAATTCTGTCTTTTTGTAATTTTTTTTGCCTGAAAGATGTTCTTGAAACCAGATCTTTTCATTACCTGAACAAAGACCTGTCTTGTAAAGTAAATATATGAATTTTGACTTCTTACCTCCTCTGATATATCATGAGGTAAATTTGTGAAATGATAAAATTTCACACCCTACTGTTCTACCTTTTGCTTTGAAATGCCTGAGGTAGGCTTATAGTGTTGAGTATGATGTCAATAACTTTGTTGTTGAAATGTTTGTGATATTTCTTCAACCTTCATTATCTATAAGAAACATCAAATTGCCAATGCCTAAGACCTGGATTTGAACTTTGTTTCATTTTAACAAGTCGTAAATAAAATTTTCTTGTTAAGGGAAAGGCGGGATCAGGGTTTATGCTGACTTCTGGGGAAGAAAAGTATGTGTACTGAATTTAATGTAAAAGACTGTACTTTTCTTCGTTTAAATAAGTTTTTTTGAATTTAGTACCTAATTTTGTAATCATTTGAGCAGCCTGATAAAACCTCCAGGAGAAGAATAAAGTTACTTCCATAATGGATTGCTGAAGTTTGTTGTTAATAATGTGTTCAGCTGTCTTTGAAATTTTAATTCTAAGAATCAGCTCATAGGTATTCTGATGACTGCATTGTTTAAATTTTTACCTACTTTTTATGAGATATGAAGCCATTAAATGTGATCCTCAGCATACCTATAAGATTGCTACTGTGTTTTTAATAAGAGCTGACAGCAGTGAGTCGTGTGTCGTACTTAATATTGTTCGAATGAAATGTTATTAATCACCTTCAAACTCTTGTTAAGACACTACGATCTCCTGTTTGATGCATATGTGTCTTTACTGTTAAACAAAATTATATTTTCCAAAAAACCAAATCATCAGTCTGTCCAAAACAATTTTTTTTAGTATTCCTCTACCCGTTACCTGAAATCTAACGCAAAGAAGTTACCGCTGAGTGATTTGTTCTTATCACACCAATGAGGCAAGATTTCCACAGAGTTTAAAAAAACGCGCTCGTAACTGACGCATGCGCAGAAGACTTTCAGGTTGAGCCTGAGAACAGAGGAAGCCGTTTAATACCTGTTCGACTTGGTGTTCACATTTCCACATGCACTAGAAATTCCGTGCTCTGCTTTACCATGTTTTCTCCGTTCTTCTCTACGCAGTCTCGCAGAACAGTGGAGAAAACAATGCTGTGTTCGTTTTCGACGTCACCGGTTGGCAGCCCTGGCGGCTCCGAAGCGAGCCGAACGCGCGCCGACGCCGAACAACAAAACCGAAAACAACAAGAACAAGAGTTCCAGTCCGGCGGCTCGGCTCGGCTGCCGCGGGAGTGAGTGAGTGAGTGAGAGAGCGAGAGAGCGCGCGGGCGAGCGGAGCGGAGCGAGGTGTGTCCGTGCAGTGCGAGCGGAGCGAGGCGAGCAGTGGAGGGGAGAAGTCGGGTCGGGGCGTAGACGTGAGCGCCTCTAGTTCAGAGTGATGTGTGCAGAATGGAATTCGGCTGAAATTACGCGAATGTAACCGTAGTTTTGTGCGAATTTGTGTCACGGCTCGCGCACGAACCTTGGATTAACGTGCGCCGCGGTCTGTTTCTCGTGTGCGGCGCTCTGAGGCCGAGCAAGAAAATGCAGAAGAGGACGCTACCCGTCGGAGTACCCAGGTACGTTTGGGCGTCGCCGTAACCGCGCTACCGCCACCGCCACGCACCCGCCCAACACCTCCATGTTTACGTTTGGGCTTGGGCCGGCCGAAATCGGGCCGAAGTCGTGAAATTTAGCCAGTGTCAGGGCAAATTGTGACGGACCTTAAGCTTAAGCATGGGAGCGACCGGGGGGGCTATTTACCTTCTCCAGGCCCCCTCGATCCAGCGGCCAGGTGAACTAGCTTCAAGGTTAGGGTTCTCTGGAATTATCTTAATTTAGGCATAGTATGATATATTTACTGACCCCTTTGTGCTGTCTTGACTCGTGAAGTGAGTAAACTTAAGCCTTAAGTTTGTTTGGGTACTCCAGCTTATCTGTTTGCCTCTAGGCGCCATCCACCTGTAAGAGCCACTCCTTGTTATTGTTGATAAGAATGGCAACTCTGGAAGGGATTGTCGAAGAATTATGAAAAGAAACGCCGTCGGTCCTGTGAGAATGCTCATTTAAGCAATTTTTTGAAACTCACCAACCCATATAATTTCAAATATTTGGGGTATTTATTATAATTCCACTTATGGGTTTGCTGTTGGGTGTGGTGCTTGAGGCTTTTGTAACCTGTTAACCTAGCAAACTTCCCTGATAAATTTTATATATATATATATATTTATATATAAAAAACGGGGCCTATTTTAAGGTGCACAAGTTAAGTGAAATTTTTAACTATCTTAAGGCAAATATTCAGGCTTTCAATTTAAATTAATGGCGGTCACCTTACACAGCTTACCGGAATGTCTTACCTGAGGTCAAGAAAATACTTCTGACAAAGTTTCAGATTGTCTAGAAATTTCAACATAAATGTAACATGCTATGTTGAAATGTTGGTATTTTAATTGGTGCTAATTATTTTTTTAATTATTCCATTACTTTTAGCCTAAGCAGGCTGAGTAAATTATCATATACATAAATTTATCACGCACTGTATGAAATAATAGATCTTGTTTGCGATCCGCTCCTGTGAATGAAGCAGAAAGTACCTTAATTAAATTTTGTCACTTTCAGAGAATATTAATGTATTATAGATGAGACAGACCATAGTTATGTATACTTCACCCAAAGGGCCTGAAATGACAAAGCCTTAAAGCTTATGTTGTATTGTTAGTTATTTCCAAGGCAAGAAGCATTATTTTTTAAAAATTGGTCATTCTGCTCCACTGTGCTTCTTTAATGGTACATGCATTAGTGGAAAAACAAATCTTGCAAAGTTGATGCCCAGCGTTAATATTTTTCTTTCAAAAACACTACGATTTGCTTAAGATTGGCGGAGACTGCAACGCTGGTGTTTGGCGCCATCGCAAATCCCACCTGCGATGAGGAGGGGGCCCGGGCCCGTCCGTCACAGCCGTCGTTATCCTGTCGCCAGGACACCCTTGCCTTCAGCTTACGCCTGCCCTTGTGACGCGCCTGTACAACCCGTGCTTCCATTTTCTTTGCCCCCGAGCCCAGAAGCTCTGATGATGTTGTCGTGAGCTTTGGCGGGAGCGACTGTAACCCGCGGCACAGTGGCGCGGCGGGCGCGGCGCGGCGCGCTGCGAGTGGGAGGCTGCGGGCGGGGCGGGGCGGGGCGGGGCGGGAGGGACTGCGCTGTGCTGCGCTGCGTTCAGTAATTACTGGGCGGGCGGGGCGTCGCCCGTCCCCGTCCAGTACGCGCCTGCCCTGCCCTGCCCTGCCCTGCCCTGCCCTGCCCTGCCCTGCCCTGCCCTGCCCTGCCCTGCCCTGCCCTGCCCTGCCCGGCCTGGCCTCCTGGCCTGGCCGCCTCTCCGGCTGGACAAGCTTCACTTGTTTGCAGCCGTGTGTCAGTGTCACGCCGTCCCCACCGGCCGCTCGCCTGTCTCACCTCGGGGTTGCGGGAGGGCGGCGTACCCTGGTGAGCCCCTGTGCGTAGGCAACCCGCGGTGCAGCCCGGACGGACTTTGCCTTTCTCAACCCGCGCGCCCGTCGTCAAGTCTGCGATGGGTCCGTACTGATCTTCTTTATCCCGAGTGGACGCAGCCGCGGGAAGAGCTGCACATCCGCCGAGGGACTTGGGGGGGGGGGGGGGAGGGGGGGAGAGAAGGGACCCAGGCTCATGTACTTGTCCTCCTATTGTCCCCCATGCGTGCACGCACAGGCGCCCTCCTGCGGCCCCCGCCGCGCCGGCTGGTCCGGCTCGAATGACAGTCAAGTAGCCGTATCCGCAGTTCGCGTACGTGTGTTCTCTTTCCCACATGGGGTCTGTCTGGCCGCCCTCCCCCTCCCCCTCCCCCTCACGACTCTTCCCGCCCGCCCCTTCACCCTTCATTTCCATCCCCGGCTGCCTCCGCTCCTCCAACTTTGGCATGCGCGAGCGACCCGTGCTCGGATTGGTGCCCGCCCCGCCCCGCCCCGCCCCGCCCCTACCCCCGCATGCTCTCATCTTCGCCGCCGTTGAGCATACCAAATTTTACTCCCATTGTTGTAAAGGGAGGTGAGGGAGGTTCACTCTCTGGGCGGGGCGGACCGAACTCTGAAACGCTCCTCGAGCCGCCCGCCGCCCGTGGCCTCTGGTGCGTCGAATGAGTTCGGTGTTCTGGTCGGGCGGCGGGCGGCGGGGGCGGGCTGCCGGCTTCGCTCGGCTGCAAGTTTGTTCTCCACTCGGTGATTTTGAAATTCCTCCCCTGGCGGGGAGAGAGAGGGAGAGAGATTCGATCCGAGATCTCTGACAAGGAGGGAGGTGAGCGGCCGGGCCGGCGGACAGGGCGGAGCGTAGCGTCCCATCTCAAGGAGGCTGCCCGATGTGGGCAAGTTTACGACACGGGGGCCGGCGCGACGGAGGGGAGGGGGGGGCATCAGAATGGGAATGCGTGGCTTTGTGAGACAAGGAGAGTAGATGGAGGGGGAGGATTCACTGCCGGCCCGGCCCGGCCCGGCGCTCCTATCACCCTTTCTATTATTTTAAAAATCTCGCGCGCCCTCGCCCTCTGTGCCGCCCCCTCCCCCCACCCGCCCCCGCCCGCCCCCCGTGTTTAGACCGCGAGCGTCCAACCGTGCAAATGAGCCCTTCTGCGCTCGGCGTGGCGCGGCTGGAGTCTGTACGGCTGGCGCTGGGATGGGGTGGAGGGGGAGGGAGAGGGGTTCAGCGTTCGGCCCGGCTGAAGGTCACCCCTTTCACTCGGGCCCGGGCGGGCGCGGCGGGAGGGTGTTGGGGTGGCGTAGCGTAGCGTAGCGGAGGGTGAAAGTGAAAAAGAGGGGGGCGGGTCTGTGACCGGGGCGGTCCGGTCTGGGGAGGAAGGGAGGAGGGTGAGACTTGCCCCCCGGGCAGGATTGCGTTGCGTTAAACGGCGCGGAATACTGGGAGGACGCAGCGTGGTGCGCTCTGCTCATTACTGGCGCCCCGCCCTGCCCCGCCCCGCCCCGCCCCGCCCCCGGTCACTGTGCGTGTTCCATCCTCGCCAACATATCGCTCTGCGGCGGCAGGGCGGAGCGTGGCGGAGCGGGCGACACGGCGTGCATAGCAAACAAGTGGCGCCATGCTGGCTGCGAGTGGGGCGGTCCTGGTGCTGACGCCTGGCTGAGCGCCGGCGGGGTCCTGGTGCTGACGCCTGGCTGAGCGCTGGCGGGGTCCTGGTGCTGACGCCTGGCTGAGGGCTGGCGGGGTCCTGGTGCTGACGCCTGGCTGAGCGCTGGCGGGGTCCTGGCGCTGACGCCTGGCTGAGCGCCGGCGGGGTCCTGGTGCTGACGCCTGGCTGAGCGCTGGCGGGGTCCTGGTGCTGACGCCTGGCTGAGCGCTGGCGGGGTCCTGGTGCTGACGCCTGGCTGAGCGCTGGCGGGGTCCTGGTGCTGACGCCTGGCTGAGCGCTGGCGGGGCGGGGTCCTGGTGCTGACGCCTGGCTGAGCGCTGGCGGGGTCCTGGCGCTGACGCCTGGCTGAGCGCTGGCGGGGTCCTGGCGCTGACGCCTGGCTGAGCGCCGGCGGGGCGGGGTCCTGGTCCGTGTGAGGGCAGTGGCGTAGCGGGCCCCTGCTGCTACTGTGCCCAGTCACTGCCCCTACTCGGCCCGTGGGAGCGCCCCGCCCCGCCCCGCCCCGAACCGGGTCTTTGTCCCGCGGGCCGTGCTCGAGTTAGGCGGTGCCAAGCTGTGCCTCGCGTCGCCTCGTGTATAGGAGAGTGGCCGCTTGCTGCCCCCGCCTTGCAGGCCGCCTCGCCCCGCCCCGTCCCGCCCCCGCCTCGCGCGCACCTCTAGGGCCTCCCGTCTTACGGCCCGTCCCGTCCCCTAGCCTTAGCCTCGCCGGCCCGGCCCGGCGCTTACGGGGACGTTCTGCGGAAAGAAACGGCACAGGGGCCTGGTGAAAAATTGTTTAGTTTCAAGGCGTTTTCACGGCAGTGTAGCTGTAGCAGAGCGGTCCGCGGGGCCGGGCGCGTGTGGCACCTGGTTGCACCTGGTGTTTCGCACCGCCGCGCCGCGCTGCACCGCGATGTGCCAAACCGCACTGCCGCGCGGCGTGGCGTGTGGCGTGGAGCGGCGTGGCGGCGACCTGCATGCGGAAGGACTCGGGCCGGCCCCGCGCCGACGGCGTCCGCCTGTCCGCCCGCCTAGCGCTCGACGCCCGCCTGCTGCCTGCCCATGGCTCTCGCCTCGCCTCGGCTGGGTTGCCGGATTTTACTATGCTGATTGCTTTGGCTAAAGCTACCCCTGGCGTGGCGGGGCGGGGTGGGGGCCTCCCCCTGGCCTTCCTCCCCTCACCGCATATCCACAAACCCCGGGGTGTGTCACCCCCTCCTCCCCTCCCCGGGCCTCGTTTCCACCCTCCCTTTATCTGGAATCGGCGCCGTATGTCGCGTGCCGTCCTCCCCCCTCCCCCTCCCCTCCCTGCGCAGCCTCCCGGTGGTGCACAGTCGGCTCCACTCAGGCTGAGCCCGCCCCGCCCCGCCCCGCCCCGCCCCGCCCACCTGTCTCGTCTCCTCCGCTCTGCTGGGCCGGATTTGCCTACCGTCTACCGTCTGGTTTGATCAAAGTCGCCCTTCCCCTCCCCTCCTGTGTTCTGTCCATGCTCTTCTCCCCCGCCCCCGCCTCCAAATCAGATCGGATCACTGGATAAGGTGGAGGGAGGAGGTCTTGACCTTGCTCCGAGGGGAGGGCGCCGCTGTGCGCGCGCCGCCCCGCCCCGCCCCGCCCCGCCCTGCTCCGCCCCGCCCTGCTCCGCCCCGCCCCGCCCTGGGATTGCCTGGCGCGGCGCGGCGAGGCGGAGGCAACCCAACCCAACCCTTGCCTTGTTTTCCGATACGCGTGACTCGCTGTTTGTCTGTCCGCTCCTTAGGGGTGTTTGTTGGGTTGTCTGTTTGCCTCTCGGCGTTTCCCCGACCCTTTTTTCACGGTGTTATGAATGTAGGGGTGAGTAACACCCTGCGCTTAGGGAGCCTGGAGGCTCCAGGAGACCCTGCCCGCTACTTCGCACCCCCTCCTCCTCCTCCTCCTTGCGGCTCTGCTGGTCTCTCCAGGGCTGGAGAATCTGGCAGAGGCTTCTTCGAAACTTACTTCTCCGCCGAAGAGATCACAAAGTCTTTTCTCCTCCCAGGAGCGTGGTGTTTCGCTATCCCTCTGCCCGGCGCGGTGCGTGCTTCTCCAGCGGGGCGGGGCGGGGTGGGGTGAGGCGGGGCGCGGCGGGGCGACCCTTTCTCTCCAGTCATTGGCACTCCCTGGTCTGGTCCAGTGCACCCCGCCCCGCCCCGCCCCGCCCCTCCCGCGGTGTGGGGTGGGGAGCGAGGGGCATGGGGGTGCAGCGAGGGTGTCAGCGCCGAACGCGCCTATTTCCTCGACAAAATGAAGGCCATCACGAGTGCGGCAGATATTACACGCCGAGCCCAGCCGAGCCGACGCGAGCGGACCGGATTGCATTAATAACAGGCACTTTTTCCATAGAATTTTTTTTATATGCAAGTTTTTTATTTTATTTTGCGCTTTCTTTTTTTTTTGTAACATTTTTGACAAAGCGTTAGGGCCTTACCGCTGCATTCAGACACTGCCCGGGTGATGCTATCCAATAAAGCTCCTCAAGCTGGTGTTTTATTTTCTTACGGGGGGGGGGGGGGTATTTTCGCGCACGCACTGGCTCATTCGCGACGCGCGGCTATTCGTCATAACGCTCCGGCCGCTCCTCCGCCACCCCGGTGTACTTCTTCTTCTTTTTCTTCTCCCGCCCCATGCCACCCTCCGATGCTATAAGCCGAGTCGCGTGCGCCAGGCATCGGGAATGAGGCTGTCTGCTAACGCCGACAGTAACTCAGATAGCCGCTCCGCTCGCTATAATCTCCACCCACTGAGATTGTTTTATTTTTTATTTCTTCGTTTCGTATACACAATTTTTTTTCGCAGTTCTTGCAATTTTGGAGAAAAATGTGTGAGCTGGGTCGTCAGTGCACGTGTTCGCTGCCGGCCTATTTCTTGATACGGAAAAAAGGAATTTTTCTCCCATTTTCTCCCTTTTTTTTCATTTTTATTTTATTATTCTTACTTTTGCTGCCAAGGCGAGAGCTCGAGCCTGCCGAGGAGCAGAGTACAGGTAAAGTGATCCAATTATACTGCAAGCGGAAGGGGCGGGGTGGATGGTGCGGGGCGGGGGGGGTAGCCGCGCCCCGTCGCGGCTCGGAAATCGAATTGTGATACTTCAAGATGTTCCTGCCGCTCGGGGCTATAGGGGTGTAGTTTGGCAGCCCTGCGTCCCCGCGCCGCCCCCGAGCCCCCACCTCCGCGCCGCCCCCGCGCCGCCCCCCGTCTACAGAGTGGCCGCTGAAGAGCTTTGGTCAGGTCTATCGACGTAAGCCCCCGCCGCCCCCGGCCGTCCGGCTAGCAGCCTGCCACTGTGCTCTTGTTCATTTGCATGAAGCCTACTAATCGAGGGGGTGGGGGCGGCGCCGCCCCCGGCCCGGCCCCGGCCCGCCGCACGGGTAGGGAAGGAAGGGTTGCTCCTCCAGCCGTTTCGTTAACTTTAATGTCGGCCAGCTTTTAGATGAGTTCCCCTCCCCGGCTCCATGAGCTCCCGCTCTCGCGTGCCTGCGCTGCGCCCCTGGTCTAGACAGACTTGTATTCTCTCTACCCTGGTCCTGACCGGGGTGCCGCTCTCCCTGTCGCTCTGTGAGTGCGGCAGGCACTGTCCTCGCGGACCCTGGACCCTACACGGTGTGGTTTTCGGTTTTGGGGTTGGGGGGTAGTGGGGGTGCCCCCGCCACCCCCTCCCCCCGTCAGACCCTTAATGTCGCCTGAAAGGTAGGCAATTTGAGGTGCAAACCCCCTGTATGTAGGCAACCCACAGATTATCGCCCCTCCCGTCATCCGGACTGCGGTGTGGGCCTCCTCCCCGTACCGTACCGTACCGTACCGCGTGCAGGAGACATCCTGTGTGAGGACACGACACACTACCCTCTGGCCAGCGGTGGCATCCGGACCCTCCACACCACCCCCGTGCCCGGCCCGGCCCGGCCCGGCTCCTCACCCTCCCTCGTGCTCCCCACGTGCTGGGCTCCGCTCCGCTCCGCTCGGCGGCGTTTTGAGGTCACGTGGTCGCCCTGTGAGCCGAGCTATCTACAACCCTTTGCGGCGTGTCTCTGTGTGCACGCGCGCGCGCGCGCGTGTGTGTGTGTGTGGTGCGGGCCCGGCCCGGCCCGTGCTGCTGGAGGGAGGGGCTGCAAGCTGGACCTGGACACCCGGCCGGCAGGTACAGTCGCGCTGAGAGAGCTCTGCTCTGCTCTGTGTGCCGAGCTGGAGCTGGAGCTGGAGCTGGAGCTGGAGCTGGAGAGACACACGCCCACCCTCACTCCCTCCCTCCGGATCTGGAGGGGAGAGAGTCATTGCTCCTAGACTAGACGCTCTAATTGCGTAACAATCGAATGGCAAGGGGCGCGCGTAATTATCCCCTTCTCCTCGTTGTCCTCCTCCTCCTCCTCCTCCTCCTCCTCCTCCTCCTCCTCTACTACCACTACCTCAACTCCAGCGCGGTGCGCGCGCCCGTGTGCGTGCCGGCGTGCGTGCGTGCGCGCGCGCGCCGTGTAAATGAGTTTTAATGGCCCCGCACAGCTCAGCGGCGTGCCCTGCGTGCCCTGCCCTTCTGTCGTCCTCCAGCCCGGGAGGCTGGTGGGTGGTCCCCGCAGTGCGGGAGTCTGTGCCCCTCCCCCCCTCCCATCCCTCCCCTCCCACCCTCTCCCCTATGCAAAATGGGGAGCGTGACACGCGGGGGGCGGATAGGGCGCTGTCACCCCCCGTCTGTTCCAGCTTGCTTTCATTGCTAGCTGCTCGCGCGCATGACTGGGGGGGTCGACCCTCCCCCCCCCCCCCCGTCAGGACATCGCGTCCCCCAGCCCCCACTCCCCTCTCCCTTCCCTTGTCCCACTCTCCCCCTCTCCGCCCTGGGCTACCCCGGCCCCGGCAGGTGTCCAGCTCCTCCCCGTAACTGGATCCCACCCCTGTCGTGTGCCGCGACCCTCTCCGCCCGGGTGCGTGCCGTGCCGTGCCGTGCCGTGCCGTGCCGTGCCGTGCCGTGCCTCCCCCGTGCCCCTCTCACCGCTCGCGTGCCGGGCCGAGGCCCAACCCCCCATCCCTCCCCGCAGCCCTTCCGGACGGAATCTCTCCCGCCCGCGCTCCATCTCGCCGCCAGGCGGAGGATGTACTCCATACTGCCTGCTGCCTCCGCCCCGCCCCCTGCCGCCCCCGCCGCCCCCCTCCCCCTCCCTGCCCCCTGCCGCCCCCGCTCCTCGCACGTACGCGCACGTGGGACGAGTTTCGCAGGATGTTCTCCCCCGAGCCCCGTACCGTACCACACCGTACTGTTACTGTTATGGCACCTCAGTTTATTCATCGCGTTTGTCTGGGATTTAGTGCGCCGCGCCGGGGAGACTCGACTCGACCCGCAACAGAAGAACAGCAGCAGCCGCGGGGGCCAGAGGCGGAGGCGCGCGACCAGCAGCAGAGAATCGCTTTTGAGAAGAAAAGAAGTTTTTATTAGCGCGATAAATTTTTACGGGCCACGTGAAATCGCTGGTGTGTTGTTTGGGGGGAGGGGCAAGTGGGTGCTGCTTTAGGTCGGTGTGGTGGGGCGGGGCGGGGCGGGGCGCGCTGGCTGTCGCATTGGAGTGCAGCAGGACGAGCAGGAGCTGCAGCCAGACTCCCCTGGGGGTGCTCTGCTCTGCTCTGCTCTGGTGTGCTGGGGGAGCCGGGCCGGGCGTCGCCCTGATGGCGGAGGAGGCCGTCGACGACCTCGTCGCGTCGCGTCGCGTCGGCTGGAGGAGGAGGAGAAGGGGTTGATTGAAGAGGAGGTTACCGCCGCCGGCGACGGGACGGGGGAGGAGGTGACGCCATGCTGGAGGGCGGGCGGCGGGGCGCGGCCCTGCAGGGGCGCGTTTACTAGTGTTCTCTCTCTCGCTCCTATGGCCGCGCCACATGAGTGCGACGAGGACAGAGCGACAGAGCCACTGTGCGGAATCAGCCTACTGGTCAGGCTCAGCGTTATAGGCAGATCTCGCCCGGCGCGGCCCGGCCCGCGGCTCCATTTGCTTCACTTTCACCTTCATTTTCGCGGCTTTGGGTCCCCGGATCCCTTATACCTTTCCACCCCTCGGGCTGAGGGCGGAGCAGGGGAGGAGACGTGATCCTCCGATGAAAGGCTCTCTCTCCGACCAGCCGGGCGGGGCGGGCGGGCGGGACGCGCTTTAAAAAGGTAGGAGGATTAAGAATGAAAAGAGTGTGAAAGAGGGAAAGAGAGATAGAGAGAGAGAAAGAGGGAAGATTCGACGGGGACCTGAGATGAGGTGCGGAGCGGGAGCAGGCTGGGGTGCGGCGCGGCCTCGGGGAGTAATAGACACGTAGCTAGCTGGCTGAGGAAATTTTACGTGTACCACGAAAAAATGATAATGTCACTGAGGGCGGGGCGGAGCTCTCGGCTGGTAGGTTTTGAGGGATGGGCTGGGCGGATGTCTCAGGCTGATCACGTATCCAGAGGGGCGGAGCGAGCGGGGGGGACAAGGAGGAGGTCTTTGTTTGGGCGGTGTCAGATGTGTGATGCTGATAAACGGTTGTTTGACCGATCGGCGTAGCACGGGGGGAGAGGGAATTGTCTTGTTGCGTCCCCGCGCTTAGAGCACCGCGCCACGCCCTCGGAGAGAGACCCGGCCCGATACAGGAAGAGTGAGAAAGAGGGAGGGAGAGGGAGACACGGAGAGGATGTGGGCGAGGGGGAGAGGGAGGAGAGGAAGTGGATGAGAAAAGGATTTATTTGCAGCCGTTCCTCTCGCGGCGCTGTACGTACGCCTCGCGTCGCTCTGCGGAGCACTTTGCATCGAGATGATGGATTCCCGTCGCAAGTGGTCTGTTACCCCGCCCCGCCCCGCCGCGCCCCGCCCCGCCCCGCCGCGCCCCGCCCTGCCCCGCCCCGCCCCGCCCCGCCGCACCACGTAAATGCCCCGCCCTCCATTTGCCGTTAAATATTTACGTTATGGTCCGTCGGGGGCTAAGAGCATGACGTAATGCCGCGTTCCTCTGCTCATCCCTCGCAGCGTTTTTTCTTTTATCTTACTCAGGCCGGGCTCGCGAGGCGAGTCTAGAAGTGATGGGGTTTGGACAAAATCTAAATGAAATATTTAATGAAAAAATTCTTCTTTAGCGTATAAATGTGTGTTTCATAGCTTTATGTAGCAGAAAAAAAACGTTCGTAAAATAAATGCATAGCCTGGCTTTCTTCTATGGCCTGCTTTTAGTGTGACAGTTACAATAATAAACGTTTTCGAGCAGGGTAGCCGCGGGGCGTAGGAGCACGGCACCCGCCCGAGGGACATCCTCTCGTACGCGGCTAAAATAGTCGTCCCCTCGGCCCCGCCCCGCCCCGCCCCGCCCCGCCAGCAGCCCTCTACCGTTGGGACGTTTGCGTTATGGAAACGACAAAAGGACTCGAACCGTAAGGGCTTTGGCGCGCTTTGATCCTTTTGTCACGTGTTTTCCTTGCGGACGGACGGACGGACGTCCGCTGCGTGGCGGATATACGTATTTTTTTATTTTTTTTTTAGTATTATTATTCTGATTTTTCTACCCCCTTTTGCCGGTGCAGCGTTCACTCACCCCTCTGCTGTCCGCGAGCAAATATAGAGCAGCGGGGCGGGGCGGGGCGGGGCGGCGCCTGGTCTCTGGTCTGCTGAGCACCGCACCGGGGAATAAGCAGAGAGAGCACAGGGAGAGGGGAGGGGGTGGGGGCAGGAGGGAGGGCTGTGAATTAAAAATGAGGGTTTGTTTTGGGTTGGACGGCGCCTCCTGATGTCAGGGAGGGTGAGGGGGGGGGGGCGGTTATTGTAACGAGCACCGCTTTGGGCAGGAAGTTATGGCGGCGCCGTCACGCCCTCTGTCGGGCGGAATTAGCAGCGCGGGGTTGGAGCGGAGCGGAGCAGTGGATCTGTCCTGCCGTGTCCTGCCGTGTCCTGCGGGAGGAGAGGGAAGGACAGGACGCGCCGCTCCTCCCCTTTTTAATGAACCGGCTGTTAATTTGGAGGCGGGGCGGGGCGGGGCGGGGCGGGGCGGGGCGGGTAGGCGCAGGCCGGGCTATGCTTTCGTTTTATTCCGGGTTGACAGGTGCGCGTGCCGTGGGGGTGGGCTGGACGCCTACTCACCGCGTTATCAGGGGAGTGGAGGTGGGTACTTTTTAGCAGATGATTATACCTTAAAACACAACAGCTTACACTAAATATAAATGTAACTTAAAAATTTCATTTTCTGTTTTTTTTTTCCTGCGGCCAAAACTGACACTCGGGTGCTTTCCTCTCCTGCCTCTGGCCCGTCTCGTTTGAGCAGATCTTCTCGAGCTGGAGCTCGACCCGCCTCACCCCACCCCGCCCCGCCCCGCCCCGCCCCTCGGCGCTGGCCACCACCCGTGGAGTGTGGTGCTGGGCTGCGCCCGCGGCTATGGGCCGTGCGCTGAGGGGATGGTGTGGCGCAGGGCCCCGGGGCGGCGGGCCGCTGGGGAGGGAGGAGGAGGAGGAGGAGGAGGGCATGTCTGAGGTGGTTGCAATGATTCCAATTTCGACAATCCAATCCGGTCTGTCCCGGCCCGGGTTAGCGGCTCGCTTGGCTCTGCGACAAAAGGGGACCCTCCACTCCACTCCAACGCCCGTCCTGTTGAGCCCGCCCCGCCCCGCCACGCCCCGCTCTCCACGCCGCTTGCCCGTTGGCTGCCCAGCGGACTTAAACTAATTTCCTCGCCAGATTCGTGAAACGCGTTGATCGAGAAACGATGTTTGGGGGGATTTGCGAGGGGCTGGTGGTGGCGGCGGCGGGGGCGGTGAAGAGGAGGGTCTTGGTGGGGGAGAGAAGGGAGGGAGGGAGGGCGCAGGACTTAGGGGCGCTTATCTAGTATACGTTCTACTGTGTGCTACTGGGCGGGGCGACGGCTGCCCCACCCACACACCGCTCACCCTCAGTACTGTATCTCGAGAGGAGTAAGTCACTGCTATCGGTCGTGTGTGTGTGTGTGCGCGCGCGCGAGAGGGGGAGAGTAAATCTCTGCGAAGTGTAGGCAAACAGTGCTGCTCTTCTCTTGCCTCGATTGAAATGATGATACGTTGATTATATTTACTGGTCGTGTATTTTTTTGCTTAGTGAGCTAGCTCTCTGTTGCTTCATACGACGCGCATACTACAGTGTCTCGACGGAGGAGAAGCAGATTATATCCCTCCCCGTGCGCTGTAGACACGCACGCACACACACGCGATCTATTTCTCTCGCCCCTCAGACGTCCGCCGCTCCTGATGAGTGATTAGTTTGTTATGATTTACGATAGAGAGGAAATGGGTTGGTCTGGATGGGGACCTGCCCGGCCCCGTCCCACCCCACCCCGCCCCACCCTGTCCCTGTGGACGCGGACTCTCTCTCCGCACGGTGCAGTCATGTCAGTGTCATGTACTGCTCTAGTTTCCGGGGGGGATAGGAGTAAAACTGTGCGCCTGGGGATTGTTTAATGTTTATTCGGCCGTTCGTGTTTTGTGGCCGCAGGGTGTCGGGCGGGGTGCGGTGCAGGGCGCCCACCCCGCCCGGCAGACTCACCCGTGTGTGTCTGTGTTTTCTGTTGTTATTGTGAATTTTTTTCCTGCTACTCTTTCGCTTTTGTCTATTCCAGTCGGACAGGAAGGAAGTTTTAGGATGTATATACACGACATGTGCTATTTGTGTTTGTGAGTGATGGCGGACCACGCGCACAAGCACACACACACACACACTCACTTACGTATATTCACACACACAGAGGGCGCCTTCTTCTTTAAGCTCCAGGCGCCTACAAAGTTTCTGTCTTTTATTTTTTTTATTTTTTTATTTTTTTTGAGCAGTGTAGTGTCTGGCCGGTGCAGCGGGGTGGGGCGGGCGGTGTCCCGTGCAGGGGAACGGTGATGACGGATGGACGCCGCCCCGCCCCGCCCCGCCCCGCCCCGCCCCGCCCCGCGGTAACAGAAGTAGTCCTGAGAGGTCTCTGGTGGTGTGGTCGCGGTGCGCGTCGCGTCGCGTCATCTGTCTCTATTTCCTGGCGTGGCGCGGCGTGGCGCGGCGTGGCGCGGCGGTGTCTCACGGGTCCTGACCCTGCAGGGTCCTGCTGCAGCCGCTCACCCCCGGCCCGGGTCCTTGCTGCTGCCGCTGCACCTCGCTCAGCCCTGCTGTCACCGCCAGCTGTCCCGCCCCGCCCCGCCCCGCCCCACCCCGCCGCACCCCGCCCCGCCCCGCCCCGCCCTCCTGCCTGCCGCTCGGTGATTTGGCACATTTCTGCGTGGCAGCTAGTCCATTAGGGAGATCGCTGATCTGAGTGCGAACTCTCGGCGGGTGCTGGGGCTGGGGCTGGGCTGACTGGTACATTTCTTGGCCTGGGCTTTCTGGGGCTGGGGCTGGGCTGGCTGGTGCATTTCTTGGGCTGGGCTGGCTAGGGTATTTCGTGAGGTAACCCAAGTGTGTTCACTATTTCCTGCAGGGGGGGTTACACCGGGGGTACACAGTAAATAATGAATACCTGTGAACCGGCTTCCAGAGCTGACGGGGCGGCTTCCACGGCGCTCCGCTCGCTGCATGAGCAAGCGAGGGGAGGACGATCTTGGCGGGGCGGGGCGCGCACTGGAGCGTGGACTGGGCGACAAACGGAATGGGGGCGGATATGACGGGGGCGGGGGAGTGTCATCTTCCAGCAGCGGTGTTGGCTGATGAATTTCTTGGGCTCGGGCTCGGGGCGTGATTGTCCTTTTCAGACGCGATGGACTTGGCTCGTTAATGTGCGGACGGGGCGGGGCGGGGCGGGGCGGGGCGGGGCGGACTTGAGTGTCCGCCAGAGGTCGCCCCCGCCCCGCGGGTCGGATGCGGATGGATGCGGTCATCTTGCAGCGCCGATGAAAATGGTGACGACAATAACCTTCTGAAGGGATTTGACGATTTCCTGAAAATGACCGTCATTTCCCCGCGGCAAGTCAAGGGCAAGGCCGCGGGCGGGGCCGCGACGTGCACGTCACTGTGGCGTGGAGCGGGGCGGGGCGGGGGGGGGGGACCAGGCGAGGCGTCATGGTGCCGTGCAGGCCAGGCCGGGCCGCATGACTAATACCTAGGAGGAGGACGTGACATCCAGGAGAGAGGAGGGGTGGGGGGCGCTCTGACCTGTTGTGTCCAACAGTGTAGCGGTGTTGGGCGAGGCCCCTGTGCGCTGCTGCCCAACGCAGCGCGCCTCTGTTTGGGATGCAATGCATGTATGCATGTACATGTACACGCCCAGAAAAAAAGTAAAACTTTAACCATAAAATTTTTCAGTAAATGGAACCGCAATAAAATAAAAAAAAAATACAAAATTTGTTTCATCAAAGAAATAAGTTGCACTGCGTTGCCTTATAACCTAACATAAGTTAGTGCCTCGGTTTATAAAAACAAAAAAAAAAAATGTTTTTTCTTTTTTTCCCAGCTTGTCAGGCTCCCACGTGAGTGACAACCTGGGTGCAGCATAATGGATTGTCGGGCTGCACCGGTGGGTACCGCCGGGCACCACCCCCGCCCCGCCCCGCCCACACCACCCTCTGATCGGTTTGTCAGGCAGGCGGGCGCGCTGCGCTGCATGGCGTTTATATCAATTGGCGTCCAGCTCCCGTCCACCTGCTTCCGATTAGTGTCATGTGCTTCTGCCGCCCGCCGCGCCGGGCTGTTGTCACTGCTCTGTGAGCTCGTGCATGATATACTCTTCAGCTCCGCGAGGGGAGGGAGAGAGAGAGAGAGGCGTATGGTTTGGGACCTTTAGGCGGGACGGTGGTCGAGGGTCGCCTCTGTGGCGACGTGGTGTGGCGGCACCGCGCTGCCGACTTATTCCGAAGCTCGCTCTTGTTACCTCCCTCCTTGTCGCACCTGTGGCGGTGCCCTATGCTGGACAAGGACGTGTCCCATGAGTGCGACAAGGACAGAGGTATAAGTCGGCTGCGCTGCTCGACTCGACTGACTGCACCGCGCTGCTTATTTTGCCGCTTGTCTGATTCAATGATGTCTCTGGCTGGCAGACACTTGATCCAAACGGGGCAGAGCAAGGCGGGCGCGTCCGGTGGTCCGGTGGAGCGGCGGGGCGGGGCGGGGCGGGGCGGGGCGGGGCGGGGCGGGGCGGGGCGGGGCGGGCGGGGCGGGGCGGGGCGGGGCGAGCGGTTATGACGCTCTGGACTGAGCTGGGCTGGGCGGGTCTGTCTGTCTGACCCGGGCCGGGCCGGGCCGGGGCACACACAACAGTGCCGATATTGACGGCGAGTCAAGATCCTGGTGGTGGGGGGGGTGTTTGTGTGTGTGCCTATTACTCTGAGAGTACGGGCGCTGCCTGATACCCAGATGGGCACGTGCGCGCACACACACACACACACACGCACACACATGCGCGCGCAGGGCGGAACACGTGTGCGTAAGGCCTCTGTGGTTTGGTGTGGAAGGGGACGGGGTGGTGTGACGGAATCTTCGTTACTTACGCCTGCCACCCGCCTTTCCTCTCTCTCTCTCTCTCGCTCGCGCTCTCTCTCGCTCTCTCGCTCGCATTGGGCGCACTCACTCACAAAGGCACCCGTGCGGCCCCTCTCCTTCTCCCCCAGGCCCCTATATCCCTCTCTCTCTCTCTCTCTCTCTCTCTCTGTCCCTCTCGATTCTAAGTGTAAGATCACTGCAGTCATTTCTCAGCCCCGCCCCGCCCCGCCCCGCCCCGCCCCGGCTCCACCTGGGGCGCTCTGCTCCCCGTCCCTGCGACCACCCGAGGCGGGGCGGGGCGGGGCACGTCGTGCATACGTGCGGGTGTTCTGCTGCATCCGAAAGGGCCGCGGGGCGGGGCGGGGCACCCCGCCTCGCCTCACCTCACCTCGCACTGTAAAATCCTTACGAAGTAAATTCTTCGTAACGTTGCGAAGCATTTGGCTGCTTCGCAAGGCTTCGTAATACGAAGCATTTTCTTCGCAAGCCTTGCCTTACGAAGAAATTTGTTTGTACACTACGAAGAAAATGCTTCGTAATACGAAGCAGCCGAATGCTTCGCAGCTTACGAACGCTTACGAACGCTTACGAACACAATTTCTTCGCAAGGTTTTTACAGTGCGGGCGAAGCGCGACGTCTTAGGGACGCACACAATGAAAGGCGACGGACTTTTGGGGCGTGAGCGCGCATCCACTGCCGCCCCGCCCCGCCCCGCCCCGCCCCGCCCCGCCCCGCCCCGCCCCGCCCCGCCCCGCCGGGCCTGAGGGTGAGGCGTTCAGGAATCGGAAATGGGTCCGTCGTCCTATCATCTGAGGCTGAGGCGAGGCGAGGCGAGAGCTGGTGTTTCGCTCATTGTGTCGTGTGCGTCCTCGTGGGGGAGGCCCGCCGCACCCCGCCGCACCCCGCCGCACCCCGCCGCACCCCACACCACCCCGCCCTCTGCACGCCCCTTGTCTTTCATTTCTCAAACAGTTTACGTATTTACCTACCGTCAGTGGAGGCCCGTGACTGACTGCCCCCTGTCGTGTCTGTCCCGCAAAGAGAGCAGTCTCCCCTACCTCCCCTGTCTCTCCCCCCCTCTCT
Source organism: Frankliniella intonsa (assembly GCA_033675135.1). Taxonomy (NCBI): domain Eukaryota; kingdom Metazoa; phylum Arthropoda; class Insecta; order Thysanoptera; family Thripidae; genus Frankliniella; species Frankliniella intonsa. The sequence continues at coordinate 14,772,663 of CM066255.1, read as the reverse complement.
CTCTCCCTCCCTCTCTCCCTCTCTCTCTCTTTCTCTCTCTCTCTGCCCGCTCATCGCGGGGGATAGAGGCGCGCGGGGAGAATCACTGCGGAAGTTGGTCTCTCCGAGAATAGAATTAACAGCGTAGGCCCCCCGGTGCATAGCCGTGCAGTCAGACAGTGCGCCCCGCCCCGCCTCGCCTCGCCTCGCCCCGCCCCGCCCCGCCACGCCCCGCTCCGCCACGCCACGCCCTGAGCGGCCGGAGCGACACAACCGCGTTCCTCACCGGTCGGCGGGGCGTGGCGGGCGTTGTGCCCCACCCAGCAGGACGAGGACCCGCCCCACCCCGCCCCGCCCCGCCCCGCCCCACCCCGCCCCGCCCGGCAGTAAGACCCTCCTAGCGGAGCGCTCTGTAATTGACCAGCGCCGCGCGCGCTCCGCCTCTAATCTGCGCTTTTCTTCTCTCCTCGCATTATTCAAACTTTGGGCCTCCCCGCTGCCCCGCCCCGGCTGGAGCTGGAGCTGGAGCTGCAGGCAGAGCCGGGCCGGGCCGGGCCCCTGTCCGACTGGAGGGAGACTCGTCTGCTCACAACTTTTGCGTGGTGGTTAGCCGCCTTCCCCCGTAAACCTCCGCGCGCGGTGCAGTAATTCGCTCGGGGGCGGGGGCGGGGGCGGGGGCGGGGGCGTCTGGAGAGTTTGGATGAGGTACGAAAGGATCCTGGGATTAATCAGCCCAGGGCTTTGAAGCGCGGGCGCAGCGGAGCGCAGCGGTGTGGGGCGCGTGGGGTTGCAGGGTGCACTGCTAAAAGCTCAGTGTATATAGGGCAGGGTGGTTTGCGCCGATTATTGTCCTTGCGGCGCTCCAAGTTGTGGTGCACCGTGTAGCTTCCGCGGTGAAAGTGTCGTGTGCTCTGCCTGCGCTGTAACTTATTGCGGCGAGGTTGACCGTAAGCGGTTACTTGGTGAGGGGGAGGGTGGTGTAGGTGAGGCAGGGGGGCGCTATTTCAGTCCCGGCGGGGGCGGGGCGGGGCGGGGCGGGGCGGGGCGGGGCGGGGCGGGGGCGGGCTGTGTGTTCTAATGGTGATGGATCTCCGCGCGGGTGCGTTGCGTTGCGTTGTCGGATTGGACCTTAATGGTTGTACTACAAGGCGTTCGGCTCGGCTGCTGGTTTCAGGGAGAAGAGAAATGGGATAGGAGGAGAGGAATATGTAGCCTAGGCCTCGTCGCGCGTGTTCCTCTTCCTCTCCTCCCCCCCCCCCCTCTTTTTTTTACGGTTTACTGGGTGGTGTTTCTTTGAATGCGTTTGCCTACCCCATTCGCCCGTAAGGCGCCATGGCCTGGAGAGTATGCAATCCCGCAACACTGTTACGCATTGAAAGAAACACCCGGTACTTGTGACGCGATGGTGCCAGTCCTTGTAGGCTCGGCTCAGCCGGCTGCCTATACCGCTGCGCCTGCGCTCCGTGCCCTCCGGAGCGTGGAGGGAGACAATGGTAGGCTAACGCGTAAGTGGAGGACGAGGACGAGGGCGAGTTATATTATTACATTTCACCGGCGGGTCCGGTCCGGTCCGGGTCGGAAGCACCGCGCCGTGCCGCGCGGCTCTGTTCGGTGTGTCATGTCTGGAATAGGTTTTTGATGGCCCGACTGATGTGTGTGTGTGTGTGTTTCTGTCTGTCGCAGGTGGGTGTGCCGTGGGTTTGTTTGCGGCGTCGGCGGCGCTGCCGCGTGGGGGGCGGCGCCCGCCTATCGGACCGAGACTTATCTGTGAGTGGCGGGGCGGGGTGGGGCGGGGCGGGGCGGGGCGGGGCGGTGACCGCTTCTGAGAAAGCGAAAGGGTAACGGGGGAGGTTCACAGATCCCTGTGAGCGACCTCACCTCGCCTCACCTCACCGCGCCAGCCGGCCGGTCGAGTATACAAGTTGGCTGCTGCTTGCCGGCTTGCAGGGGAAGGGGAGGGGGGGGGGCTTTGGATCGAAGCGTTCGATTGTGACGAAGGGCCTAGCAGCAGGGCAGTGTAACGGGGGGAGGACACAGTCATAAATAAACAGTGTAAAGTGATTGTTATTTCTGGTCCCGTGGCGCCGCGGCCCGGCGCCCCGCCCGGCCCGGCCCCGCTACGCCCTTAGACGTGATGAATGGCAGGCTCTGTCCTCGTTCTGACCGCCTTGTTCAGCCGAGGCCCGCCCCGCCCCACCCCACCCCGCCCCGCCCCGCCCCGGTGCCAGGGCGACGGTGGTGGTGGTGCATGTAGCGTCCAAGTCGGCGATCTCCGGCCCGGCCCGGCTCGACGACAGGGGGCGTTCCCCAAGAGGAGGGGCGTTCTCCGAGAGGCGTTCCCTTCCCTTTCCTCCATTCCCAGGCCCAGGGCTCGGCGCGCCGCCAAGCTCTCGCCCGAGACGCGACGCGACGCGTCTGACAGTACGAAGTATCGACGGGACGGGACGGGACGGGCCCGGTGCCGGGGCGAGGAAGGGAAGGACGACCAGGACAGTCAGCAGACTGTAACAAACCATCCCGGGCCGGGCAGGGGGGCCGGGACCAGGACGGCGCCTGGCCGTCTCCTCGTGTTTAGAGGAGTCGTGGGGCGGGGCGGGGCGGGGCGGGGCCATTGGTGCGCGACTAACAGTAGCGTGTCCCTCCGAGCTCACTTCCTTCCTCGCTGCCGCGCCGCGCCGCGCCGGCCCGGGCCGGGTCTGGCCGGGGCTCCCGGGAGAAATGGGGCAAAAACGCTCTTATTCCCGCTGCTACGGGCGTGGCGGGGCGGGGCGGGGCGGGGCGGAGCGGTTCACCGGCCCGCCATGGGCAACGGCAGCGGTCCCGGTCCTGGGTCAGGGTCAACACCCTGGCCTGCCTGACCCTCCTCTACCTGCCCTGCTCTGCTCTGCTCGGGGTGGGTGTACGCTGTACACGGGGTGCACTGGAGTGCTGGGGCGCGTCTTGGTGTTGGTGGTGGTTGAGGTCCCCCTGGAGGTCCCCCTGGAGGTTCCCCATGGAGGTCCCCCTGGAGGTCCCCCTGGAGGTTCCCCCTGGAGGTCCCCCTGAAGGTCCCCCTGGAGGTCCCCCTGGAGGTCCCCCTGGAGGTCCCCCTGGAGGTCCCCCTGGAGGTCCCCCTGGAGGTCCCCCTGGAGGCTGAGGGGTGCGGTGGTGGTGCTGCAGCAGTCGGCCCGGGCCCCACCCTCCTCGTGCTCTAATTGCCCCTGACCGTGTTGACGCGTGCTCGAGGCGGGGCGGGGCGGGGCGGGGCGAGGGTGTCGCCAAGCCCGGCCCACGTGTCGAGGCTCATATCTCACTCGACAACTAGGCGTGCTGGCGGGGCGGGGCGGGGCGGGGCGGGGCGGCTGCACGAGATTTCGCCTGTCCTGGGAGGAAGCGAGGGAGGGCTTACCGACAGGCAGTGGGGCGTGGCGGGGCGGGGTGCGCCTCCGGCCCGGGACCGTCGGGACCCGGGCACTGGGCCGTGCGGGCGTGCGTGCGAGGCGGTGTGCCGCCCCGCCCCGCCAGCCCCGCCCGCCCCGCCAGCCGGCTGTCAGTCAGGAACCCATAGAGTCACAATCAGGGGTGTGGCGGTCTAGACGGCAGATGCCCGCCCCGCCCCGCCCCGCCCCGATATTTATTCCGAAGGGCCGTGCCTTTCACGGACCATCGCAGCCGTACAAGGCGCGTCGTGCAGGAGCATAGGGTAGGAGGGGCTGAGGGCGGGGCGGGGCGGGGCGGGGTGGGGCGCCGGGCGGGGTAGTCCGCAAGATTTGCAGTCAGTCTGCTTGGCTGAAAAACGTGAAAAGGGTGCGGTTTGGGGCGCTTATTGGAATTCTCTGTGGTATTTTCCCTCTCCCTCTTTGGCCTGCGCTGGTCCCCTACGCCTATCCCCCCTCCCCTCCTCCTGCCACTGTAATTGGTGGCGCCCGACATGAGTTGCGCCCCGCCCCGCCCCGCCCCGCCCCGCCCCGCCCCGCCCCGCCCCGCCCCAGAGTGGAGTGGATCGGAGTGGACATCCTGCTACAAGCACGTTTCGGTGGTCACGTGGTCACTGCCCTCCACGCCCGATAGATTCATCCCCCTCGCTCTCTCGCAGGGGGTGGGGGCGCGTGTTGGGGTGCGACCGGCCCGCCCCGGCCCGGGTAACAGTAACAGCCCCCACCCCCACCCCCTCTCGCCGCTATCAGCCAATCAGCACGCGCTGCAGTCCTGCCCGGTCCAGTAGGACCTTCCATTAATCGCACTGTACCCCCCTAAAGGTTTTTATTGCACTCTCTCTGGTCTGGTCAGCGCGGGAGGTAACAGCCCGGCCCGGCCCGGCGGTGCTCACAACTCAGTGCGAATAATGTTACGCGAGGCTCTCTGTCCACTGCGGACACTGCAATGTGTGTGTGTGTGTGTGTGTGTGAGCAGCGATAAAGTATGTAACGGCATGTGACGACGACCCCTCCTAACAGCGCGTAGTTCGTTCTGATGTGTATCGGACCACAAATCAAAGTTAGCAGCCATTACCACCGCTCGACATGCCGCGGGGGCGCGCGCGGTTGCGGGTTCAAAGACCCATCACAGCGGTAGTCCATTTTTTTTTTTCTTCGGATACGGGGGGTGCCGAACAGTGTTTCCCTCCGATGTCTTGTGGCGTGTCAAACGCCACGCGTTATGTCGTCATCTCTTTTGACGCATTAATTGTCTCAGCAAACAGCCTTGCAGAGTGTAGGCCAGGCCACGGTAGAGTTGGTTTTGTCGGAGGCGCGCGGCTCGGGAGGAGCCGGGTTAGTTTTTCGATTTGCATATCGGGGGAGACGGCAGGCAGGGCGGCGCGGGGCGGTGGCGACCCCCTTATTGTGATGAAAGTGCATGGGGTTAGGGGTGCGGCCAGCACGGGGCCAGCACGGGGGAGGATGAGCAATTGAATAAATTAACGCAAGCGTATAGAGATGAGGAGAGTGCCGCCTGCCTGCCTGCCTGCCTGCCTGCCTCCGCTTTTCTCATATTTATTGCTGCTGACGTTATTTGTCCCTCTCGCCTCTCCCATGTGTGTGCGCCTACAAGAGGAAGTGGTGGCCGCAACCGCCATCGAAGCCCTTTCCATATTTTTTTTTCTTGTCGCTTATTACATAGTTTTCTTTTTCTTTTTTTTTGTCGTGATTTGATGACTCGATGGGGTGCGGAAGGACTGACGGAACGAGGGAATCAATTTGTGTGGAGGGCCAGGCCGGGGGGTCGGGCCCAGCCCAGCCCAGCCCGCCGCGATGTCGCCGCTTCCTCACGGACCGAATTTGATATTAAAATATTGAAGTGGGGGGGGGGGGGGCACGGGTCTGACTGCCGAAGTGCAAGTCAGCTGCGCGGCATCCCCGACCCGGCCCGCGAGGAAATTGTAATTTCTGCCGACAATTAATTACTTGCCTCTGCTCGCTGGTGCCTTGATTTAAGCCAACGTCGTTCATCAACTGTGTGATTTTGAAGGGACGGGAGGAGGGGGCGGGGCGGGGCGGGGCGGGGCGGCATTTCTCCATCATTTACTCGAGATGCTGTGCTGTCGCTTCGCTGTCGCATCCTCCCTCCCATAGAGAAGCCGTCGAGTCTTATAACTTTGTCTTGCGTAAGTTAAGTTAAGTTTACCGCTCCACACTGTCCTGCGTACGCGCGAGCCTTATCTGCTGAGCTCTCATTTGTGCGTTGATCACAAAACACACAGGTGCGGGTACAAAACACACGGGTGCAGTGTTTACCTCGAGTCGAGTTTGTTGACAGTGTAGGTGTCGGGGCCCGGCCCGGCCCGGCCCGTCCCCATCCATGCGTAGTAGTGATGACATTTTCTGTCTGTGCGCCGCGCCGCGCGCCACTCGAGTGCTGCTGCTGGCGCGCTGTGCTGTGCGCGGCCAGGGCGAGCATGGAGGGGAAGAGGAGGAGGAGGAGGAGGAATGTAATCAAACTCGAAACGTCCGTCGAGTCGTTCTGTCCTGTCCCATCAGGCGTGGTATGGAGCGTTATGGCGCCCCTGCCCTCCCCGCCTCGTGCGAGCCCCCCCCCCCCTATCGGTCACCCACCGACACCAGGCGTGGCGCGGCGCGGAGCAGAGCGGAGCGGGATATGAGAAATGGATGTGCGCTTCCAGTCATATCCACCGCGCTTTAGGGGTGCGTTCCGCCGCGCGCCCAGCCTACACGAGCTGGTTGCGGTCTGTCCGTGTGTGTGTGTGTGAGGGAGTGCATCCCCTGGGGGAGGGGTGGCTGGGTGCGAAGGATTTGAATGTCATGTCTGCTTAATGAACGAGTGCTGGCCGTGCGAACCGTCGCAGGCGGGGGGCGGGGGCGGGCCGGGGGTGTAAGGGCACGGCATGCAGTATTCATTCATCTCTGGGATTTAACAGGCTGGGCTGGGCTGGGCGGAACGAGAAGACGAAGAGAATGATGGGCCTTGAATCCCTCCCATCTGCGCGTCTGTCTATCTGCACGTCTGTCTGTCTGCTCGCCTGTCTGCTCGCCTGTCTGCTCGCCTGTCTGCTCGCCTGTCTGCTCGCCTGTCTGCTCGCCTGTCTGCTCGCCTGTCTGCTCGCCTGTCTGCTCGCCTGTCTGCTCGCCTGTCTGCTCGCCTGTCCGCTCGCCTGTCCGCTCGCCTGTCCGCTCGCCGGTTTGCTCGCCTGTCTGCTCGCCTGTCTGCTCGCCTGTCTGCTCGCCCGTCTGTCTGTCTGTCTGCTCGTCTGCCTGCTCGCCCTCCCACCCCGTGATATGACCATGCGTTGCGGTGCGGTCCGGCGGCAGTGCGGAGTGTCGCCTCGTTTATCGCGTGAAATCAAACACAAACACTGCGGAGGACGCGCTTGCAGGCGGGGTGGTGCACGCCCCCCTCCCCCACCTCCTCTCCCCCAATACACTGTCAAAAACACCGCCCAACTGTGTCAATAACGCAAACGTACGGCTCTGGTTTAATTTGGTTCAGTCGACGTGTGTGTAGGCCTATGTGTGTATGTGTATTGATTCGCTTTTGACAGGCGGGCGGGGGGTCCGATAGAGGGTCCTAACTGGCTGACGAGCGTTTGACGGCTGGATCAGAGGGGCGCATGAGGGCGGTGAGAGAGTGTGACGGGGACGGGGATGAAGGGGATGATCTGTGGGCAAACACTGCTGGACCAGTCCGCAGTGGTGTGTGGCCGGGCCCGCCCCCTCCTCCCCTCCCCCGCCGCTGAGGGGTGGCTGCGCTGCGCTGCGCTGCACGTACACGCCGGCACGGGGACGCTGGCAGATGGCTGCTCTTTCGCTAGGCGCGTCTCGCTCGCGCCCCGCCCCGCCCCGCCCCGCCCCGCCCCGCCCCGCCACTGCCCTCAAGTGCGACACGCACGCGGAGGTGTGCTCGCGAGCTGAACTGAACTGAACGCGCTTCCATCGTAATCGATACATCGACTGATCGGATTGCGCGCCGCTCGCGATCCCCGCCCGGCCGGGGCGGAGGCGTCGCCCCTCTTTTGCTCTCTAGCTCCCTCTTTCTCTCGCTCTCTCTCTCTCTCGCTCTCTCTCTCTCTCTCTGTTCTCTCTCTCTGTTGTCTCCCGCTCTCTCGGATAGGCGCAGCTAGCGCGCGAGAGCGAGTGACAGGCGGCTGTGCTGTAGCTCCGCGCAGCATAAAGGCCGATTGGTTGTGGATCGATTCGGTTCCGCCGTATTGTGCCCCGCCGGGACATCGTCCCCAACACAATTTCCTCTTCTTTTTTTTATTTTTACTGTTATCATTTTATGTGCAACAGTATATTTTTTTGCCCTGTACGTGTGCTGGTTGGTCTGAGAGCGCCTTTAGGACCCACTCTCTGCAGCAGTCATTAGTCCTCGCCCCCCCCCCCCCCTCTTTCCACTCCACCCGACCCTGCCGGCTCCCTGGAGAATTCCTGAACGTGATTCGGTTCGGCTTTCAGCTCTCCGTTTGCGGACCAGAGCCACCCCGCCCCCCTCCTCCTCTACGGCCCCTGCCCACCTCGCTGCTTGCGCGTTCACTGCTGCATACACTACCGCGTCAGAAAAATCACCTCTCTCTCTCTCTCTCTCTCTCTCTCTCTCTCTCTCTCTCTCTCTCTCTCTCTCTCTCTCTCTCTCTCTCTCTCGCTCTCTCTCTCTCTCTCTCTCGCTCTCTCTTGCTCTCTCTCTCTCTCGCTCTCTCTCTCTCTCTCTCTCTCGCTCTCTCTCTCTCGCTCTCTCTCTCGCTCTCTGTTGGCGAGGCTGGGCCCGTTTGGCGGAGACAGCCCTGCCTACCGCAGCGCGCGCGTCACACTCCCCAGATATGTATTTTATACACGACTTGCGTCGAATCGCTGGGGAGGGGGAGAGAGGTGGAGGAGGTTTAGGGGGAAGGGGAGGTCGTAACCGTGAGGTACACTGATCCTCACCGTCGCCTGGTCTCGACTGGACTGGACACGCTCTGACGGCCTCTTCTTATTTGAAAAGTCGGTGTATTCGCCGCCCCGCGCCGCGCTCCGTGCAAACACTCCCCCCACCTCCACCCACACTGTCAGCACCAAGCGGCGTGCGCCTGGCGGGTAGGCAACGCTCTTCCACGCGTGTCGGGCGGGTCTGCCTATCGCCAGCTGCACGGCGGCGTGCGCCTGGCGGGTAGGCAACACACTTCTACGCGTGTCGGGCGGGTCTGCCTATCGCCAGCTGCACGGCGGCGTGCGCCCGGCGGGTAGGCAACGCTCTTCCACGCGTGTCGGGCGGGTCTGCCTATCACCAGCTGCACGGCGGCGTGCGCCCGGCGGGTAGGCAACGCTCTTCCGCGCGTGTCGGGCGACAGATGCGACACGCAAATAGCTGTTACCATCGTGACCTTTTCGGAATGATGGTTTATTTGGGGGGTTTGCAGCTAAGGGGGAGGGGGCATTGTGAACGACAGGGAGGGGGAAAATGCCGAACTTGTACATTTTTTTTGATCGTCCGGAGAGCGAGGTCCGCGTGTCCGATTGTCTGTGAAACGAGAGGGTATTGTCGTCCTCGCGGCAGCGTGCCGAATGCGCCGCGTGTGTGTGTGTTGGGGGGGGGGGGGTGCGATTCATTTTAAGGGATGAAAAGGTGCTCGTGCCGCTTTTGCCTACTCCGAGCTCTTTCGCGCATTTCTACGGCTATATGTATGTCCCTTTACCCCATCTGCCCTCCCCTCCTCCCTCTCCTCTCCCTCTGCTCCTCACCCCTCTCCCTCCCCTCCCCACCCCTCCCCTCTCTTCCCCCTCCCCCCTCTCCCCTCCCCCCACCGGCAGGCCCGCCCCATTTCGCTATTATTGAGAATATCCGAGTCCCCCCCCCCATCCCCCTCACCCCCTGTCCTGCTCTATTCTTTTACACCGGTTGGGGTGGGTAGGGGGAGGGGGTTGATTGTCCTGCCGTCAGTAACACGTACCCCATGCATCACCGTGACTAGGCGGGGGTAGGTGCTGTGGGGGTGGGGGTGGGGTTGCAGTGAGAGGGAGTCGGCCGGTGGTAGGACCGTGCGTGCGCCACCAGGCTGAGAGCGGTGAGAGCGGCAGAGTGGATGAAAGTTGGCTTTCCCTTAACTTTTTTTCAATGTGGTTGCAGCAGCCCAGCCCAGCCCAGCCAGCCGGCGGGAGAATAATGGAAGGTGGCTAAAGCGCTGTGGCTGCCGCCCCGCCGCTCAGCTCCGCCCCGTATTTTTACCGAAGAATCTCATTCTCCCTCTCCTTCTTTCTCAAACGCTCTCCTCACCTTTCCTCTCAATCCGCCCTTCATTCGCTCTCTCGTTCGCTCTCTCTCTGTCTCTCTCTCGCTTCCTCTCTCTCGCTCCCTCCCTCCCTCTCTGTCCCCCCTGTTTCCTATACTTTTCCAAAGTCGACTGCTTCCATAATGTGGGTAGGTGGTGTGCGACCACAAAGGCAATGAGAGGAGAGGGGCTCAGCTCAGCCCGCCTCCCCTATGTGAATGGGCCGCGCTGGGCCGCGCCGGGGTGTTTGTACTTGGAGTGGCGCTGGACGAGGGCGTGGCGTAGGGAGCACCGGCCCGCTCAGGCACTCATGCCCTCGCTGCACTTGCCCCCGCCCCGCCCCGCCCCGCCCCGCCCCGCCCCGCTAGGATTGACTATGCCTTTCAAACAAGCACGGCGCGGTGCGGCGCGGCGGTAGGGTGTTTCTTATTTTTCGAATTTTCGATTTCTTTAAAGTTCTACCCCGCTATGAGGTACCACATGGTAGTAGAGCCCTGAGCCAGAAAATCGGATTTGTGCGACCCGATTTGACCCTCCCCCAAGGGGCCTAAGTGTACGAAATTTGACCTAAATAGTTTTGGACGGCGAAAACTTCTTATATGGGGTTTAGGGGGCATATTATGACCCTAAGGGCGAAAATTTCGTCCATTTTGTCGTATCTCGTCGCGTTTAGCCTGTACCGGCCGAGCGCCACAGCGCCCGGGGGACTGGCAGGCCGGGGCGGCCCGGGGCGGCCGCCGCGCCGACGCCGGTGGCTCAGCGGGCTCGTCTGGCGACGACACGCCACCCCAGCCCCAGCGGCGCGTCGCGCGACAGGTCGGAACTTGCGTTGCCGTTGCAGCTCTTGTGTGATTGAGGTTATTGGTCGGCGAGAAACCTGGAACAGAAGAAAGTGTTACGAGTTTTGAACGTGCTGTGCTATAGTGACTGGATGGTTAGAAGATGGAAGGACCGTCGAAGAAGAAACTTCGCCGTGATACTGCTATTCTTTACGTCGGCCATGAAAGTGAGTCCCTCCCAACTAATAAGCTGCCGACGCAAAGACAAGTATTCTGTCTTTTTATGCACTATAACCGCAACCCTAAAGTGGATCGCAGAACTGCTTCAAGAAAGACGATCAGAGATCTTATGTGCGTATGGAACACAACTAAAGTTCCTTGTGTGCGAGAAATAAAGGCAATTGAAATGATTGAGAAGCTATATAAGAGATGGAAGGAAGTAACCAAACATGTTGACAGGCTGAAAAATAAATGTAAGGCAGAGTCAGAGAAATGCCAAGAATTTAATGCAAAGTTAGATACTCTTTTTGATATAAGTGCTTTTAATGCAATTGACATAATGGAAAAAAATGAAGCTGCAGCTAGGGATGACGTTGGGAGGCAAGCGTGGAGAGAAGAAATCGAATTTTTGATGGATCAAAGAGAAGGTGGCCTACGTGTGTTTACAATTGGAGGAATAGATTTGAAGTTAAAGGCGAAGGAAATAATAAACGCAAAGAGAATGAAACTAGCACTGGAATATGAAGCGAAGATACAAGCACAACGTGACGTTGACGCAGGTGCGGTCTTAACGATCAGCGAGGGAGGTAAGTTCCGAGATGCGGATCGCTATTACGCTTTTATGGAAGTTTTTACGGTATTACGATTATTACGAACTTACCGGTTATTCTTTTCCAGCTGAAATCGACGCAATCCTGGAAAATGATGACAACTGTGACGACGATCTCTTCGACCCCGGTTCGGGTCCATCCTCTCGCACTTCATCGCGCCGTGGCAGGCGTGACGTTATAACGCCCGAAATCGCCCAAGCACTGGACGCTGCGAAAATCGGCAATGGTGTCGCCTGTGATCTTCTTAGTGCTGCAACAAAAGCATTAGGCGGAGATGTTCAGGATACAAACATCAATCGCACTACGCTGTGGCGAAAACGAAATGTTTTGCGAGAGAAAACATTTTCTGGCATCAAAGAAAATCTTATCGTAGACGATATACTTACACTGCACTTCGACGGCAAAAAGGTAGAGAAGCTGGACGGCGTCGGCCCGGGTCTGAAGGCAGATGTCGAGAGACAAGCAGTCGTCATAACTGGAGTCACCACCAATCAAGTTCTGGGAGCACCAGCCCTCCCTGGGGGTGGCGCTGAGGCCGTGAGTGCGGGAATCATCCAGGTCATAGAGGACTGGGGTGTAGCGTCGAAAATTAAAGCAGCCTCGTTCGACACAACATCTGTAAATTCAGGTATTTTTTGTAAAAGTTACCTTTTATTTTCCTCCCATAAAAATGCTTGAGCTTAAAATGTTTTTTTCTGCTCTCAGGTTGCCACACTGGTGTCGTCGTACGTCTGGAAACGTATTTGGGACGAGAACTTATATGGCTAGCCTGCAGGCATCACGTCATGGAGCGCTTAATGGAGGCTGTTTTTCGTGAGCTTATGGGGCCATCCACTGGGCCTGAGGAGAAGATTTTTAAAGACTTACTCAGTAAGTGGGGAGATTTAGACCTCTCTAAATTTTCAACGTATATGACTCTGGCAGCGACACGCAAACATCTGTCTAAATGTGCTGATGAAATAATTATGTTTGCTGAGACTCAAATTGAGGTAAGTAAGGGATACGATGGGGTTGGGGGTGGCGTTTCGAAGGTTTGCCCTCTATTCACAACTGATTTTAACACTCTCAGGACGGACAACCACGGGACGATTATCTTGAGCTCCTTGAACTCACTATAATATATTTAGGGGGAGTACCGAAACGGGGCATCCATTTCCGGCATCCAGGCCCCATTAGCAGCGCGAGGTGGATGGCAGTGGCGATTTACACTTTGAAACTAGTAATGTTCAGGACTCAACTTCGGCTGCCGAGGCAAGCCGTCGACGCGCTGGTGCAAGTCGCCACGTTCGTTGTTATGGTCTACGTGGAGGCCTGGTTTACAGCCCCAAAGTCGGTGGACGCCCCCCGGAATGACCTTCGAACGCTGAAGAAGCTCGTCGACTACAAGAAGGTTAGCAAGAGAGTAGCGACATGCGCCATAGGCAGGTTTTCACAACATTTGTGGTACCTCAGCGAAAGGTACATAGGTATTACTGTTTTTGATGAGAGCCTACCTTCAAGTGAACGGGAAAAGATTGTCGACGCTTTGTGCAACAGGGAGGGGGAGGATGACCCTCCTAGAAAAAGGTCAGTCCAGTTTTCTGACGTACCGAACATGTCAATCAGTGATCTAGTTACTAAGCATTCCATGGGCTTTTTCAATGTGCTGGGGCTCAAAACTGACTTTCTGTCTCACCCTATTACCGAATGGGGTTCTCAAGAGGACTACCAGGAAGGCAAAAAAGTAGTTACTCACCTCCGAGTTGTCAATGACACAGGGGAGCGTGCAGTTAAACTTTTCAAAGACCTAAATCGTACTGCAACAAAAAACGAAGATAAGTTTCAAAAGTTAGTTGTTTCCGTCCATGCCCATCGCATAGAGAAACCTGACAACAAAAAAAGTACTTTGGTAAAATTGTATGACAAGTAATAAGACACACTTCCTCTTATTTTTATTTTTTTCAATTGTAGAACCTGTAATTTTACTACATGACCTGTTTCTCAATAAAGAAAATTGATAACAATGCGACATTTTCATTTTATACTTACATTTTATACTTACCTGTCCGCCCCCCCCCCCCCTCCCGCTCCCGCACTTGTGAGGCAAGGCCGAAAGGAAAAGGGGGGGGGGAGTTCATTTATATCGACAGAGAAGCCCAGGAAAACGTCATAGCCATAGCGTACCGTCCGCAGTAACTGAGAGTTACAGGTCTGCCAGATGGCCCTGGGCGCTGCAGCGCTCGGCCGGTACAGGCTAAACGCGACGAGATACGACAAAATGGACAAAATTTTCGCCCTTAGGGTCATAATATGCCCCCTAAACCCCATATAAGAAGTTTTCGCCGTCCAAAACTATTTAGGTCAAATTTCGTACACTTAGGCCCCTTGGGGGAGGGTCAAATCGGGTCGCACAAATCCGATTTTCTGGCTCAGGGCTCTACTACCATGTGGTACCTCATAGCGGGGTAGAACTTTAAAGAAATCGAAAATTCGAAAAATAAGAACCACCCTAGCGCGGCGGTCGCACCCTCCACCGCACGTCTTTTGTGTAACAAATCCCGAGCTGCGGCTCTATCGTCTGGCTCGCTGTGGAAGCCTTAGTGTAAGACACCCGGGAGTGTGTGTGCGAGTGTGGGCCTTCGGGGCAATGTCGTAAAAACCAAAACCAAAAGGAAATACGCAGCATACGGCGGGTGGGAGTGAACGAACCCACACTGGCCATAATGACGAAAATAACGTGAAATTTTCACAAATTGTTATGCGCGAGCAACTTGTTGGGCCAACAGCTTAGCGCTGGCTGGCTGGCTGGCTGCTTGGTGGAGCTGGTGGTGCGGGCACGCCCCGCCCGGCCCGGCCCGGCACGCCTCGGGAAATGAGCGGGAAAAAAGTGTCAAAGTCGTAAAAGTAAAGTCAAACTGCCGCCCGGGCCGGGCCGGGCCGGGCCCGCTGATCGTCTGGCGGCTCCACCCCCGCCCCGCCCCGCCTGGCCCCGCCCCGCCCCACCCCGCCCCGCCCCGCCCCGCCCCGCCCCGCCCCGCCCCGCCCGTTTTACAGCCGGCATACGACCCGAGCGGTTGGATTTTACACTCCCGCTCGCTTCTTGCTTCCGAAGGTGTTTTGTTTTTTGAACGGATTTTCTTTCTGCCTCCGGAATTACTCCGCGGCTTATGCGTGTTTGAGAACGAGTCTGGTTCCCCGCGCCCTCTGCCCCGCGCCGCGCCTCGCCACTCCCCGTCCCCCCCGTGTGACATCCTGTTCCGCTCCCCGCAGGCCGATTGCAAGTTTCCTATCCGCTGTCCTATTCGTTTGTTGTGTCATTCCGCGCGTCATGTCGCTGCGGTGATGCATCGGGCTCGGGGGAGGACGGGAGGACGGGGCGCGGGCGTGGGGGAGGGGAGGCGAGGGGGAGGAGGGAGTGGCGCGCTTGGATTTGTCCACCTGATGATCCATCACGATCAGGGCAGGCCAGCCCAGCACCCCTCCCTCCCTCCCTCCGCAGAAGAAGAGAGTGTATAACACGCCCGCGGGGAGGGGAGGGGAGTGTGTAGGTGTACTAGGTCCGCAGCTCACCCCAGCCCAGCCCCAGCAGCACTGCATGCTCCCTCGCTCCTGTATCTGATAAGCAAAGCCCCGACCCGATGGAGTCGAGTTGGCACCTCGTCCGATCTGGGACAGAAAATGAGGCAATAAGTAGTCCATACACTGTGGAGTGAAGCGGGCTGCATCTGCGCCTGTATGCCCGCTACATTCCACTGTGTTTGGGCTATTTATTGCCTACTTTTCTGGCAACACTGGCCGAGCTGGCCGGGCGGGACTCGGAGTCGGTTCTGCCCGTGTTTCTGGGAGGAGCCCCGGTCCTGCCCTGCGGGTTGTGAATGGTGTGTGCGGGGCGGGGCAGGGCGAGGCGAGGCGAGGCGGGGCGGGGCGGGGCGGGGCGGCTGGTTGTCTGCGGTGATTACGGATGTCTGTTGTGGCAGCCGGCCGGCCGGCTGGCCAGGCCCCGCGAGGTGTGCACGGCGGCGCGCTGGGCCCGCCCCGCTCCGCCCCACTCCGCCCCGCCCCGCCCCGCCCCGCCCCGCCTCGCCCCGCTCCGCCCGATCGAAAGCAGGCGCTGAAATGCCTGCTTGCTCGGCAGATTAAACAAACTGACTCGCACCGCCCGGCCCGGCCCGGCCGGTGCATGTGGTGCATGGGTCAGCGTGCAGTTTATCCATCCTTCCTCGTTTAATTTACCGCCACCCCTTTCTCTCATTCTCTCTTTCTCCCTCTCTCTCCTCCCCCTCTCTCCTCTCCCCTCTCTCCCTCCTCCCCTCTCTCCTCCTCCTCCTCCCCTCTCCCTCCTCCCCTCTCCCTCCTCCTCCCCCTCTTCCCCCTCTTCCCCCTACCGCTCCCTAGGCAGCAGCCCTTCCGCCCGCTCGCCGCCACCTGATACAGTACGGCGCGTGGGGGGAAGTCCATCGCCGCCTTTGTGTGTGAACTTGCCGCCACACACATACACTGTGGAGCTCCGCTTTAGTTTATTTTTACTTAGTTGCCAGCTTGGCCACGGGGTGGCGGCGGGGTGGCGCTGAAGGCGGTGAAAGGTTTCAAGCCGTCATGGAACCCCTCCCCTTCCCTCCTCCCCATCTTTATGTGCTACAGCGGTGGGCGGCGTTGCCGCTGCAGTTCACATGTATTTTTTTGTCCGACTCCCGATTTAGCCCCCCGCGCCGCCCATTCACCTTTACACCTTTTACCAGTACGTTGTCCTGTCCGCCCCCTGTTCTTGTCACACTCCCCCCCTCTCCTCTGCAGTTTTTTCCCGCCCCCTCCCCCCTCTCTACTCACCCCTCCTCGGCCCGGCTCTGGTTTTAAAGCGGCGGAAGGCACTTCCGTAGGCCTCGAGTCCTCGTAGCGCCTAACGCCTGGCCCCGCCCCGCCCCGCCCCGCCCCGCCCCGCCCCGCCCCGAGGCTCTCAATCCCTCGGCCCCTACCGGTAGAAACGATTCCCTCTCCCTCCCCCCTCCCCTACAGATGGGAGAAAGGGGCTTTTAGGGAAGTGCACCTCATGGAGTGCGTCATTTGGGGCTCTGAAAATGGTCCGAGGGAAAAGTGCGAGGGTGGCTGTTGCTGGTGGCTCTAACTCTACTGGGGGAGCAATTTGTTTTAAGTCGTCTGTCCATTCCACTGTTGGTTGGGGGTGTAAAGTCAAGTTGCGTTTCCTACCCAATTTTTAAAATGACTTTTCCCCCTAAAGTTTTTGTTTTTGTTTGTCAGGTGCCGGGTCCCGATGTTGCTGGTGCTGGCCGCGCTTGCGTCTGGCGCCTTCGCCCAGGTGCCGCCCCCGGCATCCCCCCGGTTCGACGACCCCTTCTTTCAGCCGGCCGGGGGCGCTGGCGGGCCCCCGCCGCCCCCAGGCGCGCTGCCGCCCCAGGGAGGCGGCTTCCCGCCCCCGGTGCCCCCCGGGTCCATCCCCGGCGGCGGCCTGGCCCCCGGTCCCGGTCGCTCGCCCAACCTGCCGCCCTTCGACGTGAACAATTTCATCCCCAGGGACAACACCCTGGGCGGTGGCAACTGGGACGGCGACAACTGGTTCAACAACTGGCAGGGCAACACGATCATCAGAGAAGCGTGAGTGTCGCGACGTGTCGTGTCGCGAATTGTCTCCATTGGCCGTGTTTCAGGGGTCTGTCACTTAACATAACTTTGCTTTGCGTTAGTTACTATATCGTAACGTTTCGAATTTTTATTAAAAGTTAAAGTTATAACGTTACATTGGCTGTTGAAAATCAATCTGGTGAATGCCCACCCTCTATCCGGCACACTTAGTCCACAACTTAACGTTTCGTCAGTGGCCCATGTGTTAGTAGTTATAACTTTAACGTGTAGAATAACGTTATAAGCACATTCGTGTTCAGTCACAGACCCCTGCCATGTTGGCGTTATGCTCAGGCCAAACTATTAGTACCTACCTCTCTCCTCTACCGCTCGGGACGGGCGTTCATTCGTTCTCTTTTTGTTTCAGGACGTACTTTGTGGTTGCGAGTAAAGTGGTTCGACCAGGACAAATTTACACTGTTGCGGTCACCGTCCTACAAGCACCCCTGCCTATCACTGTCCGAGCCTCAATATCAAGAAATAGAGTAGAATTAACCACGGACAGCAAGGATGTTAAGGAGGGCATTCCTGAAAAACTGATTATGAGGGTAAGAGTCATTTTAATTTGTATTTAAGTAATCTGACTTAAGGTGAGACCGTTGTAAAATTGTTTGGTAATCACAGGTTCCTCCTCAAAGTGTTACTGGTGACTATAAGTTGAGAGTAGAAGGCCTCTATGATGGTGTGCTAGGTGGTGTGGCATTTGTTAATGAAACTAAAGTTGTTTTCTCTCAGAGGTCTATGACTATTTTTATTCAAACTGACAGACCTGTATATATGCAGGGACAAACAGGTATGTGTTTTTCTTTTGTTTTTTCTGTGCTAGTATAGGTTTGTTTATCAGTGATAATTTTTTTTTCTTATTAGTTCGTTTCCGAGCTATTCCAATTAACACCGAATTGAGACCTTTTGATGGGGCAATTGATGTCTACATGTTGGATCCCTCAAGGCACATTATGAGGAGATGGTTATCAAGACAGGTATGTAAAAGTTTTGTTAATTTTATTGTGTGTAGTGTGCTTACAAGTTTCTGGTGTATTAAATTACAATGTCTTCTTTGCATACATAGTCCAATCTTGGAACTGTGAGCTTAGAGTACACTCTTTCTGACCAACCTGTTTTTGGTGAATGGATTGTGCAAGTTATTGCTCAGGGACAAATTGAAGAGCAGAAGTTCCTTGTTGAGGAATATTATCAAACAAGATTTGAGGTAAGTCTCTTTCTTCTGTTATTATTTTCTACCCCTTTATGAAAGCTCTGTTTTTTGTAACAAATTAATTGTTTTGCCCATTAGGTTAATGTGACAATGCCAGCATTCTTTTTTGATAATGATCGCTTTATTCATGGTACTGTAATGGCTAATTACACTAGTGGTGCTCCAGTTAGTGGTAATCTGACTCTTGTAGCTGAAATTAGACCAAGACAAAGGCCTGGCTACGGTAGCCCACCACCAGCAAGACAGATTTATATCCCTTTCGATGAATCTTATCCATTCTGGTACCCAAAAGAAACTTTTGAGAATCGCTACAGAGGCTTGCCACATTTGAAATTCTTCTATGGAGTCTACCACTTCCGATACCCCATTGCTGAAATGCTTCCAACTGCTTTAACGGAAGAAGGCTTTGAAGTTACTGTCAAGGCAACTGTTGGTGACAGATTTATGGATGAAGTAATTGAAGGCTACTCTACATCCAGAATTTACAAGTCAAGATTGAAGGTTGCTTTCATGGGTGGATCACCTCAAGTTTTCAAGCCCCCTATGCCATTCAAAACTTATGTAAGAATTCAATTGATGTGTGTGCTTTATTTTAATTTCATATGGTGTGATTTTAATTTATTTTTCCTTAATTCTAGCTTGTTGTTTCCTATCATGATGGGTCAACTTTGTCTAAAGTTCGATTATTTGGAAGTGATCTGCGCATAACAGCAAATCTAGACATGTTTAATGGTGGTACCCGTCGCCTTGATACAAGGTCTATGCCTCTACAACCTATGGGTGATGGTGTGTGGGAGCTGAAAATAGATTTGAAATCTCAACTTGGTAATTAGCATACACAGATCATATTTTATTTTCATTGTCTTACTAAGACTTGTGATTTTAACTGAAACTTACCACATCTGTAGGAATGGAAAGTAAAAATAGAGACTTTGAACTGGCAAACATCAGGTCCATGAGGATTCAGGCTACATACCTTTCTCAAGGAGACCGTGCAATTACAGAGTTACTCTTACTTGCACATTATTCTCCATTGCATCACCACATCAAAGTATCTACTTCCACCAGCCATGCCCGGGTATGTTCATTCTCATTCATATTTTTTACTATTGAATGCTCCATAGAGTATGAATTTTCACTATTTGTGTCTTTTTAGGTTGGGGAATATGTAATTTTCCATGTGCAAAGCAACTATTTTATGGAGACATTTAATTACATTGTCATGTCTAAGGGTATTATTTTATTATCTGGAGATGAAAATATGCAAAACTCAATTCGTACTTTTGCTGTGCCTCTGAGTGCTGAAATGGCCCCAGCTGCTACCATTGTGGTTTATCAGGTTGGGCGTTATGGTGATGTTGTAGCAGACAGCTTAACATTCCCAGTTAATGGTATCTCCAGAAACAATGTGAGTCATTTGTGTCAGCCCAAAGTTAAAATCATTTATTCAGTATACTTTTTTGTCCCTCTAATGACAATTTTTTTATTTTTAGTTCACTGTGTTTATCAACAATCGCAAGGCAAGGACTGGTGAGCGGGTTGAGGTTGCCATTTATGGTGAGCCAGGTGCTTATGTTGGTCTCTCTGGCATCGACAGAGCTTTCTATAGCATGCAGGCTGGTAACGAACTGTCTTATTCAAAGGTAAACCTTTTCATGTACAATTGTCTTTGAAAGGAGCTGTTCTTGAAGTATGAGAGATAAAGGAGGCTATCTATTTGATCCAAAGGTTAATGTAGACTTTTATTTTGCCTGTAGGTTATAGAAAAGATGGCCACTTTTGATGAGAACACAAATGGCACATACATCCACAGCTGGCTTTCTCATGAAGGGCTCCCTGATGAGACTGTGTACTTCCCTTCTTCCACATTTGGCATTGATGCCAATAGGACATTTGAGTAAGTCAAGAAATGCTTTTTTCTGCTGTTCTTACAGCTGTTTCATTTTTTCTTTTTGATCATTTTTTTCCTAATTAAACCTTTCTGTCTTCTCCAGGTATTTAGGACTTGTTGTTTTTTCTGATGTGGTTGTAACCCGTCGTCAAGGATTTTGTAATGCTACAATGGGCTTTGGGGAATGTCTTGATGGTGCTTGCTACCCCTTCATTAAGAAGTGTGATGGACAGTTTGACTGCCAAGATGGCACTGATGAGGCAGGATGTGAGTATTTCTAAAAAGAATTCCAATTGATGCCAATGATTTTAAAAATCTAGATTCTCATGGAAATTTGTTTCAGGCCCTGCCTATAACAAAACAGAGATTGGACTATTCCGCAAATATCGGTTCAGTAGAATTCAACGTCAGTATGACAATGTCTGGTTGTGGAAAGACATTAATATTGGTCCACATGGGAGATTTATTTTTGATGTGGATGTTCCTCATCGCCCAGCTCACTGGATGGTTTCAGCGTTCAGTATGAGCCCTACTTTTGGGTTTGGAATGATTCGTTCCCCATTAGAAGTATGGAATCTTAACTCGTTCAACTTCTTTATAGCTTTGAAAATAAATTTTCTCTTAGCAATGCTTTTAACTTAATGTAAGTAATGGATTATTTTTTTATGAATGCCTGTTTTTTTTTTTGCAGTATGTTGGAGTGTTGCCTTTCTTCATGAATGTTGAAATGCCTTCTGCGTGTAGACAAGGTGAACAAGTTGGCATCAGAGTTACAGTGTTTAATTATCTCACTCGCAACCTTGAGGCTACAGTAGTATTGGGAGGGTCATATGATTATAAATTTGTTCATGTTGAGATGAATGGCATTGTAAGTTACTACATATATATTAACCAGAACTATTTTATGGTAAAATATATTGACTACTTATTATCTATTGATTAAATTTTCAATCTATAGGTTCGTTCTTATAATCCTCGCACTTCATTTGGAGAACATCAATTCTTCATTTTTATTAGAGCCCAGGACTCAGTTGTTGTATATGTACCAATTGTACCTACCAAACTGGGTGATATTGAGGTCACTCTTATGGCTTCCTCTTTAATTGGCAAAGATGTTGTAACAAGAAAGCTGCATGTTGAGGTTGGTGTGCATTTTGTCAGTGTTTTCAATGATTCATATAGTCATCAATGTAATACTGTTTTTTTTCCTTTCTTATTTTCAATAGGCTGATGGTCTTCCCCAATACCGTCATCAGTCAGTCTTATTGGATCTTAGTAATCGTAATTATGTGTTGCAATACATGCATGTGAACATAACAGAAACACCAATTATTCCATATGAAGAAGATCGTTATTATATTTTCGGCTCTAACAAGGCCACTGTTTCTCTTGTTGGTGATGTTGTGGGTCCTATTTTCCCTACCATGCCAGTCAATGCCACATCTTTGATGGGCCTTCCTATGGTAAGATCATTACTCTTTTCAAAATTAAAATCATTTTAAGGTCTATCATTCACCATTGTATACTTCTTACATTTACTAAATCAATCCTTTTTTTCCAGGATTGTGCGGAGCAGACTATTTTTAGTTTTGCTGCTCATCTCTATACTACACTGTACATGCGTTACACAAACCAAAGAAACCGTCATCTTGAGAAGCAATCTTTCCATTTTATGAACATTTTGTATCAGCGACAGATGTCTTTCATGAAGTGGGACGGATCCTTTGGTTTATTCCGTAGTGACTGGTTAGTTAAAAGTTTTCAAAAGTGGTTAAAAAAGAATTTTAATTCGCTTGAAATATTAAATTAAACCTTTTTTCAGGAACCAGTCAGCATCTAGTGTATGGCTTACTGCTTACTCAGTTCGTGTTCTTCAGGAAGCTAGTTTCTATGAATGGGAAAATTACATTTATATTGATCCAGAAGTTATTACTAAGGCAGTATCCTGGATTTTGAATCATCAGACATGGGATGGTGCATTTTACGAAGTCACTTGGCTTCCTGACCGTAAGGTCAATGACTCTTTGCACTGGCCAGATGATAACATAACAAGAAATATTTCTCTTACTGCCCATGTTCTTATTACCTTGGAAACTGTCAAAGATCTATCTGGGGTAAGTTTTAAATTTTTTTTCTTTTTTTTCTTTCTTTCTTTTCTTTTCTTTTCTTTTCTTTTTTTCTTTCTTTTCTTTTTTTCTTTCTTAGCTAAATTTGGATTAATCTTATCTTTAAATATCTCCTCTAGAATCTGGGATCAAGAGTTGCACTTGCCCAAAGTAAAGCCATATCCTGGTTAGAGAGGAATATCAAGTTAATTGATGATTTTGGAGAACCCTATGTCGTAGCTATTGTTGCCTATGCTTTAATGTTAAGTAAGGCGGCAACAGCAGAAACTGCATTTGGAATTCTCGCCAGGCATCGAAGAGAAACTGGTAACATTTCACTCCCACTACAATTTGTTAAATTAAATATTTATTAAATCTAAATTTGCTCACCACATGGTTACATTACTTACAGATGGACTGTTTTACTGGGGGAAGATTGAGGTACCAGCTCCACCTCAAAAACTTGAAAATCAGAAGCCTTTCTCTTTACCACGGTTGCCATATGAATATGACTCGAGTAACATTGAAACAACTGCATATGCACTTCTTGTATATGTGGCGAGGCAAGAACTAATGATGGACCGGATTGTGAAGTGGCTGAATGCTCAACGTTTGACAGATGGTGGATGGGCCTCTACACAAGATACAGCAATCGCTATGAAGGCTCTCATTGAGTACACTAACCGTCAACGACTGCGTGATGTGACTCAACTGTCAGTTACTATTGAAGCAACAGCCCTGCCTGGTCAGCCAAAAATTCTTCATGTCAATAATCGCAATCTTGCTGCATTCCAGAAAATCGAGGTTTGTCAAAGTCTTTTTCCCTTTTCTTAAGCAGCTTATTTGTGTTACAATTTTATAAATTATATTTTTCAGATTCCAGAGGCATGGGGAACAGTGAAAGTCCAGGCAAATGGTGCAGGTCATGCTATTCTTCAAATGACAGTCCAATATAATGTTGACATAGTGAAGTTCCAAACTCAACCACCCGTTCGAGCTTTTGACCTCCATACTAGAGCCAATTTCCATGGGAGAAATCAGTCTCACATATCTTACACGAGTTGTCAAAGGTCAATATCCTTATTTATTATGTAATGTATTTTTAATTTTTCTTTAAAAATTTGAGATAATTTAAATTGTGTTTTATTCTAGGTGGACTAATCTTGGAGAATCAACTAGGTCGGGTATGGCAGTACTAGATGTAGCCATCCCCACTGGGTATATCATTCAACAACAGAAGTTGGATTGGTATATTCGTTCCAGACAAGTGCGCAACCTGCAGAGAGCGCGCTATATGGAAAGAAAAGTTCTATTTTACTTTGACTATGTAAGTATCTGTTAATCAGTTGTTCTAAGGCATTTGTATGGTTTAATAATTGATAAATAATGTTATTTTCTTATTAACAGCTTGATACTTATGACACGTGCATTAATTTCACCATTGAGAGATGGCATCCTGTTGCCAATATGTCTCGTTATTTGCCAGTCAGAGTCTATGATTATTATGCTCCAGGTAATTACATGACTTACTCCATTTTAGTTTGAATGTCAGTTAATTTACCAGAATTATTATTAACCTAATACCGTGTTATTGTGGTTTTTTTTCTTTCAGAACGGTTTAATGAAACTATATTTGATTCCTTACCCACATATCTTCTGAACATCTGTGAGGTCTGTGGGAGCAGTCAATGTCCATATTGTCCTATTTACAATATTGCTAATGCATTAACTCAGCCAATGTTCTTGACCTTAGTTTTGCCTTTTGTAATTTCTATTTTCCATTTACTGAAACCAAACTCTTTATATATGTTTACTATATCGTGATAATTTTCCTGAGTCATTGAAGATGTAACCTACGTCAATTTTGTTTGTGGATTCTCATTAGTTGGGATACATGATATAAAAATAGAACATCAAAAGGGATATTTTAGTTTGTATTCTAGTGAGTGTATAATTTTCAGTCAGTAAGGGGATAAATTTGAGCTAGGATTTGGCTTAAATTTTAGTCATTTCCAGTTTTGATATTTTCAAATTTTGCCTATAATGTTTTGGTACATGTGATACGTTTTACAATGTTGTTTGTATACATCTTTCTACATTTTAACATTATCATGCCAAACTTTTATCCCTTAAGACTGAAAACTGTATTTGTGGAAGCTTGAAAGAGAACATGTTAATGGTTTTAAGAATGTCATTTTTGTCAAATCAAGTTTCTTGACTGGCATTATTATGTCAGATAAGAAAGAACTGCTCACCAATTCCATCCATTCCTAATCATTTGTCATAAATTTAAATAATAATTAAGATATCAGTAAAATATGATGTGAAACCTGAGAAAAATGGTATTTAAACATCTAGTTAATGGAGGAGTAGATCAGTCACTTACTTCAAAAATCAAAATTGTGAGTGTTGTGTTATTAAGTATTAAATTATTGACCAAATGAAGAGTTTATTGAGATTATCATATCTTTTCTATGTATATTATTGAGTTGCCATGTTTTGTTATTCAGCATTATCTTGTTTTTACTTCCATCTGTCAAGAAGTACATTTTAAGTGGTCTCCCAGATAGTTTGTCAAGTTTTATTGGACAATATTGTGCCGCGAATGTGTTCATGCACTATTTTCACCAAGTGTATGTGTATGTCAAGTTTTTATTTGTGGTTATTAAGTTCTGCTGTATCTCATTCTATTTTGTTCATAGTTTGGGCTTCTTAACCCAGTTAAGCTTTGTTTTCATTAAAAATATTTTTTGACAGTTCACATCTGTGGGCTTAATTGAACAACTCTTTCTGTAGAGTGCTGTGAAAATGTGTAAGTGTGTATATTTTTCTGTGTAAGATACAGAGATGTAATGTTTGTTACTGTTGCATGAGATTTATGAATGGAGGAGATAAACATGTTGTGAATACAATGCAGTATGCAGAGGCCTACTGTCTTGTTCAGACTTTTAAATTCTGTGTTTGGTTTGCTATTGCCAGTAGCAAGAATCAGATGACACGCTCATAGAGTACGAGATCATTTGAAACTAAGAGCCAATCCTCAGATTCTTTCATCACCAGTACCTTTTTGAAATAAATGAAGAGAGTAGAGACAAATCTATGGCAGATGTGGCAAAGTTTAATTCTTGTTTTAAAATCTATGTAATCAGATGTAATCTAGACCTTTTTCATTGGTGTCAAGTCTCTCCAAGGATGTCTTGTTTTGAAATGTATGCTTGTACAAAGTCTCAGATATTTTATTGTTATTTTTAAATGTAATTCTTAATCAAGATGTAGTTCATAAAGCCTTGATGCACTCTCAATAATTGTTCTAAGTAACACAACCAGTGGAATTGCATAGAATGTACCATTGAAAGAATTCGGTAAACTTTCTGGAAAGTCTTAAAATTAATCTCAAGAAAAAAATTTGTTCTCTAAAATGTGCTGTAAGTGATGGGCCAAGGTATTTTAGCTAGTTGATCTAGCTCAACAATACTTGTCCAATGATACTATGTATGTTTTACAGAACTTAAAGGCTAATAGGCTAATAGGATCTCCGATATATTTATGGTAACTAGCCTTTATGATTATTACTGTCCCGCATTAATTCTTATACATGAAACTTTTATTTAAGCGTAATAATACTCTTATGGAGTAACTTGTGTAGAAAAAAAGTCGTCAGCTCAAAATGTGATCAATTTTGTATCAGAGTGAACCAATTTCCACATAGATGTAACAAATGTCTTAAATTGTTCTTTTACTACAATCAACCATTTTATACAAATGTTTGAAATTCTTTTAGAAAAGTTACTCACAAAGTCAACTGCATTTAAGATTCATATTTTTATGATATAATTTGAAGAAATCTCAGAGCACAAGTGCGAAGTAGTCTGAATCAATAACCGTCCATTGTAGTTCTTAGTTGAATTTTTGTTACCTTTTTTAGTTTATAATTATGTGCCCATTTGAATCTCTAAGAGATACTCATTCAATCTCTTTATATCAGTCTCTTGTATTTGTTTTTTAAATTTTTTTTAATTTTAAAGAAAGTGTTTGTGTACTGCAGTTTAACTCTGCACATGGATAACTGTACATATATGTAATGAAGAGGTAGTTCAAAAGATTATCTGTAAAAACACTAAACTCCAATAAATTTTTAAAACTTGAAAACCCTTCCCAGTGTGTAACAATTATTACTGCAGCAAGAAAATGCTGTATTCCTGATAGCGCGCAACAATTCCTGGCGAGGCGGCTTAGGGGCCTATTTTCTCACTAACGAAGTC
The DNA here is from genome assembly GCA_033675135.1 of Frankliniella intonsa. NCBI lineage: Eukaryota > Metazoa > Arthropoda > Insecta > Thysanoptera > Thripidae > Frankliniella > Frankliniella intonsa. The sequence goes on along the minus strand of CM066255.1, from coordinate 14,746,306 downwards.
TGGTATAGGACTCCTAGGACTTGGTATGTGTTTTATGGTTTCAGCAGGAGGTAACCTGTGAGTTTGGTCGAAATCCGAGACAATTTTTTTCCGACCGAAAATCGCAAAAACGCAAAGGCTATAGCCTTTGCATTTTTAACGATTTTGGGCCAAAAATTAATATTCTGCGAAATGACGGGGGTTGTGCAGGGGGACTCTAACGTACCCCTAGACCAACCCCCAAGGGTCAGTTCGTCCGAAAACCCGGTTTGTCTGCGAGGAAATGCAGTATTTCTTCTGAATCGTATTTTGAATGGCACTAAACCTGGCGGGCGAGTGACGTCAGTTTCCGCAGCCGGCCGGAGCCGGAAGCCGGAGGTGTTTGTTGTTTTCGGAGGGATCATGGCGGACGCCGGTGTGCGGAGGGGCCTGTGCGGCGGAGTTTCGTAAGTGTAATTGTGATATTATTTGTTTTAAACGTAATATTCCTTAATTAATCAATAATTGGGAGGAGTGTGATATTTTTATATTTAAATATCACATATTTTATTGTTTCGGTGAGGATAAACTGAACATCCTCGCTCCTGTAATGGTTCCTCTTTCTGCTGAGTGCCTACCGTAAGCTTAGAATTAACCATCAGCATTGGTTGTAACTTTTCAATGATATTCTTATTAGCGGAATGTCGTTATTTCCTTGAAAGGCTGTAATTTTCTTGTAGCACATTATGTAGTGCCCAAGGGAGGTTAGCTATGAAGGTTAGGTCACCTCATGGGTACACCCATGGTTAGGCTGAGGTTCATCCATGAAGCTCTTAATTTGGGCATTAGTGTGAATCAGAAATTTATTTTACGTTGCGTTCTTGTTTAAATGTGAAAGTGGGGGTGTCCTTAGTACTCTCTGTGAGGAAATCTTGGACCAGATGGATTCCGATTAGGCGACAGACAGCCCACAACAGTATTAGCATTTTCTATCAGGCACACTTGCGTGTTCATTTCAAAATCAAAGGGTTTTGTATAAGTTAACATTGGGGGGAAAATAGGGAAGCTAGGACTCTTGGCTGAGTCAGTAGGGCTTGTTGCATTAGTGGGTATCCTTCCACTTGAAATCGCAGTTCTGTGCTCATGATGATTCTTCTTCTTTGAACAATATTGCATCTTCGTAGTGAGAATAATTAAATGTAAATGAGATCTTTTCTTTTTCAAGAACTGAAAGTATTGTTTAGATATTTATCATTTGGAGTAAGTCATGTTCATTCTCAAAACGCCTTCTAGCTTTCAAACAAACTTAATAATACAATAGTCTTGTGTAGATTTATTTGTTTTCAATGCAATATTGTTTAAAGTGTATGGCCAGTCACTCGTCTTTATCCAGAATTTGTTTGTCAATTGTATAAATACTAGTTGTTCACTTATCGATCTAGTTTATGGTTGGTATCTTGCCAACTGATATCCATAAGAGATATCATCAGCATTTTATCGATGTGCAATTACCTTTCTAAGGTATTTGGCTTTTTAAAAATAATACTTGTTCACTTTTCCATCCATCTTATTTAAGGGTGGTATCTTGCCAACTAGTCAGATGCTGGATGCATTTAATAATTCGGATAGAGGCTTTTAAAGTAGTAAATCTTGTTTTGTGGAGAACAGAGATGAGTGACGGCTTTTGCTTACTGATATATGAGTGTTGCCCTGTTGCCCCTGTGTCTGCTGTTCTTTACTTGCTCTATTGCAAAAGTATCCATTGAATGCTTTGTTTTGCGCCATTTGGCCTGCCTGCTTCCTCTCACTTTGACCTCGGCCAGACTCCTAAAGGTCAGGGTGTGAGGAGTAGGCATTTTAGTGGTAACCTTTCAAATCTAAATTTTTGCTTGCTTCCTCGCACTTTGACCTCGGCCAGACTCCTCATGGTCAGGGTGTGAGGAGTGGGTGTCTTGCTCTTGTACCTTTGAAATGTAAATTTTTGCTTGCTTTAAACTTGTTGTAGGTGCCCCCTCTTGCTGGCATGTTGACCCAGGCCAGTCTCCTGAAGGTCAATGTGTGGGTGAGAGGGGCGAATGAGAGGATCCCTTTCTCTTTGCATTGCTTTAGAATTTCAACTTTTGAATGGATACTTTTTACTGCTCTGTGCTGTGCTGATTTCCTTCTGGCTCTTTTTTACTACTTTGTGCTCTGCTGTTTTTCTTGTGGCTTTGGTATAATACGGCCTCCTGGAGTGGGACTTGTCTCACTGCTGGGTTCGAATCCCAGCGGGTCCTATGCCTCGCCTTGTTCTGCCTTCCTTCTCTCTGAATGTATGAGAAATTTAGAGGAACACAGTGCTTTGTTTACATAGTTGTTTACAATTTTGTTAACATTTGTGCTGCTCTGCCACTGGCCAATTTCTTCTTCTCTTTTTTTGGGACTTAGTATTTGGCCTTTGCAGTGTTCCTCTCACTTTGTCATACTGTGTCTTCTGCTCTTTGTTGTTGTTGACATTCATGCTTTGTTTACTTTTCAGCACTTGTACTTTTTTTTTCCCCCTCCTTGGTTGTTGGCTTTGGCTTTCCTTGCTCGAGCTGCTCATTGGTTTCCACCAGTGAGCTGCTCGAGCAAGGAAAGCCGAAGCCAACAACCAAGGAGGGGAAAAAAAAAAAGAATTGTTTTTTGTTGCCGATGTTCCACTGCTCCAAGTCCCTCAGCTGCTGCCTGCAGGCGCAGCAGCTGAGCTTCAGCAGTGGAAGCAACAACAATAAAAAAAAAAAAATAAATAAATAAATAAACAAACAAACAGTTGAATAAAGAAAAACAAGCTTTATTGGAAGAAGAACAAAAAGAAGCAATAGCAGCTGGCCAATGGGAGGCCTGCAAAAAAAGGCCCCTTTTTAGGCTATCTCGAGATCCCTATGTGATGCGGCCCAAGTAAAATTTCTGGGGGGGTCAAACAAAGTTCCATCTGGAAAAAACTAGTCAAATTAACTGTCAAGAGGAGTTTAATTAAAACCCCTCATAAACTGACTCTACGCAACAATCACTTCATATGAACTCAATCACAGCCGACGAGATGAAACACAGGACCCGAGAGCAAGCAGTGGCCTGGTGAACCTTCAATAACATGTCACTAAAGGAGCCCGAGAAATGCGTACCAGGACCTCGGGCCATTCCATGTTCCACTGTGACTGATCTCTCCTCCACATGAAGCAATCGTTGCTCACATTAGCAAAAGTAAGTTCAAAGTAAGTTCATTTCTTCATGCCGACAGCCTCGTCTTGGGTTTCGAAGAATCTTCACAGTCGTCCTTTCTTGAGTTGGTTGCTTGATTTGAAGAATCGTCAACGGCTGCACATTTGGTTCTGCTTTCCCGTAACTTCGTCTTGTGACCTGCAAAAACAAATATGTATCAGAAGCAGTTCAATAAAAGAGTATCATTGTTTCACGATTTGGTTGACTTTATTTAGGAAGACATGATGTGAAAAAATTATCCAATCCGTCTTTAATAGAGAGAACATGCCAAAATTTTCCATCTTGCTATGGTATTTCAATTAGCAATCAATATATATTCAGCAATTGGAAGGTGAAGCTAAAATGAAGTCAGTTGCATCTATTTCAACTATAAATATTAGTTTTAAAAAATTACCAGAAGCAAGCAAGTTCATTTCTTCATGCTGACATCCTCGTCTTGAGTTTTGAAGAATCTTCACAGTCCTCCTTTCTTGAGTTGGTTGCTTGATTTGAAGAATCGTCAACAGCTGCACATTTGGTTCTTCTTTCCCCGTAACTTCGTCTTGTCACCTGCAAAAATAAATATGTATCAGAAGCAGTTCAAGAAAAGAGTATCATTTCATCACAACTCTGTTGATTTATTTAAAAAGACATTAAATAAACAAAGGATTGGAGAATGTTATTTTTTTGCATTTTTTAATATGGCAGGTACAAGTGATGACGTGCCAAAATACTACATCTTGCCAAGGTATTTTAATTTGAAATCAAAATATGTTCAGCAATTGAAAGAAGGTAAAGCTATAATGAGCCCAAAGTTACGTCTACTTCAAATATTTTATTTAAAATGATTACCACAAACCAAAGTGGCAAACAGACATAAAATTCACTCCCATAAGTTTGCTTTCAGTTATTGGTAGCTCTGAGCATTTTATCACAACTTGGTTGATTTATTTAGAAAGAGACAAAATAAAAAAAATTGTCTCCAATCCCTCTTTAATTTAATATGGCAGGCACAAATTTTACGTGTAGCTATGGCATTTTGAAATTGAAATATATTCAGCAATCAAAAGAAGGTAAATATACATGAAATGAATAAATTTTTCTCCAATCTGGCAAATTAGATATGCCAAAATTTTACATATTACTATTGCAGCATTGAGCAGTCAAAAAGAGGTAATCCATGTCATTAGCAAATTACTTGAAGGCTACTAGATTTCCAACAAAATCTATATTAAGTCAAAATCACACCCACCTCAGCTTGAAATATATTAACAAAATTTACCACATCCAAAGTATGAATCAGACAGGTGAATTTCACTCCCATCATAGAAAGGAGCTTCTAGTTACCAAAAGTTCTGAGCAGACTAACACAGCATCAGGTTATTTTTAGTCATCAGTAATAAAAAACATCAACTGGTAAGCTATCAAACAAATGCGTACTAGCATTCACCATTATGCAGTTGACTCATTCAACATGTCATGCATCTCTGTTTCAGTCACTAAGGCAGCAACTCAAACATTCTGGGATTTTATTGTTAAAATTTATACTATATGACAACTGGTATTAAAATGGAGACTACAGTACTTGTAGCAATATTGCAATTTTTTATTGACTTGACAGCAAGCAAAGGTGGAAAGTGGCCATCAGTATTGTTTTGAAAGCCAATTGCAATCTACTCCATAGGGAGTTCAAAAGAGATCAATCTGATTCATAACAGTGGTGCGGTACCAAGAGAACGAATAAGTAGACTTTCATAACTTGGGTCAAAGCTTCCCTAGATAGATATTTAAAATACAAATATCTCATTGCTCTTTCACCATTTTACAAAAGGATAATATTTCTTAAAGGCTGATCTTTAATTTAGAGCATTGAATTTTGAATGGAGAGGAATAAAATTAACAGCAGACTGGACATCAAAATGACACCACAGCAGTGGTGCTGTACTATGCAAGCTCCTAAAATGAAATGTTTACTGTTGTCAAAGGTCTTCCCAAGCCAATAAAAGTTAGTCAGTTAGTCACAAATTGGAATATGAACTACTGCTTGTACTATTACAAATGTTCTCCAAAAGAGACTAGCAGCCTAATTTCTTTTATTTAGAGAAAAAGTTTAATAACCTGATCAGAGCTATCCAGTATTGAATCCTTACTCCACAGGATAAGATTCAATGAAGTATCTTTGAAAATATGTCCAGTATACTGGTGAGGCAGGAAATGAAAATTGCCAAAATGCCTATTTAGATCTGAATTTTGAATCCAAATGGGAAAAGGTCTTGGAGGCAGCAGCAACAATGTGCTGTTCGGCAGACAAAGAACAGGATTTCTCTTTGGGCACTCATTTGCAAATTGTATAGATATAAATGCACCACTCTTCATTAAAGGTAAGCCATATCTGTCCCAGTTACAACTTTGGCAGTTAGTTAAATTTTGAAAGCCAATTGCCTTTTACTTCATAGGGGAGTTTAAGAGATATTCTGATTCAGAACAGTGGTGCAATACCAAGTGAACTTTTCAAATGAAAGGAATGAGTAGACTTTCATAACTTATGTCAAAGCTTCCCTCAACAGATATTCAAAATACAAATAACTCAATGCTTTTTCACCATTCTGCAAAAGGGAAATATTTCTTACTGTCTGATCTTAAATTCAGGGCACTGAATTTCAAAATGAAAGAAATCAAAGTTACAGACTAGACAATAAAATTCACCACAGGAGTGGTGCTGTACTAAGCAAGCTCAAATAGTTCATTGTTTATCCAAGTTACTGTCATGAAAGGTCTACTCATACTAATAAAAGTTGATTAAAATATTAAATTGCTGAATATTATAATTCATTTACCATAGCTTGTACAGCAGCCCAACCAAACAGGTGGTGCTGTGCCAGGAAGGCACATAAAATGTAAGGATTACCTCAGTTCCTGTTGTCAAAGGTCTGTCTTTCCAAACCAATCACAGTTAAGTCTGCTAGTGGCAAACTACCTTGAGATGACACCCCCTAGTGCTCAATTACAAATTGCAATATGAACTACTGCTTTTACTACTACAAATGTTCTCCAAAAGAGACTAGCAGCCTAATTTCTTTTATTTTGAGAAAAAGTTCAATAACCTGATCAGAGCTATACAGTATTGAATCCTTACTCCACAGGATAAGATTCAATGAAGTATCTTTGAAAATATGTCCAGTATACTGGTGAGGCAGGAAATGAAAATTGCCAAAATGCCTATTTAGATCTGAATTTTGAATCCAAATGGGAAAAGGTCTTGGAGGCAGCAGCAACAATGTGCTGTTCGGCAGACAAAGAACAGGATTTCTCTTTGGGCACTCATTTTCAAATTGTATAGATATAAATGCACCACTCTTCATTAAAGGTAAGCCATATCTGTCCCAGTTACAACTTTGCTCAAGTTAGCAGATGTGTGTAGACATTAGTGTTAGCCACAGGAATAGCCAACTATAAGCAAAGACGCTTCAAAAAATTATTTGAAGTGGGTGCAAATCAAAATATACATGTCTTTTTTAACTTCTCAGACATTTCAAAGATCAATACCGTCACACTTAAATAAGACCACCTTGATCAGCTCCACTGGATATTCCACTGCGTACAAAACCCTGACAGGACTAAGTCTTAACGTGCCAAAAGTAAGCCACTCTGGGAAACCCCCCTCCCCCCAGCCTACAGCCAGTGGTAGCAAATAGCTCTACGGTCTCCGCCCGAATTACTGCTCATGATTGTTGAAGTTGTTCATCACACAACCAGATGAAAATATTCTCATATAACAATTACATCACTTTCATTGAAACTAAATTCAGAAAATTTTATGTTTTAAATAAAATCTCCACTATGGGGGTTAACCATTCTTTAAAGGCTCTGATGTAGTTCCAAAACGTCCCTAGTCCCTTCCACTAAGTGGTGGAGCCAGGAGGTGGGCTTGGGCGAGGCTCGGGTTTAGAATGCGTTTTGAGAGGGTATCGTATACAACAAAACGTCCAGTGTAGCTGATCGAGTAGGTCTTGCTCTTAACATTGCTTACCTTCACATAAGCAGCATGACCACTGCAGATGATAAGGTTACTACAGCAAACACCAGATAGAGATTAAGAGGTGAAATAACAGCTTCAGTACATTATGCAGAACATGGTGAATACCTGAAAGAATTAAGAAAAACCTATTAGCATGAAAGAAAGGAAAGAAGGGCAAGCAGATAGCAACAAATCTGATGTATAAAAGAGCACAGCTGAACCATGAAATACCCACCATGTGCTCAGCAGAAGCACCAGACATGAGACATGACATCACAGATGAAAACAGCTTATCAGCACTGCGATGGCAGACAGAGTAAAGATCTAAGCAGCCCCGTGAAGTCTTTGGAAGTGAAGTGGGAGCCGTCAGGGGCAGGGTTCAACAGAACAAATGCAACTTGGCAACCTGAAACAGACAAACAATACTTATTAGTATGGCAGGAAAACTCTGGAGACTGACAAGCAGGTAGCAAAGAAATGTGATGGATAATAGAGCCCAGCATAAGCCAGTAAATGAAATACACACCTTGAGCTATTGGTCATGTTGCAATGCAGCCTCAAACATCAGAGAAGGAATCCCAAGCAGGGCCAAAATTTTCCAGCATTCATCAGCAGGCGCTTCAGTAGTGCCCGATGTTAAGGTGGCCCCAGGCTCCACACTTTCAATCAGCATTCAAGATACTGGATAGACGAAGGAATCAGCATCATCCTGAGGAATAACAAAAGATAGCATTACATTAGTATGTCAAATGTTACAAAATAAATGAGAAGATGCCAAATTGAAATGCGCTACTCCCATCGCCTGTCTCAAACAGCCCTATAATAAGTTACTGGAACACGAGGCACGAGGCTGGTATTCCAACCTTGGGGCGAACTCCGAGCTCATAACCCATCTATCAGGGCTCCAGCATATCAAGAAAGCGAATGAAAGCAATGAACGCGACGCCTCCATTTCGGAAGAGTAGAGTGCAATCATGGAATCTCCAGCTGAAGGCCAAACCTCAAAACCCACGAAGGGACGCAACCAAAATCTCTTCAAACCCCTATTCCCGACGGACACAGGAAACGCATGAAACTTCCAACACGTGGTGTTTCATTGACACCCAGCCAAGCCAACCCGCATCAACCATGAACTAGAGTGCTAGAGATCTTACCTGTTCCAACCACGGCAGGCGAATGAAAGGGCGATCCGGCCGGCGCGTCGGTAGCAGGGCAGGGAGGGGGAGGGGAGAGGTGGGTGGGGACCTACTCCCAGCGCGCTCTGGTGACGTATCCGCGCGCCCAACAGGTAAAGCCGAAGCTAACCAAGAAGTGACATCAAAGGGGTAACTAAAGACCCTAAATAGACAAACAGAACATGGACAACAGACATTAAAACACAGTGGGCGGACTCATGGATCATTTAAAATATTTAAGAATATTTACCGAAAGACAGATCGGAATGATAGAAATCATTAAGATAATATACAAGTCTCTTCGGGTCGTTTCTTCATCCTGTTAGGCCAGACAAATGTGAAAAGCAGAGGTTAGGCCATGTGATCAGAGGTTAAGTGTAAGTAATTATCTAACTTTCACTGGACTCACCGAAATTCATTGCTCACAGTAATCCTTAATAACAAATAATAAAATTATCTTCTATACTTTTCTTCATGAAACTCAAGATTACTTGGAAAAAATCGGATTAAACTTCAGAACCTCCCGACGGCAGAGCGATGACATGTCTGACGAAACCGGAACATGCCGGAACAGCGGAAGACGACAAAGTAGTCCCAGGTGAGAAGACGGCAAGTAGTTCCCAATGACGTATGACAAGCGGCGGGAACTTGGATATGATAACCGGAAAGCGGGGGCGGGAAATTCGAATCGTAGCGTGTATGAGTTGAGTCCAAGAGCGTCCAAGAGCGAAAGAGACCGCCGCGCGAAAATTTAAACCGGAGAAGCGCCGTAAGCATTACAGAGAGGCAGAGGGAAGAGTAAAAGAGAGCAGGCTGTGCTCTCCTCCCAGCTTTCGCCTGCTTTCGCCCTTTGCCCCTCCAGAGTCTCCCTGCACAACTACCGTCATTTTGAAGAGAAAAAAAATTCGACCCAAAATCGTAAAACTGCAAAGGCTATAGCCTTTGCGTTTTTGCGATTTTCGGTCGAAAAAAATTGTCTCGGATTTCGACCAAACTCACAGGTTACCTCCTTCTGGGACCAAAAAACACATAGCAAGTCCTAGAAGTCCTATACGGACTTCGTTAGTGAGAAAATAGGCTCCTAAGCCACCTCGCCCGAACACATTGCGCTCTATTAGGAATCTGCATTCCCTCGCAGACAAACCGTGTTTTCGGACGAAATGACCCTTGGGGGTTGGTCTAGGGGTATGTTAGAGTCCCCCTGTACAACCCCCGTCATTTTGCAGGGAAAAAAAAATTCGACCCAAAATCGTAAAAATGCAAAGGCTATAGCCTTTGCGTTTTTGCGATTTTCGGTCGAAAATAAATTGTCTCGGATTTCGACCAAACTCACAGGTTACCTCCTTCTGGGACCAAAAAACACATAGCAAGTCGTAGGAGTTCTATAACGGACTTCGTTAGTGACAAAATAGGCCCCTAAGCCACCTCGCCCTAACACATTGCGCGCTATTAGGAATACTGCATTCCCTCGCAGACAAACCGGGATTTCGGACGAACTGACCCTTGGGGGCTGGTCTAGGGGTACGTTAGAGTCCCCCTGTACAACCCCCTGTCATTTTGGAGCAAATTCGTTTGGGGCCGAAAATCGTTAAAAATGCAAAGGCTATAGCCTTTGCGTTTTTGCGATTTTCAGCCGAAAATAAATTGTCTCCGATTTCGACCAAACTCACAGGTTACCTCCTTCTGGGACCAAAAAACACATAGCAAGTCGTAGGAGTTCTATAACGGACTTCGTTAGTGACAAAATAGGCCCCTAAGCCACCTCGCCCTAACACATTGCGCGCTATTAGGAATACTGCATTCCCTCGCAGACAAACCGGGATTTCGGACGAACTGACCCTTGGGGGCTGGTCTAGGGGTACGTTAGAGTCCCCCTGTACAACCCCCTGTCATTTTGGAGCAAATTCGTTTGGGGCCGAAAATCGTTAAAAATGCAAAGGCTATATATATATATATAAATTTCGACCAAACTTACAGGACACCCTCGGGGGTTGGTCTAGGGGTATATAAGAGTGCCCCAGCACAACCCCTCTCACTCTAAAGCAAAATTTATTTTCAGCCCAAAATCGTTAAAAATGCAAAGGCTATAGCCTTTGCCTTTTTGCGATTTTCGGGCGGAAAAAAATTGTCTCTGATTTCGACCAAACTCACAGGACACCCTCGAGGGTTGGACTAGGGGAAGTTAAGAGTGCCCCTGCACATCCCCCGTCACTTTGGAGCAAATTTTATTTTCGGCCTCAAATCGTAAAAATGCAAAGGCTATAGCCTTTGCGTTTTTGCGATTTTCGGTCGAAAAAAAATTGTCTCGGATTTCGACCAAACTCACAGGTTACCTCCTTCTGGGACCAAAAAACACATAGCAAGTCCTAGGACTCCTATACCGGCCTTCGTTAGTGAGAAAATAGGCCCCTAAGCCACCTTGCCCGAACACATTGCGCGCTATTAGGAATACTGCATTGCCTCGCAGACAAACCGGGTTTTCGGACGAACTGACCCATGGGGGTTGGTCGGGGTACGTTAGAGTTCCCCTGCAAAACCCCCGTCATTTTGGAGCAAATTCGTTTGGGGCCGAAAATCGTTAAAAATGCAAAGGCTATAGCCTTTGCGTTTTTGCGATTTTCGGGCAAAAAAAATTGTCTCCGATTTCGACTAATCTCACAGTTTACCTTCTTCTTGGTCTTAAAAACACATAGCTTAATTTGGGAGAAAATCAGCCCCTAAGTCTCCTCGACCGGAATCGTTGCGCGCTATCGGGAATAGTACATTTTCTTGCCGAAAACCCCGGTTTTTATGCGAAACTACCGTCGGGGGTTGGTGTAGGGGTACAGTACATTAGAGTCCCTCTTCGCAACCCCCGTCATTTTGGAGCATTTTGAAACAATAGTATGATCTTATTGAGCGCAAAGAAACGGTTGGAAGAATAAAGAATAACTTATTACTTGAAGCTAAACGCCAGAACGCCGACTTTACTTCGGCCACTTTGCTCCTCCGACTGCGCCGACTTTGCGGAGTCTTAACTGAATATAGCTTAAATGCTGAATGAATCCATCTAAGTTTTCATGTTGCCAATTAAGTAAGTCATATGCCGGTTAAAGACATAGTTAATACAACCATGAACACGACGAGTAGCAGGAGAAAGCAGGTGAGAGACATGAACATTCGTGGCCGTTGGAGAGCGAAGTCGTTGACAGTGTGCATCCAGTGCTTCTTGTTCTTGGGTTTCACTTGCTCGCGCTCTCGACCTTGACCGTCCTCTTCCGCCTCGACCGAGCCCGAGACCCTGAAAAATGTGTAAAGAGCCGACATAAGACTTAATTATTAAGCACTGCATAGGAGGTAACCTGTGAGTATGACCGTAATCGGAGGCAATTTATTTTCGGTCGAAATTCGGCGCTGCATTTTGTTCGAGCGCTGCCGATATAACCCAAGTTGAAGTTGAAGTTGAAGCCGGGCCGGGCTCACGCCTGCTCTACTCTCTACTCTCACCTCCTCGGGCTCGGGGTGTGACCGTCGAGGCGCGCAGAGGAAGAGTGCCGCCAGGAAGGGTGTCTTGAAGGAGACGCGGCGCAGGGGCTGCGCGGCAGCGGCCTGACGCCCAGCGCCATGTCCACGCGGGCCGCCACGCGGCCGCGGGGAAGTCCCGCCAGCGACCAGGTGCCGAGCGCCGCGCCGCACGAGAACAAGTCCCCGTCCTCGGCGGGGCAGACGCCCGCGGGCAGGCGGCTCAGGTCCACAGCCAGGCGGCCTGCGCTGGCGCAGAGGTAGGCAGGTTATTCCAGAGAGCGCGTAACAGTATTGCGGGTCCGAAATGCGGGACGCCGAATTTAGTTTGAAAAATAAAAATATGGAATTTAGACTGCTGTCTGTGACTCCAACGAATCCCACCCAGACATTTCCTCGCGGCTCTGCTCGGCAGCTGGTGCAGCTGCAGATGCAGGTGGGGGCGCCGCAGGCGGCGCAGCTGGCGGTGGGGGGCGAGGAGGCGCCTGTGCAGCGGGCTGTACAGCAGCGGCAGCCGCAGCTGCACCTGCGGCACCTGCAGCTGCCCCGCGCGCCACGCGACGGGCGGCGAGCTCACCGCGCCCGCCTTGCAGCCGCTCAGCCAGGCGCGCGCCACCAGGGTCAGCTCTCCCGCCCCCGGACCCTCCTGGTCCTCGTCCAGGCCGCGGAGGCTGCGGACGTCCAGGGTGAGCAGCAGGGGCCGCGCTGGGGGCGGCGCCACGTAGAGCGGGGGCGGCGGGGGCGGGCTCGCGGCCAGCACGTCCACCCACAGCAGCAGGCGCGGCGGGCGCGCGCGCGCGCGGGACCCGGACGAGGGCGGCTCTAGGGACACGGTCTCCAGGCCCGCCCGCACCAGCCGCCGCCCGCCCGGCACCACGTCCTGCCAGCTCAGCAGCGCGCGCAGCGCCGCGTCCTCCGCCCTCTCTCCTGCAGCAGGGCGTCTAGTGAGTGGTGTCCTGCATCCTGCTTCACATGGCCGCGCTCGAGGGGTTATTCACTCTTAAAATCTTTGACCCGACTATTACGTCTATTACGCTGTATTACGCTCCGAAAATGAACAAGTATAGCCAAAGATGTGCAAAAATAGCCCAAAACGACCCAAAAATTAGAAGGAAAATGAAGAATTTTGGCTATTACGCTCCTATTACGCATACTATTACACCTTCATTACAGGTAGAGTGACCCAACTATTACGCGAATGCGAGGGGGTATGGGGGTATCCTAGGCCGTGCTCCCCACACACTTGGAATCACTTCGCTCGGGCTCACCAGTGGGGCTGTCGTCCGGGGCCGCGACCGTCGCCTTGCCCACGGTGACGCACTGCTCGGCCTCGCCCCAGGCGGGCGGCGCGAGCCCCGCCGCCGAGCACATGTCCGCGAGGATCGCTGACGGCGGGCAGGACTCCCGCCACTTTTGCCAGCCGTACCTGGACGGGACGGACGGGCAGAAGCGGGGCGCCATTACTGGGCGTTTAGGGCAGATCGGCCGGGGGGGAGGGGGGGGGGCACTGACCTGCAGTACGCGGAGGGCAGGCCCGCGGAGGCGCGGTGCGTCGAGAGCAGCCTGTTCTCCAGGTCCAGCCTCGCCTCCCCGAGGACCGCTCCGCCGGCGTCAGCGTCCCGCACGGTCACCGTCACCTGCCAGTCCTCCGGCAGCCTCGCCTGCAGCTCCAGGACCCTTGCGCAGAATGGTTTTGTACTCCCAGCCAACAGAACCTTCCCCCTGGTGCACCAGCCCATTAGGTACCCCAGGGCTGGTGTACTGTAGGGAGGAACGGGGGGAGGGGGTTCAACCACTCTTAACTCTGTTACAATAAAAAGCTCACTGTCCGAAGCACGTCCGGGCGTCCGCGTCCTCCACGGCGTGCTCGGGGCCGCCCACCACCTCGCCCCCGCTGAGCGCTGCCGTCAGGTACGCCCTCCGCGCCCGCGCCGCCCCTGCCTGCGACGGTACGACGCGACGCCCTGAGAGCGCCACGGGCACGGGTACGGCTGGGGCCAGCGGACCTCGCGCTGTCCACGCACCTCAGCCAGGCCCCGGCCCCGGCCGTACTTTGTGCGCGGACGGCGGCACCAGCCCCGGCCCCGGCCCCGTAGAGCCGCTGGACAGCCCGCTGGACAGCCCGCTGCTACTCTGCCGGGTCCTGGAGGACCCTGACCATAAGTCCAACGCCTGGCGGAGGCAAGAGGACAGCACACAGTACACATGAAAAAAAAATACGAAAAGTAAAAGCAGCCAATGAGAGGATCCAGGTCAAACCAACAAGTGATTTGGATGGACCCCCATCGAAATGGGCCAAAATGGTCTTGATAAGTTCTTTAGACCATTTCGGCCCATTTCTAAGGGGTCCATCCAAATCACTTGTTGGTCTGACCTGGATCCTCTCAATGTATAAGCCTAGGGATCAACCTGGTTGAGGTTTAGTAATATTTTGGTTGAAATTTAATCTAAAATCATTGGAAATATTTTACGATATTACAGAGATTCCACAATATTCCATCATATATGCCATGATATTGATAACGCATGCAGACGCACTTGAATGACGTAGACCCTGACGAGGACCTCCCGGGGCCCGCTGTCCGGGACGGCGTCGATCAGCGGCCGGCTGGGCGCTCCACGCTCGACCGGCGCAGCCGCCACGGCCACCTTAGGGCAGCGCGAGATCCAATCCTGAGTTCTGGCATAAAAAATATCCCGAAGCTTGTTAGGATTGAATGGACATCCGAGGAGAACCTTGAGGAACAGCGGCCGGGGCTTGAAGTCGGTGGCGCTGCAGACGCGCAGAGGGACCACCGTGAGGACGTCCTGCAGGCCGGAGTACAGGGGCGAGCTCTCCAGGGGCCCGTCCAGGACGGGGACCAGTCCCCGCTGAAAGGCGGCCCACCAGGGCGACTCCTCGTCGCACACCTCCGCCTAGCGAAGAGAGAGCGGAGCGGACAGTCAGCGGACAGCTGGAGGTAGTCCTGGACGGCGGCAGGGCAGGACAGGGCGGTCACCTGGCTGCCCGCGGCGCGCGGGGCGGAGCGGCCGCGGTGGTGGACATCCTCTGAGTCCGTCTCGTCTCCGTCCGCCTGCAGTAGGGTAGCAGCCTCCTCCACGTCACCTGAGAGAACGGATCGGAGAGCGAAGGCTACATTTAGTGAAGTGGCATGTAAGGCGGCCAAATTTTCCAACACAACTTTGTAAAATCACACCCGCCGAAATGTTTTTTCCCCCTTGGGCGCAGATACAGCCCGCTGTTTACAGCCGTGTGATGGTATTATCTGATGGCACATCTCACAGGCGGGCGCGCCTACCTCCAGGACGGCGTCGACGTAGAGAGGCGGCCCAGCGGCGGGCGCGGCCCTGCGAGCGGCTGTGGACGCCCCCCTGTCCCGCCCCCGGCCTCGCCCCCGCCCGCCGCGCAGGGACGCGGACGAGGTCCTGGAGGCGGTAGCCACCGCTGCAGGCCAGGGGCCGCCCGCCCGCCTCCAGGGTGAACACCACGGTCGTCTCACCAGAGGCACACTGTGCGAAACAGGCACCGCGTTAGGCCGAAAGTCTGCCCTCTATGGGCGGGGTGAGACACAGCCTGCCCCCCGCCCCGCCCGCCCCACCGCGCCGCCCAGCGAGCGGAAGCGGTCCAGCTAACTTGGCCATCGCCAATCTTTTAAGAGCTCAACCCACATCCTATCCCCCCCCCCCCTCCTCTCACGACCCACCGGCGCCGGCCCGTTTTTCCGTTATCGGGCGCAACTCACTAAGTGGATCCCTTGTGCCTTCCCGCTGCTGGTGTCGGTGCCGGGGCCCTCCGCGGGGAAGTCGCCCGCGCGCCCCATGGGGAGGCTGCGCAGGTGGTGGTCGCCGCAGTGCAGCACGGCGCGCACGCCGCCCGCGGGGGGCAGCCACGTGGGGCACCAGCCGCGGACCCCCCACCAGCGCACCTCCAGCCTGCCGCCCCGCGCCACCGGGAAATAAGAAAAACCTTCAAGACAAGCGAAATCAGAGTACAAGCTAGCTGATACATGGCTTTACCTTATTTAAGTTTAGGCGATCTAGATGCACTGTAAAAGGCTTGCAAATAATTGGTTCGTATTGCAAACTGTTTCTTTGTAAGTTGCAAAGAATTTTGAAGCATTGTATTTCGAACTTATTCTTCGTAAGCTGTACAATTTCTTTGCAATATAAACAAATAGTTTGTAAGAATTCAAGTAGCTTGCAAAGAAGTTCTTTGCAATACGAACAAATTCTTCGTAATACGAATATTAAAAAATTCTTCGCAACGTTGCAAAGAATTAAGTTTGCAAGCATTTTACAGTGTGTGAATGTGTCATCTGCTAAAAAGTTTGATGGTGTCTGGACGCGCCTCACCTCCAGTCGTGGGGCTTTCTGAACAGCCGCCTCCACAGTCGGGCGCCGGGGTGGCGCGGGGGCGCGCTCAGAGCCGCGGCCTGCGCGGAGGTGAGCGGCAGTGCGTGGGGGACGGCGACGGGCATCGCTCACTGAAGCGCTGAACAGAACAGAACAGAGGGCCGCGCCCCCGCCGCGCCGGCGCTCACAGGGCTAATCCTAATAATGCCAAGGCGCTGATTATTGACATAGAGAGAGAGTCGAGGGCCGCGGGAGCCGAGCTAGCGAGCCAGCCTGGCAATAGCCAGGCCCGGACCCAGGCCAGCCGACTGATTCAGAAGATCGCTCTCGTACATCTCTCCTTGTCGCACTCATAGGGTACTGTCATGCCCGACATAGGACACCGCCATAGGTGCGACAAGGACGCAGGCACGAGAGCGACCTTCTGAATCAGTCGGCAGGAGGAGGGTTTGAATAGCCGCGTCGCAGATACCCACCCCAGCCGCGGTGTAGCTAGCGGGGTGTAATGTGGAGTGTAGCACCCTGTAGCACACAGCACCGGTGCAGGGAAGGGCGGGGCAGGGCAGGGGAAGGAGGGCGGGCGGGCACGGGCGGGCAGGTTCAGCAGGCCGTGTCGACTTGACAGCAGGTGTGCTCCCGCTTCCCGCCCTCGCCCTCTCCCCCCCCCCCCTCCCCCGCCCGCCCGCCGCTCCGCGCAGCAGCAGCAGTAGAAGTGAGTGGCCTGCTTCGCTTCGACTCGCCTCCATATGTCGCGGCGCGGGGCGAGGCGGGGAGGCGGGGTGGGGCGGGCATAGCCACCACCCTGCTGCCGCCCCCGCCCCGCCCCGCCCCGCCCCTGCCCTGGTGGCCCCTGCGCGGCGGCGGCGGCGCCCCGGCAGGACGGCGACGTACCTGGCAGGTTTCTAGCCGTAAGCTACAGCACAGCGGCATATGTCCCGGGTGTCGCCCCCTTCCTTGCGCGCTCCCGGCCCGAGATCGTCCTGTACACCGCCTCCAACCCGCCCCGCCCCGCCCCGCACCGCCTCTCCCCCCACCAGCGCGCCCGCGCCGGCACCCGCGCAGCCCGCGCGGTCCCCAGGCCAATTCAAAATTCATTACCATAATCCGAGAACAGGGCGAACATGATGGTAACTAGGTTAACGCCGCGGCCAGGCCCGGCGCCGACAATGAGGAGGCAATTTGAATTTGCATACAACTCACATGATAACGCAGTGAACTATAACAAGGCTGACAAGTGTATGTCCCTGATGAATTCATTACTCTTTAACCCCCTCGGGCTCGGGGCGCGGTGTAGGCCTGCAGGCTGCACGGCGGGCTCGTGCCCCCGGCCCCGCCCCGGCCCCGGCCCCGGCCCCGGACGCATCTCCTGTTCTCTCCAGCTGCCGGCCGGGCCGGGTCAACGTCATACGCCCTGCTCTCAAACCTTATAACTGTATTCTCGCTCCGTTTTCCAATTTTGTGTAAAGTCCCCCTCTCCCCCCCCCCCCCAAGCGTATGGTTTCGCTGTCAGGTGGGGCCGGGACGGGACGGGCCGGGCCGGGCCGGGCTTGTGGCGACTGGAGGAGAGCGGTCGGTGGAGGGGGGGAGGGGGGGCTCGCACGCGACAACGAGACAGGACAGGGGTTAAAGGGGCATAGATGCACTTGGTGGGGGGAGGGGGGGGAGGTATAGCAACCCGAGAACACGGAAGGGGAGAGGAAAGTGTTTTGTTCTGCAGCTCAGCTCACGGGACAAGCGAGGTGAGTGACATCATACTGACGACATCGAAATGACATCGTCCTGGCGCGGCGCTGTCGTCTCATCAACCATCCTGAAAATGGAGAAGATAGGAGGAGGGCTTCCGAGCTGCAGGCCAGGAGGGGACGGGAATAATGGCGAGACACTTTCTCAAGACACACATGGCGCGGGCCGGGCGCGGATCGGATCCCCCGCAGTGACGCGTCGGATTCGTCATTCCCTCTTTTTTTTATCTTTTATCCTTTTCCGCTGTTCGTCAGCGGCTCGTCATCGCGGCGGCCAGGAGAAGGGGCTAGGGCAGGGCAGGGCTTTGAGGTGCAGCCTGAGGCGCTGCGGCGTCCTGCCCCGCCCCACCCCGCCCCGCCCGGCCCCGCCCGCGCTCTAAACCAGGCCCGCGTCATGCCCAGTGGTTCGACGTAATCGATGATTCGAGCAAATAAAAGTTTTGTTTGCGGTGTCCCTGGCCCGGCCCGGCCCGGCCCGGCCCGGCCCCGCCCGGCCCCGCCTTGTTCTTCGCACCTTCCCTCTCGGTCCTTATCTGCTTCCTCTCGCGCCAATGCATTCGCTTTTGTCGGCGCAGCAAGAGCGGGCCCGTCCCGTATCGCATAAACAATTCAGCGACACTGTCAAGAAAAATGAGACCGGCGCGTTTCTGTGATTATTCCTCGCAGGGTAAGGGGCCTGACGCCGCCTGACGCGTCGCGGTATGACCGGCGGTGACACACACGGGGCGGGGCGGGGCGGGGCGGGGCGGGCGGGCGGACCGTACAGCCAGGCCTCCTCGGCTTATCGTATCGGAACGGAAATGCGTTCCGCTAAACGTCCTCTTTGAGCCCGCCCCGCCCCGCCCCGCCTCAGGCCGCGCCCGCGAGCCGGACAAGCCCGCCTCGCCTCATGGCCCCGCCCCGGCTACAACGGACAGGCAGAGTCACCGTCCACCACAACTCCCGAGCGGTGACGCGTACGTAGGCAATAAATGACTTCTACACACCGGTGTGAAGCGGGCAGCAAACTCTTCACACGTAGAATTCCCTTGCCTCAAGTAAGGAGGCGTTTCAGGACGATGTATCGTGATATATAATTTTATATGATATGATTTTTGCGAACTAGTCTAGACAAAGCATACTCCTGGCCTGGCCGCCCATTGCCTGGACTGAGTTGCAGACGACACATTCCCCACGACAGCCCGTAATGGGGCACGTCCCGTCCCGCCCAGACACCCGGTCCTCCCCCAGGACAACAACCCCATCCGGTTGGACTGGACATTCCTCCGCAGGAATTCCAGGACTCTGCAGGATCACGCCAGTAGCGTGGCGCGGCGTGGCGCGGCGAGGCGCGGCGCGCATACTGAACAGGGCGGCGGGGGGCGGGGCGTAGCGACGCGGCCCTTCAAAGGCGCCGGCCGCCGCCTCCGCCTGAGCCCTTCGCTACACTGTCAAAAAACTTGGTGGACATGCCGCGGGCCGTGCCGGGCCGGCTGTATCTGGCCGACCCCATCAAGTCGCCGGGCCGGGCCGGGCCGGGCGGTGATCCATGTCGCTTTATTCATTCCGCGCCCGGCAAGTTCTCGGATCACGCCTCACGCCAACTTCCTGGTGGCGCCAGTTCCCTCCACGCCGCGGTCTTTGGGACCCATCGGCCGGCGGGGTGCGGCGGGGTGCGGCGGGGTGCGGCGGGGTGCGGCGGGGTGCGGCGGGGTGCGGCGGGGCGCGGCGGGGCGCGGCGGGGCGCGGAGGGGCGCCCTGCCCGTGCCCTAGGCCCTACTCGACTCGACCCCACGCGCCCGGTCGTTCCGGGCGGAGGTGGCGGCCCCTGGCGGCGCCTGTCCGCAGCTCGCTGGGGGTAGAAGCGGCGCGGTGGCGGCGGGGGCGGCGGCGGGGGCGGCGGCGGGCTGGTGGGGGTGGAGGCGGGGGTGGGGGCGGCGCAGCAGTGTGGCCCAGTCGGGTGTCGGGTCGGGTCCGCTGGGCTGGCCCAGTCTAGCCAGGCAGGCAGGCAGGCAGGCAGGCAGTCTCGTGCCAGCCCGCCCGCCCGACAGTACACCGCAGCGCGCCCACCGCGGCCCGGGCTCGCGGACACGGACACGGCCCAGCGCCACGCCGCGGAGCGCCCCGCCGCACCCCGCCGCGCCCGCCGCGCCCGCCGCCCGCCGCACCCACCCGGCACGGCCGGCACTGCCGGCGCCGCCGTGACCGCCCCGCACCGCACCGCACCGGACCCGCCGTGACAGTCACATGTGCGACAGCCCCGCGCCCCCCGCTACCCTCCTCGCCGCCCCCGTCCCCCGCCGCCCCCGAGCCGCCGCCGCCGCCTCCACCGTCGCCGCCCCCTCGAGCCATCCCGCTCGCCGCCCCGCGTCCCCCAGCGCCTCATGGGTAAGTGCAGTGCAGTGCAGTGCAGTGCAAGTGTCAGTGTGACCAAGAGACGTGTGAAGCCCGTGACATGTCGCGTGACGTAGGCGACAGCCCCGGTCACAGCCGGGACCAGTACCCGCTGGTACCCGCTGGTACCCGACGCGACGGCCGTCCTGGAATCAATAGGTGCGCCAGGGGCAGCCCCGGCCTGCGAGGCACCCCGCCTTACGGACACCGGGCCAGTGTCGTTACATAAGTAGGAAAACGATCGTACGCACGCACCTGCTTGTGTGAGGCAGACAGGTATCTCCGTCTGCCTACCAGGCAAACTGTGTTCTCATGTGTGGAGAGTTTGCCTAGTAGGCAGGCGGAGATACCCGTCCGCCTCACACAGGATGCGTGCGTGCGATCTTTTGCCTGCTTATCTATCAACACTGCACACCGGGCCGGCCGAACACCACGGCGAGCACCCCAGCAGCGTGCCCACGGCGGCCCGGCCCGGCCCGCGTGCGCGGCGAGTACCCTCAGGGTACCCCCGCCCCGCCCCGCCCCGCCCCGCCCCGCCCCGCCCCGCCCGCGTTCTGCTGGTCTAAAATAAAAATGATGATGGTACATCACATGGCAATGGCAATCACGCGACGTGTCGCTAGTGCGGCGCGAGGCGAGCACAGCACCGCCGCGCCGGGCCGGGCCGGCCCAGGGGAAAAGAGTTCTGTTCGGAGAAATCCATAACGCGGCCCCGCCCGGCCCGGCCCGGCCGGCGATGCATTTCCATTGGAATGGCCCGGCGCT
Source organism: Frankliniella intonsa (assembly GCA_033675135.1). NCBI lineage: Eukaryota > Metazoa > Arthropoda > Insecta > Thysanoptera > Thripidae > Frankliniella > Frankliniella intonsa. The sequence continues at coordinate 14,725,202 of CM066255.1, read as the reverse complement.
GCCCGGCCCGGCCCGGCCCTGCCCGCTGGCGCGGCCTGGCGCGGCGCGCTGGAGTGGAGAGACTCCAGGCTGGAGGGGAGGGTGCTGCGGTTACGCCCCCGTCGAGCCGCGCCGCGCCGGGCCGGGCCGGGCCTCGCGGCCAGCCTTGACCTCCAGAGGGTTCATGCATGCCTCCAGCACGTGTGCATGGGTGCTGGCTGGAGGACGGTGCAGGCTGGGGTGCGCCGGCTGGAGGGAGGTCAGACCCTCCACGGAATGCATAGCCACTACATACGGCCGAATAAACCCTTTTACACAATTCGCAAAGCAAGCCGTCTCGCGACACAGACATGAACGGCGGTGTAATTTGCGATATGATAATGTACTTTACTGCATCTCCCTGCCGATGTGACCCGCGGGGCCTCGCCATGGAGGCCGGGCCGGGCGCCGCCGCTCCGCGCAGTGTACGTCAGCAGAGGGCACAAATCGACACAGCCCGCCCGCCCCGCCCCGCCCCACCCCGCGCCACCTCCACGCGCTCTTCTACTTCTCATTATTACTGTTATTTCGCTCCGCGACCCGTAATTTCCTCGTTTGTGACTGGCTGGGTAAGACTGGCAGTGCCGCCATTACGCATGCAAACTGGTTTTTAAAAAATGTGATCTATATTGTTTTTAAGGTATGCAGGTGCATGGGTGGTGACGAGCCTTAAGGGCTGTGGTCGTGTCGTGTCATCACCGCACCGAACCGTACCGAACCGTGCGCTTTTTGGTTTTTTCTCTTGACACCCGTACATTTTTTTTTGCCTCCCTCCCAGTCCCTCTCTTTTCATTCCTGCCCCCCCCCCCCCCCCCGCACTCTGACATCGCTTATCCCTCTCCTCACGACCACCCTCACAGCTGTACGCCCCGCCCCGCCCCGCCCCGCCCCGCCGCGGCGCCACCAGCACCGGAGGTCTGTTTGCCCTGCATGCCCCCGAGTGGAGCAGCCAATCCCGCTCCGCCCCGCCACCCTACCCCCCTAGGGACTGAAAAAGAATAAGTGAAAGTGCACAAAAGATTTGCAGGGCGGTGTGTGCCTGCGCCTGTGGGCCTGTGCCTGTGGGGCCGGGCGGGCGCCCTGCCCCCGCACACACCGCCCCTGCTCCATTCTCGAGGGGCAAACGAGCGAGAACACAAGCGCCTAAGCGCCAGAAAAAGGGTAAAAATTAAAAAAAAAAAATCCAGAGACACGTAAACATTTTTATGTACAACCAACAAAATGAATCATCATACTAGCTGCACTCGGAGGCAAGCTTACATGCCTTTTGCAGCAAAATAAAAATCCCTCCAGCTCGATTATAGCGCCGGAAATATTCACTTGGAAACAAATGGACCACTACGCGACGGCTGTCTGGTGTAAGCACGCGCGCCTGTCTGTGTGAGTGCGCGTAAAAGGCTGTACGCTCATGTGTGTGTGTGTGTGGCATGTGGCACTTTGAATGAGTGAAACTTGTTTGCTTGTGTGAGGTCGGGGTCAGCCTCCCCCTCTCCTAGGCCACATGGCACGCCCCGCCCCGCCCCGCCCCGCCCCGCCCCGCCCCGCCCCGCCCCGCCCCGCCCTGCCACTCACGCCCGTGTGGTTGTGCTCCACACAGTGTGTGCAGCGGGGGAGGGGGAGTAGCGAGGCGCGGCGGAGGCTGCAGGTGCACCAGCCTTATCTTTCCTATCAGCACCTCCACCCTCTCTCTTTCTACCAGCGACACGAAAAAATTCCTCCAATCTCAAAACGAAAATAAAGACATAATAATAATAATAATTCATGGACATGAAAGACACGCAAACATAACGTTAACCGCGCGAGAAACAAATGTTGGAATACTTTGTGAATAAGTTGTTGGGGGTGGCCAGCCTGTCCGCCCGTTTCATTAGGTTTACTTTGAGTCGCGCGTCGCCTCGCGTCGCGTCGCACCGCGCACAATACCAAAACCCGGCGGCCCCGCGCCGCCCCGCGCCGCCTGCACGCGCTGAGCTGTCATTTCCTGATCGATTCCATTGACGCTTTGCCGTTGTGTACGTCGCCGCCCCGCCCCGCCCCGCCTATCGCGGCTGAGCCACGTGAACGTCCAGGGGTGGAGGAGGGGGGTGGTGGTGAGGGGAGTCTCCAATAAGCATAAGCGCGCTTACACTTTACAGGACCGGCGCGGCGCGGCGAGGGTCAGCTCTGGGAAGAAACGCACGTTGCCATCACACCCCACACTCTTATTTTAACGTATTTCCGAGCGGATATAAAATATGGATGGTTTGAAGTCTACGTACGAGGCCAACTAGTTGTATTCCGTTTGACTCGCCTAGGCTAGGAGGCCCATACGCCGCCAGTATTGCCAGAAAAGTGGGCAATAAGTCGCCCAAACATAATTATGCACAAATTCGTGCACACAGAAGGACAGAGTTAAGCATAGTTATGCAGAAAAAATTGTGCATAGTTATGGTTTCTTAAAATCCTGCAAGGCTTATGTACAACAAAGTGCATAAGGGCTAAGTGTGCAGGGTTGTTGACTAGTAGGCAGGTGCAGATGCAGCCCGCTTTACTCCACTGCGTTTGGGCGCCGTATTGCCTACTTTTCTGGCAACCCTGCACACTAAGCCCTTATGCACTTTGTTGTACGCAAGCCTTGCAGGATTTTAAGAAACCATAACTATGCTCAATTTTTTCTGCATAACTATGCTTAACTCTGTGCCTCTGTGTGCACGAATTTGTGCATAATTATGTACAATTGTGTGCATAAATATGCATAAAATTTTGCGCATAACTATGGTTGTTTATAATCGTGCATAACGATGCAAAAATCATACATAAGGGTTTAGTGTGTGGCGCCGCCTCGCCTCGCATCCCCGCCCCGCCCCGCCCCGCCCCGCCGGGCGGAGCACACCATTTGGTGGCTGACCAGACCAGACCAGGCCATCCGCCCGGTAATGGGCGCTATCGCTTATCGAGACTGCGGAAATGTGAATTGAAATCCGCGGTGCATGAAATAGCGGGACCAACCCCCGGCCCGGCCACCCCCAGCGAGAGAGAGCCTAATGTATACTACTGCATTAGTGCTTTGCGTGTTTGATAACAACAAAAAAACCACAGTAAAAATGCAATGCGGTCTATTTCCGAAACGTTGGCGCTAAAAGGGTTTCCCAGTATATTATCAGGGAATTTGAAGGTCACGCTATCCGAAAGTTTCAAATAATGAAATGGTGCTCTCCTTGACGTCACCACCCTCGTATCCACACCGAGAAAGTACACCGAAAAAATACTTTCTTAGTTCAAGGAAAATGTCCTTGATCATGGGATCCGCAAAGTAGAAGCGGCTTGATCCAAGTCATATGGCCCTGCAGATTCCAGGATCGATTCTATTTCTCTTGATCCCAGAACTCAGTCTCCTGGTGTACCTCATGTTCCTTTGAGACCACACAGGTCCGGGAGGGGCTGGGCTGGGCTGGGCCTTGGCGGCTCTGCCGGGCCGGGCCGGGCCGGCCGGGGCGGTGCAGAGCAGACTGTGCGCTAGGCTCACTGATATCGAACGACCTGAATACTTCCACGCCACGCCGCGCCACTCCGCGCCTAGGGCTGAGCCCCGTGTGAGTGAGTGACTGAGGTCTGGCTATGCCTGCTAGCCCTTTGGGAGGGCTCTCTGCGCGACCGTGAAGAAGAAGCAAGGATGCAAAACTGTGACGCAGAGCAGAGCAGGGCAGAGACGAGCGGGCGGCGCCCTGCACGGTAAATACAATGCCTGATTTTTTGAGGAAAAAGGGAAAACTTAGGAAAACTATAATTTGAGGGAACCTCCTCAGATTTTGAGCAAGTCTCCTAAAACTTTGAGGGAAATTCCCACATTTTTTGACGAGACTTCCTCAAACTCTGAGGAGGTTCACTCAAATTATGGGAATTCCTCAAAGTTTCCACTTTTCCCTTTAAAAAAATCAGACATCGTGTTTACCGTGTACACCCAGAAAATCTGATCCTTGAATCAAGGATATTTTCCTTAATAAAATACAAGGAACTTTTTTTCCTTAACATGATGTTAAATACGTTAAAATAAGGAATAATCTTTAAAACTGAGGAATAAAAAATCCTTGACTCAAAGAAAATTCCTAGAAATTGGGTTAAATTTTTCCTTGTAATTTTTTTTCCTTGAATCAACGCGTTTAGCCTTGTTTCAAGGATCACATTTTCTGGGTGTAGGTGGGCTCTGAGGGCCTCCAGCCCGGCCTGCACGACCGCGGCGGCAAAGGCAAGACGTAGCGCCCGTATAAAAGAGATAGCACCGCGACATATCAGCGCGACGAATAATGGCGTAGTAACGCTAAAAACAAAACAGCGCGAGGACGACGTGATACAACACTGGAGCGAAGCAAAGCCACGGCCGTACAAGTCGGCTATCCAGAGACACGGGTGGTGGTCAAAAATAATAGTCGCTCAAGTTTTTCATCGTTTGCACACTATATTGACTATATACTGCCAGTCCACGGCACAGCACAGTCCACTCCGGCGGCAAAGTCATTTCATCCATGCCAAATTTATCTCTTCCTCTATCCCCAGGGTCCAGCGGGGCGGGGTGGGGCGCAGGGCAGAGAGAGCATTCACTCCCCTCCTTCCCCCGCACTGCTCTCTGCGGCCCCGCCCCGCCCCGCTCCGCCCTGCCCGGCGCTACTCTTTTGTACGATTGATGAGTCGAAGTCCTGCTCGTCTGGCATTGCCCTGCCCTGCCCTGCCCTGCCCTGCCCTGCCCTGCCCGTGCACCCGCACCCGCTGCGAGCGCCCGCCCCGCCCGCTAACAGAAAATCATCCAGTCAAAGAAAAGGAGAAGAAGCGAAAATATAAAAAAGAGGACCGCCAAAACCCTCCGCTACGCTCCGCGCCGCGGGCGCAGGCACCCAACCGCACCCTCGCCTCGCCGGCCTCGCTTCGGCTGATGTATTGATACGAATCTGTTGAGTCCTTCCCTCCTGGACTATCGCAAACCATGCAGTGGCAAATTTGCGGTCGGATCGGGCGGGTGGTCGTGGAGGCGGCTGAGAGGGAGGGGTGGGGGGAGGGGCGGGGCGGGGGCCGGGTCTAGCGCAGCAGCTCACCGCATAGGGCTGTATGGCTGAGTCCCTTTCAAGATCGGCGGCAGGGCGGGAGGGAGGGAGGGAGGAGGGGAGGAGGAGGAGGGGAGGGGAGGAGGAGGGGCACTTCTGGCCTGGTGCCGCAGCATCCTACCCCCACCACCTCCTACCCCCCACTGGAGAGTTAGCAGTCACTTCCCCCTCCCCTCCCCTTGTCTGACCCCCTACACCCCTCACCCCTCTCCCCTCGGTATCCCACCCAGCCCCCTGTAGCTTTCAGCACGGCGGGCCCGTGGAGGACCCCCTGCCACCCCCACCCCCACCCCAACCCTTTGTAGAGCATGGGGGAATTCCTGCCCGCACGTACAAACGCCTCGCCCCACCGGCGAGCGGCGTCCAGAACATTCGTTGGTCTGCGGTTCAAATGCCTCCATGTCATGGATTTTCTTATTTTTGTCGCCTGGAGAGAAGCGTGCAGGTGTTTGAACAAACGTATCTCTCAGGCTGGTGGAGAGGGAGTGGGGGAGAGGAGGGGGAGGGGAGGGCTGTCCTTGCTGCCCGCTCTTATCGTAATCGGGGAAAGACTCGAAAGCATTGCCCTCTCACCCGCCGGCTTGACCCCCACTCCTTCAAGGCACAGTCAAGAAAACTGCGCCCAACACTGTAAAAACTGCCATAGATATGAACCGTACAAACCGTTATTGTACTTGAAATTAACAGAGAAATAACACTGTACATTCAGCTCGTTGTACCCTACAATGTGACAGTTTTCCATTGAATTTAGAAATAACAGTTCCACACTGTTGTTGAATTGTGGTATTTTATAGCAGTGAACTGTTACATTAAACCAATCGACCCTTTGTATTAAAAATTAAAATTTTTAAGTCGTTTGAAATTAATAGTCGTATCGGGCTGGAGGTTTTGAAAGAAAAATGTTCGGCGTGTCCTAACCGTGTACTGTTTCGGACCTCTCCAGGATGCAGGGGAAGGTGTACCGGTGTGGGGTGGGGTGCGGCTGGGCCCGGGGCGGGGCGGGGCGTGCTGGAGGGGGCGCAGAGGACGCCGCCGAGCTTTGCCAAGACTGCCGGCCCTGCCCGGCCCGCTCCACACCCGCTCGCTCGGCGGGACATTTTTGGGGCTCGTAGAGATGGGGCGGAGGGGGGGGGGGCGAGGCCGGGCCGGGTGGAGACTGAAAAGCAGACCGGTCTTTTGTCGCGACTAGACGCCCGGCCCCGCGCGGCCCCGCCCGAGGCTACGAAGCGCCCTTGAGAAATCACTGCAACCGCAGGGCCGCCGCCGCGCCCCACCCAGTCCGCTATGGAGGGCGGGGGAGGGGAGGGAGGGGAGGGGAGGGGGCACCCCGACCCCTGTGAAGGGCTTTATAGGCCACCCTGGTGAATAAACAGCAGCATGTCGCAGTGGGTGGGGGCGGGGCGGGGGCGAGTCGAACCCTCTGCGAAAGAAAGAAGCGAGGGGGTATTCACTCTTAAAATCTGTGACCCGACTATTACGTCTATTGCGCTGTATTACGCTCCGAAATTTTACAAGTTTAGAAAAAGACAGGCAAAAACAGCCCAAAACGACCCAAAAATTAGTAGGAAAATGCACTGTAAGAAAATGTCGTACAGGGTACGGGAAAATTTTCCATGGAAGATGTCGTACAATGACAATCCTAGATTGTAAATGTACAAGCACTGCGTATCGACTTGGAATCGAATGACGATCAAGACTGGGAGGTTGGGCATGTACGACTCATTTTGTAAATGGTAAATTACAAAAAATATCGTACATGTACGGAAATATTTTTCACAGTGTGGAGAATTTTGGCTATTACGCTCCTATTACGCATACCATTACCATTACGCCTTCATTACGGGTAAAGGGACCCGGCTATTACGCGAGTGCATACCCCGCCGCGGAAAGAAGAGTGTGTAGGCTTTAGTCCTGAAACCCCTACCACATTCGCAAAGGAACGGGGAAAGAGCCGGGGCAGAGAGACTAGGCACCTGACATGCCACGCCAGTGCACTGTGTCTCTTCTCCTCCGCTCGTGCTCATGATGGTTCTGTTTCTTTTGCCTACAGGCGCGCGGTGCACGGCGCTGCAGGCTGCTGGCCCTGGGGCCCCACGGGGCCTCCTCACCGGCCAGCATGTGGACTAGCGCCCCGCTGGGCCCCCGCCGCCGCCCCCGGCCCCGACGACTCGCGCCCACCGCCGCCGCCGCCCCAGGCAGCCGGCTAGGAGGCAGCGCCCGGCACTGCTGCCCCCGGCCGCGCGCCCGCTGCCGCCCCCGCCCCCGCCCCCGCCACCGCGCGCGCTCCCCGCCCCGCTAAGGGGGCCCGGGCCCCCGCCGCCCCCGCCGCCAGCCTGGAGCGTGCTGCTGGGGCTCCCGGGGCTGGGGGGCCCTCGGCGGGGTCGCGGCAGGACCCCACGGCGGGGTCGGGGTCGGGGCGCGGCCGCCTCCCCGGCAGGCCCCTGCGCGGGCTCCCCGGCCCGCCCCCGTGTGGGATGCTGGTCGCGCTACTCGCCACCGTCGCATGCTGCTCAGTCTGCGGTAAGTACCTACAGCAAGTGACCCCATGTGGGGCAGAGCTGGGAGGGAGCCAGGCGGCCAGGCGGGGTACCCGACCCCGTCGAGTGTTCCCCGCCCCGCCGCACCGTACCGGCGCCTCCCGTCCACCCAATCAGCCCGGACAGGACACTGACCCGACGGGGTCGCCGTGGGGTGGGGTGGGGTGGGGCCGCCCCCGCCCTGCCCTGCGGTGTTCACCACGCGGTCGCGACGACACGACGCCGGGCCGGCGCGGCGCGTCTTGGGTTCCGGCTACACGACACACAGGCGCTGTCACTCCCCGGTCACTCCCCCTGTCCTGTCAGTGAGTCAGGTGCCGCAGGAGGCGACCACCAGCAGACTGATTCAGGAGAGCCAGCGCTCTTCTCGCTCTGTCTCTCTCGCACCTGTACGGCGCGCCTCATGAGTGCGAGAGAGACAGCGAGGCGAGCGCTATTCTGAATCAGTCTGCAGGAGCAGGAGGCGGTCGGGGAGGCCGGAGTAGTTAGTAGTGCACCACCGCCTCGCCTCGGGGCCTAAGGAGTCCCCGGGGAGGGAGCAGCCTCGGCCCGGCCCGGCCCGGGCTGTTGATTGGACCATCGCGGCGGGGCGGGGCGGGGCGGGGCGGGGCGGGGCGGGGCGGACGGGGCGTGACCAATCACGCTAAGCTCACCTGACGCGCCCCGCCCGCTCCGCCCGCCACGCCCCGCCACGCGCGCTGGGTGGGCCGCCCCTTGTAAGCAGCAGCGAGGGTGTCGGCTCCCGCGCGCGTGAGCTCGAGCTGCTCAAGTACCTCATGTACCTCAAGGGCCCTGGGCCGCACCGCGACCTGTCTTCACGCTAGCCGCCCGGGCCGGGCCGGGCAGGCAGGCCGTGGGAACGGAGGGTGTCCACCTAGCACGGGCTACACCGCGCCGTCTCTCACCAATAAGGCGCGCTCGCTCACACGCACACACACACACACGCCTCTATCCTTGCCCTCACGGCAGATCACCGCCTGGCACAGTAGCCACCCTCCCTCCCTCCCCCGCCCGCACCCCAGCCCGCCCCGCCAGCGCCAATCAATTCCCCCCTGCCTCCCTCTCCCCTCCTCCTCCAATACCTCCCGCCGCCCTGCCCCGCCCCGCCCCGCCCCGCCCCGCCCCGCCCCGCCCCGCCCCGCCCCGGGGAGCGCCCTGCCGCATGGATGCAATGAGCCGTGCGTATTGCACCCCGGGGGTCAGTTTATTGGGTCCGTGCAGTAGAGTGCCGTGCCGTGCCGTGCCGTGCCGTGCCGTGCCGTGCCGTGCCGTGCCGTGCCGTGCCGTGCCGTGCCGTGCCGTGCCGTGCCGTGCCGTGCCGCCGGGTCCAGTCCAGTCACACTGACACGTCCAGGAGCCGAGGAGGATAGGATAAGCCCCTCCGGATCGCCTCGCCGCCCCGCCCCGCCCCGCCCCGCCCCGCCCCGCCCCGCCCCGCCCCGCCCTCCCGTCAGACTGATGACCACGACGACGGCCACGACGACCCGGGGCGAGGTGCCTCTGCCCATCCCGCACTGCGGGATTGACTTTCGGTCACGTGGTGCCCGTCGGATTGCCCGGCCTGCTCCCTAAGTGATACAGATAAAATTGCTTGGCTGGATGCCAGGTCGGGGTCAGACAGTCACACACGAGTCAATAAACTTGAATGGTTAAAATTCGTCCCTAAGTCCAGGTCCAGTGCAGAGGCCGGCGGCATGGCACGTCATGGCCCTCACGGCCTCTTGGCCTCGTGGCGGCGCGGCGCGGTGCCGCGGCGGGGGAGGCCGGGCCCGGCCGAGGCCGCCGGCCTGAGGTTGCCTTGGCGACCCGCCAAACAAACGAACGAACGGCGCCGGGCCGGGCGCCGGCCGGCAAAGCAGCAGCCTAACGACCACACGGACCCACCCCACACGGCACGGCAAATGTAACGCGTAACGCGCTCGCGCTACTGTACCCGAGTGAGACAGACATGACCCCGCCCCGCCCCGCCCCGCCCCGTCTCGCGCCTGTGCGGGAGTGAGACATACTGACACTGCTCAGCAGGCGGATTCAGGGTATCGTTCTCGTCGCTCTGTCTCTCTCGCACTCATTGGGGGTGCCGCATAGGTGCGAGAGAGACAGGGCGACGAGAACGATACCCTGAATCCGCGTGCAGCTCGGGCAAAGAGGACGGATGCACGTCCAGCCCAGGCCCCTTAGGCCCCTCCTACCCCTGGAGAATACCATTCCAATCTGATGGGGGCGCCCGGCCGGCCCGGCCCGCCCGGCACGTGGGGGCAAACACCGGGCTGTAAAGGTGGGCCGGGCGGTTGTAAAAGCACGTGACACTGCCGCGTTATAGGCGGAGATCACATCGCTGCGCGGCGCGGCGCGGCGAGAGGTCGCCCTGAGGGTCGCGGAGCGTGGCGTGCGTGAGCGTGAGCGTGAGCACCGGCGCGGCGCGGAGCTGCGTGCGTGAATATCCCGCTGGAAATGCATGCGTGCTGCTGGAATTCGCAGCGCCCCGCCATAGACTTGCCACGTACAACTGCGATAGCAAACAGTTTACGTATGGTAGCGTAAGAATTTGCTTCGAGGGAGGGAGCAAATAATAGAAGTACTCTCAATTTTTTTTTATTTTTTTTTTGCTGTTACTGAAAACAGATTTGGGGTTACTCGGTGCACACTAAATCCTTATGCACTTTGTTGTGCATGCTGTGCATAAGCCTTGCAGGATTTTACGCAACCATAACTATACACAATTTTTTCTGCATAACTATGCTTAACTCTGTCTCTTATGTACAAATTTCTGCATAAGAATGTGCAATGTGTGCATAGTTAGTTATGCATAAAAATTTGTGCATGACTATGGTTGTATAAAATCGTGCATAAGGGTTTAGTGTGTGACTTTGAGGTGTCCTGCTCACCCCGAGGCCATGCTCCTCCTCGCCCTCACCATCGCCAGGCCGGAGCCAGACTTTCCCTATTCCCGCACAATTCGCTCCGCCGCCGCCGCAGTTGGCGAGTTTCCCTCGGGCGGGCCGGGCCGGGCCGGGCCGGGCCGGTGCTGAGGCGGCACTTGGGGGGCGGAGCGGGGGCGGGGGCCGGGGCAGGGGGCTGGAGGGAGGCGAGGAAACGGTTAATTGAGTGTTTCTGTAGCTGCGATTTAACGCCCAAGTTAGCGGTTACGGCGGCGGTGGCGGTCTCGGGGGAGGCGGGGAGCGGGGAGGGGAGGGTGGGGCGGGGTTGAGGTTATGGGGTCCCTCCCGGCGGAGCACTGGTGCGACCTGCTAGAGCACAGCTCCCCCAGTGGCAGGGAGGGGAGGGAGTCCCAGTCCCACCTGCACAACTTGGCTGTTAGTGAGTCTGAGCCCGGTATCGCGCGCCCACCGGCGCGGGGCCGGGCCGGGCCGGGCGGGGGCGGGGACCGTCCGGAAATGAGGTTTAGGGGAGGGGGTGGGGATGAGGTGAGATGGAGTGAGAGGAAGGAGGCCGGCTAGGCCAGGCTGGCGGGCTGGTCTGGTGTGAGCGGGTCGGGTCGGGTCGTCGTCCAGGGAATACAAATGTCGTCTCTAGCCTCGCGTGAGGCGCGGCCTGGGCCGTACATCCTAAGCAGCACCGTGAGAATTAGAGGTGCGAGGTGGTGGGCCTCCGCCACCGCTACCGCCAGTTCCAAAGGGGTATTATTCACTCTTAAAATCTGTGACCCGACCATTACGTCTATTACGCTGCATTACGCTCCGAAATTGTACAGATTCAGCCAAAAGACAGGCAGAAACAGACCAAACGAATCAAAAATTTGTATAGAATGGAGAATTTTAACTATTACACTGCTATTACGCTTACTATTACGCCATCATTACAGATAGAGTGACCCGACTTTTACGCGAGTGCATAACCCCTCGGCTAGTACCACGTCCAGTACTACACATACCTCTACACCCCGCCGCCCAGGCACAAGCAGGACGGAGGACACTTGGGGTCGAACTCTACAGGCATGCCTGCCGACTGATTCAGAACATCGCTCCCATGCCTCTGTCCTTGTCGCACTTACGGAGCAGCTCAACACCCTAGATGGGACACCTTCGTGAGTGCGACAAGGACAGAGGCACGGGAGCTATGTTCTGAATCAGTCGGCTGCAGACTCACTCGGCCGTGCGGCGGCACGTGCGCCACGCGGCACGCAGTTCAGTTCTCCAAGAAATAAATAAGAAAGGAGGTGTCCTGTCCTGTGGCCCGGCCGGTGCGAGACCGCAGGGGTCTTGTCCTCCTGCACGCGTCAGCGCGCTGCGGCTGGGGGGGCTAATTGAAGGAGGTGTGTGTGTGTGTGTGTTCGGCGCGTGAGTCGAGTCGGACCAGGAAGGAGGGGGAGGGGGCACAATGCTGCTGCCCGCCCCGCCCCGCCCCGCCCCGCCCCGACCCGACCCGCCCCACCCCGCCCCGACCGGTAGCGCGGAACGGCAGAGAAGTATATCGTTTTTGCCGAAAAAAAAGAAGGAAATTACGGAATGTAATGCTACGAGGAAGCGTGCCTCCTGTGCCTGCGGGGAGAGCAGCCCACGGGCACAGGCCACCGGAGGCAACCTGGCGGGGCGGGGCGGGGCGGGGCGGGGCCCCCACCTGGCGCGGCCGGGGCGGACCACACTGTAAATTGAGGAGAATGAATTCTGACTCAAAACAAGTAGCATAATTTAATAGTGCTCAAAAGGGGACATGGATTTGAGATGCTCCTACAGAGCGATGTTCCTTTAGCTCACTCAATTTGAGTCATCTGAAGTTGCTCTATTTTAACGATATAATGTAATCTTTCTCCAATGGAGCGATAAAATTGCGAAAAGAATAGAATGCATGCTCTAATTGAGCGAGATAAAACAATCTTGCTCCTGGGAGAGCATTAAAATTTGGGTCAAAAACTCGCTCCTCTGGGAGCGAGAATGCTGACTCCTCAATTTACAGTGCACCGCTGCTGTTTCTGCACTATGCCGCACCGAGGCGAATCACCCCACTATTCCCCTTTCATTAAATTGTTTCACACTGCTTAATTTTCGTTTAAGACAGACGGAGTTGCGAAGTGATAGACTACCTTTAATATCCGGTGCAAAAGCACCAGCCCCCCCCCGGATATTATTTCCTCAAGTTTTTGTTTCATCGGCGAGATGGCCGCTTCTCGGCTTTGGATTGACGTTGACGCATCTGCTGTGGGTCCCGTACGTAAGGCCCTTGTAGGGCTGCGTGCGCTCCGCACGTGGGGGGGGGGGGAGGAGGAGGGGGGGGGGCGCCGTCGCCTCCAGGCTCATCAATATGCACTCACAAAGTACGCGAGGGTCCCCCCCCCCCCCCCCCCCCCCCGCCCCGCCCCGCCCCGCCCCGCCCCGCCCCGCCCCGCCCCGCCCCGCCCCGCCCCGCCCCGCCCCGCCCGTTAGTCAAAGCACATCCCATCCTTCCTCACACTTCCTCCGCTTTGATAACATGGCGCCGCCGCCGTGCGTCTAAATGTCCAACAGGGGAAATAGGGGAACGAAAAGATAAGATTATTTTTTTTGTTATTCTAAAAAAAAAGCGGGTAGAAGGTCGTAAAAATATTTTTTGCAAGTTTTTGGACGTCTATCGTGCAAGGTTAGTCCTAGCGCCCCTGCCAGCCTCTCCTACTTTCCTTGACGGGGGTTTCGGCCTGTGGGTGGGAGCGAGACTATTCACAGACACGGCGGGGCAGGGCTGGGCACGGCCACCACTATTCACCCTCTCATAAACGAAACCGCCCTCGCCTCGTCACGCGCATGTGAAATATTTAGAACGGTGAGAGAGTGAGAGAAGGAGAGGGAGAGGGAGAGAGGGAGAGGGAGAGAGAGGGAGAGGGAGAGAGAGAGGGAGAGAGAGAGAGAGAGAGAGAGAGAGAGAGAGAGAGAGAGAGAGAGAGAGAGAGAGACGGGGGGTGGGGGAGAAAGGGGCGTAGAGGCGATGGGCGTGCGTGCGTGTGTGTGTGTGTGTGTGTATGGTACGTAAAGACCAAGGATGCTCTTATCTTAACGGCGATCCACCCCCGTTCTCCCATTAGCTATTTAAACTTATGCCGCTTCCAATAACTTTGCCCTTTTCTAAGACATTTTGTTAGGGAAATAATTTTTGGGATACCTGGAAATAACGACAGACAGAACGCCGCGCTCAATTCGCATTGCTTTTCCACACCCAGAAAAGCGTGTACTTGGATCATGCAAAATGTACTTGAATCGAGTGCAAAGTACTTGATGATTTCAAGTACCATGTTCTTGAGTATTTGTGCTCAAATCAACCCCAATACGAACTCAAATCGTTCCCCATCGTTCCATGAATGGAACACATGTTCTTGGTTCAACGACAAATTGGGCTTGGATTGAGCGCCAAATTGTACTTGGGATATTTAAGTACACGCTTTTCTGGGTGCATACTTTCGCGGTAGTTTTTGCAGTGTACGGTAACGCACCTCGCGACACGCTCGGGTGCACATGCACACATGGCAGGGGAGGTTGGCGGCGGAGGCGGCGCAGGGAGGGGCGGGGCAGGGCAGAGCAGGGCAAGGTAGCACGCCGCACCTTGTCAGGGAGGGGGCGGGGCGCGGGGTGCGTACCTGACTCACCCTCTATTCAACTCCTTTCTCAATCGAAAAAGGTTCGAGGGCTCGCGACCCACCGCCCTGGACTAGTAGGGGAGGTTTGATACCCACTCCTGATGCCCCCCCCTACACTCACCCTCTCCATGACCGATTGCTCCCCAGGTGAGGGGGTGGGGGACCCTCGCCTGTGCTTCCGCTCCGCGCTCCCACCAGCCTGCAGCACCACCAAATAATCCTTTTGCGCTTTTCAACCGAGGAAATAAAATAATTTGAAATGAGATGTAATGTAAGTTGTCTCCTTTAATTTTACATTTTTTTAAGCCAGGCACCCCGCAAAACGCAAAAAAAAAACAAACAAAAAAACTAACTTTTACTTTTACTTGTTTTTGTTACTCCAACTTTTACCTACGGTTAGAGACAGCCACAGCCAAGGGACCGCCTAAAACTGTGCGCATTCAATAACGCTTTGTGCGTGCGTGCGGTCTTCACGCTCGTGACATTTTAGCGACGACTCTCTTATCCTAGAGTCTAGGACTCCCGCCCTGCCCGGCCCGACCCAGGCCCCGCATCGCTGTTATCTGTTTCGCAGCCGCCGGGCCCGGCCCCGCGCCGCCCCGCGCCGCCCCGCGCCGCCCCGCGCCGCCCCGCGCCCCCCGCGCGCCGCGCCGCGAGCCGCCCGCGCCGCCCCGCGCCGCCCCGCGCCGCCCCCAGCCCCCAGCACAGCCGAGCCCCTTTCGCTCCGGCAAATGAAACAAATTACAACTGCCAGTGATCACGCTGACGTTTTTATGAGCCCCACTCAGTCGCACGCCAGGCCAGCACGCGCTCCAGCAGGCTGGGCTGGGGGCGCGGGGGGCGCGGGGGCCGCGGGGGCCTCACACGCACCGCACTGATGAGCCCCTCTGGCGCCCCCCGGGGGGCCGCAGGGCGCAGGCGCCCCCATTGCTCGCACCCAGCGCATTTAAAACCCTCTGTATGTTGTTTCATCTCTCGCTTCAACCTCCCCCCCCCCCTCCCCCCTTGTTCCTCCGACTCATGGGCGCAGTAGAACCGCACAGCACTCTACCCCCGTGTTCCTCCTCGACCCTCCTCCCTCCGCCCACCTCCACCCCGTCCGACCTCACCTTCCCTCGCGGGAGGGTGCGTGTAATTGCTCTGGTTTTCGATGACAGTTACGGTAGTTTGTCGCCGTCCACAGAGTTGTGAGTTCGCGAGGGGGAGGGAGACGGGACGGGCGAGGGAGCAGGGCAGTGGGAGAGCTATACCACCAGCCCGGCCCGGAGGGCAGAGAACTCATGAGAAAAAAGAGGGGTGGGGGTGACAGGACGAGGCGAGGCGGGGCGGGGTGAGGCGGGGCGGGGCGGGGTGAGGTGAGGCGGGGCGGGGTGAGGGGGCGCCAGACGCCGCTGTGAGACGGTCAGCCAGACAGCCCCCTCCCCCCTGAAAGAGGCAGCGGGCCGGCAGCACCCCCCCCCCCGCCCCGCCCCGCCCCCCTCTCAACGCCACCCTAGGAGCTTATACAGTTCAATTTGTGACCACACTGTTAAATTCCTACAAAGAATTTAAATCCTTTGCAGATTGCGAAGCATTTACTTTGCAGTTACAAACGAGGGGTCCCCCACTAAAATACTCATTGTACACCAAAAAAATTACTCGCTAGTTACTCGCGAATAGTCGCGAAAAAAATCAAGAAATACTCGCACGATACTCGCCAAAACTCGCGAATACTCGCGAAACTCTTTGTACACCCTTTTGGAGAGTGGGGAACCCCTTCGGTTACAAAGCGTTGCTTTGCAATTGCAAAGAAATTCGTCGCAATCTACAACGATTCAAAACACTTTGCAAAGCATTTGCAAAGCATTTCTTTGTGGGAATATGACAGTGCAGAGAGGTTTCTGGCAAGGTTCGCACTTGGAAAGAAAACGTTATTGGAAACGTTGAAAAATTGTCCTGAGGCAATGCTGACATCACATACGCATTCTGATCTAGGTCTAGTATTGATGAAGACATCAAACTGATTTCAAACTTTTAGAACAGCGCAGTTACAGACAGCTGTGGCCCCAGCAGCAGAGTGTAGCGCGTAACGATAACGCTCTGCTACTTCCAAAAAACCAGCGGGAGCGGCACGGGCTGGTCGATCAGCCTGAATTAGTCAGAGCAATGTGTCCTGGGAGGTCATGTGTATGTCCGCGCGGGGCAGAGAGAGAGAGAGAGAGAGAGAGAGAGAGAGAGAGAGAGAGAGAGAGAGAGAGAGAGAGAGAGAGAGAGAGAGAGGCACACCATACGTGTGTAGGCTAGCCCCTGCTGCCCCTCTTCCAGGATTGATGGCCTCGCAATAAAAGCGCACACTTTTTTTCCGGTTCTTAAAAGAAAGAGGGGAGGAGAAAAAAATTGCGCATCGTTCGGTAATTAATTTGCAAAGGGCGCGCTGCACTCGCCAAACAGCGCAAAAAGAGGGGGGTGGTGGTTCTTGTATGGCGCTTATTTGAGTTTCTGGCAATGCTGAGAGAGAGAGAGAGTGAGAGCGAGGGGAGGAGGATGAGAGGGGTTGAAACAAAGCGAAAGGGTTCAGGAGAATTTAAATTCTGGCAGGCGCTCTTCGCGAGCGCGCGCCCCGGCGCGCACACACACACACACATACACAGGCTAGCTTCATTTCCGTAGCCATGTCGCCGCGAGATGCAATTAGGGAAGTGTTGAAATTAATTTGGGTTCCGCTGTTTGGATAGGAAGCCCTTCCCTTCGCCCGTCCCACCCTGCAGTCCCCTCCCCTCCCCCGCCTCGCCGGGGCGGACGGCCCAGAACCACTCCAATATCATGCGGGTGGGTGGACAAGATTGAGATTAGGCACACACTGCAAAAAACAAACCCACGCAAAAACAGTTTTTCCGACTACCGACAATTTTGATACAATTGTTCAACCACAGAAAACTTGGATCCGGTGAATTTTCTGTGCCGCATAACGTTATGTTCCCCACGACATTATTTCTGTCGCGTTCAGTTTAACCTTTTCCCATGCAGCTGTGGCCGCCGCGGCCGCGCCGCTCAGCCACGGAGCGCGCGGTGAAGAGCCCCTGCAGACCGGTGCATAGGCCGCCCGCTCCACAGCGCTGCCCGCGGGCTGCCTACCTCAGGGCGGCGGGCGCAGAGCACGACTCGCATCAGGCTGCGCAGCTCCTCCGCTCTCTCTCTCTCTCTCTCTCTCTCTCTCTCTCTCTCTCTCTCTCTCTCTCTCTCTCTCTCTCTCTCTCTCTCTCTCTCACTCTCACTCTCACTCTCTCACTCGCTAAATGGTTTAGGGCACGTCAATAGCAGGTGTTTCTCACTCTCCCTGTTTTTTCCCTCTGCCTCCAGTTCATAATGCTTCCCAGAGGGCCTCACAACGCCTTACCCGCACATTACACCACGGCCGCAAAGCTCTTACCCCCTGAGCCGGGGGGTTCTCTCTCCCCCTAAGCATGATTTGTGAGTACCGAGCGCGGGCGGGTAGGGGTAGCGCAGGGCGGGTAGCTATACGGCTTGCAGTGCAGCTTGGCTCTGCTCCAGTCCCAAGTGGACTCGTCCTACCCCCACCGATCCGATCCCCAACCCCTTTAACCCACAGTGGGCCGTTCGTTACAGCCCCCCCCGCCCCTCAGCCACGCCCCGTAGACCCTTTTTCACCCGGCATTGCATGCCCAGCACGAGAAATCGGCACATTATTCCCGTACCCAGTGAACCGCGAACCGCACTGTTAAACCAAATTGTCATGTGACGATAAATATTGCTACGAATATTTCGTCACAAGAGCTGTGATGAAACAGTCGTCACACGATATTCATTTCGTCACATGACATGAATCTTTCGTCACATGACATGAATCTTTCGTCACACTGTGATGAACCATTTGTCATGTGAGGAACCTTTCAAAAGTAAAATTTAGCAATGACTTTGTCGTAATGTGACGACTTAAAATTTTACAGTGCAAACCATTGCTACCATAAAACCATAAAATTATGATTGGGACACCAATATATTACTGTTGTCTTGATCAACATTCGGGTGAACTAAACTGTAATATTGTTACCTCAACCAAAATTTTTTGGCTGTCCCCGAGATAAACAGACGATGGCTGCTACAGCTTTTAATTTTTCTACGAGCGATTTCTGGACCGCCCCCGATGAAAAGTAGAGGAAAGGGTTCCGCCCCTCCCCGGCCCTCCGCGCCCAGCCGCAATTTAACGCGCCAGAGCCAAAGCGAGATATAAATTACTTTTTACGGCGTTTCACGGGCTTAACGGTCCCGTAAGATGCCCCGTAAAACGTGATGTGCAACGCGGCGGCCTACAGGGAGGGCCTCTGAGAGAGAGAGAGAGAGAGAGAGAGAGAGAGAGAGAGAGAGAGAGAGAGAGAGAGAGAGAGAGAGAGAGAGAGAGAGAGAGAGAGAGAGAGTCCGACAGATTACGTACTGACCCCGGGGATGGGATAATGCAGATGCACATGACAGTGAAACTACACTTCTTCAACAGTGAATGTGGTAGTAAAACAAGTTTGTACAAACTAGTTGTGCAGAGTTACGAAGGATGGCCACAGGTTCAAGCTGCAACGCGCGTCTCGAAATCCAATAAACTGATCTCTGCTCACAAATCATAGCTAATCCGGACGGGGCCGGGCCGTCGGGCCTCTGACAGTGCTTAACCGCAACGCCCTCTCGCCTCGCCTGCAGCCGGCTCGGACCCTTTAATCCAGCTTTCACTCTCTCACTCACCTCGCTACATATGTATCCCTCTCTCTCTCTCTCTCTCTCTCTCGCTCTCAGCTGTCGTTCACTCGCCTCTGTGTGATGTGATGTGGTGATCGGCTTACCAGGCGGCACGGCACAGGCCACCCCGATAAGGGTTGAAATGAAATCTGCCAGGAAGGGAGGGGGAGGGGGAGGGAAGGGGGCGGAGGGAAGGGGGAGGGGAGAGGAAGGGCACATACGAGAGAGCAGAAAGTTCTCCCGCGGGGAAAAGGCGAAAGAGAAAGGGGATCCTCGCAGGGCGCACGACTGCACACACACACACACACGCACGCACGCACACACATACACACAGTGCATTTGGGGGAGAGATGATCCCCACGTTCCAGCGAGCTGAGCTGCGGGCCCTGGGGGCCCTGGGGGCTGTTGTGCTGCTGGAGGCTGCGGAGGAGGAGGAGGAAGACGGAGGAAGAGGCTGGGCCCGGCGGAAGGCTTCAGCCTCGCCTCATACTATTTCCGCTTGTCCGACTGCAGCAGTTAAGCCCTTCCCTTCGCCCCACGAGCGAGAAGGGGTGACGAGGAAGGAGGAACGGGGCGGGGCGGGGCGGGGCGGGCGCAGTTCTACAGCCGTCACGTCCCTGTCCCCGCCCCGTACCGCCCCGCCTCGTTTGTCACCGGGAGCGAGGGGAGGAGGGGGGAGGTGCGTGATGTCAACAAACCACCCAGTGGACCCACGTGGGCTACGTGATGGGAGCGAGAGAGAACGAGAGAGAGCGAGAGCGAGACAGAGGGAGAGAGAGAGAGATTTCGCCTGTCAGGGCGGGCGGGGCGGGGCGGGGCGGGGGGGGCGGGGCGGGGCGGGGCGCTCAGCGATGATTCGCAAACTCCCTCCCCCTCGTGGTCCCGGCCCGGTCCCCCTGCTACTACTAGTAGTACTTTTTCTCTCGTCGCCTGCCTCCCCCTCAGGGCGCTGGGCCGGGGCGGGGTGGGGCGGCCGGGTGGTGCGAGAGAGATGGCGATATATCCGTGTGATGGACGGGCTAGACGTGTCGGGGTAGGGGTGGAGGGGGGGGGGCGGCTCGCCGAACCCCCCACGACGACGACGGCAAAAGCAAACTTTCTCTTTTACCCCCTCAAGGAGTGCACGATCAATGAACCCCCCTTCAATGAATAAACGGATGACTGGCCACAATGAATGGAAAGTGCCCTACAAGCGCCACGGCATATTAGAGGCCAAAAAGCGCCGGCGCCGAACGCCCTCCTTTAAAAAAAAATGTTCACGAATTTACGACAGAATCACGACAGTGACAAGCACCTACCCTACTTCTACAAGTCTCGGAAACTTCAACCAGATGTTTCTCCGCTGCCCAACGAACCGTACGCACGCTGCTTCAAGATAATCGAAATGCGGGTTGTGTCTGTCTCGCAAACTCCTTCGTAAAAGCGTTCCGCGGGGCGTAGCAGGGTGCGGGGCGCAGGGTGCGGGGCGCAGGGTGCGGGGCGCAGGGTGCGGGGCGCAGGGTGCGGGGCGCAGGGTGCGGGGCGCAGGGTGCGGGGCGCAGGGTGCGGGGCGCAGGGTGCGGGGCGGGCGGCGGGTCCTCGTCCTCTCCCACAAGGCGGTGCAAGCAGGACGGGCCGGGTCGGGCCGCCGCGACGCGACGCCACTTATCTTAACGATCTTATTGCTGTGGTGCAGAGGCTCGGCTTGGTTCGGCGCGGGGCGGGGCGGGGCGGCGCGGGGCGGGGCGGCGCAGGGTTTCGATTAGCCAAGGCCCCGCGCGCCGCCCGGCCCGGCCCGGCCCGATGCCACCGCGAAAAGGGAAGGGGGAGTCGGAAGTAATGGGTGGCCCACAGACGGGGATTAAGAGGGAAAAAATGTCCCTCAACTTGTGCTAGAAGTGTCACGGTCGGTAACGGTTTGCCATAACATTGTGATCCGCTATAGTTACGGTGTAGTAACGCGATTCCGATGACGACTGCCTAGAAAAACCAGCGAGCAGTTATAGAATACGTTGGGACGGAATCCAACAAAGACGAATAAAAGAAATAAATTACAGTCGTGGACCGGAAGTTCGACACTGCAATAGCAACCACTGCAATGCATTACAGTAACAGGGGATAGCGATGTACTTCCGGGCCGGACAGTTAGTCTCATGGCACCGGCCGGCTCGGGACAGAGCTCGGCGTGCTCGTCATCACTCACTCTGCACCACCGGCTGGGCGGGGCGGGGCGGGCAGCTGCGACCGCACCTGCGACCGCACCTGTCACCTGTAACCCCACCTGTGACCTGTAAGGGCCGCAGGCCTCAACCATGGCGAGAATGCGGGATGCGGCGCCGCGCCCCCATCTGCAGATGGGCCCTGCGCGGGGCGGGGAGGGGTAGCGCGGACCCCCACTCAGCTGCAGCTGGCACCAGCTGTACCCAGCTGGCTGGGTGCCGGCCGGGCCTGGCGCCACGCCGCGCCGCGCCGCGCAGGCCGAGGACTTACTGTACTTTTTGGGCGAGCCCAACTTCGACCTCATTCCCTGGGAACGGCCGCAGGCAGGCAGGCAGGCAGGCAGCAGGCCTTAGAGCGCGCTCAAGGCGAGGCCGCCTCGCCCCGCCCCGCCCCGCCCCGCCCAGCACGGCACGGCACGGGGCACAGGCGGCTCCAGGATAGAAACTCCCAGATTACGTCTGCACTACAGTCCACCTACCAGTCGACTTTGCCGGGGGTCGGCGGGTATTTATAGGAATGTCACAAAACGCCGTGTTACACTGGTGTTGGTGACCTTGCCGTGACACCGTTAAAAAAAAACACGAAGTGCGAAAAAAAGGAACAGGGGAAAATGAAAAAAAGGTAGAAAGAGACGGATGTCGCATTGGGTCTGCTCGGCTGACCCTCGCCCCACCCCGCCCTGCGCCGCCCCACCCCGCCCCGCCGCCCCGGCCGGCCGGGCCGCCTCAACTCGCCCAAAGCCAGACTGATGGCTATCTCACGACACAGTGGGGTCAATTTCCCAGACCACCCCGCCCCGCCCCGCCCCGCCTCGCGCTCCGCTATGCCACTCCTCAGCTGATTTTACCCCCTTTGAGTCTGACACTGCTAAAAACGACATCGACAAAAGTTCGAGACAGTGCCCGGCCGGGTCGGGCAGGAACTTGTACCGCGTTTGAAACACGACGTCATGATTTTTTTTCTGGGCCCGTTACCGTGTTGTGGCGCTGTGGGCAGTGAGGAAGTCTGGAACATACCAGTTCGCTTGACCGCGCCGCGCCGGGCCGCCGGGCCGGGGCGGGGCGGGGCCGCCCGGCCGGGCAGGAGGCGGTGAGCTATTGGTCCCATTCTCACTACGAATGTGACAAGCCCGAAGCATAAACCGTTGTTGACAAGCCATTCTGTCGGAGCCCCTTTCCAGTTGTGTTTGCCTTTCCCACCTGTCATATCTCGCAGGCCACGCCACGCCACGCCACGCCACGCCGCGCCACGCCACGCCACACCGCGCGGCCCTCTCCACTTGTTCCGAAGCGTTTATCTCGGGGCCGAGGTAATGGCCGAAGCAAACACAAATAAAGCAAGCCTTTCGAAGGAAAAAAAATTACAGGCTATTATAACTATTATTAGGTATTAATGAATGAACAGGGATTCGACGGAGTTGATATCGCGCCCTTCTCAAGTTCACTAATTATTTTAGACGGACCGTAGTGCGACCATTTACTGCCGAGGACTAATTAGCAGTGCGCTCGCGGTCACGTGCAATGCAACGGCCCGTACACGTAATGGTCAATTAATTAAGGGCTGATTACTTTCACCCCTTTAAGCCCTGTCCCCCTTCCTCTCCCCTCGGCTAATACCGTTGATACACCGCACGCAGAATATAGAACCTGACTAATTTTTTTGGCAGGGTGCGCGCGCGCAGGGAAGTGGCCCTCCGGCCCGCCCCCGCCCGCCCCCGCCCCGTCACCCCATACTCGCCCCCGCCCGCCCCGGGCCGCGAGCCGATGCCAATGGAAAACAATAATCGTGTTATTCACGTTTGGCGCCTCTTAGGAGGGGAACTGGAGCAGGAGGGCGGCTCTCCCCTCCCCTCCCTCCTCATCGAAGGCCCGCGCAGGGCGGGGCGGGGGCGGGGGCGGGGGCGGGGCGGGGCGGGGCGCTCATGTATGAGGAGATAATTCGTCTTCAACCAGAGGAGTTCCCGGGCCCGGCCCGGGGCGGCAAAGTGGCAGAAAAAAATTGGAACGACCAGGGAAGGAACGCACAACGCACCGCGACAGGGCAAGGATGACGTCAGCCGAGGCCCGGCCGGGCCGCGGGCCGCGACAGAGGCCTGGGTGACGTCTAGGTGACAGCGAGGGGCTTGTGCTCCGCCGGGATCAGAATACGACAGGACATGTTGAGGGACTCACCATTAGAGGGCCGTCATCCTGGGGCGATCCTTCAGTGCTGGTAGCCGGCCTGACTCACTCCGACCCGACGCGTCGCTCTCACCTGGGAACGCAACGCTCGCTCGCCGCCATAACCTCAAAGACGGCCGCTGCCGCTCGCACCGGCACTGGTCGACGGAGAGGCATCCGCTTGCAAATCGGTCATAGCATAGCGTGGGATCTAAAACACACAAATGCAGAGAAAAGATTAGTTTTATAGAACGAGGACTCTCTCGCACTATCTCTGCCCGCAACACCACACAACATATTTTCCTTTGCATTTACTACTTATGTACTTGGCAAGAGCTCAATGTTTCTAAAATATTCAAGAACTTTTTGCAGCATCAACAACACTACTCAAACACCCGCAAACCTAACCTCACTCCTTGTACAATATTCAAGAACTTTTTGCAGCATCAACAACACTACTCAAACACACTCCTTGGCAGTTCGATGCAAACGTTTAAATAACATTCCTACTTTCTTCCAAACCGAGTAACAAAACAAATATGCGAAAATACACTCATTCCGTTTAAACAAAAAGAAAAAAAACTAAGTCTCAATGCAGCAAGGCTATGAAAACATGAGAGGCAGGAAAACGTCGAGATGGAGAGGGAGGCGCGCGCGCACACACACACATCTCAGCCGCGCGCCGCCCCACCCACGCCACGCCGCGCGCCACCCCTCGGGCCGGGCGGCGCAAAATGGCTTCATTATTGGACTCATGAATGCGCCTCGCCTCGCGTACAGATGACATGGAGTGGCAGTGGCGCAACGCTTCGCAGCGCCCCTCGCCTCGGCTGCACGCCCCGCCCCGCCCCTCCTCTCCCCGCCCTCCACCCCTCCTCCGCTGCCTCCCCGATGACTGACGTATCCTTCCCCGTTGACGGATGGGTCAACATGACCACCCTCAACTGAATCTGCTCACTCTGACCCGGCCCGCAGTAATAATCGTACGTGGAGCCATTTTCTCCGCTTTCATTTTTCCGCCTCCATTTTTCCGCCTCCGTCTCCTCTAAATGTCACGGACGCGGACACACACTCGAGTGAAAGGCCAGGGCAGGGACCCCATACTACCTTTCGCCCGGGCGGGGCGGGACGCGACGTGACGCGGCTGTCGCTCTTTGTAGAGCCAGAGGACCCGCGACCTCCTGCACGCTCTCCTCCGCTCCGCCCGGCCCGGCCCGGCCCGGCCCGGCCCGGGCCCGGATCAGCTCAGCTCAGGCAGTGTCGTGTCTCGAGACCTTTTCCGGTCCGAATGTCGCCCTCGCTCCGAGAATTTCGGCACCGAAAATAAATGGAGAACGGAACACGACGAACAGGGGCTGCTAATCGCTTCTCACTGGATAGATGGAGCAGCGGAGGGTATGGGGAGTCTGTGTCCCGCGGACCCGGACCACCCCGCTGGATAAGGATGGAGAGATTTCATCTCGGCGGGGCGGGGCGGGGCGGGGCGGGGCGGGGCGGGGCGGGGCGGGGTGGCGCGGGGCGGGGCGGCGCGGCGCGGGGAACGGGGCGGGGCGGGGCGGCGCGGGCTTGCGAGGGAAGGCTCGCGCTCATGAGCCGCATAGATTTACGGCTCCCAATATGAACGGCGAAAATCTCGTATGTTTTTCTCGGAGTGAGAGAGGTCGAGAGAGAGAGAGTACGCGTTTTGTTTTCGTCACGTAGGACTGTACAGCTTCCAGCGGAAGCGCCGTGTGTGTGTGGACCATGGGTGTGCGTGTGTGTGTGTGTGTGTGTGTGGAAGAGAGACGGAAGCAGCCGGAGCCCAATCACGTGTCTTTATTTATGTTTTCGTCTGGGGCGCACGCCGCCCTCAGCCGCGCGCCGAAGGGGGTAGCTCTGGGGCTGGGGAGGGCGGCGGCGAGGAGGGTGGAGGGAAGCGAGGGGGCGGGGCGGGGCGAGGCGGGGCGAGGCGGGGCGGGGCGGTGCGGTCCCGGCCCTACGATTCTCCATGAGGGTTTTATTCGCGGTAGGGAACTGTCTCGGGTCGCAAACGCGACGGCGTTTTAGGCAAATAGATTGTGCGTGTCTGCGCGCGTGCGCGCGTGTGTGTGTGGCACCCTCGTTCCCCACCCAGGAGGACTCGTGTCGCTGTTGATACGCCCCTGGGGAAACAGTTGTGCGGGAACACAAGGGTGTGTACCGTAACGTAGCGGGGCTCGGGAAACGGGAGGAGAGGCGGGCGGGGCGGGCTGATTTCCTGGGAGTGTTTCCGTTACTCGCGGTCACCTCATCTCTGCACTTCCCCCTTCATGTGTTACAGCTTTGGCTTCCGAGTTCGCCGCCATTGACCTGCTGGAGTCGCTC
This sequence comes from Frankliniella intonsa, assembly GCA_033675135.1. Lineage (NCBI taxonomy): Eukaryota > Metazoa > Arthropoda > Insecta > Thysanoptera > Thripidae > Frankliniella > Frankliniella intonsa. The sequence continues at coordinate 14,699,584 of CM066255.1, read as the reverse complement.
CAGCTACGCAACACGAGTCGTCCCGGAGTGAGCCTGGCCAGCGGGCCGCAGCGCCACCGCCCCGCGTTCTACCTGCAGGGTGAGTTCAGTCACGTGACCGGCCGGTCGAGTCCTTTTCCCCTTCGTCCTGCATCTGCACTGAGCCGGGCCGGGCCGGGCCGGGGCCTCAAAGCGTTTGTCAGGTCAGCCGCGCAGTTAAACTTTGTGTTCGGGTTCACCTTCCAGGTGACTACCGCGACCTGAGGCTGCCGGCGGCCGAGTACCAGAAGGCGGTGCAGCTGCTCAGGGACAACACCGAGTTCACCATGGCCGCCCTGCTGCGCCAGGAGGAGGCCAACTCGGGCACCATCATCTCCTTCTCGCACGGCTTCAATAGGTAAGGCGCCGGGCGCCACCCTCTTCAGCCAGCCGACTGAGTCAGAGGATCGCTCTCGTTCCTCCTTCCTTGTCGCACCTATGGCGGTGCCCCATGATGGTCATCGCGCACCCAGAAAATTGTACCTTTATAATTTCGCGAATATTCCGTTAAAAACGGTTCCGTTGTTCCAAAGGAAATTTTGAAATCTACAGAAAATTCTGATAATACAACAAAGTTTGACTTGGCATTAAAACCATTTGCTTTAGATCATGTGCGAAATTTTCTTTGCAACAACGGAACCGTTTTTATACGGAATATTCGCAGATTCAAAGGTACAATTTTCTGGGTGCGGCGCTACATGAGTGCGCAAGGACAGAAGTACGACACTGGTAAAACAAAGGCGTAACATTACGCCTTTCTTCAAGCGCACTGGCGACTACGCCTTTCTTCAAGCGTACAGGAGCTCCTAATCTTAATGCATGGGGAAGTTTCCTCAGTACCCTTCAAGAAGGGCGTACGACTAGTTGAAGCGTAATGTTACGCCTTAGTTTCACCAGTGGAGACACGTACGAGGGCGATCCTCGGAGTCAGTCGGCTGCCGGGCCGGGCGGGGGCGGCCAGGGCGGCGCGGTCTGACGGACACGTCTCACCCACAGGTACCTGGAGCTGCAGTCCAGCGGCCGCAAGGACGAGATCCGCCTGCACTACTCCATGCCGGACGTGGACGGTGCGGGCGAGGGGGCGGGCTCCGCGGGCGGGGCCAACACCCCCGGGGGCGGGGGCGGGGCCGGGGGCGGGGGCGGCGCGGGCCCCGTGCGCGTCGAGACGTTCCCCTACCGGCTGGCGGACGGCGCGTGGCACTCGCTCGCCCTGTCCGTGTCCGGCGCGCAGCTGCAGCTGCTCGTGGACTGCCACCCGCTGTACAGGCGGCTGCTGCTGGCGCCGCCCGACACCTCCTTCAGCCGGCCGCAGCTGCAGCTGTGGGTGGGCCAGCGCAACAACAAGCACTCCCTCTTCAAGGTAAGCCGAGCCGAGCCAAGCCGAGCGACAAGTCTTGTTTGAAAGCATTCCCGAAAGCTTTTAACACGCGCACTGGAAATCCAAGTGTACGAATGTCGCTCCACTTGTAGGTGAGCAAATAAATTCACTCACTTGTAGGTGAGCAAATAAATTCACTCACTTGTAGGTGAGCAAATAAATTCACTCACTTGTAGGTGAGCAAATAACCAGTCCTCCTCAGTCTGACATTTGGTTGTCTTAATCAAAACGCGTTTTTAGACTGCGCGTGTTTATTTCCGCGCCCAGTCGATTAGAATGATCGCGTTGATATTTTGCCATCGCGTCGGTGACGCGCGGCTCTGCCCAATATAAGTGACGGCGAGGCCGGGAATAGTCGCGGGGCGGGGTCATGACGTCCGTGGCGTATTGGGGAGGGGGGGCGGAGGGCACGCTATAGCAGGGCGGCGCGGAGGCGCGGAGGGCGCGCAAAGGCCTTTATCGAATCGTCCCGCTTTAACCTAATGAAGACATTGGCCCGGCCCGGCCCGGCCCGGCCCGGCGCCCACGCACCCCAGAGGCCAGGCTCGCCCCCGGCCCGGCCCCGGCCGCGGCCGCCGATTAGTCCCCACTCCACTCCCAGCGGAGTAAGCTATCAGCCCGGGCCGTTTAAAATGAAAACTAACACATTGAGCTTTCGTAGGGCGCGTTGCAGGCACTAGTCCCGACCGTCCGCTGCAGTGTTCGTGGAGCGCCCTGCCTCACGGTAAAAACAATGCCCGATTTTTTTTAGGAAAAAGGCAAAACTTTGAGGAACTACCATAATTTGAGAGAACCTCCACAGAGGGAAATTCCCACATTTTTTGAGGAAGCTTCCTCAAAATCTGAGGAGACTTCCTCAAATTATGAAACTACCTCAAAGTTTTCCGTTCTTCCTCAAAAAATCAGACATCGTTTTGACCGTGTGGAGCCACTAGCCAGGCGGAGTGGCAGGTGGCAGCGAGTCTAGTGTAAGCGCGCCCACGCATTATTCGATACCTGCGAGGTCGTTATGGGCGGGGCGGGGCGGGGCGGGGCGGGGCGGGGCGCTGGAAACAATTCATCAGCTGGACATTAAAAGCACCCCGAGGGCACCGTGACAGCTTCCTACTCAGCGGCTCGGGGCGGGGCTGCCAACCTCACCGCCTTTGCGTCACAGCCGTGGGCCTCTCACGTTGTAGTTCTCATTCATACCCCTGCCTGGCCTGCGGTCGATCGTGCGCGCCGCGCGCGACTCGCAGTAAAGGCTTATCACTACGACGAATATGTGAAAAAAAATTGTCAAGTGATCAGGGCCTGTCTTTCGGAAAGAGATTGGAGTGGAGGAAAGAGTGAGAGCGGGAGCGGAAAGAGAAAGAGAGAGGGTGGGTGGGTGGGGGAGGGTCGGAGAATCAAGTTAAGCATCACCGTGATGCCATTAGTGGTTCTTTTGACGTTCGCCTGGGCGTCATTGATTCTACGACGTCAGCGATCAGGGGACTCAGATAATCCCGAGGGAGGGAAGAGGGGCGGGGCGGGGTTGGACGCTGCGGCCCAGTGGGAGGGGGGAAGCGGCAGAGAAAGACCCAACCTAGCGAAATGCTTCCTGTGACCTACTTTAGAGCGTTCCTCCAGAAGCAGAGGAAGATAAAAACAACTTGATTTGACGACGAAATCATTTAACCCCAGGAGTCCCGCGGGGGGCCAATAGATGTCGCGTGGGGGAGGGGGAGGAGGGGCTGAACTGTGACAATAGGCCTGTGCAAATAACGGGGTGATCGGGGTAATCGGCCGCTCATGATGACAGGCTTTATTCATTCAGCCCCGTGTGGCTGGGCGGGGCGGGGCGGGGCGGGGCGGGGCGGGGCGGGGCGGGGCAGGGCGGGGCGGGGCGGGGCGGGGCGGGCGGGGCGGGGCGGGCGGGCGGGCGCGGGGGGGCGGGCGGGGCGCGCGGCGGGCGGGGCGGGCGGGGCGGGGCAGGGCGGGGCGGGGTGGGGCGGGCGGGGGCGGGCGGGGCAGGGGTGGGGCGGGCAGGGCGGGGCAGGGCGGGGCCGGGCGCGGCGGGGCGCGGCGGGGCGGGGCGGGGCGGGGCGGGGCGGGGTATCAATAAAGCACCCGGATTAGAGCAGACCGCGCGGCTAATGGGCGGGTCGGGTCCTGCCCATGCCCATGGCCGTCACCACCGCCGAGTCAATAGCAAGGGGTCGGGTCGGCGCGAGGCTAGACGAGCAGTCACGCACCTGCCCTAAACTCTCGCGCCATCGGGCCACCGCCGCCCTGCGCCGCCGCACCGGCATTCTTTGTTTCAATTTTGCCGAGTTGACTGACTTCCTGATTTTGTCATGTTCGTTCCTCCAGGGCGCGCTCCAGGACGTGCGGATCATCCCCGGGCCGCACGGCTACCTGCACCAGTGCCCGCAGCTGGACACCAGCTGCCCCACCTGCGGACAGTTCAGCCAGCTGCAGAGCGAGGTGGAGCAGCTGACGCGTCGCCTGTCGCAGCTCAGCGAGCGGGTGAGTCGGGGGTGGGACGGGGGCGGGGCGGGGCGGGGGCGGGGACAGCGAGGTATCCGCGCTAGGGTAGTCGCCTCCATGTTGTTCGCACGGGCGCTGCGGCGCGTCGGGTCGGGCCGCCTGCATCCCAAGCCGCCTTGATCCCTGCTGATCCCGATCCCCCTCAACCCTGCGGGATGCGAGGGGGAGGAGGGGGGAGGAGGGAGCTGACGGGATCTTAAAGGGGCGCTGTTGGTCTGTGGGGGCCTACCGCGAAGGCTGAGGCGGTATCTCTGCCGTCTAGAGAGACTGTCGGGGACTGTGCAGTCTCTCCACTCGAGCCGAGGTGGCCGTCAGTGATTCGTGGTGGCCGTGTACCCAGAGGACAGGCGCCGGCGGGGCCGGGCGGGGGCGGGCGGGGGCGGGCGGGGTACTATGATGCCCTGCCCAAGCCGGATGGCGCGGGCCGGGGGAGGGGAGGGTCTTGATGTGGTTCGGGACTGGAGACCCCGGCCCCACGCTCGATAAAACTTAGCGAGTCTCGGTCGGCCCCGGCCCGGCCCGGCCCGGCCCGGCCGGCCCCAGCGGGGCCCATAGCCCGATGCAAAGCATCTTTATAGACGCGTTTCTCTGAAGCGCTGGTTGGTCTTTATGACAGCTGCACGCGGGGCTCGCGGGGTTGTGGCGCGGGGGGTCATGTTGGCAGCCAGGTCATCAAAATTTTGCGGTTTTACCGACAAACCTCGGAAAATGACCGAAATTCGCCGCGTACTCTAATTAATAGTGTTGGCAATAGTGTTGGCGGGGAGCGGCGCGCGCTGCTGCAGAGGCTATGCAAATGGCGGCGTCTCTGTCGATAAACTGAAGGACTTGGCCGGGTCGAGCCGCGAGGGGGAGAGCATAGCGCGGGTGCTCGGGGTGCCCGGGGTGCCGGGCCACCAGATGGGCCCCCGCCCAAGTCGAGGCGGGGCGGAGCGGGGCGGGGCGGGGCGGGGCAGGGCGGGGCGGGGGGCGGCCTGCCCGCGGGTAGCCCGGCCTGCCGCCGGGGTAATGTAATGTCGCATTACCATTGACTCCCGGAGCTCTGCGGTCGGCCAGGCCGATACCGGGGTGGGAATCGAGCGGTGGGAATGCAAATCATACACCCCCAGCCCAGCCCAGCACAGCCCAGCGCGGCGCGGCCGCGGGGAGAGGGAACACCAGGACAAGAGAACGAAATCACGCAGCATCCCCGTGCTTTACTCTTTTTTTTGCCAGGGTGTCTGCCCTCGTCCCACACAGCCCCCTCGCCTCCTCCCTGGAGGCAGGTTCGGTCGAGCCCATCGCTATTATTCACGATTAATAAATTTTTCCCCTTGTTGTATCAAAACAAAATACCGAGTTTGTAAATCTGCACTCCCCTCCCCTCTGCGCTCGCGGCCCCGCCCGGCCCGGCCGTCACGGAGGCCTGTGCACGGCCCCAGCCCCGGCCCCGGCTGAGGGCGAGGCGGGGTGGTGCGAGGAGAGGAGAGGAGAGGCGAAGTGAGCCGCACGCTGAACAAGGTAGTGCTTTTAAAAGTCGCTCCCTCTGAGCCCACCCGCCCCGCCCCGCCGCGCCCCGCTCTCTCTCTCCTCCAAGAAGCATCACTTACTTCTGTTAGGCCCGCTGCCACTGACTGCTGCCTGCTGCCGCCTTCCTTGCGACTCACTCACTCTCTCACTCGCACTCGCGCTGCGCAGGGACTGGCTGTCCGACCTGGATTATGTCCGAACTTGGATACAGTGACAGCCGCAATAATTACGATGTTTGCCCAGGATGACTAATATTGAACAAGATACCGTCGGGGTAAAACACTTACCAGCAGAGTTCCCCCACAGACGTTCATGCAGTCAACGTTCCTCAAAATGGCAGCTGACATAGGTTACCAGCGGCCGCGGGCCATCTTACTGGCGATCTTGACATCACACAGAGTGCCGATTTAAGACTTTTGCCGAAGAATAGTCTAAGCTGGCACTACTTGAATATCTTATGTTCACGCCAATACTTTGCACAGATGCTAAAAGTTTTGTTCAAACCGCGAAAACGAATAAAAACGCCGTACCGAACGAGACGAGACCCCACTGAGCGCTGTACCAGCTGATACCGTTACTGCAGCAGGGCAGGGCTGCCAACTTCAATCCAACCTAAGCACAATCGTTACTGATGCATTAAAAATTTCGGATTTGAGCGGAGGTGCTTCCTGCCACTTTGGCAATGAAAGCAGCTAACGTGGCGGAAAAAAGACTTTTCCGTGAATTAGTATTGTATAATTTTTGACGAATTTTGCAGATCTGAAAGCTGTTACTGAGCCTGGTCGGTCCAGGACGGGGGGTGGGGAGGGAGGCTCTCGATCCATCACAAGAATCAAGAGGATCGTCTGCTGGGAAGACTGTAACATTTAAAACCTAACTAGGGACAACTCGGAAAATCGAGTTGCTTCGACGTTCAGATTGGTTTTACGTCCAATTTACCCGTGTAAACAAGGTCGGTCAAAATCCAGGTCGGACATGCCAGCGCTTTTTCGGATTTCGGGGAAATCGCCAGGTCGGACAAAGATAGGTATACATACACCACCGGAGATGCCGTCTCGCTCGCCCCGATGCACTTTCTCTCTTCTCCCTCCCTCCTCGATTTCTTCTCATTCTTTTCTGACTTGGGATTGGCGCCTTGTGCCGCTGCGGGCTGAGCACCGCGCTCTCCACTCGCAGAGCCACTCGCCGGCCCCGGGCCGGGCCGGGCCGGGCCGGCGGGGAGGGAACGAGGGCGTGAGAGATGTATTGAGAAGGGGAACGGCAGTCGCGGAACCCCTCGCTGCTAGCGCACAAAAAGTGAAAGAAAAAAAAAACACATATAAAAGCACTGGCGTTGAAACGAATTACAATAAATAACTGTTCCAGCTGGCGGCCGCCGAGGTGAGGGTCGCGAGGACCGAGGAGTGCGACTGTCAGAAGAGCTGCAGGATCAACGGGTCGGTGCACGCGGACGGCGCCACCTGGCAGAAAGGCTGCGACGTCTGCGCATGCGTGGTGAGTCACCAGCACCAGCATCCGTATCAAGTTCATTGCACTATTTCTGCATCCGCGAGAAGAACGAGTCGCCCCTCTACATTGTACGTCATTCTCTGCGGTCGCAGCAAGGCGAGGTGCAGTGCCGGCCGCTGCAGTGCCCGCTCGTGTCGTGCAAGAACCCCGTCATCAACCCGGGGGAGTGCTGCCCCAGCTGCCTCAGTGAGTAGCGCAGAGCGCCAGAGCCACGCTGGAAAACCAAAGACGTGGCCTCACACCTTTCCAGGGGTGTTTACAATTATAGTCAGCCAAAATGTATCCCCCCCCCCACCCCAAAAAACAAAAAAAAAAAAAACTAAAATGCTACTGATGTGTTGCAGAGCAATGCTTCCTGCGCGGGGTGCTGTACGACCACGGCGAGTCGGTCAGCCTGAAGCAGTGCGTGGAGTGCGAGTGCCGCGACGGCTCCATGCACTGCAAGCGCATCGACCCGGAGACCATGTGCCCCGCGCTCACGTGCCCGGCCGCGCACCAGTTCAGCGTGCCCGGCGAGTGCTGCAAGTTCTGCCCGGGCGTCGACTACTGCGCCCGGGGCCACACCTGCCACCGCAACGCCACCTGCCTCAACCTGCAGACCACCTACGCGTGCCACTGCGACGCGGGCTTCACCGGCGACGGCCACTACTGCAGAGGTTGGTGCCACTGTTACAGGGCGTCGAGGCATCGCATCGCGCAGCCCTAAGACTGGAGGGGAGGCATGGGGTTAACAACCTTGGATTTAGAAAATTCACACAAAATTCTATAAATAAGATAATTCAGAAGACTTGTTTTTAAATTCAGGAGAATCATTTAAATTTTCAGAAGAATTTTGTAAAAATTTAAGATAAATTTAGGAAAGTTGTAAATTGTAAATTTGTCCCGTTGTCGACGTGTGCCCACTCACTTCGTGTGCTCGCAGACGTGGACGAGTGCCAGTCGGAGGGCGGGCTGGAGGGCCACCACTGCCACAGCAACACGCGCTGCGTCAACACGCCGGGCTCGTACGTGTGCCAGTGCCTGGACGGCTACCGGCGCGTCGACAAGTTCAACTGCGCCGAGGTGGACGAGTGCTCGACGGGCAGCCACCGCTGCCACCAGGACGCCACCTGCAGGAACACGGCGGGCAGCTACCACTGCCAGTGCGCCCAGGGCTACGCCGGCGACGGCTTCAGCTGCCAGCGTGAGTAGGCACTTCCCTTCCCTTCCCTGCTCAGGGGCAGCGACCGAGCCGACCGGGCCGGCCTGCATGGAAATAAGTACTTGGGAATGATACTTGTATGATACTTATGAAAAAAGTACGCTAAAAGTGTCACTTAAGTGTAGCAAAGTATTGGGGTCAAACTCCCCGGGGAGTCTTACGTATCCGCACAAACCTTGAGCCTACCCACACAATGCATTCCAGCGTTGCGAACAAAGTTGGGCAAAAAAAAGAAACCCTAAACAAGAACCTGTGTGCTGGCGACGTTACTGCCGCCTGCCTAGTAGGCAGCCCGCCTGCACGCCTGCAGAGATGTTGCCTAGAGCCTAACCTAACCACGTGACCGTCCTCTCCTCCTCTACAGCCATCTGCAACCAGACGTGCCTGAACGGCGGCTCGTGCGTGTCGCCGGGGACGTGCGCGTGCCGGCGCGGCTACGAGGGCGCCTCGTGCGAGCTGGACCTGGACGAGTGCGCCGAGGGCCGGCACCGCTGCCCGTCCAGCGCGGCGCACTGCGTCAACATGCCGGGCTGGTACTACTGCCGCTGCCGCCCGGGCTTCCGCACGGCCTTCACCGAGCCGGCGGAGCGCGCCGACCGGGACCGCGGCGCCGTCTGCGTGGGTGAGTCGCGGGGCGGGGCGGGGCGGGGCGGGGCGGCGGGTACACGGGGTCACATTAAAATACGGAATAGTACGCGGGTTGGCCGGCCCAACCTCCCCGTAAGGCGCCATGGCCCCTAGAGTATAGGCAGACCCGCCACACTGTTGTGTTTCTCCTGGCACACCCGGCGTACGGAGCAATTCACTTGGGGCGAGTGCTTCGCGCGGTCCGGTCGCCGCTCCTTAGCTTACAGAGTGTTTTGTGCCGCAGACGTGGACGAGTGCCTGGAGGGCAGCCACACCTGCCACCCGTCCGCGAGGTGCGTCAACACGGAGGGCGGCTTCACCTGCGAGTGCGCGCCCGGCGACCCCGACTGCAAGCTCAGTGAGTAGCGCACACGCCGAGGGCCCGGCCAGCAGGCCTGCAGCAGTGCAGGGCCTTCTTCTACTCTCCTCTCCTCGACGATGATCCTGCGGGTGTGGGCGCGGAGCGGGGCGGGGTGCTTCCGCACAGCGTTAGTGTCCTCTCTCTTGCTCTCAATGGCCGCGTGCCCCGTGGTGCGGCAGGGACAGAGAGACGAACACGCTGTGCGGCCCCGCCCCGCCCCGCCCCGCCTCACCCTGCAGACTGATTCAGAACAGCGCTTTTCTCGCTCTGTCTCTCTCGCACCCCGTACGGCGCACCTCATGCGTGCAAGAGAGACAGAGGGAGGAGAGCGCTCCTCTGAATCAGTCGACTGACCCTGGGCGTGCGCTTGGCCCGCAGGCTGTGTGGCGGGTGAGCTGGAGGTGGCGGACGGCGGCGAGGCCGTGCCCCCCGGCCGGCCGTGCGAGCGCTGCTCCTGCTCCGAGGGCGTCTTGTCCTGCCGCGGGCCCGACTGCGACTGCGCGGCCGGGGCCGGACACGGGGCCGGGCACGGGGCGGCACACTGCTGCCCGCAGTGCGACCCGGCCGCCTCGTGCCGCCACCAGGAGCTGCACCACGTCGTCTTCCGCTCGGGCGAGAGGTGGATCTACCAGTGCCAGACCTGCGAGTGTCTGGTGAGTCCGACTACGTGACCACTATGTGGTCACGCCACACCCCCGCCTGCGGGTGGGTAAAGGCAAGGCAGCACCGACGACATGCCATACTGACGTTTCTCTGCTCCGCTCCCAGTACGGCGAGGTGGACTGCTGGCCCATGGAGTGCCCGCCCACCTCCTGCGCGTCGCCCGTGCTGGCCGAGGGCGACTGCTGCCCGCGCTGCGAGGAGGACCAGGACGCGCCCTGCTCGGTGGACGGCGCCCGGGACAACGGGACAGCCGGACAGGCGCCCTGCTCGCTCGGACAGCAGGCTGGACAGCTGTACGAGCCCGGCGCCCCCGGCGCCTCCTGGACCTGGAGCGACAAGTGCGCTGCCTGTAACTGCAAAGTGAGTGCTTGCTTGGGTCGGAGGTGCAGGCCAGGCCGCAGGCGAATATTCACTAAGGCCCCTGGAGTTTTTCGTAATCACTGTAACTACCTTATGTCTTGGTAACGTTGTAGTAGTCGCATGGACGAGTGACCGGCTGAGCGGTTGGTTCAAAAGCTAACACTCCAGTGTGGATAAAAGCTTTCATAGGACCTCCCATGTGCAACTCATTAGGACTACTTGAATAATAACGCATCTAACTATGGAACCTCCATCCCGCTCCTCATAAGATTTCCCCCTAGTGTTTGTCTGACTAACGCATGTGGCTGATGTTGGTTTCCAGGTCCCCTACTGCGCCCAACTGGTGAGCTCTAGCGCAGGTTGTGATGTGCATCGGTAAATCACCTCAACTACACTTTTTTCTTAGTCCACCACGCGTATCCGAGCCATGCAAAAGGCAGCTTCTCACATTGATGTATAACGTGTTTCTTCTCATTCAATCATTCGTAACATCCCATCAAAAAATGAAAACGTAAAATTGAAGGTTTCTGAATCACCTTTTGATATGCACTGCAGTGCATGCTCGGGTACGCTCGGTGACACTGCGGCACTGTTTGATATCATTACAATATTGCACGGGTACGATCTCTGATATTCGTCCGTTAATTTTGTCTCTTGGTTGGCGAACAGCTGCTTAATTCATAGAGACAATTCTCGAACGAATACAGAGTTGTTCTAGAAAATTTTAGACTATTTTGGGGTGGTGGATGGCCTCTCTTTCTGCCTGCAAGGAATGGGTTCTATCTAGGATTTCATGATTTCTAAATTGTGTGTCACATATACGGCAATCAGAGATTTCCACTAGGTAGGTTGGAACCTAAGAACGAATTTTCACGATTTGGACGTTTTGTTTGAGCACAATTTCTCTTCTTGGTGAATGATAAGTGACATGACTTAGTTACTCAGTCAACGCACTTGTTAATGGACGAGTATATCGTGTGCTTTGCACTAGATCCACTTAGCTTCACTGTTTGCATGTTTTTTGTGGACTTTATCTAGGTAGGTAGTGTGAAGATACTGAAAAGTTTTGCCTTCTTCTGTCAGCGTCTCACTTTCAAACTTGCACAGAAATTTCAAGCCAGAGGGGAATTCCCTCTATCAGTGTTTTGCACACACTCACCCACACTTTTTCGAGATCCAAACATATCAATGCCTGGACAGAATTTGCATGATGTCGTTTTTAGTGTGCCAAGGGCGTGGGGTGCTGAAAGCATTGAGTTACTATCGCTCCAGGTGGGGCTCCGTCGGGTCGGGCGCGGTGCGGCGTGCCCCGGCCGGCCCTGCCCGTCGCGTCGGGGCCCCGCCCCCTCCGCCCCTCAGGAGCTAACGTGTGTGTGTGTCCACAGGACGGACGTCTATGCTGCAGTCTTGATAACGGTTGTGTTGCTGACGCTGGCCCAGCCGCTGACCGACCCCCTACGGGGCCCCCAGTGGACTCTGTGGGGGGCGGGGGCGTCGCCGGCACCGCTGTCACCTCCGTCACCACCAGCGCCGGCGGCAGCCCCAGCCCCGCCTCCAGCCCGGGGCGCGGTGCCACCCCCACGCCCTCGGCCCCGTCCCCGGCCCCGCCCTCGGGCGCAGCCGCAGCTGTCTCCGTGCCCGCAAGCATCGTCAGAGCACCGCAAGCGCCGGTTCGGCCGGTTAGACCCGGTGGCCCGAGCCGAGAGCACAAGACTGCCCCCGCCCCCGCCCCCGTCACCTGGGCTGCCACCGAGCCCTTCCCCGACCCTATTGCTGCCACCGTCGTGCCCAGCGTCCAACCAACCCCGGCCCCTAGACCAAGACCGACAGAGTCTTTCCCCAAGCCGTCGGTCTCACCCACCGTGCCCCACCCCGCCGGCCCCGAGCCCGTACCTGCTGCTGCCGCGTAAGCGTGCTAGATCGTGAAGACTAGACGTGAGTGGTGCCCCAGCCCTGGGGTCCTGGAGGGCACGTGTGTCTCTGTGAGCCTCTAACAGACCAGACTCAGGGAAGACACACTTTAGGTGCTTCTATCATGACTGTGTTCAGCCAGTACTTCCATTTCCACCGGCAAGTTTTAAAAAATTTAAGCCTTGGACCTTGTCCGTTTTCCTTAGAAAAAATCTGTTGTTGTAGAGGGGCAAAGATTTTTACAAGAGCAGTGATTTGCACGTAATTTCTTTGGTTTGGAAAGATACACCTGAACTTCAATTGCATCTCACTGTTAGAAATTTATTCATTGCATTCACAATAAAAATAGAAACTTTCCTGAATCTTTTAAGTGTTTGTTAGAGTACAGAAGTTATATCAAATAGTTAAACCTTTAAAATTTCCAATTGTTACCTATTTATTGGGTAATTTTTTATCAAATATACTTAATTTGGAGGGAAAGCTTTAAAATTAGGATTATCCAATTTTCAATTTCTTGCTTACAACAGGTGGGGACAGTTATTGTATACTGCTCCCATTTTGGACTGAGAGTGTTAAAAGTGAACTGACAATACTGTATACTATACAAAACTGACGCTCAACATGATCAATGTTTAGATTTAAGAACAGCAGAACATTTGTGTGGCTTTGTTGTTGTGGATAAGAGACTTTCTTTGATATGAAAGGTGGAATCACTCAGGGACAAGACAGCACAGCCAAATTTGATCTTCTGTTACCTATCAATTGTCCTGTCTTCCTGGGTATCCAACTACCATCTCTAATTGTCACTTCAAATTCAAAAGGATTAATGCATGTAATTTAACATATTTACTTTGATCATGTGTGCAAAACTAGTCATACCAGTTAGGAGGAATATATGAGTGTAATAATGACATGTGAATTGAATTTATAAATATTTTGGTCCTGTATTTTCAATTCAGCTTTGTTGGCGTAACAGTCCAATGAACCTTATACTAAGTCAGGAGATTGTGCAAATATAAATCAAATTAATGGGCAAACTCATTTTGAAACAGGATGTTGCCATGTGTTTCACACCAATGATATGGTGCAGTAATTAGTGATTTTAAAATTCTACTGTACTTTAATAATTGCGCTAGTCACAAACAAAAATAAGAAAATGGTAAAAAAACAAAATTTGGTAATAACTCAATTTTTATTGAGAAAGTTCCTACTAAGAAATAGTTGCAGTAGTGTAAGGTACATGTTCGAAAGTTTCTCTCTTGGTAATAAAATGACCGCTTTTGTAATGATATACAGTAAAAGCTGCTTATAACGTTCCCATACTTGCGCCAAAATCACGTTATGTACAGTCATTTTTACGTCTAATGGGTGCACTATAAGCGGGAAACACTATAAGCAGCCTTTACTGAATGAAACTAATTTTGACAATCACACATTCAAATTTTAACCAACTTGTAAATTTTCATTACTGTTTCAGTGCTTGTTATATAAAGCTTTCAACCCTTCTTCAGTTTAAAAAAAATTATAATAATTCTATACTATACTTCCAATCCACTCAGCTTCCCAAGGTTGCCAGGAAACTTCAAGCCCTTTGAACCAATGGGAGCTAATGAGTAGCAAAAACAAAGCAATTAATGAATAATGCCGCCAGGGAGAATATCACAGCCCATGTATGAAATTTCTCATTCAAAATAAAGACCAGAAATTATTTTTCTTTGTATGACCCTATTTTTGTGTTGGCCCTGGTAGACTGTTATAAACATTGTGATCATTGAGGATTGTATTGATAGCACAAATGACGTGAAGTGGGCAGTTGAGTTCCAGCTGAGAATATGTTTTTATCAGGTTGAAATGCAATAAAGAACATAAGTTATAATCAAATGTGATGTACATGGTGCGCTTGAGTGACTTTTATCAGTAGACTAAAAGCATCATGTTCTACCTAGTCCTAAACTAAATTTTTCACTTGTTTCTTATGAAACTTTGAGATGGACTGTAATAGTGTCGCAGAATATAGAAACTTTTTGTATTGGGAATGGAAAACAGCACATATATCTGCAGTTTCTGCTGTGTCCTTAGATTCAAGCATAAAGCATTTTAAACAAGATGGGAGGTGTATGAAATAAATGAGAACTGAACCAACTAAATATCCAAGTTTCTGCATCACTTAAGATCTTTGGTCCATTCACCGATGCAAATGATATTGTAATGTACAACATATTGTGCATATTTTGACACTCACAATAATTCCATTGTTAGGAATTTTATCTTGTTGATCTTGGTCTCCTGTAACATTACTTTGTTATATGATTGAAATGCAATCTGGAGAGAAACCAGCTCCCTAAAATAAATTTGTTGAGTTTGGAAATTTTATGTTTTGATGAAGAGTAATGGACCTAGAAGATGAAGTCCTTCCATTAGCTTCAGCTCTTGACAAAAATTGAAATTGGAGTTGGTGAGGTACACAAGCAAGAAAAAAACTGCTTAGCATCAGGTTCAGACTTTTAATACAATTAAAGTAATTTACAAAACAGTTCAAGCAGGCAGTTTTAAATGACGAACTTTTTATGACTAACATTCTTTATTTTAAAAGAGTTATGGAATTGTCACCAGAAACAGGTTCTTACTTTCATATCAATTCCCAGACATGCTTAAAATCTATTATTTACAGATTGAGAAGTGACAGCAAGTTAGTACAGGCTACAAGGGCTAAATCGATGGATAATGCTAAGTAATGGAAAGAAATAAAAATGTATAAAATAACTACAACCAACAGCTTGCATAAAATGAGTATAAAACCATTTAATTTTTTAAATTGGGAAGACAAAGCCGCCTTCTTTAAAGTTACATAATTTCACAGGAACATCACATTTAAAAAGATATTTTAACCTTCAGAGCAGGGGTCTGAACCATTCTTAACATTAAGTAATCTAAGTGTCCTATTATACTAGCTCTTGATAAAGCCAAAGACCTCATTAACATAAATTACATTGATTGAGATCATGCCATGCAGAAAATACAAATATCAATATCAAGTGCAGAATTCGTCCAGAATTGATGGGTTGAGTGAATAGTCAATGAACAAAACTTACAAACTGTCATTGTGATTTTAAAAATACATTAAAAAAGATTAAGGCACTCAGAAACTTTAACAAAGTGTGTAAGCAGACTACTGGAAAATTAATTAGATTACACTAAAATTAACCTCAGTCTTGCACTAGATTCTGAGAAATGGACTTAACTTTACAGAGAACACATAACATGAGACATTATCACACAATTAACTGTACGAAATTAAACAATACACACCTAAACAACTTGAGTTATTAGAAAGGGCTGAGTCCTTGCGCAAGTCGTTTCAATGTGTCAGAGCTTAACTCTTGCCGTAGTGATACCTTCATCATTTTGGAAGTAGAATATTTCTTTCTTACAGCCTACAAAGGATAAAATATTAGTAAGGAAAGAATTTCTAAAATTGTACATATAAAGAAAACTGAGTTATACCTCATACTTGGAAGTTGGTGCCTTTTCAATCACAGCAGCCAAGGTTTTAGCAACAGGTTTAATGTCATCCAAAGTGTAAGAAGAATAATGAACCATTTTTGCATCCCAGTGATCAGGACCCTTCTTGTCATTCAATTCATAAAGGCTAAAAAGAATCCATACCATGAAAATTTTGTCTAAATAAAATCCTGAAGTCAAAGAGAAATATAAACTTACCACAAAGATATATAAAGGGCTGCTGCAGCTGTCAGTGATGGCTTGATGTGACAGAGTGAATATTCCAACATGGCAAGCTCAAGGAAATACTTGGAAAAACAGTGATGCATAGGATGGGCCTAAAGAAATAATATGAAGATATTAATTAACTTGAATACTCAAACTTTGAGAAAGAAGTTTCAAGCTCAATTACCTCAACAACTTTGCTGTAGCGCCTCAGGAATGTAAGGGATATAGGTCGTGAAAATTGAAACTCCAAGGCTTTCACGATCTTAGCTTCCATGGCTAAAAGCTGCTGTTTGGTGTAAGCACTGTCAGTAATAAATACAAAGTCACTTATGTCTGGCATGTAAACTTCTTCATATTTGCTAGCCACATACATAGCAGCTACACCAACCAACTGAAGGTATTTCTTAGGAACGGTAGGTACAGCCTGAAATTAAATTCAGTTGAAAAGAAAAAAAAAAAAACAGATTGGATAGGCGAACAATAAACGAAAAATTCCTCTATGTCAAATACCTGAAGGTATCGATCTAGGATAGACACTGCCAGATAAAGTGTTTCCTGAAGCAAATGATATTGCAATTGGACATCAACAAGCCAGTCAACCAAGACTGAACGCATACGGGGAGCAACTTGCTGACCTTCCAAAAAATTTTCCTTAATAGGATATTTGTCCTGAACAAAAAGACAAAATTAGAGAAAAGAAGCATGGAACGAACGTCAAAGGAAACTAACCAGATACGAACTTCAAGAGATAAAAGATATTCGTAAATTTCAAAAGCATAGTTTGCAACCAGCAAGGGATTATTCTCATCTGCTTTATCAACATCTTCGAAATCACGAGTTGTAGTAGTAGCAGGCTGAACCTCTGCAAGATAATAAATAACTGCGTGAGAGAGATTCATACAACGAAACAGTTGCTGTGAAGTCGACCATACCTTTCACAGCATCGGCTTTGTGAGTTGGTAAAACTACTGAGGCCACAGAAGTGTTGCTGAATGTCCGTTTTACCCTATTTGTCACATTAATTTTGGGAAGAGGTTTGACAAAATCTGCTTTAGGAGCATTGTTACTTCCCAAACTCTTCAGTGAAGCTGTCCGTTGCACAGGTTTCACGATGTCACTGGGAAAGACAACCAGGTAATTAATATAATGGGATATACTTTCAGGAATGTTGCAATATAATCATACATACTTTTTTAATGCTCCAGGTTTAGTTGCCACAGAATTGGAGCGTGACACTACTTTGTTACCAATCTCTCCTAAAGCAGAGCGCTTCAGACCAATCGTGTTGGCTGTAACTGTTTTCTTCAGTTGAGGAACATTTCCTCCCAGATTTTCGGAATTACCCTGCAACGATGAAGGTATTGACAAAAGTGAAATAAGAACAGTTGAATTAATTCCGTTAAAGCTTCATTTCATTCAAATTCAACATGTTTGACACATAGCAAACCCATGAATCCGGGGATATTGACAGCAAAGTTTACAGATTCAGAGCCAGTTCCAAATGGGGGAAGAAAAGTTAGGTTGGATTTGATATGCGGCATTTAGAATAATCTGATCTGAGCTATAATCCAGAGGAAGGAAAATCCTCAGTTCATTCAAAGAACTAACGAATTACTCAAACAAAAAATGGGTTCTTGGGTCAGAGAGCGCGCGAAACGGGAGCAGAACGGAAGATCAACACATACATGCACGTTTTCTGTAGAACATGAAATATAACATCGGCACCGAAAGAGATACGAAACTACAATCGAATCACACGTAAAACGAGTCCAAACTAATATTAAATAGTCCGTAAACACGACTGCCCCATCAGACTGCTTCCAGCGTGAAATGTGAAATTAAATAATTACATTTCGGCTTACTTGAGCAATTCGCGAGTGCCAGGACATGTTCAGTCCTTTAGTGATTTAAAACTTGGCCGAGAAGATCCTCTCAAGATTTCTTCTATTACTCCGATGCTGTGAATGTCTTCTTGCCGGTCTTGAACTGAAGTCGTTACAAATATTTAAAAGGAGACTGGACACCTGCTCTGTGATTGGTCTAAAGGTCTTCACTTCTTCTTTCTATAACCGAACAAAACACTGTACTAGTATTGGAATTGGCCAACAATAAAAAGTGAAAGACTACTTTATGAACTGATGGAAAACGACGCATATTAAATTAATAAAATACTAATATTTCCTGTTGTAAATTTTGAAACTCAGTAAAGTCTCACAGTATCCAAAAGAAGAAATGTTAAAGGCTTTACCCGTATGATCACCCGATTGCATGCTTTCGTGTTGGCAGAAAAATGGTGCCGGCATTTGTTTACTGTTTGTCAAGTTGTCACTTGTGCCACGGACGCAAAGCAGCCGGCTTGTAAATTTTGGCAGAAATTTTGTTAAGTCCCTCTTCACCAAACGGTTTAGTCTTTAAAAAAATGGCAAATTTAAGTTCAGTTCTCGCTAAATTTTATAATGAATACACTGTCCATACCCCTAAAAGGCTTAAAATTATTGATGCATATCTGCTTTATGTACTTCTGACGGGCATTATTCAGTTCGTATATTGCTGTTTAGTCGGAACTTTCCCTTTCAATTCTTTCCTGAGTGGTTTCATTTCAACTGTCAGCTGCTTCGTCCTAGGAGGTAAAATATAAAACTTCCATGTCAATGTATTTCAGATATGAAACATGATATAACTCTGATAAGAATGTCGGTAACCTCAATCGATTCCTCAGACCCACCCACTCGTCACTAATTGTCAATTGTTGTTTTGCTATTGCAGTGTGCCTGAGACTGCAGGTGAACCCAGAGAACAAAAGTCAGTTTTACAGTGTTAGCCCTGAGAGAGCCTTCGCTGATTTCATTTTCGCCCATGTTATACTGCACTTAGTTGTGATGAACTTTATTGGTTGAAATGGTACAGTATGATTTTGAGTACTTCTCTGTTTATCCAATTCTTGGTTTAAACTTTATTTTTTATCATGCTTGGTTAATTTATTTGATTAATAATCATTTCAGGACAGGGAAGATCACTTATGCCTCCAAAGCATAGTTGACAGTTGATGACAGTGATACACCTCAATTATTTTATTTACAAGCGTTTTGTCAATATTGTTTATTAGCATTGTTTACTGAACATTTTGCCCCTTTTCCTTTTTTGCACAAGTTGTATGAAAGCAGCGTTGTTTACTGAGAATTGCAAGCTTGACTTGTCTTTTATATAATATTTGTCCTACTAATTGAGAGATGGTAATATGACAATTGTTCAAAGAGTCTCAGATTCATGGATTGTTAATGAAACTTTTATGGAATAGGCTGCAGCTGAAGCTGATCTGTTAATTATACACACTAAAAAACTAGACATTGTTTCACTTTTGAACTTTTTCTTTAATAATTCATCCAAACCACTTTATTCCATGAAAAACTTCAAACTACCATGCAAGGAACTCCTCTAATACTACAGTAGGGTCCATTTGTTCTATTCTGGCGCAGCCACAAGGCTCTGCTTCCTTTTTGTCGTTAATAGGCACCATGATTGAAGGATCAACATATCAAAATTAGGGTGTCACCAAGTCGAGGTCGTCTGCGAACAGTTTTCGAACAAGAAGCTCCAGCAGATCCAGAAGAAGGGCAAACACACTACATTGGTAGGTCAACCCTCACTACGAACCAGAACACCTGGACAAGAAGTCTGGCAAGAACTTTGCAAGCTGCTATGCCCGAATTGAGCAATTGAACCGTAAAATAATACATGTCCGAACTATCACCATCCCTTGCAACATATTCAGTTAAAAACTTCAAATTACCATGCATAGAAAACTAGAGACCAAACCTCAATATGTTAGTATTGCTCTTGTCGTTCATTGCAACACACAAATCTTATTTGTTTAGGAAAAATGTACATTACTGTTTTTCTATCTTATCATCTTTAATTTGTGCTAGAGCAAGACGTATGATGGCACATAAGCCTTGTGCAGTCTCTTGTGGTTTGTATGGTTTGTCTATGTCAGGTACATGGACAAATAAACTATTTTGTTCATTTAGGCACAAAGATGTGTAGTATGTAAATTCACAAAGATACCTGTTGGCAAAGAAAATTATAAGTAAGAAAAAACCTAGGCTTGTTTGGAATTGTTTTTTTCACACCGAATTATGGTGACAAAATTTACCAGTTTTTAAAATCAATAACAGTTTAACAGTACATGGCTTTGGGTCGGGAATTATTACCCCTTATCACCAGTAATTCGGTAGATACAGAATTTTCAGTAAGAGGACTAAATTTGGTAAACCAGTGTTAATATTCCGAAAACTGGTTTAACAGTGATGGTCAAAAAACGGTTTGACCAAACAAGCCTATAAAAATCTGGGGGCACTTTAAGGATAGTTATTGCATTTAGCACACATGGTCCCTTTTTAGCCTACCCATACCCTCACAGGCAGTATTGATGAAATTAAAATATTTTTTTTTTGTCCAGGGCCTCTGAAAATTTTGGTGTAGACTAGTGACACTTTTTCATGTAGTATGGGCGGCCACCCCTACATGGACTGTTGCACAGAAGCGCCTTTTTTTCATGGGAGCACTTGGCTGGTCCCATAGCATGAAAAGGATAAAGAGGTGATAACAAAAGATACTTACAGCCCCGCATCTGTAGATGTGCAGAAGCTCACTCCCATTTGTAGGTTGTTTAAATCATCAGCCAGTTTATCAACAGCTAGCTTTGTAGAAACCATAGGGAAGTTGCCCAAGCAACATTTCTTTTCAGTGGGTATTTTTCCTTGTACATCAGGCTTTTCATACCCGTGTTTTGATGCACAAGTTTCCAGAGTAATTTCTTTGGCCATATCTGAGACGCCTACATTGATCACTAACTGAAAGATGTGAAAAAATTGTTGTAGATTGACAAACTACAAAGAAGACAAAAGTCAACACAATAAAAGGCTTATGACAATGCTGTGACTATACTTACAATCGGTTTATGCTCTTCGCAAAGAACTGTCAGTCTTTTCACACTTTCTTCATAATCAACAGGTATTTCTTGCACAATGAGAATGATATTGAGATCAACCACATCAAGCATTTCAGGGAGTAATTTGACAGCTTCCCAGCTAGCATTAATCTTGTGGGATCTAAACGGACCAAACCCAGTCACAATAACTGTCCTCTTCTTAGAATTGGTAAGAGGCATTCTAACAAAACCAAAGGTTAGTATGAATCAATTCTCATTTTAAAAAATACAATTGTATAAATGATGGATGATGGTGAGTCAAAGGAGAGAAGGACTGAAGGAATAGGGGAAGATAATAAGTATTACAATTCTAAAAGGTAGAAGGTGAAAAATAAAGAATGAGAACAACAAATAATAATAATAATTGATTAACAAGGAAAAGATATACACAAGAAGTTGTGTTTGAGGAGAGAACTTACTTGATTTCAACTTTAACAAGATATACAATTAAAACGCTGTGCACCGCCCAACAAAGAAGAGATGATACTTTTCAGTGATAACTCGTGACAACAAATTATCTTGGGCCAACGTTCAGATTGTTTACATTTTTAAGCATCTGCCAATAATGGGTTCGTTGTGCTGCGTGAGCTTTCTCATGATATAGTCTCGTGCTACCCCTTCTTCACAACTCCAATGTGAATACTATTTCAGCGTGGCCCATTTCGTCTGGTTTGCTGACACAAAAATGCGAAGCTTGGCATTTCCGGTAGGTCAATGCACGCTGAAAAGTGATACGTAAGCCAATGGACCTGGTTCAGAAATTCGAAATAATTTTACGCAATTGCTTCATCGGGATGTATTGTCATCGACACAAAATGTAAGTACCGACTTGCCGAGATGCGACGACTTAGGCGGACTGTCGCATGCATGTCGTCTGCAATGGTGTCCACGAATTTAGTAAACAGCAAGTCGAGTTTTGATAAGTTAACGGTATACTGGAACTCAGGTCGAAAGTCCGGTTTTTGAGCATGCTGGATAGCCTACTTATGAGACAAGCCTATCTGGCAGTCGGCCGGAGGACGGCTGTGACCCCTAAGCGTTGCAATTATTGATTTTTTAAGCTTTTCGTCAGTTGATGCTACGAGACAGCATGTGAGCCGGAATGCCTTCTGCATGTTGTGTTTATGTTGTCGTTGGCCTCATATACGGCGCTCACCTCACCCTAACGGTGATGTCCCACAGGCTGTACAATTGTGGTAATTGTCTAGCTTATGTAATCGTCTGTCAGCTGCAAGTGATAAATAGTGTACTACCAAAACTTTGGTCCTCCTAGCCTGCACAGTGATCTGTGTAGTATTGTTCAATATTTGTAATTGCCCTGTGTTTCAAGATGATCAACTTCCTCTGCTTTAACGCTTTAACATACTTGCAGTTATAGTGATAACTGTTATATGCTTGTGAATTATTATTTTGGCGCATGTCTTGAGTGCTTGTGAGCTTCTTCTCTGCAGTAAGAGCCCGCCTTTTAGAGGGCGAGATGAATATTGTAGCTGCTTTGCAGAAGTATTGTTGCTTTATTGAGTGCTTATGTAGATTGGAGTAAAGATTGCTTGACCAGTCACATAGGGCTCGTGTTTGCCACCTTGCAATTCAAGCTGTATTTAGAAATTTCCCGAGAACAGCTTTGTTGCTACTTGGTAAATGTTGTCGACTCTGGCTTTGCGTGAAACACCCTCCAAATTTTGAGAGGTTTCCTTAATGGGATATTGTATGCTCACAGCATAAATTTAGAATGGGACCGTTTTTAGAAATGTAAGGCTCCCAAAAGACAGGTGCCAAAAGACAGGTGCCAATCAACCTTGTTCCCTATCACCCCTCCCCCCTTTTCCCCTCTTTTTTTTTTTCTGTGTAGGGGCAGCTTATCTGGACCCTGCTCCCGCCCCCGCTGTCCCCCGCGCAGGTATGCAACGGATGGGGAGGGGAGGGGGGAGGGGTGACAGCTTAAGGCTTGTTGAGACAGGTCACAGCGTGCTGTGCAGGACAAGGCAGAAGGGTCAGCAAGGTCCCGGGCAGGTCAAGCAGGGAGGGGGGGGGGGCTGTGGAAAGGGATGCGGGTCAGCATAGCAGCCCTAAGGGCTGGTACCGGGTGTCTGCCCTGCTCCCTGCTGGACCCCGGCCCGGCCCGGGGCGGGGAGGGCTGTGGGCTGTGGCAGAACCGAATGGTGCCCCTGTAGGACCCAGGCCGGGGTAGCGGGCGGCCAGGGGCGGAACCAGGGCCAGGGCCAGGGGGACAGGGCAGGGCGGGAGCGCATTGTGACCGGCACGATCCGCTCTGTCCGGCCCGGCCCGGCCCGGCCCAGCCCGGGCTCAGTGATTGTCTGATTGTCTTTGCCAGTCCTGGGGGTGCGGGAGCGGGAGCAACTCCACTGGACTGTGCGCTGCGCGCCTCAGAGCCCAGCAGTCCAACAGCTCTGTCACTGCTGTCTGTCTCAAAGTTCAGATTGTGCGAGGTGTTTGCATTAGATTGCCGGTCCTATCCCTATCCCCTTTTGCTGGACTTGTCTATCAGTGTTATCTCATGTGGCCAATGTGGCCAATGCCCATACCCATGTTGCCCACCAGCCCATCAGTCAGTTCATCTTTATTCTCACATGTTTGTCACTCCATATGTTTTCTATTGTGATGAATTAATTGCTGTAGGGATGTGTCTGCGTCCCATGTATTCTTCACTACATGTATTCTTCATTACATTTGTCTGTGTTGTGTGTTTGTAGGTGAACATGACTGGTGTGGATATGCGTGGTGGAGGAGCCCCTGGCCAAGGCTTGGGCTTGGGGCTGCCTATTGATGTATGTGCGGAAAGTGATGGCCGTCATTCAGGTGGTGAGGATATGGCGGATGATGATTGTAGTGACTCAGGACTTCTACGCTGCTCTCGTTGTGACTTCGATACTCCCAATCGAATAACATTTGTTGCTCACCTAGCAGAATGCAATGGTGAAAATGGTGTAGACGGTATGTCTTGTCAATTCTTTGATAGTTTTTTTGTTGTTGTGGTGGTCCTTTTCTATATCTATTAGTGTAGTGCTGATTTTTACATATTTTACTGTTCTTTTTAGGGCTCAGTGGAGAAGGGGGTGATACTTCACCTGATCGTAACAATCGTAAATTTGAGTGTGATGTGTGCAACATGAAATTCTCTAATGGTGCTAATATGCGTCGTCATAAAATGAGGCACACAGGTGTTAAACCATATGAGTGTAGAGTATGCCAAAAAAGGTATGGTGGCCATGACAAATGTGCATTTTATTTTTCTTGTCCTTGTCTCTTTTTACTGTGCTTGGGATATCTATAACATTATTATTTAAATGTTTTCAGATTCTTCCGCAAGGACCACTTGGCAGAACACTTCACCACACATACCAAAACCCTTCCTTACCACTGCCCAATTTGTAATCGGGGTTTCCAAAGGCAGATTGCTATGAGAGCTCATTTTCAGAATGAGCATGTTGGCCAGCATGACATGGTGAAATCGTGTCCTCTCTGTGCCTATCAAGCAGCATCTATGAAGAGTTTGCGGGTCCATTTTTTCAACAGGTAAGTGGATTCTTATCTATTAGATCCCTAAAAAAAATATTTCCTGGTTTATATCATTTGTTTTTTAAATGTGTAGACATGGTATTGATCTGGACAATCCTGGTCCCTCATTGGGTGTTGAGCCACTAAACTCAAACCAGGTGAATATAGTGAATGGTGGTCCTGGAGCAACACTGGGTAGTGCCATTGTTGCAAGTCCCAGTGATCCAGGTGATAGCACACCTCCCATGCATTTTCTCACACCACACATTGAAATATCAATGGCAGAACCACCTAATGCATTTTCTCCAGGACAGGTAACCATCCCCTATGAATACCTACCTCTTTAGTATCTTTCTACCCTTACCATAATGATGAAGTGTTGACTTTGTTTTTAGAGTGATCACACAAATGGAGGAGCTGACTTAAATGGGGACCCTAGCTCTCCCCAATCTGTTGATTCATCTAGTTTCTCCTCTATCAATCCTAACTCAACAACTAATGTTACATCAGTGCGAAGAGAATCACCTGACCTTGTGGTGAATGGTAGCGTAACTGTCAATGGGTCTTCAGGGAATGTATCACCACCGATTTCATTGCTATCGGTTAAACAAGAAGCATTATGTGATGTTCCAATGGGTGCTGTCAGCTGTGGCAGTGGAAGTGGAGAGGAGGGTGAGGATGATAGAAGATATGCTAATGATGCTGTCAACTTGACAAAGAACCGGACCCCTGCGGAAATACTTACTTCAAACAACCAAACAACAAGACTCATAAAGGTAAGGACAGCATCTGTAAAGCTTACAGTATTCTCTTTCTTTGTTAAATAAATCCAATTAATTGTGCCTGCATTTTTTGCAGGTTTCTCCCCTGAAAAGTCTTCTGCGTGATGATGGAAAACGCCCTCGTCAAATACCCTCAAGACCACCAGAACTCTTACCTGTAAATCGTCCAAGTATGAGCGGGCCTTCACCTGACCCAGGACAGGCAAACATATTGTCATCCTGTAATATGTCACCAAAACTACAGTGTAATTTCTGCGGTATAGCTTTTCCAGACCAAACATTGTATTTTTTGCACAAGGGTTGTCATTCTGATACTAACCCGTGGAAATGTAACATTTGTGGTGAGCAATGCTCTTCAGTTTATGACTTTAATGCTCACTTGCTCAGTAAACCTCACCAATGAATACTCTTAATACAGCTTTGCACATATGCACGTTTTTTTGTCACTCTAGACTGGCACAAAGTGGCACTTGCAATATGTCCCAGACTAGTTGGACTCAGAAGTTAAGCAGGTCTATGGTTTTGTGGTGTCCATGTCTACTGAGGCGTGACCTGTGTGAAGCACATTTTTTTTTGTTTATTTATGATTTTCTGTGACAAATTTATCAATTTCTAGTCAAATAACAGTGCAGAAATGATTTATCCCATTGGCTGGAGGAAGCTGAGCCTCAGCCATGTTTGTTTGTCTGATATTCCCATATGATGTATTCAAGTTTTGATATACTCCATATTAATTAGCAAACAAAATTCACCTAGAGTGAAAGTCTGACTATCCACCCTCACTTTTGCAAACCTCAAAGTTTTGCATTAAGAATCTTTATCTGGTTATATATAGTGTCTTAAAGAAATTATGTCTTATGATAAAGACGTAACATTTCTGGGCCAATGCATTCCGTCCATTGTTGGGTTTTAAAACTCCCAGATTTGTTTCATTAGACTTGCTCTAACTTCATATTTATTATTATGAGTCTAGCATCAAACTTGAATTTGACAATTAGTAGTATATAAAAGAAAAGATCAGTGCTCATTATCCTTTCGTATTTAGTGAAGGCTAATTTATTGTTTTGATCAGCAAAGTACTGCATATCACTTTGAGGTATATCTGTTGTTAACTATTTTTGAACTAATTTGGTTCTAGTTTTAGTCAGAATCTTAAGTGTTCATTTAATATTTGTTTGTGTTGCTCAACATATAAATTGTGCCTAGTAATTTAAAACAGTCTGTTTCAGTGCCTTTGAAACTGATCCGTCCATATACAAGAATGATCTTGTAATCTAAATTTAAGTTTATTTTAATAATCTAATCCTGTACAAGTATTTTTCAGATACAAATTGCTCACTTTTTCTGAATTAAGACTAGATGTCTGTTTAATCCTAATGTGTAGTGTTTAAGATCAAGGTCTGGTTACTATGTAGGACAGTTACGTTTCTCACATGTTCTCTAATTGATCTACATACTTTGAAGAATACATTTACATTCTTCTGTTTCTGTTTCTGAAGAGTACTTATTTTATTTTGCAAGTCAAGTGATCCAAGTTTATTCTACCAAGTCCATCAATGTACTCAAAATCTTAGTAATTTGAAGGAATGACGCTGTGTCTTTTGGCCAAATGGTAATGTGTGTTCCACCATCCAAATGTTTTGGGGATGAGTAAAGTTATCTTTATCTTTCTAAGGGAAAGTAGTCTTTAATATTCAACCTGTCTATTAGAATAAACCAAATTACTTCAAATTTTTGTTTTATTCTTGTTATTAAGATTGTATTGTTATCATGTCAGAGTGTTATCCTGATGATATTGGTTGTGACATATTCCTCAGTGAGGATTGTAACTGTTGGCTTCAAACTGTAAGTGTAAGGTTTTTTTGTTTTTGTTTTTTTGTGTTGTGAGCCCATTGAGTTCTATCAAAAACCTTGAAAGTTGATTTCCACATGTTCTTATTCACATCTCCATTGCTTCTTCATTCCTTGAGTAGATTGGTTTACTTGTTGTAAAATTACCATATCTGCATCTTATAAACCATTACAGTTAAAGGAAGCCTGATATAAATAGAGAGTTTTCAGTGTATTAACCCTGTATTTATGTGATCTCCGGTGATAATGCTATAATTTTGGAAACTTAAAGCTATCACAGAATTATGTATTTTCTCATCTATTACAGGAATATAGACTTCTTAATCAAATGTACTGCACATTTATACTTATCTTGGTCCCTCTTCAATTGTCATAGGATGCCTTGGTCTTAACTTAATTAACTTTACAACTGAGTATAGGTCTTGGTATTTTGAATCTCTCACAATAAACCAAGCTCTATTGATTTTGAGATATCACCTGCTTTCTTTTACTTTGTGTTAAGTATAGAAGCACTTTTTTTCCCTTTGTGGTGCTATTAATGTAAAAGGTGTTGTTGGTGTGCTATTCACTTTTGATTTTTGTGCTTTGAATGATTTTATTTTGTTGTTATAACTTGGTTTTTGTTCCAACATTCCTCTTACATTCTACAAATTTAACACCAAAGTGTACTATGATGAAGTTTATAACATATGCGACTTGATTAGATTAGACATTCCTTTATTATGAACTTTTTAAGGTTATTTTTGCTCAATATATTAGTATGGCAGTTTAAATCAGTCTATCACTTCATTGCTTTCTTTCCAAGCAGAATGATTTTGCTTTGTTTGAATCATTCATTCATTATCACATCCTCTGGGATTTAGTTTTGTGAAATAACAGTCGGTTTGATAAGCAGCCAAATTTATTTCTAAGTCTCCCCCTTCGAAATGTTGTGTTGAATCTGCCACATGTATTTATGTTTTGTTGTTACTTGCGTCTAGAGAGCCGTGTTTTGCGTTTTTTTAATTTTAAACCACGTCTTTTGTATGCAAACTTGGCTTCTGTAACATGGTTTTACTAAGCCATTGACTCTATTTTGATTTTCTAGTATATTTATAAGAATTTTTTTCCCTGATATATATTTTACTAGCAAAGAGGTAGCCAAATGGGATTCTCTCTTAGTCATCAAAGTTTTGTTCATAAACAAACCTTAAGGATATTAGTGCCTCTTTGCTCACGCACCTCCTTGAGTTCTAGTGAAGGCTTGTTTTAATGTTCACAATGCCAAATTTAAAAGCTTTTGTTGAGACATTTTAGATATTTTGTGCATCTTCTAGTGATAGAATTGCAATTTACAATTATTTTTTTTTTGTGTATTATACTTAAACTATTTAATTTATTTATTTAATTGTAGTTGTTGACTTGATCTTTTGACTGCTCGTTGCCTTTTTATGCAAGGCTGTTAACTAATGTTGTTTGAATTTTTTTTTCTTTGTTGTTTCATTTTAGTGGCTGTCACTTTGGCCTCAGTTGCACTGTTTTAGCCAGTGCTTTTCTTTATAATTTGTCAGCAACTCAGCTCTGGATCTACTCAATTAATGTGCAACATTTCAAACACATTTGAAACTGCACTGGTGTCCTTTTACAACACTTATTCCTTGTTTCAGTGAGTTCAAGCTAATACTTCTGTCACAGAGTAAGAGTTCTAAGATTTTATTACCCAAGTATTATCACAAAATGTGACTTCACTTCCTTATATGTGGGTCCGGGTCATGTGTGTACCAATTTTGGAGAAATATGTTGTAATACTACAGCTGATGGAAAAGGCAATAAATAATCTTTTGTGGCAGCTTTAATACAAATGTAATACATATTTTACCTACTCCTCAATACACGCTAACCCAAACAGAAGTGCAGACAGGGTGATACCACCCCGATTCCCGTGGCAGTCACTTAGTCATTCTTAGTTGCTCAATGAATCCCCTCTGAGGTTTCCTCTTTGCTGTTGCCGTCCTGCTCTTCTTCCCACCTGGACCTGCAGAGCCAAGCAGTAAAACAGGTAGCTTACCATCCAGGTTCCAGAACTGCACCACACCAGTTAGCAATAACACACCACGTGTCAGAAATGTCCCGTCAATCGCGGACCCACGGCCCCTAACTAGACGACACGCTCGCGGGGGAAGTCCCAAGTCCCACCGGCTCACGCCCCGCAGGATGATCGTACCCCCTCGGCCTGCCTGTAGTTGGGGGAGGTATAATCATCCTGCATGATGATGGTACCCCCGGTATTATTATGGTGGGGGTAGGTTCTTCACCTCACACCGGGCCTACCTGTTGTCGGCCCGGTAGTGATGGTAGGCGTCCCTCCACCGCCGGCTCGCGGCGAGTAGCGAGCTGCAGTCCTCCAGGTCGGTCCTGGGCGTCGAGCCCCCCGCCCCCGCCGCCGCCCCCGCCGTCGGCCCCGCGCTCTCCAGGACCTCGACGGGGGTGGACTCGCTGGCAGAGAGCGAGGAGCTGAGGCTGCTGCAGCTGCCGAAGGCCCCGCTGTTGCCGGCGCTGTTGCTGGCGCTGCCGCTGCTGCTGGTGCTCCCCCGGCGCGCCTGCAGCTGCAGCAGCGGGTCCTGGACCTGGACCTGGCCCCAGGCCTCCTTCCTCCTCCGCGCCGCCCTCAGCGCCAGGGAGAGGTTCCCGCAGACCACGCCGCCCGACGTCAGTGGACTAGGGGCGTCGGCGTCGGCGTCGCCCACGCCGCCCGGAGCGTCCGCGCCGACCTCTGCCATGCGAGCGACGGAAACACGAGTCACTATAAGGGTGTGTAAGGGTGTGTAAGGGTGTGCAAGGGTGTGTAAGGGTGTGTAAGGGTGTGTAAGGGTGTGTAAGGGTGTGCA
Organism: Frankliniella intonsa; assembly: GCA_033675135.1. Lineage (NCBI taxonomy): Eukaryota > Metazoa > Arthropoda > Insecta > Thysanoptera > Thripidae > Frankliniella > Frankliniella intonsa. Next base: position 14,669,798 of record CM066255.1, on the reverse strand, counting down.
AGGGCGTGTAAGGGTGTGCAAGGGCGTGTAAGGGTGTGCAAGGGTGTGCAAGGGTGTGTAACGGTGTGTAAGGGTGTGTAAGGGTGTGTAAGGGTGTGTAAGGGTGTGTAAGGGTGTGAAAGGGTGTGTAAGGTATCGCAGTTTGGGGAGAGCGCCGCGAGGCATGGCGATCGAGACGGGACGATACGTGCCAGCGGGCGCGCAGCTGGCGCAGCTCACTGCCGTGGCCGGGCGCGCGGTCCAGGGCGCCTGCCGCCCCCGGGGGCGGGCTGGGGGCGGCTGCCGGTGGCGGGGCGTGGCGCACGACGCGGTGGCGGGCCGAGGCCGGGGGGTGAGCAGCGGCCGGTCGGCTCGCGGCTGTCGACACAGTGGGTAGGACCTGAGTGAGTCACGGCCTCGGGCTCGTGTACGAGGCCTCCGACACTCACCCGTGCGATGTCCCTCTCGGCGTGTCGCTGCGCCCTGGCCCACAGCCGCGAGGCGTCCACCACAGCCTCCCCGAGGCCTCTGCTGCTGGCGCTGGCGCTGCTCGTCGAGGCCGTGGACTCCTCGGTCTCCGACACGGCCTCGGAGAACTGCTTGGCGGCGGCGTCGCTGTCCGTCTCCTCGTCTTCCGCCCCGTCCTCCGCGCCCGCGTCGTCCTCCTGGTCACCCTCCGCCTCCCCCGCCTCTGTAGGGGTGTCCGTGTCGTCTGCGCACGCAAGGACGCAGTGATAAGCCCCAGGACCGCGACCCGCCCCACCCCACCCCGCCCCGCCCCGCCCCGCCCCGCCCCGCCCCGCTTGCCCCGCCCCGCTCGCCCCGCCCGGCCCCGCTCACCGTCCTGGTCGTAGCAGCCCAGCGGCACGCCGTCCAGGCTCGACAGGCCCGGCAGCATCTCCCGGATGGTGGCGCGGTAGCCGGCCTTCGCCGCGCAGGGGTTCTCGGCCAGCACCAAGTCCCTCAGCAGCGGGCACACCGTGAGGAAGCCCGCGTAGCGTATGTCGCTCACGCGGTTCCTGGAGGCAGTCGGGGGGAGTCCTCATATTTCGAGGCCGCCCCCGGCCCAGCCCGGCGGCCTGCACCCGGTACTCACCCCCGCAGGTCGATGTGCTCGATGGAGGGCAGGCAGGCCAGGTAGCCGATGTCCTGGACGCGGTTGAAGGCGGCGTACAGCTCGGCGAGCGACGGCAGGCCGAAGGTGCCGTCCAGCGAGTCCAGGCTGCAGCGCGTGACCCGCAGCACGCGCAGGCCGGACAGCCCGCACCCCAGCTCCCTGCAGGCCAGGTAGGCAATAAGTAGCCTAAACACAGTCGAGTGAAGCGGCCTGCATCTGCGCCTGCCTGCTAGGCAACATACACACACCTGAGCCAAAGTGTTGCCTAGTAGGCAGGCGCAGAAGCAGCCCAGATTACTTCCCTGTATTTGGGCTACTTATTGCCTACTTTTCTGGCAACACACTGAGGTCAGGTCCCCCACAACCACCGGTCAGAGACTCAAACGCATGTGAGCGGGGCGGGGCTGTGCTGCCTGCCGGCACTGCCGGGCCGGACCAGCCGTGGTGTTGCCAGATAAGTAGGCAAAAAGTGCCCACGATACACTCGTGTGAAGCAGCGGGCGGCGGGGAGTATCAGCGCGTGCCTACCAGGCAAACTCTCCCCACAGGAGAGTTTACTTTGCCTAGTAGGCAGGCGTTGATACCGCCAGCTTCACATCGGTGTATCGTGGGCAACTTCTGCCTCCGTCTCCAGTGCTGCCAGAAAAGTAGGCAATAAGTAGCTCAATTACAGGGAGGTAATGTCGGCTGCATCAGCGCCTGCCTACTAGGCAACACCTTGGCCCAGGTGCGTGTATGTTGCCTAGCAGGCAGGCGCAGATGCAGCCCGCTTCACTCCACTGTGTTTGGGCTACTTATTGCTATTGCCTACTTTTCTGGCAACACTGCTGGCCAGACTGAACCGCACCTGAGCGAGCCGATGCTGCTGCCGTCCAGGTTGAGCTCGGTCAGGTTGGGCACGTACACGCACAGGCGCTGCAGGCTCATCTCCCTGCCGATGACCCGCAGCTTGATGGAGCGCACGTCCGCCAGGTCCTCCGTGCCGGCCACCTGGCGCTGCAACACCGAGACACCAACACTGTCAAAAATAGCTGTGATCATTTACGATAAATTTTGTATATTACCATTTACGAAATATGTTGTAAATTTACGACGGACCGTTTTTTGCTCGTGAATGAATTTTAAGCCGATATGTAGTGCTTGTAATTTTACTATTTGCAATTGTAATTTTACAACTGCATCTCGTGGAAAATTTTCCCGTAAACCTGCGGCTATTTTTCGCAGTGAAAGCATCAGCATCTGCGCCAGCACGGCCAAGCCCCCGCAGCGTAGGCAGCCCAACGGGCACCAGCGCGGGCGGGCGGCCGAGCCTGCGCCGAGAGCTCCGGGGGCGGGGCGAGGCTGCTGCGCTGCGCTGCGCCCTACAGCCCCACCTGGGGCCGCGCAAGCTGCTACTCCGAACGTAAAAGAAATATTTCCTAGATTCGCTAACAGATTGCAGAGGGCGCAGTCTTCCAGGGGCGGAGTACCTCGCTACTGATTCTACGATTGCCCTTTCTTAACCTGTGCCTCCCCTCCGCACGCTTCTCTTTTTTTTTTTTCTTTGCGCGCGCGCGAGTCCCTACTTACGGTGTACGCAATTTTTTGCTGTTTTCGGCCCGTCCGCTCCGCCCCGCCCGCCCCGCCCGCCCCGCCCCGCCAGACCCTATCGACTCTCGCGATGACAGGAGCGGTACCAGCGAGGCGAGGCGCGACAGATACCGCGGCCGCTACTCCAGGCCGTACTACCGAGGGCCTCCCATGGGCTGCCCGTTGAAGCGAGCCGCCCCCGCCCCGCCCCGCTCCGCCTCCATGTCGGGCCCATTCCCGCACCGTGGCGGGGCGTAGCGAATCGCACAAGGAAGCTTGTCGCTGGTCGGCCGGGCCTGCCCTGCCCTGTCCTGCCCTGGCCTGTCCACCGGCCGCGGCCGCGGCCCCTCGTCGACAGCTCAGCTTTCTTACTGCCGCACTTTAGGTCTGTGCTGCCCCCGCCCCGCCCAGTAGTGCCGCGCCGTAGTGTTTTCTACCCTCTTCAGGCGACAGCCCCCCCCCCGCGGCAGGTGGGGCCTCGCATCCTGATCAGCTGTGGGGCTTTTCTCCGACTGCTGCCGAGCGCCGCGGCCCCGGCTAAGGACAGACCACTGTCCACCTGTACCGTGTGTACCGTCCCGCGGCGCGGGGCGGGGACAGAGAGGGTGGGGTATATCTTTATCTCGCCCCGCGCTCCCTCTCCCTCTCTCTCCCTCTCCCTCTCTGCGAAAGTGAGAATGTCTTCCGAAGAATACACATACACTGGGGTCCGGCGGCCAGAGACAGTAGCCCCGCCTCATATAGACACGGGGCACATCAGTGCAGCGCAACACGATCCTCCTCCTTCCCACCCCGCCCCGCCCCGCCCCGCCCCCCCCGCCCCGCCCCGCCCCGCCCCGCGTCCTTGCCGCCCCACAGTCTATTCCCAGTTCAGGGCCGCGCGCTATGGGCGCCGGGTCTGGGTTTGCAATGTTTACGCCCAAAAAGCTGTGATTACACCCGCCGGCCCGCCCCGCCGCCGTATGGCGTGGCTCTGCTCTGCCAGTGCCAGTGCCAGTGCGCGGGGCGGGGCGGGGCGGGGCGGGGCGGGGCGGGGCGGGCAGGGGGAACAGACTCGCTCGGCGATAGCTCGTGCGGACAGCGCGAGACTCCAGGGCATGGAGCGTCTTTCCCTTTGGTCTCGGTTTCCCCAGCTCCAGCGAGAGCCTATTGGCGCAGCGACATTGGTGGTTGGCAAGCCTGTCCACATCTCTCATCCCACGTCTCACGCCTTGCGCCTCACCTTACGCCGTCTTCCCGTCGGTCTCCCCTTGGCGCATTCTGACAGGGCTGAGCATTTAAAGTTCAAATTGAATCTAAATTTAAATTTAGCTCAGCCAATTAGACACGTCTCCTGGATGACGACGTTCCCCTTACATCTAAGTCCGAGGGGGCCACCACTCTATTGACGGACGTACACAGGATTACAAGATTACATGGATTACACACGCTTACATACCTGATTTTAGGTGCTAAATCGTGTAATTTTATAGTATTTTAAATATTTTCTGTACTTTGACGAGGGATTGCAGTGGGATTACACGTGGATTACAGGCTAGCGTGTCGTGTACACAGAATTACAGGAGATGTGGCCCCCTCGTCTAAGTCTGTTTAGCTCCTGTATCATTTTTCCACACCCTGCAATGCGCACGCCTGCTTCCAGGTAGGCACACCCAGAAAAGCGTGTTCTTGTATCAAGTACAAAATGCTTGAATAAAATGCAAAATACTTGAATGTTTCAAGTACGTAATTGTACTTGAGTAGTTGGGCTCAATTCTACCCCAATTTGTTTTCGAATCGTTCTTTTATGACACGAATTTTCTTGATTCAAGCCTAAAATGGGCTTGGATGGAGCGCCAAAATGTACTTGAGAAATTCAAGTACACGTTTCTCTGCCGGTCGTCGCGAGTGTACACGCGGGCGCAGCGCAGCGCAGCGCCGCACCCAGCTGGACAATAAAATGCTGGCAATGCGAACGACGCCGTGCGTACGTTTTGCGAGGGAAATGAGGAACACGGCCTGGCCTCCTTGTAACTGGCGGCGTCATGCGCGGCGCGGGGCGTCGCGGCGCCGGCAGGGGCGTAGCCAGGGCCGGGGAGGGGGGGGGGGGCGCTAGGTGCACCCGGCCCGGCGCGGCGAGGGGAGCCAGAGCTGGTCGTAAGGATTTGAGATGACCGACTTTGTGGAACAGGTTCCCACTGTCTAGCGATGCCCCCCGTGGGCGCGGGGTGCGGCGGGGCGGAGGGGCAGGCGAGGAGGGTGGGGGAGGGGGGGGGGCACAAGTGCAAGTGGTGTGGCATAACACGTACAGTACACCGGAAAAACAAAGGTGCTAAGCAACGCCTTTCCTGGGGCGCTAATATCGAGTATTCAGTTTAGTGCCTTTCCTGGGGCACTAAATCTTAGTGCCTTTGCAAAGGCACTAAATTTGTATGGAGTATACGAAGCTGGTGAGCTAAAGGTGCCAAGTCCTACCTTTAAAAGGCACTAACAAAATTTAGTGCCTTTCTTTGTAAACTTTAAACCTTACTTTCATCAACACTACTTTATTAAATTATTAGTGCCTTTTAAAGGTACCACTTACAAAATTTGTTTATTATTGCTGCGTAAAAGCCAGGGCGTACCTAAGGAGCCTACAAGTAGGCCTACAAGGAGGCTCTTTAGGCGCCAGTGTTGCCGCCACTCCGCACCGAGTGTCACTTCGCGACGGCGCCGTGCCCAGCGTGCTCGGCGTCGGGAGACTCCTCAGAAGGCTGACCCGACCCCCCCCCCTCCCCCTCAATCACACTCTGCAGTATCGCTTGACCCCGTGCCTCATTCATCGCCCACATTGAGTGACACCAGGTGCCCCGTCCCCGTCCCCGCCCCGCAGACCCCGCGCATCTCGAGGGTAGGCTGTACCGCAGTGCACCCGTGCGAGAGGGTCGCCTACCGGCAGCCGCACGGGGGCCGACAGTGTTGCCAGAAAAGTAGGCAATAAGTAGCCCAATTACAGGATGGAGTGATGGCCTGTCGCCTGCCGACTGATTCAGAAGATCGCGCCTACCTTCCTTGTCGCACCTTGGCTCAGGTGCGTGTATGTTGCCTAGCGGGCAGGCGCAGATGCAGCCCGCTTCACTCTGTGTTTGGGTTACTTATCGCTGTGATACCACTTAGTCACCAGAGCTTTGCCACTGAACCACGTGATGGCTTGCCGCGCTGGCAGATCTAACTGTCGCAGGGGGCAGAGGTGATATCCGACCCCAAGTCGCTTCTAGTAAAATCTAACAACGTTTTCGAAGGTTATCGGCTGCGCGGAGTGTGGCCCGGCCCGGCCCGGCCCGGAACACAGAGGTCCAGCCACGCCACAGCCGAGCCGAGCCAGGGGGGCCGGGCCGGGCCGGGCCGGGCCGGGGCGGCAGCGGTTGTGGTTCTCTTCTCTTCTCGGTGTTTTTCGCGTAATGGTGCCTCGCGGTGCCCCGCTAGCGCGTCGGCTCCTCTCCTCTCTATCTCTCTCTCTCTCCCCGTTCTCCCCTCCCCTCTCTTCCCTCCCCTCTCTCCTTGCGTCTCCCCTCTCTCCCAGGCAGGCACTGTCATCAAACGCTACTTTGTTGGAGGTCCATTCCATTTCCCTTGGCGCGGCGCGGCGCGCTAGAAGGAGAGGGAGAGTGAGAGTGAGTGAGACGGAGACGGGTACCTCCGGCCCGGCCCGGCTCGGGCCCTGCCTGCCTGCCTGCTCACTGTCGCTTTACACTTGTCGGAGCTCATACCAACTATCCTCCTCCTCCTCCTCCTCCTCCTCCTCCTCCTCCTCCTCCTCCTCCTCTCCCCCTTGCCCGCCCTGCTGCTGCGGCCGCTCGAAGCCCATCGCGCCTAGTCTACCAACATTCCGACACGAAAGTGCCGATGCGCGGCCCGGCCCGACCCGGCCCAGCCCCGCAGGCGCCCGGGGGCGCAGGGTCGTCGCCACGGGTCACTTCTGGCCTACACCGTCGAAAACAAATCTCCAGCTCTTTGCGCGATCAGTCAGGCGAGGCGCGCGGGGGGAGGGAGAAACGTGGCGCTCCCGTAGAGCTCCGGGCCCCCCAGGCCCCCCGGGCCGGCGCGCTGCACGCCAGCCTGGCGGGCGATATAGTGTGCCGCCATGGTCATATCCCGGATTTCCAGCTCACAAAAAGTCGAAGGCAGTAAGTTTGGTTTGTAGTGTACGGCGAGCGTGGCGTATACACGCAGCGCAGAAATCGGCGCCGCGCCTGAGCAGGCAGGCAGGCAGGCGCAGGGGCTGGGCTATCTAGCGCTGGTCTAGTGCTCGGGCCGGGCCGGGCCGGGCCGGGCCACTCCGGCAGCACATCGACATCGACATCGACTCGCTGAAATCTAATATGGTAATGTATTCGACGGCCAGAGTCTCTGGCCAGCCCGCCGCGCCGGCCGCCGGGCCGGGCCGGGCCGGGCCGAGTCGCGGTGTAGAAAGCGCGGTCCTGGCGGAGGCCGATATACTTTTTGAGGCGTTTGGAAGCCTGGTGAACAACATATCGAAAACTGTCGATAAGTGGAGTTTCTCTAAGTTTCGAGCAGGCCCCGCCCCGCCCCGCCCCGCCCCGCCCCGCCCCGCCCCGCCCCGCCCCGCCCCGCCCCGCCCCGCCCCGCCCCGCCCCGTGCCATAGCGTTACACGGAGCACATCCATACGCCCTGCGCGGAAATTTCGACAACGACTCCGCGGAAGACCCGACTCTGCATCTATCGGAGATGTCGTGCGCGTGCGTGTGTGTGTGAGTGCTGTAGACCCCATAGAGTAAGTACACTTACTCTATGGTAGACACACACCGGGCGGGTGTCCGATGTCCGGGCCGGGGCACCCTTCGCCCCCCCCCCCCGCCACCCCCCGGTCGCGGAGGCGGCGATTCAGCAGAACGTGCTCGCGGGCCGAGTCTGTCGCCGACCTGCGCGGCCGGCTCGTGCTCGTGCGCTACACCGTTAAAAAAAATGAAACAATTGAGCCTCATCATCATTACGCGCGTCACGCCCAATAATTTGCAACAGTGTAAGCTCGGACGTCGCGTCGCGTCGCGTCAGAGGCGATACAGCACGGCGGGGACGCCGCCCTGCCCTGTTTGCCACCGGAAACCTGTCAGCGCGACGGCGACTGCCGGAGCACCGGGAGAAGGGGGGGGGGGGGTAACCGGAAACAACGCTGTGCTGGCTCGCCCGTACCATCACCTGTACCGTGTCCTGCACGCGGCCCGGCCCGGCCCGGGGGCAGGATCTGTGCGTCAGCGCGCGCGCGCGCCGTGCGGCCCATAGGACCCCAGCGCCCGCCCCGCGAGCGTCAGCGAGGCCGTCAGCGCGGTACCCGATATCCACACAAGACTCGCGACTCGCGACACCCCGCCACCCGCGCCGCGCCGCGCCGGCCGCCGCCGTGGTGACCGAGTTCCACAGATTCATACAAATCGGCTGAAAGAGAAGGAAGAGCGCAACGCTTCACAGACACACCAGCACACCCCAACCACGCGACATGTACACACCCTAACTGTATTTGTGTGTTTTTGTGCAAACGTTCGTGCAAAGTTAAACCTACATATCTTTTCACACAGATTTATGCGAAAAACTGCATGAATTTGTACAAAATCGTCCAAATCACCGCACAAATTTGTGTGAAAAATTTGATTGTTTAACTTTGCACAAAGGAAGATACAAATCCAGTTAGAGTGCATTTTTCAACGGAAATAAAGAAAGTTGACGCAGCCACCTGCGTCACAAACTAGCGTTAATTTTTTTTTCGGTTGTCATGACCCTTTTCCCTTATTTCCGATGTTTCTGCTGTGCTACGCGCGTACGCGCGCGTGCCGTGCCCCGCCCCGCCCCGCCCCGCCCCGCCCCGCCCCTGCGCCGCGCGGCCTAAACTCTTCCCGCGCCGCGCCTAGCGTCGAGGACAAGGCGAGACGAGCGGCAGTGCGATGATAATCTGCTCCTCTTCGGGGCGGGGCGGGGTGGGGCGGACGGGAGACACGACAGGGTCGATGTACGGGCGGGGCGGGGCGGGGCGGGGCGCAAGTAGCAGCAGGCCCGCGAGCGCGCCGCTCCAGGCGTTGAGCCTCTGCGCCGCGGTACAGTACAGGGCGGAGTGTCTCTTTCCTAACTGGCACTGTGGTGGCCCTTGGCCCGTGGAGCGTGAGTGAGTGAGCGAGTGAGTGAGAGAGATGGAGAGGGTTTCCGCCGCGCCACGATCCTCTGAACCAGTCGGCTCTGGGGCAGCAGGTGCTGTATTAGCGCCGAGCGCGCGCGCTCACACACACACACACACACACACACACACACACACACGATTTGTGCCCTGGTCGTGGGCGCCGCGACCACACCCCACGCATTAATACAGTTTGTTCACCGCGGCCTTAACACCTCGCTTCGACAAAAAAAAATAAGAAAAAGACCGTGGAGCTGGCGTGGATGGCCTCGGGCTCGTGGAAGTAGTGGCGCGAGGGGGCGGCTCGCCGGAACGGCGCCCAAATTAGGGCGGGTTGTCGTCCTCCAGTCCGTGGCGGGGCGGGGCGGGGCGGAGCGGGGCGGGGCGGGGCGCCCCTCCACTCACCAGCAGGTGCGGTAGCGTGTGGTCCATGGGCAGGCAGTCCGGAGAGGCGTGCTGCAGCACGGAAGGCAGGACCTTCTCCAGCGCCAGCCAGTCCTCCGCGTCATCGTCCTCGTCGCTGTCCGCCGCCCACCACGAGCGGGCGGCCGCAGCGTCGCCGCCGGCGTCGGCGTCCTGGCGACAGGACAGGACGGGACGGCGTCAGGGTCAGCCCGCTGCACGGTCACCACGCCTCTCGGGTGCATACCCGGCGTGTACCCACCAGCCGCTGCAGCAGCGGGCGCAGGGGCGCGGCGCCGGGCCGCGGGGTGGCCGGGGCCGGGGGCGGCGGCGGGGGCGGCACCGCGAGGTGCGCCGCCTCCGGGGGCAGCACGATGGGCTCCAGCACGACAGGGCCGCGCCCCGGCGGCTGTCTGCTGGACAACGAGGAGCGTGAGTTCCTGGACGAAATATTGCCGGCACGTTAATCTGCAGCGTCGTGGCACTAACCTGGGTGGGACCACAGCCATCCTGGAGCTCAGGTTCGCGTCCTGGAGGCGGAGGCGGCCGTCCTCGCCTCGGGGCGTCAGTGGCGCGCCGTGCCGCTCAGCAGGTGGAGCAGTACCTCAGCCATGCCGGGCCGCGGCGCGGTGCGTTGGCGGGTCCTTGGGCCGGGCCGGGCCGGTCAACGATCCAATCAGTATCGCGTCGCAGCAGTGACCCGGAGAGCTCTCCCCCCCCCCCCCCCAACCCCGGGCTTCTCCACGGCGCCACGCTACGCTATGCCACGCCACGCCACGCTACGCTATGCCACGCCACGCTACGCTACGCCACGCGTCCTGTCCCCGCGCCGCCCCGCGCAGTCCCGTCCCGTCCTGTCCCCAAGAGCTCGCCAAGAGAAAGCAGACCGGAGTCGCGGCGCGGCGTCGCGCGGCGAATCCTGCAGCGCGAGCTGCAGCGCGGGGCGGGCGAAGTCAAACCCCGTCGCTCTGCGCCGCCTTGCGCCCCGCCCCGCCCCGCCCCGCCCCGCCCCGCCCCGCCCCGCCCCGCCCCGCCGCGGGCCTGACCCCTCCCAATGCGAGGCTGTTTGGACAGCTGTGCCCCGCCGCCCCGCCGCGGAGCCCCTCGCGGTCAGTGGCGGATCCAGAGGCTGTCTTTGGGAGGGGCAAAGTAGCACTTTCTGCCTACTTACAGGGGCAAAGTATGGGCTTTTGCCTACCTTTCAGGCGTCTATCTACGTGCCCCGCGGCGAGAGAGGAGGGCGGTGTTGCCCCCTCCCCGGATCCGCGCTTGCTTGCTCGCGGTACCTCACTCCCTCCCATTCGCACAATATGTAGCCTAAGGTGAACTTGAAACATTTGGACCGTGAGGCGCGGGGCGGGCGCGTGTGACTGTGAGGTAGCGCTGAGGCCATGGCGCGGTGCGGAGCGGACTCGCAGATGTGCCCGATAAGGGGCGTGGTGGGCCGGGCCGGGCCGGCAGGGAAGCGTTGACTCAGGTTGACTAGACTAGGGTTGGAGACCCCAGTCCAGCTGTGAGCCCAGCGCTAAACACCCCGCCCCTTGTTTACACTTGTTGCGTGAGCGAGCCCCACACACATCGCACGCCCGTGTTAGACACCGCCCTGTCAAAATAAAAATTGCTATTCGACTTGAGAGAGCCTGAGCTGAGCCATGCGAGCTGACGGTTGCGGAAGTCTTTTGGACGTTGCTTGACTCGCTGCCCTTTCTCCCGTGGTGCTGGTACATGTAGTTGGGGAGAATAGATTCTCGGTCATCGCGACACACAGTTCAGTTCCGACGAACTCCTTATCCCCGTGCGCGCTTTTATCTGCGAAGCGGAGGGCGGGGCGGGGCGAGGCTGGGCGGGGTGGGCGGGGCGGGGCGCTGCTGACTGAGCCGACCTTGGCACTGAGCGCTGACGCTGAGGAGGGGCGCCGCCGCCGACGTGCTGACACGGCTCATGGCACCACATGACACGAGGCGTTGTTGGACCCCGCGCCGCGCCGCGCCGGGGCACGCCCGTCCATGGTAATGAGTCAGACAGAGGCGGCACGGCACGGCACGGCGTGCCATGGGCCGCGCCATGGGCCGCGCCATGGGCCGCGCCATGGGCCGCGCCCGCGTTGATGACTCCCGCCCACGGCGGAGGAGTCCGAGGGAGCGCGAGGAGGAAGAGAAGGGCCGAAGTAAGCGGCACCACACCACCACGTCACAGCACGGCGGCACTGCCCCGCCCGGCCCCGCCCCGCCCCGTGCCGCCCCGCCCGCTCATGCAACTGCATCCGTACGTCACCGTGTGTGTGTGTGTGCGCGCGCGCCCAGGGCACAGGCATGTGAACAAACACGTTACTTAATCCCCCCTCCCACTATCCGTTCATAGACAGACATTCCCGCAGCTGAGAACAGCTGTATTGCCGCCGACTGGCTCTTTGGACTTCCCCCGCCCGCGGGCGGTGCTTCCATATGAGAGATGTACTGACACCTGCTGGTCGAAACGAATCGAAACGACGTGTTTTTCTTCTGTTCTTTTCTTTGGCGCCGTGTCGGTGGTCTCGTGATCCTCGGTGGTGTCCGCCCCGCCCCGCCCCGCCCCGCCCTGCCCCGCCCCGCTCCGCCCCACTCCGCCCGCCCCGCCGCGCTGGCCGCAACGGCACGTGTCGAAGCGTGCGCCCGGCCCGGGCGGGGCAGGGCACGGGCCCGGGCGGGCCCAGGGCCCGGGGTGTGCGTTGTGACTGATTCGAGTGCCCCGCCCCGCCCCGCCCCGCCCCGCCCCTCGCCTCGCAGTCCGTTGGCCGCTGATAACGCCCTGCAGGGCAGCCCCTCAAGGCGGCCGTCTCCATACACTCAATAATTGATTTCCGCTACGGCCAGCCGGCCGGCCTCTCCGGCTCAAAAATAAGTTCCCAATCCAACACTTCTTGCGGTGCGTGTGGCGGGGCAGGGCAGGGCAGTGCGGGCCGATTGTCTGCTGACCACCCGGCGCGTTGGCGGGGCGGGGCGGGGCGGGGCTGGCTGGGCCAGGCCGGGGCAGCCCCTCGCCCTCTCAAAATAGCACCCCGGCCTGGTCTGGCCTGCGGTGTTAACGTGTCCGCTCCAAAACAGCCCGGGCCCAGCGCTGCTGATGGGATGCCAAACGGTTTTCGATCAGACCTTGGGAAGTTCGAGTGCAAGTGCTAAAATTACCCCCCCCCCCCTCCCCCTCTTCCACTTTGCCCCCGCTTCACGTTGCTGGGGTAGGATATGCCACTGCCTTCCCCAAACAAACCACGCCGGGCCGGGCCGGGGGCAGCGAGGCCACATGGTGGCCACGCCGTCCTCGGGGTTGTAATAACTACGCGGTGTCAGCCCCTGCCCTCTGCTCCTGCCCCGCGGGCCCAGCCCTGCGCCCTGCGCTGCCCGTCGCGTCGCGTCACGCCGACACTGTCGACTGATCGCTCTCGTACTTCTGTCCTTGTCGCACTCAAGTAGCGCTGCCATGCCCAGCATGGGGCACCGCCATAGGTGCGACAAGGAAGGAGGAACGAGAACGAGAGCGATCTTCTGAATCAGTCGGCTGCACGGGCAGCGCGGCGCAGCGCAGCGCAGCTTTACTCTATCGAACCATCGGGGTCAGACCGCGGCCGTGCTTACGTATGCTCGTCCTCGCGGCCTCTCGCTGTCGCTGACGGCCTCGTCCTCGTGCTCGTCGACGGCGTCCTGGCGTTCCGGCGGCGCAGCCGAGCCATCGAGGGGCGGCGGGGCGGGGCGGGGCGGCCGTAGCACGAGCACCGCGACGGGGAGCAGGGCCGAACCCTCAGCGGCAGCGGCGCGGCGCAGGAGTCAGCAGGCCGGGCCTCAAACATCGTCCTGGCGCGCCCCGTCACCATGACGACCCCGTGACGGGACGGCTCCGGGCCGGGGTATCCTGGGTATCCTTTGGCGCGCTCGCGTTCGAACGACCGTGACCCCAGCCCCGCCCCGCCCCGGCTCCGAGCCCTGCACCACCCCGCGCGGGGGCCTTCCCTCCGCCTTACTTGCCCCTGCACCACACCGACGCGCTCACAGTTAGTGTGTGTGTGTATTTTTCTTTTCTTCTTTTGGCCCAGCAGCTGCTGGAGCAGGTAATAAAAATAACAGTCGTGGTGGTGTAAACGGAGGCAATGTGCGCCTTACGCCCTGCTGACCCCACCTCGCCCCTCGCCCCGCCCCGCCCCGCCCCGCCCGCACTTCCTCCTGTGCTGCTCAGTTCAGTCGCCAGCCACTTTCCACTCCTCTTCCCTTCTTTCCCGTTTCGCAGTAGGTCTTCTCTTCGCATTCGCGGGTTCGCGGTAGCCGATCTGGTCTAGTCTATCTAGCCGCCCCCGCCGCCCTTCTCCCCCTTCCCTCTCCTTCCTCCCGCCCCGCCCCTCCCCCCTCCCCTGAGCCCCTCCCACCCTAGAGGGCGGCGGCCCGTGCTTCAGTCTCTTTGCGCCGTGTTTCCAAGGCAGTGCTCGCCAGGAAAATATGTCAGCTGCTGCTGATGTCTTGTTTATTTCGTTTTTGTAATTCTCGTGCCAAAATCTGCAGTTGTCGCGAAAATGGACATTAGTTTCTTGAAGAAATCAGTCGTTGTTTATGATTTGTGTAGTGTGTTGAAGTGATTCCCAGTGAAAATGGGCGTGGGACTACAGCCCTTGGAGTTTACGGACTGTTTGACGGATAGCCCGTACTTCAGAGAAAATCTCCATGCGCATGAAAAGGAGTTGGAGAAGACTAGTCAACAGATTAAGAGACTTATTAAGGAGGTGAAGGATTTACTCGGTGCTGCCAAGAGTAAGTTTTGAAATTACAACCTTTGTTAGGTCTTCGTGTTACACCATATTCCAGCGAATTGAGGTTGGAGGAGCTCCTGTTGTGAAAATGAGTGCTCTCTTTAGTCCTGGTTCCCTATATTTGTCAATGCCCTCAATTTATTTACTAGTTGTGAAATATGTCATTCCTTATCTGATAATAGTTTTACTTTTGAAGCTTCATGTCATTTAATAATATAAACTTCCTGTAATGAAAAAAATAATATTTTTCCAATATTGTTGAAAGAGGCCAATGAATAGACCTAATGAATGAAGTTATCTTCATTCTAATTTATTTATCTCTCTGTTCAGTATCATTCTAAGCTACATTTTCCAAATTTTTCCACAATCTTTAAGTCGTGCAGATTGTGTTCCTCTAATGATTCTCAAGTCTAACTGATGAATTTGTAAACATGGACTTCCGCCCTTAAAAAGTGTATGTATTTCTTTTTTTCCAGACCTTTCTCGTGCTCAGCGCACTCTCTCTAATAGTCTTAAGAACTTCAGCTTTGATTGCATTGGAACTTCACAAACTGATGATGAAGTTGTTATCTCAAAGTCTTTGGCTCAGTTTGGCCAGCTCATTGCATCTATCGAAGATGAACGTGACAGAATGGTATGTGCTTTTGCAATCCAAATAGTTGTGTTGTGTCCACAGTATTGTGATGGGTTTACCTTGTGTGCGGCATAGTAAAACTTTAAATTCTTATAATTTCTTGCCCTATAACATTACGTCCAATATTTGAATGTTTTTGAAATGTATGATTTAAAGTACTTAGACTAAATTACATGTACTCATTCACATGTGTTTGCTTTGAACCCATTCTCACTTTTGTGTCTACTTTCACAAACCTTATTTAAGTATCAATTATTTTGTTTTGGTGTTGAGCTCAGAGTAAGTTGCAGACACTATATGGTAGTACTCAAATCCCCTTTGCCTAAATATTGTATGTGCTTATCCTATTCTTGCTGCCAGGATTGCTCCTTTGAGCAGTATCTGTAGGTAAATGGGAATTACATTTACCTGGTGAGATCTTTTGCTGTCTTTATTATTTTGAAGTAGTAGATGTATTTTATTTTATATTATCTTGCTGCTGTATTGTTTAAAGCAAAAAATTAAAAAAGAAAAATCAAAACATTATGTTGCGTTACAATATGTCTAGTAGTAAAAAGTAGATTATCACTATATTCTATACATTGTTATTTGAATTCATTTCTCTTGTAGCTTGAACGCGCATACGACCAGATTATTGTCCCTCTGGACACCTTCCGCAAAGTTCACATTGGAGGAGTTAAGGTAAGGTGTATAATTGCTTTCATACTTACTGCTTGGTATCCTATTGCAAATTTGATGTTAATTATCTGTATTGGGCATGATTGAAGGAGGGAAAGAAAAAGTTTGACAAACAGACAGCCAAGTTCTGTCAAAGTCAAGAGCGGTACCTCAACCTCTCTACCAAAAAACAGGATGCTGTTTTGCAGGAAGCTGATGCCTCTTTGCAATTGGAACAGCGATATTTTTGTCAAGCTAGTCTTGAATATGTTTTTGTGCTGCAAGAAGCGCAGGAACGCAAAAAATTTGAATTTGTAGAAACAGTAAGTGTTTGCAGGGACTGAGTCTCACCATTTAGTAAGAGCCCACTCCCATATATGTATATTTTTTTATCTTTTCAGCTGCTGAGTTTTATGTTTAGCTGGCTCACATTTTATCACCAAGGCCATGAAGTTGCTGAAGACTTTAAACCATACATGCGTGAACTGCAAATTCGGATCCAAAAGGTGATACTTACATCTGTGACAGTAACGGAGGACCTTACTCTGCTAGGCTTTTTTTTCTTATTTCTACATTTTAGGTGTTTATTTGAGTTACCCCATCCAATTTTCTTTATCTTAGTTCTCCAATTGTGTCTAGAAATTAAATTTACCCCTGGACCTGATGAAAACACCACAGTTCTTGTAGGATTTAATTGAACGGTGAAGGACCAATCATATTATCCTGTATGTAATAGTGTGCTGCCCATGACGTTTGATTCAACACTTGTAGCTACCTTTTGTAAGCCTTGCCCTCAATCCATATCTTTCTTTTTCTTTTATTCTTAAATTTATTTTGTTTTCTCTAACATGTCAATTGAAATTTAATTCATCCCATCTCATCAAATAACTGCCATAGCTTTTGCCCTGTAGACATTCTGAGTATGATTTTTCTGCTATGCTATAACCATTCAATAGTTAGCTGGATTTGATTACCTAATTGCATTTCCCCTAAATATTCTAAGGGTAATTTGCATGGGAATTTTATAATGTGATTTGATTTGCGCTTGTGTGAGGGTTACTTTGCTGTTATACTTTAAATCTATTTCTTAATAATCTACTTTCTTTTTTGAAGACAAGAGAAAATTTTGAGGAAACAAGGGACAAAACTGAGTCACTTATGAAAAAAATGCAAGAAATGAGGCAAACAAAACCAGTTGAGGCTGGAGTGACAAATAAGACCTACACTCGTGAGGGCTACCTGTTCATGATGGAAAAAAGTTAGTGTTTATGTATTAAATCAGAATTAGTTTTATTCTTTAAAAAGAACTTTTACTAATTTAAATTGGATTTTTGGAATTTCAGAGGCTTTTGGAACAACATGGAGCAAACAGTACTGCATGTACCAAAGAGATAAGAAAGAATTCATCATGATTCCATACAATCAAATGACTGGAAAATTCGTAAGTTTTTTTTTTTTTTCTTAATTAATGGAGTTGACTGCCACTAAAATTTAACTGACAAAACCAGCTAGCCAGCCAGAGTGCCAGCCAGCCTGCCAAGTGATTCTTAACACTTTTCTGTTTTCTAGAACTCCTCGGAAAAAATGATTCTTGCGTCTTGTGTGCGGCGTATGTCTGACTCCATTGAAAAAAGGTTTTGTTTTGATGTTACATCAGTTGACAGGTTTGTTTCCAATTTAAATTTTTAGCTGAAGTTTCTTCATTGATTATTATTGTTTTGAATAAATGGTTCCCAGGCCAGGAGCTTATGCTCAACTATAGTTTAATTTCTCCTTATCTATTTTTTTGTTTGTAGACCTGGTGTAGTTTACACTCTGCAGGCGCTCTCTGAAGAGGATCGAAAGTCATGGATGGATGTGATGGACGGCAAAGAGCCCGTAAGTGAAGAGCTCCCTCTTCCCATGGTATGTTGCCGAATGGAGTTTGGCCATTGCATGCTGTAATCGTGCACTTCACATTAACTGCATGTTTGACTTAAAATCTGTATTTTCCTTTACAATACTTGGGGGTCATTCACTTTTTTCCGTACCATAAACTATTCCTTTTTTTTTTTTTTTGTAAATATAGAGGAGAGTGCTTATTTCCTTCTTTGTGTTTCTTGGTGCATGTGCATGTGTTATTACTTAAACTAAAGTAGGAGCCGGTCTGTGGTGTAGTTTTTACGTCTTCCTTTGCCTGGGTTTTGGTTTTATTTTTATTTCATTTTGTACTTTTGAAATTCTATCTACTGTTATAATGTGGTAGTTAACCATCAACTTTACTGTTTTAATGTCCTCCTAACTAAACTAAACTTTGTGTTTATGCCTTGATATCTTATCGATGTTGTTAATATTGGTAGCTGGTGTATCCTCTTTGCTACGGTAGTTCTGTTGAAGAACCAAAAGATGGAATTATTGTAATTTAATTGTAGTTGCTCTTTATAATTTTAAGTAATTGGTTTCTTCTTTCTTCATTATTAACTTTTTTAGAGTTACACCCTAATTTCACAGTGGCCTTCTCTTTTCGGTTACATACCATTACAATAAGATTTTTAGTTCATTGTTCAGTACTTTTCCTAATCTGCTCAGCTATTTTTATGAGATATTTAGGAGATCATCAAGTGAAGACTGCTTTGATTGGAATTCTTTGTAGTATCTTATTTGAAACCTGCAATTCCTTGTGTTTCTTGCAGACTTACACACAACCAGGGAAAGTAGTTAAGGAGAGAGTGGAAGAAAGAGCATTAGATGAGGTTGGATTTATGTTTGTGAACAAATGTATTGAAGCTCTTGAGAGTCGAGGTATGAATTCTCATTACTTAATTCATTTGACTTTCTAAAATAACTTGAATATTTATGTTACTATATCCTTCCAATTTCAATTCAGGACTAGAAGAGCAAGGTCTTTACAGAGTTGTTGGAATTACTTCAAAGGTGTCTAAGTTACTATCTTTAGGATTGGATCGACGAAAATTGGAAAAACTAAATATTGATGATGCATTTGAATGGGAGAGTAAAACAATCACCAGTGCCCTGAAGACATATCTTCGTAATCTCCCTGAACCTCTAACTACATTCAGATATCATAATGGCTTTATAGCTGCTGCGAGTATGTTGTGTACCATCATTGAAATTATTCTCTAAACTTTGTCTCTTCTCTATTGAAACTGTGGTTTTGTACTTTTAGAACAAGAAACAAGACAAATGAGAGTCAATGATGTTCATATCTTGATGCACCGGATACCCCAGACCAATTTTAATATGTTAGATATCCTCATTCATCATCTGACAAAGTAAGGATCACCTATTACAAGGTTTTGTGTTTTTAACAACTGGGAATTTAACTATTTATACACACATTTCTTCTTTTTGTTTCAGTGTCTCAGCAAAGTCAGATAAAAATCTAATGAGTGTCAGCAATCTTGGTGTTTGTTTTGGACCTACTTTGTTGCGCCCAGAAGAAGAAACAGTAGCTGCAATTATGGATATTAAGTTCTGTAATGTTGTGGTTGAAATTCTCATAGAAAATTACGAAAAGGTTTGTTATTATACTCACTTTTCATTGTCAAGTTACACAGTTTTCAAACTTTTCACATGATTTTTTCGCACAGATTTTCAAAACAGAACCTGAAAATTTGGATTCAGTCAACTCAGATGTACGATTAGAGGTCAAAAATGATGTCAGACCAGACACAAGAATGGACCTGAGATCTGAATCAAGGCCAGAAATGCGGCCTGATTCTAGACCAGATTCACGACCATTTGGAAAGGCAGAGCCTACTTACATATCAACTACACCACCTCATTCATTGACTCATGGCTTGGTCAGAGGACCACACCATGTGTCACCAGTACAACACCATGTAAGCATTTACAAAGGAACTAAATCATATTTGTTGTGGATCAGTAGCTTACTACAGATTTTGAACTGTAAATGTCTCCACAGGTGGGGCCAAAACTTCATTATGAAAGTGCAATGCGAGGTGAACTTAGCTCATCACTAAGCTCCAGTATGCACAATGTAGCAAGTGGGACTCGGGAAGCAGAAACTGTTCTTCATCGTTACCACATTGGAGTTGACCACATGAGTAGAGAGCATGTAGTTCCGTCTCAGACGTCACCTCAGCAAGCTCAGCCTCAGCAGCCTCCAGCTCAAAGGCATATGGTACGCCTTATGGGACCAACCAGTCGCGCTACAGCGTATTCTGAGGGAAATCTCCTGAGTCTTCAGCAACAGCAGCAGCAACAGCAGCAGCAACAGCAGCAGCATCAAATGCAAAAGGCTAAAGCCCAGCCTTTCTATGGAACTCTAGGTATGCTGCTAGTCTATAACAGTGTTCTCTTCTGTTTTCTTCTTGTTGTGACGTGACCTATCTTGCTCTTCTCCAGTAAATGCCAGTCGTGCTGATGCTTTAAATAGTACTAGCAGTTCGAATGAATCGGTCTCATCACTCTCCTCAAGAGACATAAATGTACATCCTACCTATTCTGGTGTTACACCACAGAAAAGTAAAAGAGGTAAGTTAAAAAAAAAATGTTCAATTAATGTGGTTCATTGATCATTTCATTAACTTATGAGTTAACTGGTCTCAATTCATCCTCTGAAGGTGCTGTTGGGAAAATGGATTATCATTTTGCTACAAGTTACCATCCTCTTGAGGCAGTGTAAGTATTTTTGACCCTGAATCTCATAGCTCATAGTCTCAAGTAACGTAGGACAGGACATACTTTTCCTCACAAAGTTTGTTTTTCAGAAGAAGAGTTCGAACCCTGTATGCTTGCCTGGGTGAAAATGATGGAGAGCTTTCATTTGAACCTAACCAAATAATAACGAATGGTAAGTTTTGCTTGCACACCTATGTCCTTCTCTTTCTCACAATATAAATAATGTGGTAGTAAAACTGTATTCTTCTTTACAGTTCGGTCATCCTTGGAACCTGGATGGTTGGAGGGGACCTTAAATGGAAAAAGTGGTTTAGTCCCTGAGAACTATGTGGAGGTGCTTCCATGACCAATGCATAGCCCTAGATTGGGATCAGGGCCTCAATCAGGGTCGCCGGTTGGGTTTCGCTCAGGATCTGGTTCTTCTAGCCCTTCTGTAAGCCGCACTGCATCTCCTCTGACAACACAATGCACCTCAAGTGTTTCAAGTGGTAGCTCTAGTGGTGCCGGTACAGTCAGTCCTGGTGTCAGATTGCGGAATGCCCCTGCAAGTACAGGACAACAAGGAGCTGGTATTCCTTTGAGAAGCCCCAGTAGAACATTTGCTGGACCTTCTTCTAAAGTGAGTGCTGGTGTCGTGAATGCAGCTACTTCTAGCCGCACTGATCGGGCGGGTCCTGGTCATCTAAGTGGCGAAGTGCTTCGTAGTAGTGTTCCGTTTCTAAACCCAAGTGAACCAGTGCAAAGGAAATCCCACCATTAATTAGAAATGTGAGTCTTGAACTCAACATTTTTGGAGCGTTGGACAGTGTTGTGAAAAAACAATGCAGATACATGTGTTTCTTAAAGAAAATGCTGGTTAACATTGTGTGTAGCTGCACTTAAACTCTAATGTCAATTATTTTTTGTGAAAAAATTGAAACTTTTGACTGTTCTAAGATAGATTTTTACCCCTATGACAAGTAAAAGATGACATGCCTATTAAGATGTCCTTTTATATTTATTATTAATAAGTGGCAGTGTCAATTTTTTCTATGCTCATGGCCTTTTAGTCAAAACAACGTCAACGTCCAACATCAACATATCAGGATTATTGATTATTGGTATCATGTAATTGAAGCATTAAGATCAGCCTTTGATGACTGCTGTCATGCTTTTTGAGTTTGGGAAAATTTCCATGTACCTTTGTAATAGCATAATAACTTATTGTGACCGCATTTGTTAAGTGCAGCTACTTTTGATTCTAGTCTCTAATTAGAGAACTCTCCATTAACATTGAATCCTCCTGTAACCAATTCTGCAATTATTCAGGATTGAGAGTTCTGATCTTCATAAGGCCAAAACAGAAATGGGCCAAAGACAGCATACAAAAATGAGCTCTTATTGTACTAGTCCATGCTATGGTCATTTTAATGACTATTTATTCA
The DNA here is from genome assembly GCA_033675135.1 of Frankliniella intonsa. NCBI lineage: Eukaryota > Metazoa > Arthropoda > Insecta > Thysanoptera > Thripidae > Frankliniella > Frankliniella intonsa. The sequence goes on along the minus strand of CM066255.1, from coordinate 14,648,455 downwards.
TTTGACTATAAAGTAGACATGTTCTCATTTGTAATCAATTTTACTCAAAGACCATTTTAAGTCCTGTTAAGTATTGTGAATAATGTGAATACAAATTGAAACATTTTCATGAGTAATCTGTGTAAATAAATGCCTGAATTATGTAATATTAAGTTTGACCAAAAGTACTCTTGTTCATATTTTTTAATAATCTATGTTTCAATTGACTTGACTAAGACATCATGAATGTTACGTATTTTCTCTATTTTGACACTACTGACACATTCTTTTCCACTGCTTCTGACTAAAGTTTAGCTTTAGTGATATTTGGATAATGCTTTTAGCATTACTTAAGGAACTGTGAAAACTTTTTTGGCTCAGAGTACTCTTTTACTCAGTTGCATTGACTATGAAGAAACCTCTTCTACTGTTGTCTGCATTATTTTCTCCATTTTAGAAAGAAGCCATGTCTCTAAGTCTTGTAAAATAGAATGCTAAAATATCTTAAAGTTGGATCTGGTCAGTAGGCTCTTTTGAAGGAGTGCATGTGCTGTAATTGTTTGTGGTCTTGCAACATTTTAACTACGTACTGTAGCAGTAATTTCTTGCTTGTTTGAGAAGTCAGTTATGCATTATTGTGAGATTAAAATTTTAATGAAGACTCATTCTATGTCTCTATATTTCTATTTTCTATAATGTTTCTGCAATCATCAAACGCTTCATCTTTCATGTTAAGTAGAGCATTTTGGTGTTCAGGCTTATTTAAAGATAGTCTTAAAGCATATCTTGGTAACTATAATATCATAGGCTTGCAAAATAAGATGCTTTTCTATTTTTTCCCAAATTGTATATCTTAGTGATTGCTTTTATTTGACTATTGCAAATATTGTTCATGAATTTAAAACAGTTTTTTTAGTTTTAAAATTGAACTCTCTATTCTGTACAATTTTGAGTTGTGTCTACCTTGAAACTAGACTCATATCATATTTCATTTTTAGTCATTGGGATTTTTTTCTCTTAGTAAGGCAAGACTGAGCAAAATGTGATGGTTCAATAGCAAATTGTAAGTCAGCATTTCATACCACAGGAAATATTTTGTGAATTTTTTCTCATTACAGTACTGTAGTTGTAGGAGGGCTGATCAGTTAGATTTAGTAAACAATTAAGAGGATAAAATAATTACTTTGGCTTCCTCTGACCGAATGGGTCTAGTAAACATTTTTGCATTCATATCTACAATATAAATCCCATTTCTAAAATGTGACTTAATAGGAATTATTGCTATACAAGTACAGTTAGGTGTTGGTATGTACTTATTAATACTTTTACTTCTGTCAGCAATATTGTTTGAGTGTTGTGAAGTTATTCAGATGCCTTTTATCAACTCATAGTGTCTTAAGGGTTAATATTTGAGAAAATGAAAGAAATCTTGTATCAGATCAGTATTACATTGCAATACTACCAGCCTTGCTGCAAATACACTAGGTGATAGTACATTTAATTGTTCTTAATAATCTACAAAATATGGATTTTGAATTAATTGTGTTTACACACAACCTGAACTGGTGTGTAATTCTTCTTGTATAATTATACTTTTTTTCTTTAAGTGAATTATACTTTTTTTCTTTAAGTGATTTTGAATGATCTGTTTTCATGCCTCCACCTTTCACTTTAAGTTACATCACTCTTTACTTGTGGAGCTATTTTTATATTTTGTGAGTTACTTGATGAAATTTTATTGCATGTTGTGTTTGCAATACTTAACATTCCAAATAATATAGGTTACAGAGTCAAATGTCTATTGAATATTGATTTTCCCCTTGAGTGTAAATAGTTTCTTCCATACCTTCAACTAATTTTTTAAATGTTATTTTAAAAGAAAAAGATTATGCCATGAATGTTTGTTATGAATGTTATTTTCTTTCTAGTTATTCCTCTGCATTTGCAATGCATGTTAGTTATATCAGTGTCACTCGTATTTATATTTTCTGTCATATATCTACCTATTTAAAAAAAAAAGGCGTTATCATGCGTATGTCTGTTCTGTGCAATGTATGACTGCAAAACTTAAAAACTGTGTGTGATTTTACCCGCCATCCCCGTCTGCCGAGCTGATGTCAGTTGAGCCCGAGCGGCGATTCGGTTCGGTACTCCGACTAGACACATGGGCACCGAGCCGGACGAAAAACAAGTGCGGACCACACCGGGCCGGGCCGGGCCGGGCCGAGCGGCTCCGGGGGAATGAAATTAAGTGAAGATTAATGCCCTGGAGATCTCGCCAGAACACGCCCCCCGCCCCGCCCTCGATCAACTGCAATACAGTATGCGGGGGAGGGACCACGAGCATGTTTCGCTCCACTCCCACCGCTTTACGTCGCGTCGTGCAGTATGCCAAGGGAGACCAGAGCGTCGCGTCGCGCCGGCTGGAAGGGAAGGGGAGGGAAGCCCCAACCAGCCCGACCAGGCCCGCCGCGCCGCGCCGCCCACACATATATAAATTGGACCACAATAAATTGCTTTGCGAGTCTCCGGACATGGCGAGGCGAGGCGAGGCGGGCCGAGGACTCTGCCAACAACCCGCACGCACACTGCCCCACGCTCCACCCTGTCCTGTCCGTCCCCGTCCTCTTCTCTACACCTTTCCTCTGGCCGGGCCGGGCCGGGCCAGGCGACTGATTCAGAAGAGCGCTCTCCTCGCTCTGTCTCTCTCGCACTCATGAGGCACGCCGTATAGGTGCGAGAGAGACAGAGCGGGGAGAGCGCTCTTCTGAATCAGTCAGCAGGCTGGGCGTAGGGCGGTACTTCCCCTCACTATCCCCGAATGGTCGACATGCTGCCTGGACGGGGGGAGGGCGTAAGATGCGCCCCCCTCCCCCCTTTCACCACCACGCCGACTAACGAGAAGTAGTTCCTTTCTTATCGCGTCAGCGCGGGTCGACTCGACGGTACGGTACGGAACCGGCCGCCGGCCGGGGAGTATGGTGAGGAGCCGAGGGCGGGGCGGGGGCGGGGGCGGGGGCCAACTCCGTCATGTTTTAATTTGCGCATTCCTCAGCAAGACGCTGCTTTCCCCCTCACCTTTCCTAGCGGCGCCTAGCATGCCAGGCGCGCCCTCCCCCTCCCGTCCCCTTACCACCCCTCACCCTCACGAAGTCCTAGCTCCCCCGGCGCCCCTCCCTCCCTCCTCCCCCACTTGCCCACCCGCCACCTCGTCATACCGCATACCGATATCCAAGGCCCACCTCAGGCCGGGCTGGTCTGCAGCCGGCAGCCGCTGAAGCAGCCCCGTTGAAAATGAAAACGAGCGTGGTTCTGTGGCGGGGTGGGGAGGGGTGGGGTGGCGGGGCGGGGCGGGCGGCGTTGACGCCGTGCCTAGGGAGCCTGGAGGCTCCCTACACTGTTAATTTGGGGTGCTCAGAAATTGTACGCCAAGGCGTACAGTGATCGTACGCCTGAGGCGCACAACACGCAAAACTGCACCCCTGGCGTACGATGACAGCACACCCTTGGTAGAGAGACTCAGTATCTGAGTCTCTCTAACCCTGGGCGTCCACCTGTCCCATTGTCTGAAGAGGGTGTACTGCCACTTTACGCCAAAGGTGTGTTGCATCGTACGCCAGGCGTACCGGGCGTTTCATAAAAGACGCAGGTGCGGGCGGGGTTGCCTACCCGATCTCCCCGTAAGGCGCCATAGCCCCTTGGGTAGGCAAACCCGGCCGCACCTGTGTCTTTTATGAAACGCCCGGTACATAGTTTTGCGTGGTGTACGCCGCTGGCGTACGATCAGTGTACGCCTTGGCGTAAAATTTCTGAGCACCCGAAATTAACAGTGTAGCCACGCCTCGCCCCCTCCTCCTGAGGCATGGCGCCGCCCGGACCGGCTCGTCGTGAAGGACCCCGCACCGCACGCCCCGCACGCACCGCGCAGGGTGGCGGACACCGGCAAGGACGCTGGCGGAGACGTCTGACGCGCATTACACTCTTTCTCTCTTTTTACGGCGCGGCGGCTCTTGGCGCGGCGCGGCGGTCATGGCCATAGCCTGCAGGCGCGCCACACGTGGGGCGGGGCGGGGCGGGGCGGGGCGGGCTAGGGCTGTAGTGCGACTTGTCTTAGCGAACGCCGCGGCCCGCGGCTGTGAAGGCCTCGCTCGTGGACCGGGCTGGAGCTGTTTGAGGCCGCGCCGCACAGAGGTGGGCTCAAGTACCCCTTCAAGTCCGCCCGCCCCCGCACCGCCCCCGCACCGCCCCACCCCGCCAGCCAGGTACAACTGGCTGCTCGCAGTAAGCCCTGCGCTGCGCCCCCCCCCCCCTCGCGCCACGCCTCACTTCACTGAGCCCCACCTTGTGCTCGTTTCTCCTAGCCTCACGAGCCTGAAATTCCTAGCCGCAAAGGAGCCACATGAAGTTCTAGCCACGGGCCTGCCCTGTGCGCGCCCCGCCCCGCCCCGCTTCGCCTCGCACCCCTCACCTGCCGAGTCTACCTCCAGAAGGGGGCTCGGAATTCCCTTGTGCAGGCTAGGCGCCCCCGCCCGCGCCCCGCGCCGCTCCGAGACTCCGAGACCGTCCGTGGGAACGGGTCGCGGCCAGACATTCTGGCGGGCACGAGCGTGAGCGCACGCCCGCACGCGCACGCTCGCAGACGCACGAACGTACTCACGCACGCACGCACGCCTGCGTGTTTGTGAGTGACCGAGACGAGACGAAACGTAACGATGAAAGCGAGGAGGAGGAGAGGGAGGAGGAGGAGAGGGAGGAGGAGGAGAGGGAGGAGGAGGAGAGGGAGGAGGAGGAGAGGGAGGAGGAGGAGAGGGAGGAGGAGGAGAGGGAGGAGGAGGAGAGGGAGGAGGAGGAGAGGGAGGAGGAAGACGCCTTGCAATGGGGGCCGCGGGGTATGCAGACACGGGCCGCAATCAACGGAAATAATAAGCGGGGTAAGAAGTCCGCGCTGGCCGCGCCGCGCCGGGGCGGGAATAAAATAGCGCTATAAATTAAGTGATTTGCGCGGTGTTCCGTGCCGAGTCGCAAAGAGTCCTCTCCCCCTTCCTCTCTCTGCGTCTGTCTCTCTCTCTCTCTCTCTCTCTCTTTCTCTCTCTGAACAAGACGGTGGTCGGTGGAGGAGGGAAAGGAAGGAGGAGGAGGAGGAGGAGGAGGAGGAGGAGGAGGAGGAGGGGGGGGGAGGGGCTAAGTCACTCCGCATGGCACATACCCTACATTCAGACAACTTTACTGCAGTTTGAAAACTTTTTGAACTCGTATAATTCAACGCGGAAATTCTTGTGCGCCGGGGTGAAAAAAAATACGAAGGCGCGGGTGAGGGTTGGGTCCCCGTGGGGCACGGCGGGGCGGGGCGGGGGCGGTGAGGTGAGGTGAAGGGGAAAGTGGCTTGGCGACGTCGCGCCCCCGCCCCGCCCCGCCCCCCCCGCCCCGCCCCGCCCCGCGCCGCTTCCGTTTCCTCCCTCTCGCGGACCTTCTGCACCGCCTCCCTTTTCCTTAATGCGCGCTTATGCACTTGTGCACGTGCTTGGCGACAAAAAACGTCTACACCGCCCTGGTTTATTTTTTTATTTTATTTTCGTCGCCCTTTCCTCCGCGCCTTGTCCGCGCCACGCCACGCCTCGCCTCGCCTCGCCTCTTTGGCGCTGCACCCTTACCTGCCGGTGCACTCCTCACTCACGTTTCAGTAGTTCCAGTGACCCTGGAGGCTCCGGCAGCGTGGCCTGCAGACCCGGAGGAAGGCACCGGAGCCCTTGCCCCCCCCCCCCCGCCACCCTGGAGACCGCGTTGATGTAACCTGGAATCCCTGGAACGTCGGTGCGGCGCCGGCGGGGGAGGCCTGGAAGAAGGGGTCCGTCTGTTCTCTCTCTCCCTCTCTCACTCTCTCTCTTCTAGGGGTGGGGGGGGCTTCCCCGGAGGACAGTTTAGAGTTGCATTTGAAATGCAAACGCGGTCAAGTTTCCCCGCTTCCAAAGCGCTTCCCGCGCCGCTTGCATATGAAACGCAATTAGTCTCGGCCTCGGCCACGGCCAGCCAGAGCGGCGAGTCTCAGCCCTGGCGGGCAGGCAGGCTGCCCTGTGCTGTCCTGTCCGGTAGGGTCCGGTCCGGCCCGGGACGATCAGCAGCGTGGACGGTGGCCGCGGCCCCGCCGGCCGGAGCGGACATGGAGCGGAGCGAGTCGCAAGCGTCGCCCACGAGTTTCACGACGTAATCTCCCTGTTCCGGTATACCTGGTCGGGTACCGCTACGTACCGCTGCAGCGGAGGCGGAGGTTAGGTTCGGGCGCCATCCTGGAGCCCGCGGGGCCTGTGGCGGGGCGGGGCGGGGCGGGGCGGGGCGGGGCGGGGCGGGGCGGGGCGGGGCGGGGCGGGGCCGGGGGGGTGGGGCGCAGCTCTGCGGGTCCCAGTGATCGCACGTACGCATTTAATCACGGCCAATAGGTAGGGCAGCAAGGAGAAAGGGCAGAGTGGGGCGGGCGGGGCACACCCCTACGAGCTGCGTTCGAGGAGGACCGCCTCCCTCGCCCTTCCCTCTCTTACAAGCCGGGCGAGAGTGAGAGAGACGCTCTGCAGACGCAAAAGAGGAGGCGGGGGAGGGGGTGGGGTGGAGGCTGGTAACAGTGAAGTGGGTGGAACGGGATCCCAACCCTAATTCCAACGACAATCCGCGACCATGTTCCGCTCTGGACCGAGGTTCGATTCCAATTAAAGGCTTTGGGACGGGGGATTTTTATTTAAAAAGAATTATGTGTGGCCCAAATCCAGCCATGCCCCCCCGGTAGGGGGCGCGCTATCCCGCCGGGGGCTTCGTCCTCTCTCCCGCTAACGACAGCGACGTACAGCCCCCGCCCCGCCCCGCCCCGCCCCGCCCTTGTCGACAGTGTACTTCATGACGGGCATGAGGGCGAGGGCTGCGCTCCGGCCGTGGCCCGCTCGCCCCTCTTGTTCTTATTCTTGCACCAGGGCGGGCCGTGGTGTGGCGGAGCGGGGCGGGGCGTGGCGGGGCGGGGCAGGGCGTGGCACGTAGCAGATTCCAATCGGCAGTGACGGAGCGACGTGACCGTTCGCGCCGTGACGGGCACGTGCTCCAAGAGGCCGTCCAGTTCACCCCGCCCCGCCGCGCCCCACCCCGCGAGGACCAGGACGGCGCCCACGGATGGCGCCCACCCCCGGTGCTGACCACCGGCCTCACCAAGCCAACCTCTCCGCCGGCAACGGCCTCCGTGCCGGACCCAGGTACAGTATAATTTTCTGAAATATACCCGAGTATTTTCGCCCAATGCAAAATAATCGGCGATTCTCGCAGCCTAGCCGGGCCCCCTCCGGTGCCCGCCCCGCCCCGCCCCGCCCCGACCCTTCGGTGCTGCAGCGCGGAGCACGCCACGGAGGGCATTCGACTTGCTGCCCTTAATCGCCTTCACTCCACGCTGCACGGCAGCGAGGGGGAGAGAGTCTGTGGGCGGGGTGGGGCGGGGCGAGGCGGGGCGAGGCGGGGCGAGGGGGCGCGCGAGAGAGAGACGCTCATGGGGACTTAAATGATCCCCTCACGTCCACGTTACAGTGGCGTTATGGATAGTTATAGCTGCAGGCGACCCGGCCCGGCCCGCCCAGGCACCGGCAGCGAGTTGAACCACTTCAAGTTGTGATTTATACCGCAACCACGCGGGCCGCCCCGCCCCGCCCCGCCCCGCCACACCCCGCCCCGCCCCGGCACCGTGTTTGTCTCAACGCAGATGCAGGGAACATTCATCCTTACGAGGCCCAGCCCCACCCAAAACTTTGTTACCCACTCTCTTTTATCCCGCGACCCCCGCGCTCGCTTGACACCGGAAAAATAATATCCAGGAGCTCGGCCGGGCTGCGGCTCGAGCTGGGGCCGGAGCGTGGTGCCGCGCAACACGACGCCCTCCACCCTGCTCCCGCTGGACGACATGCAGAGCACAGAGCTGTCCGTGCCGTGGTTAGCACCAGGTCAGCACTGCTGATTCCTTGCGCTCTCGCACTGGCGCTGCAGTCAGTCACCAGGCCTACTGTCATCGGCCGGGCCGGGCCGGCCAGCTGCTCAGTAGCATCAGTAGGCACCGGTGCGTCCGGGTGTCCGGGTCGACAGGTCCGCATCGGCGTGGCGTGTCGTGGCGTGGCGTGGCGTGGCGTGGTCTGGCGTGGCGTGGCGTGGCGTGGCGTGGCGTGGCGTGGCGTGGCGTGGCGTGGCGTGGCGTGGCGTGGCGTGGCGTGGCGTGGCGTGGCGTGGCGTGGCGTGGCGTGGCGTGGCGTGGCGTGGCGTGGCGTGGCGTGGCGTGGCGTGGCGTGGCGTGGCGTGGCGTGGCGTGGCGTGGCGTGGCGTGGCGTGGCGTGGCGTGGCGTGGCGTGGCGTGGCGTGGCGTGGCTTGTTGTGGCGTAGCGTGGTCGCGTCAGAGACAGCACCCGGCGGCGGGCGTCTGGAAACAGAGCGGAACTGAGATCCCGCACTGGGGGAGGGGATCTTGTACTTCCCTGTAACCGGAAGGTACAAAATCCCCAGCAGGTGTTTGTACCCAGAGGGTCGGTTAGGGGGGTACAATTGCCCCAGGGGATTAGTTCCCCCATCACTCAGGAGGGGGGGGGGGGGGTGGTACCTACAACTGCCCTGGGGATATTGCACCGAGAGCCATGGCGGTACAGACTTCTTCCGACACCGGCGAGCACGGCGATGGACACCTTCAACAACGCCACGGTGAGTCTCGGGTCCTCCGTTATTTGTTATTTACTATTAGTCTACAGGTGCAGGGAGGCTCTTGGCGTTCTGCCCGCGCGGGGCGGGGCGGGGCGGGGCGGGGCGGGGCGGGCCGTTGTGTATAATCATCCCTGAACAAGGCGGAAGGTGTTGGCGGAGTCGACCTGCTCCGCCTCCCCCGGGCCCCGGGGCTTATCGGCCCCATACTGACTTGTTAATACTTCGGCGCGGCGGCGCTTCGTCCCCAACGCTGCGAGACTCACCGGTACACACGGCGCAGCGCGCGCGGTATAATTTTCGCGCCGCCAGGGCGGCGGTGGGGGCGTCGCAGGCAGCAGCAGCAGGCCGCCCCGCCCCGCCCCGCCCCACCCCGCCCCGCCCCGCCCCGCCCCGCCCCGCCCCGCCCCGCCCCGCCCCGCCCCGCCCCGCCCCGCCCCGCCTCACCCCGCCCCGCCCCGTCCCGCGCGGCGCCAGGAGTTTGTGGAGTAGGCCTAGGCCTGGCCCCGGTATTTATTCAGAGTGGTGGTTCACTGTACAGTACAGGGCCGCGCGGGGCCGGGCCGGGCTGGGCCTGGACGGGCGTTAGTGAATTTGCACAGCAGCACAGTGATCGCGACGGAGCGCGCTGCCCCGGCACGGCACCAGCAGACTCTTCTCGCTCTGTCTCTCTCGCACCTATACGGCGCGCCTCATGAGAGGGAGAGAGACAGGGCTAGGAGAGCGCTCTTCTGAATCAGTCTGCAGCCAGGGGGGCTTAGGGGAAGGAAAACTAGGTTCTATCAGTAGGCCTTATTTGGTAATCGATAGTGTACGTGTGTTACGCGTGCGGATAATCGTCCTATGATGATGGTACCCTGTTATTATTATTATCCTAGGGGTGGGTTCTTCGCCTCACACTGGTCCAGTCGCGACGGGAGAGTGCTGGGGAGGGCGAGAGGGGGGAGGAGGGTCTGAGCGCCCGGCTCGGCTCGGCCCAGCCCAGCCCAGCTCGGCTCGGCTCGTCAGGCGAGAGAGAAAGGGAGACATGGCCACATTTTCCGAAAATATCGCCCTGTTGAGCGAAACGTAATGAATAACGGAGCTGGCTCGGAGCGGAGCGGAGCGGGCCGGGGCTCCCCGCGGCGACCCGAGCGCTTGCCCCCCTTCTACTTTTGAGGAGTTGCTGTCTGTCTCAGCCAGCCCTCTGCACTGCTTCGCCATCTCGCGGAATGGTCTCGCGATCCAGCCAAAGAGCAGGATTGGCCGCAGGGGCGGGGCGGGGCGGACAGGGTGCGCGGGAGAGAGGAGAGGAGAGAGAGAAAGAGCGGGAGGGCAAGAGAGAAGTTGTTCTCATCCATCAAGTGCGACAACGCAGCGACGGTCTCTTGCTTTGAGGTGGACCCGGATATAAGATCTTGTTGTATTTCGCCCGAGCCGTGGCGGGCGGGGCCGGGCCGGGGCCAACTCCGATATCTCGTTTCGCGAAACAGGGCCGGCTTGTGCAAGGCGGGGCGGGGCGCGGCGGGGCGGGGCAGGGCGGGGCGGCGGAGGGAGCACCCCGACCGCCGCCAGGACCCCGTCCATCCAGTCGCGGCTCGCGGGCGGGGCGGGGCGGGGCGCAGCGCGGCGCCGCGATCTGTTCTTCGATTGTGCGTTTGGCCGATTGGATTGCAAAGGGAGTGGAGCTGGGCGTAGTGCGGCGGGGTGCGGCGGGGTGCGGCGGGGTGCGGCGGGGTGCGGCGGGGTGCGGCGGGGGCGCGTCCATTCGGCCGACGGCGGGCGCGCGGGGGACGCACGTAAATGACCTCATTCGTTTCCCTTTCTCTCCCCCCGGTACTTTTCTTTTGCGGGGCAACGCGCCTAACGCGTCGGTAATCACTGCTGCCCGCTGGAGGAGCGACGGCTGCGGGGAGGCAGACAACGCGCGAGCACGAGTCATTCATTTCATGCTGTATGTGTTTACACTGTTAAACCAAGTGTTCAACGGCTCAACACTTGAATGTGCGCAACTTCCAGCCTAGTACGAGCAAGTGCGCAATCGGCAATTGTGAAATTTCACGTCGCCAGTTGTACACTTCTAAGTGTTTAGCTCGACAGTTGTGCACTTGCAAATCTTCAACTGCCCCCTACAACACTTTCCTTGTTGAACACTTACAAGTGCACAACTATTGAGTTGAACGCCTACAAGTGTACAACTGGCGAGTATGACACTTGCAATTGCACAACTGCTGAGTTGCACACTTGCGCGTAAGGCTGGAAGTTGCACATATACAAGTGTTCAGCAGTTGAACACTTGGTTTAACAGTGTAGTTAGTCATCCCTCATTCTCATTTTATTCGAGGACATAATTAAAAGAAAAGAAACAGCAACTATTGATCGTCTTTACGTACTCGTCTCATCCTGGGATGGGGAGGGGAGGGCGAGGGAGGGGTATCTGTCCTCGGCTAATGCTCGTCTCCGACTTATCTTAAGGCGACCACGCCGTGTGAGCCTCAGGCAGGGCCCGGCCGTCACAGATAGACGAGACGTGTTCCTCGCAATGCTGCCTTTTTCCTGTTGGTGATAAGGAAGGTTCTCGGGGAAAATAAATAATTGCCAGGCAGGAACATTCAGAAAAGCGTGTTTTATTTTCCGTTCTACAATCGTCACCCTCTAGGTAACAAAACGTATCTCCCTCTTTTTAACGCACAAAGTATAGTATTTCTTTTTTTTTCCAAACAGTCGTTTCTCAAAGCAATTAGAAAATAGGCTTTTAAATCTTGAAATGGACATATTGAATCTAGTTAAATTATGCGTTACGTCTTTTATTAACACATAGATAGTACATATAACCATCACGCACACTTACTGTCGAGAGTATCTGGAACTTCGACGACACATGGCGAGTCTATCTGCCATTAACTGCAGGCTGCAGGCTGACCAGCTCGACAAAAGCAGCCCTGTGCCAATAGAAAAAAATACCACAAGTCCTTTGACCGAAAACTTGCAATTTCCGATTAGTTCATAACAACACACTTTCGCACGCGCGCGCACACACACACACAAGCTTTCATCCCTCTCTCTCTATCCTGCACTCTCCCCCTCTCTCTACACCGAGAGGAGGAGACAACAAATGTATACATTTTTACAATAATCCTTATTTACATCACATCAGCATTCCACAACGCGCCCCCACCGCGGCTGGCGGTGGGAGCGTGGCGCGGGGCGGGGCGGGACCGGGCGGGCCGCGAGGAAATCGGCAAAGTCTTTGATTTGATCATTCCTTTGCCACCTGGGGGGCCTCGACCCGGGGCCCGTGGGGCCGGGGGTAGGGAGGGGGGCGGGGGCTTACCCCGCCGGGGGCTTACGCTTACGCCCGCCCCGCCCCGCGCGGGCTATCTCGGGAAGCCTTTTAGTAGGCCCGCTGAGCGCCCCGGCCCTGCGCCCGGGGATTCCAACTGTCAATATCACTATATTCACGACATTGGCTCATGTATGCCCCCGCCCCCCCTCCCCGGCTCCCGCGTGCCGCTGCCCGGAACCTCTTTCTCCCCGCCCCGCCCCGCCCCGCCCCGCCCCGCGCGGGAGGGAGGGCGAGGCGCGAGGCACTGCGAGGCACGCCGCCGCACCGCGGCACAATTGGTTTCTAGAGTCAATAATTTTGAGCCAATAGGATGAGCGGGGGATTTGGCGTCGCCCGATACGCGTCCGCATTCACTGCGTCGTGTTCGCATGGGGGGGCGGCGCGCGCGCGCTACCTCCTCGCGCTGCCGGAGGAGAAGGAGGCCGTGAGCGCCGAGGCCGAGGCCGAGGCCGTGGCGGCGAGCAGCGCCAGCGCCAGCAGCCGCGCCAGCCGCGCCGCCGGACCTGCGGGACCACAAGCAGAACACAGGCGTTAGGACACAGGGGCACTCTAGAGTCCGGATCACGGGAGGGGTGATGAGCTGTGGGTTGCCTACATACAGGAGTTTTGCACCTCGAATTGCCTACCTTTCAGGCGGCCTTTAGGGGCGGACGGGGACGGGGTGACCGCCCCTACTACCCCCCCCCCTCCTTCCCAAAAACCACCACTGTTAGGACACCGTCGTCGCGTGGAGCACGGAGAGAAAAGACTTGCCGTCCTAGCAAACCTCGCTGCTGCACAAAAAATAGCTTCGACAGCAAACTGTAGGGTTGTGACTGCAAACGACTTTTTAAGCCACCAATACTTTCGCAGTCCTGGCAAAAAAAAATTGTAGGCACTATATTTGCAACGAGGTTTCCTAAAATTGCAAGTCTTTTCTCTCCATGAGGACATGACATCCGGGATGTGTACGCATGTCGCCGCCTTGCTGGGGGGGGGGGGGGGGACACTCTTCCACAAGTGTAGGCAAAGGAATTATCGCGCACTTTCCGTCGTGTGTTGCGGTGCTCCCCTTCCCACAGGGCCGGGGCGGGGCGGGGCGGGATGGAACGGGGCAGGGCTCAACCCTTTCCCTCACCTCCGCAATGCCGGCGGGGCGAGGCTGCGCGAGGCGACGGGTCAGGACCAGCCGGTTTGGAGTCTGAGATGGAAAGTAAACAATACAAAAGGCCCGCAAACCTCCCCTCCCCTCTCAGCCCGCCCCGCCCCGCCCCACCTCAGCCCGCGGCTTATCCTCAGGTCGTCACCGGGGCCCGGCCGGTGGCTCACCACGGGGATTACCTCCTAGTCCTGCTGCTGCCGCTGCTTCCGGGACTCGCCGCCATTACATCAGGAAGGGCGCGTCTGACGAATCCTCAATTTTTTTTCTCTACCCCCCCCCCCCTCCGGTTTTCTTTCTCACTGCCCTCCACCCCCTCTCACTGCGCACATTTCAGAAATCGCATATTGATGAGGCCCACCACTGCCTCCCTGTGCCCACATGACGTTACTTCAGCACGCTCGCTCTCTCTGTCTCTGTCTCTCTGGCTCACTACCGCTCTCTCTCGCTCTCCCGCTCTCTTTCCCTCTCTCTCTCTCTCTCTCTCTCTCTCTCTCTCGCTCTCCCGCTCTCTTTCCCTCTCTCTCTCGCTCTCTGACGCATGTTATATAGACCCACATACTACATACGCAGCCGGTGGTGTATAATCAAAACGATCGGCCCTGTACCCGTAAACAGAATAAATAACCCTTCCCACTTATTTACGTAACGCTGCTGAGTGACCTGCCCGCGCCACGGCCCCCGCCGCTACCTCCGCCTCGAATAATTTCTCTCCTCTCCTCTCCCTCTCTAGTGGTACGCCCCCCCCCCTCTCTCTCTCTCTCTCTCTCTCTCTCTCTCTCTCTCTCTCTCTCTCTCTCTCTCTCTCTCTCACTCCCTCTCCCTCCCTCCCTCCCTCCCTCCCTCCCGCCTCTCACATTCTCACACCGCGCGACGCCCTCTCTGTGGAAGTGAGACGAAAAGCGACATCAGCGTCGAGTCGACTCATCGCCATACTCTAAACGATATGGGGGGAAAGAGGAGGCTAAAAAAAGAGGCGAAAATGTATTTGCCTGAGCGAGTGGGACGAGGCGGGGCGAGGCGGGGAAGGGCGAGGAGGCGAGCGTGTGCTGGGAAATGAATTGACCTCAAGGAGGAGGCGATGGCTCAAGGAGGCCGAGGAATTGCTCGCCTTCTTTTCACCCCTTCTCTCTCTCTCTCTCTCTCTCTCTTTCGCTCTCTCTCTCTCTCTCTCTCTCTCTCTCTCTCTCTCTCTCTCTCTCTCGCTCTTGCCTTTCTCTACGGTCCGGGCGCCATTTTCAAACAGGCGCGTCTCTCGCCCCGCCGGCAGCGTAGCGGGGCCAGCATACCTATCACTGCTAAGAGGATTGTGAGAAGGGCTCTACTGAATGCGGCCAGGCCGGCGCGGCGGGGCGGGGCGTGGCGGGGCGTGGCGCGGCGTGGCGGGGCGGGGCGCGGCGTGGCGGGGCGTGGCGGGGAGTGGCGGGGCCCGACGCGACGTCGGACCGCAGCACAAGTCTGTGACACGGAAATAGGTCGAGTGCTTTTCCCTCTAAAAAAAAAAAAAAATTGGCGGGAATACGAAGGCGAAACCCGCTGGACTAAAGCATCGGAGGATGCCCATTAACGAACATATGTCTGTGTTCTTCTTTATTTTCAGTTTAATTCTTTTAGGTTTTTGTCTCATGTGGCTTGTAAATATTGGTTTAATTTTTCGTCGCGCGTTCCCGCGGTGCAGATGAGCCCCTATAATGTAGGAGAGGGAAGTGGGCTGGCACGCTCGTATGTCCCGCCCCGCCCCGCCCCGCCCCGCCCCGCCCCGCCCCGCCCCGCCCCGCCCCGCCCCGGGGCTGCTTGCACCCACTACTGCGCCCCTTACCCCGCCTGCGCTCGCGGCGGGGCGGGGCGGAGGTGGTGAACGTGCACCCGGGCCAGGCGCTAAACTCCCCGAACGCCTCCGCCCCGCCACCGACATTGTATCCACATTCCCGCTAAGTCCTTTTTATGCTTGGCCGGGGCTTATAAGATGTGTTTCAAAAGCTGCTGGCGCAGAGCGGACCGACGGGGGAGGGAGGGGGGGCGTGAGGGGTGAAGGCGCTTACCCATGAGGCCCCCGCCCCGCCCCGCCCCGCCCCCGTCCTCTATGAATTGATCCTTGTTAATGCGAAAGAGTGGTGGCCGGGGCGGGGCGAGGTGGCCATGAATGGGCCAGGATTAACTCAATACCGACATGACCTTGGGAGAGACAGAGAGTGAAAGAGCGAGAGAGGGCGAGAGAGAGAGAGAGCGAGAGAGAGCGAGAGAGAGAGAGAGCGAATGAGAGCGAGAGAGGGCGAGAGAGAGAGAGAGAGAGAGAGCGAGAGAGAGCGAGAGAGAGCGAGAGAGAGCGAGAGAGAGCGAGAGAGAGCGAGAGAGAGCGAGAGAGAGCGAGAGAGAGCGAGAGAGAGCGAGCGAGAGAGAGCGAGAGAGAGCGAGCGAGAGAGAGAGCGAGAGAGAGAGAGAGAGAGAGCGAGAGAGAGCGAGAGAGAGAGAGAGAGAGAGCGAGAGAGAGAGAGAGAGAGAGCGAGAGAGAGCGAGAGAGAGCGAGAGAGAGAGAGAGAGAGAGAGAGAGAGAGTGCGGGCCGTGATTATGCTCGGCGTCGTTATTATTAATTCCGAATGATGACTTTGAAATGAATCGGAGGCGCCCCGCCCCTTCCCCTCCCACCTTCTCCCTCTCCCCTCAAGTCGTGCCGGGCGGGGCGGGGCGGGGCGGGGCGGGGCGGGGCGGGGCGGGGCGGGGCGACCACCTGGGCGACCTGGGCCTGCTGGCTGCTGTGAGGGACGCCCGTGAGCCCCCGAGCTCAAGCCCGCCCGCCGCACACCCGTGCCCGGCGGGTTTGCCTACCCCGAGCATCGCAGGAGGCAACGCGAAGCCAGCTCCCCAAGGCAGGCAGTGTTGCCAGATAAGTATAGGCAAATCTTTGCCGCAAATACACACGCAGGTGTGTGTGAGGCGTCCGGGTACCTCCTCGCCAGGGACCAGTAACTTACCTGTTTAGCGTTACAGTTCTAGATTGGAACTTTTCCGACTTAACCCAACGCGTTACGTTATTTGTAACGTAATTTAAATTACGAGTAAATGTTACACGGTATTTCCAGAGGGGCAGGGAAGGAGCCTTTTAGTGCCTTTATCCCTTTCAGAGTCAAAACCATACAATATTTTGTAAGTTCTGTTAAAGCAGCGGAGATAATGCGAATGTTACATTAACGTTACATTTCAGTTAACTTATGTTCCGTTACAAGTTCCATAACGTAACAAATGAAAAAGAATGTTTAACTACGGTACACGGAACGTAACGCAGAGCAGCAGAATTGTAACAACTGAATAGTTAAGTTACTGGTCACAGCTTACTAGGCTATCCCTCTTCGCACAGCTGTGAACATGCTGGCTGGCATGCAGGCGTTGATACCCACCGCTCCACACGGCTGTGTGTTGGGCGCTTTTTGCCTACTTTTATCTGGCAACACTGGATAAGTCGAGGGGTCCCCCACTCCCATAGATGGTGTACACACGAGTAATTTGAGTAGGCGAGTAGGGGCGAGTAATACTGAGTAAAGGCGAGTAATAGTGAGTAAAGGCGAGTAGCAACGAGTATTGGCGAGTGATGAGTAAATGAGAGTAGCGATGAGTAATGGCGAGTAGGGGTGAGTAATGGCGAGTATGGGTGAGTAATGGCGAGTAGGGATGAGTAATGGTGAGTAGGGATGAGTAATGGCGAGTATTTTGCGTGAGTACTTGGAGAGTAATGGCGAGTAATTGGCGAGTAATGGCGAGTAATTGGCGAGTAATGGCGAGTAATGGCGAGTAATTGGCGAGTAATTGGCGAGTAATTGGCGAGTAATTGGCGAGTAATGGCGAGTAATTGGCGAGTAATGGCGAGTAATTGGCGAGTAGGCGCGAGTAAGCACGAGTAGGCGCGAGTTTTGGTGAGTAAGCGTGCGAGTAGGCGCGAGTAATTTTGGTCGTGTACACACGAGTATCGAAGTGGGGGACCCCTCGGGATAAGTAGGCAAATCTTTGCCACATAATACCTAGGCCTCCGCTCCGGCCTGGCACCTCCTCACCTGTGGCGCTGATGCTGGCGGCGCCGTTGGCCGCGCCCCGCACCGGCGCGAGCTGCGGGTGGTCGCCCGGGCCGCGCAGCGGCAGCTCGTCCGAGGACTCGGCCCACACGTCGAGGATGGAGGCGCGGCAGCGCAGCGAGCGGGGGCCCTTGGCGCTCAGCTCCACGTGCAGCGAGCTGCTGCTCCACTCGTCGGGCTCCGCCCCCGCCGCCCCCGCCGCCCCCGCCACCCTCGCCGTCGAGTGGAAGTGCATGGCCGTCGCGGTTTGCTGCGGACAGAACACAATCACTGTAAAAATATCTTTGTAAATTTACGACTTTTTTTCGTAGTTTGTGATTTACAAACGGGATTGTTACTTTACGATCGAAATCGCAAATTTACGAGAGCCTATTTGTGCTCGTTTAGGAATCACAAGTCGATACCAAGTGTCCTTACAATTTTGTCATTTTACAATTTTGTGTAGTGACTTTACGACATGTCTCATGGAAAATTTTACCGTAACTCTTACCAAAATTTCGCAGAGTGACTTTATGATGCGTAGATACATATCTGATAAATCTAATGAATACTTGAGCACACATTTGTGTTCAAATACCGACCGGTATTTGCGTACACTAATGTGTTGAAGGTTTCCACGCTTCACCAGCGAGGATAGGGGGAATACCGACAGGATGTCATTACTTTACACTCTACACGGTACCGCGTAGAGTGTGAAATCGCCTCGCAAAAAGACCTCCGCTCACGCCGGGCTCGGCTATGAGGAGATTTCGCATATTGCGGCGTGCGGATCGGCGCTTTCTTTTTGCTGAAGGTCCAGGTTCCTGGCGGAGGAGGGCGTGCGTGACCGGCATACAGGCAGAGTGGGGCGTGGCGGGGCGGGGCGAGGCGGGGCGGGGCGGGGCGGGGCGGGGCGGGGCGGGGCGGGGCGGAGCGTGGACGGCTGCCTGCAGGTGTAGGCCCGCAGAGAGGCCTCAGCAGCCGGCCGGGGTGGGGCGGGGCGCCCCGCTCAACAGGTGTAAAGGCGACGGGGCGGGGCGGGGCGGGGCAGGGAAGGAGCCGAGGCCCACCCCTTGCACTGCACACCCGCCCCGCCCCGCCCCGCCCCGCCCCGCCCCGCCCCGCCCGGTCCGCTGACACGTAGTGACATGGAACGCATTAATAACTCCTGTTGCCGCCTATGGCGGGGCGGGGTGGGGCGTTGGCCTAAAACTCTTACTCCTACTTGCTACTCCGTGGCCGCCCCGCGCGCCGCGACCCCTCTCCTCCTCGCGTCCGACAAGACCGATACAATTTTCCCCTTGTTCCCCCTACTTTTTGCCTAGTTTGACTAGGGGTCGGCGCGGTGAGTCAGCTGGCCGGCCGGGCCTGTTTAAAACGCATGCTGCCAGGCTGGTCACTCTGTATGCCTAAACGAACGTAATATCAAGTTCCCTCTCCTCTCCTCTCCTCTCCTCTCCGTGATTTGCCTACTCTTGCGCTTGTCCCCGCGTGGGCTCGCCCCGCCCCGCCCCGGTGGAGTGATGAGGCCTCTTTCTCGCCCTCTCTCTGTACCCCCCCTCCCCTCCCCCTCGCCTCCCCTCCCCATTTCTCCCTCCGTTTCATTATTTTCCTGGGTATCCGATTTCAGCAGGAGGAGCAATTGCCCGGAAAATGCAAATGCAGCATAATGGCTTGGAAGCGCGTACCGCTTGATCTGTTTGGTCAGCCTCTCTCTCTCTCTCTCTCTCTCTCTCTCTCTCTCTCTCTCTCTCTCTCTCTCTCTCTCTCTCTCTCTCTCTCTCTCTCTCTTTTTTGCTCTCTTTCTCTCTCTCTCTCTCTCTCGCTCTCCCACTTTCTCTCTCTCTCGCTCTCTATCTCTCTGTCTCTCTCTCGCTCTCTTTCTTGCTCTCTTACTCTCTCTCTCTCTCTAAACCTTTCAGGAAGCTCCTCTCGCCTGTCCGAGGACGAGAGGGGCAGGGTGAAATTGTGGGATTTGCTCTCAGATTGAAAGGAGGCGTGGCGTGGCGCAGCGTGGCGTGGCGTGGCGTGGCGTGGCGCGGCGGAGCAGTGATTACTGAGAGGCGGCCGAAGGGGTTCGAACACGCGGCACTCTGGCAGTCAGAAATAGAGCGATGGGGGTGTTTGCGAGGCGCGGCGAGCCGTTGTGTGCGGACCCATGCTGGCGGCTGGCGGGCCCGGCGCGGTCCGGTCCGGTCCGGCGCGGTGCGGCTGGAGCCGCGGAGCGGACCAGCGGGGCGTTTGGCGTTTGCGCTGAGACTAGAGAGTTGCCAACACAAACAGCACTGCGTCACAGAGACAGGCTGGCGGAGAGGGGGGAACGAACGGGAGGAAAAAAGAGAGGCGAATCAGAGTAAATATGGCACAGGACGTTCCCTGCGCTTCGAAACACTTGCTGGAATAGTGGGTACTTCGTCTTGTATTTTGTTTCCACGTTTCCTGCCTGGTGGTGACATTTTGAGTCGAGCAGTCGAGCCACGGTTGACCCCCCCCCCCCACCTTTCTCTCCCTGAGATAGTAGTTTCATCCGCCGGGCCGCGTCGTGTGCGTTTTAAAGACCCTTTCCCCTAATTTTATTTCCCCCACTCCCGAAATTAAATGCGAGCCCCCTGTCCTCCCCTGCCTCAGCCAGAGAATGCACTTTGAGACGCCGAGTAAGACCTCGAGGTCTGAACTTAATCGCCTGCGCTGCACTGCCAGGCCTCCCTGCCCCTGCCTAGCCTGGGGGATGCACGGGGGCGGGGGCTGGGGGCGGGGGCTGGGGGCAGGGACGGGGCGGGGGCGGGGCGGGGCTTCCATCCGCTCGAAACAGTGGCGTAGCATAGCTCTGAGCGGTGTACGAGAGGGAGGGAGAGGGCGAGAGAGGAAGGATGAGAAATACAGAGAGAGAACGCCTAGGAACAACCTAGGAACGGAAAGGGCGCTGCTCTCGCCTCCGCTCGGCCCCGCTCGGCTCGGCTGGTGTGAGTGGGGTCTGGTCTGGAGGTTACGCCACTCAGCGGAGCATCTTGAGCCGAGCCGAGGTCGCCGTAATTGGATGAGCGGCTTTCCATGCCAAGGATATGAGGGGCAAGCCGCACGCAAAAAAAAATATAAATATATACAAAAAGAACGAGATGAGAATGGTGCGCCGTTTCGAAAATGAGACTAAATTCTTTCCCCTCCCCCCGCGAGGCATGGGGTGGGGTGGGGCGGGGCGGGGCGGGGCGGGGCGGGGCGGGGCGGGGCGGAGCGGAGCGAGGCGGGGCCAGGCGGAGCGATCCCGCTTCCTTTATTTCCGCGACGGCCAGGAACAAGTGAGAGGGACAGAGACAGGCGTGTACTGGGCGGGGAGGGGCGGGGAGGAACGGGCGGGGAGGAACGGGCGGGGAGGAACGGGCCGGGACGCGGACGACCCCCAATGACAAATCATCACTGTTCGGCCGCTTGTAAAATGAACGGAGGAAACAGGTTTCCGTTTTTATTCTTCGCAGACGTATTGCCCACGGCCCGGACTGTCTCTCCCCTCTCTCTTCCTCTCTTTGTCTCTCACTTTATTTTCTCTCCTTTTTATTTCCGAAATCCGCCAAAGTCGCACAGAGTGACCGTAAAACAGAGAAAGGCTTGGACGGCTTGCTGCTGCCGCCGCCGCCGCTTCCGGCGAAAATCACCCTCGGAGTGCGTGTCGTGGGGGTGGGGGAGGGAGGGAAAGGGGGAGAGGGGGGAGGAAGGGGCATAACAAAGGGACATAAGGCGAGCAGTATAACGAATCGTAACAAGCGCCGACATTGTTATAAGGGAGCAGGGGGAGTGTAGGGGAGTGGGGGGGGGGGGGGCGCCAGACGCCGGACCGCACTTAGGTCCCCGCCCGGCTCGGGCCGACAGGTACGGTACGGCGGGGCGGCGGGCCCCAAGTGGACCCCGCGGAGTCTGCCGCGCCGGGGTCTTCGACCCGTCCTGCCCAAGGCAGCGCGGGCGGTGCGGGGCACGGGGCACGGGGCCAGGGGAGAAAAAGCAATCAGGCGATATGGAAGAGTTTCAAGCTCAAAGTTTGAGCCTTTTGTCTTTTCAGGCGAGAGTAGTATACGCGACGCGACGCGACGCGCGGTATTCAGCCATCCTAGCGCCCATGGGCACCATGGGGGTGGGGGGGGGTGGGGAGGGGGTGGGGCAGCGCAAACTGTTGGGGGGGGAGGCGGCGGGGGCGGGGCGGGGGAGGGGTTAGGGAGGAGGAAGAGGTGGAGGGGGATATAGTTGTTTGGCTTGTTCACTCTCGGAAGACTAAGCATAGGGGTGTAGGTAATAAAAAGAGGAATAAAGGATGGGACTCAATCCCAGAAAATGCCTCGGCCCCTTCCTACTTCATCTCCCCTCTCCTCCGGCAAGTTCGCCCCCCCACCCCCCTCCGCCCCCCTCGGCCGCATCGCGGTGGCTAGCGTGGCTTTCAAGACGTTGCCGCGCTCCCTCACTGTGGCAGGGGTGCTTCTCTCTCCCTCTCTCTTGCTCTCCCCCCCCCCTCTCTCTCTCTCTTTCCCTCCCTCCTTCTCTGCCTCCCTCGGGGGCGTAACTGTGCTGGATGTGTGCTCTTTGTGTGATGGAATCGCGTAACTCTGTCTCCCTCCCCTCCCCCCCTCCCCACACTCTGATATTTTGATGTGTGCGATTTCTCCTCCTCAGGCCTGTCCCTACCCGAGCCCTCCCCGCGCCCGTCCTTGTCTCAGGAGGTCAGTTAGGCCCATCCTGCCGGCGTCCTGCACGGCCCCGCCCCGCCCCGCCCCGCCCCGCCCCGCCTGGTCGATGGACTGACGCCTCCCGTCCCGAGACTGAGACTCCGAGCGGTCAGTCACACCCCCTACCCCTATCTTCGCTTGTTGATTTTTTCCTTCTTGGAGGACCGCCACCGCCTGGTCTGGTCTCGACACACGGGACCGGGACACTCTTATTATCCATCCCTCTGTTTTTCCTCCCTCGCGAAGCACGTGGACAAAGTCCTTTGCCGGAACATCCTCTGGTAATGTCCACAAAACGCCCAGGCTCCGGCCCGGCCCGGCCCGGCCCGGCCCGGCACGACCTCGGGACGTGTTCCTTAACCTCTTCCGGGTAGGGCGGGGCGGGGCGGGGCGGGGCGGGGCGGGGCGGGGCGGGGCGGGGCGGGGCGGGGCGGGAGGAGGCGCGGCGCCGGGCTGGGCGGGGCCGCGGCAACTTTTAAACTAGCGGCCTGGCCCCGCCCTCCCGCCCCGCCCGGCCCTCCCGCCCCGCCTCCCTCCAGGCACATTCCAGTCCGTCCCGTCACCACTCGTGACCATCATACCTTATTCGCAGAGAATTCTTTAAGTGACGGCGAGGGCTGCGCGCCCTGCTGCACCCCGCCCCGCCCCGCCCCGCCCCGCCCCGCCCCGCCCCGTCCCGCCCCGCCCCGCCCCGCCGCGCCCCGTCCCGTCACGCCCTGCGCTGGCACGGCTGCAGGGCCCCGGGGCGGGGCGGCCCCCTCCCCTCGCCCGGCGCGCGGACCAAACGGGCGTCTCCCTCGTAGCGCCTGGCACGCCCCGCCCCGCCCCGCCCCGCCCCGGCCACGACCCCGCAGGGGGAAATATAATGAACAGCTGGTCACTCCTTCATTAGGGGTCGTCGGGCGTGCCTCTGGAAGTGGAGGACCGAGCGGGCGGGGCAGCACGGCGGGGCGGGGCAGGGCAGGGCGGGGCGGGGCGGGGCGTGGCGGGTCGGGCGGGGCGGAGTTGCCGGACAGAGGAGGGCGGCGGCTGCGTGCCGCTCAAACTCTTTCCCCCTACATCTCCAGTGCTGGTGGTTTTCCAAAATTCCCCCTTCTGCCAGCAGCAGGAGCGGCGGCAACAGGGCCTTGGAAAACTTATCCTGCCGAGGAGAGGCGAGGCGAGCAGCTGAGCAGCAGCGCAGGAAATTTCAAACGTCTCGGCCCGACGGGTTTTCTATCTCCCCTGATAAGGATCCCCATCCCCGCCCCCTGCTCCTCCTCCTCCTCGCCTAGTCCCCGACCCCGCCCCGCCCCGCCCTGCCCCGCCCGGTGGGCTCAGATTCCATGCTCCTGGGAATAAAAAGGACGCCTGAACCTGGATGGTAACCGTCAGCACAGCAGCGGTGTCTCGTCGAAGCTCATTTCCGTCTGACCAAAACAAACACGAGAAGAAAACGAAAATAAAGACCGCCCCGTGCCGGAAATAAGGCGAAATAATCTGGCCGCAGGGTTGGCTGCCGGCTAGACCTGCAGCGGGGCGGGGCGGGGCGAGGCGGAGGCGGGGCGGGGTGCCGGACCACCACGCCCTACCGCACCGCGCCGTCGCACCACTCGTCCGCAGGCAAAGCCTTACTAAAGCGAGGGAGGCGCGCCCCGCCCCCGGGGATCCGAAATCTTAAGTAGGATCATGATTCGTCCCCCGGGGATGGGATCGGTACCTGTCAACCCCTTCACGTCCACTCAATTACAAGCATGGCGATCACTCCCGCCCCGCCCTCCGGGACGTCTTCGGGCGCGGCCCGGGGCCCGGCCACCCACCCTCGGCGCCTCATGGCTGCCGACATGTGGAGGGTGGGGGTGGGGGTGGGGGTGGGGGGTTGAAGGGCCCGGGGTGAAGTGGGGGATTAGGACAGCATGGAGTGGTCCAGTCGAGGGAGCACAACGGGCCCAATAATGAGAATCCTGGGCCCACTCAACGTCGCTAAGGGGAGGTCCTTCTCCTTCCTCCCTCCCTCCTTCTACTTCCTCTCTCTCTCACTCCTTCTTCTTCGTCTCTCCCTCCTTCTCCTCCTCCTTCCGCCTCCTCCTACTTCTCTCCCGCTTCTGCACTCGTCGCGCAGCGTACCTCCCGGTTCTGGCACTGCGAGGCCACGACAGGCATTTCCAGGTCCAGCTCCAGGTGACTGCAGGGTAGGGCCGGGCAGGGGGCTCCCCTCCCCCTGCCCTCCTGGAGGCCGCTGCCATGTACTCCGCCCCACCCCGCCGCGTCCCGCCCCGCCCCGCTCCGCCCCTCGGCGGCTGCTGCCCCCTCCACCGCCCGCGCGAGCACCCACTACGGAGGCAAAGCACGTAGGCGATGTTCCAAATCCACTTGACTTTTTTAAAGGTAATGTTACTTTAACAAAGAGAGACTTGGAATAAGAATGGGGGAGGGGGTAGCGCGGGGAGGGGAGGAGAGGGGAGGGGCCGGGGCTGGACGTGGCCGTCAAGCGGGGCGAGGGGTCGTGCCCGTGCGTGCCCCCGCGCAGCCTCCGCCCCCGCGCCGCCCCCGCCCCCATGTCTGCCCCCGCGCCGCCCCTGCGCCGTGCCCGCCCCGTGTGTCCACCCTCGCGCCGTGCCCGCCCCCTGTGTCCACCCTTGCGCCGTGCCCGCCCCCGTGTCCACACCCGCGCCGTCCTCGCCACCGCGCCGCGCCCGCCCCCGCGCCCGCTCCCGCCCCCGTGTCCACCCCGCCCCGTGTCAACCCCGCGCCGTGCCCGCCCCCGTGTCCACCCCCGCGCCGCGCCCGCCCCCGCGCCGTGCCCGCCCCCGTGTCCACCCTCGCGCCGCCCCCGCCACCGCGCCGTGCCCGCCCCCGTGTCCACCCCCGCCCTGCCCCGCGCCAGTGCCTGTGCCCGTCACGTGTGACTCACCGGCCGGTTGTCCACGAGCCACGTGATGTTCGCCGCGGGGTACGACGGCGCCGTGGAGCAGTTGGCACGCACCGACCCGGAGTTGAGCTTCTCCACGGTCAGCTCTGGCTTCCTGCTGGGCGGCTCTGCAAACGGAAAAAAAGAAAATAACAAAAAAGGGAGTTAGAGTTTAAACATTATTTTTTTTGCGGGTAACCATAAACAAGCATCGTGGCCGAAAGGGGGGAAGGGATTTACTGCGAGCGCCACGCAGCGCCACGCCCCCGGCAAATTGGGGGCCGAGCATCGCGTGGCGCCATCGTGAGACAGAGAGAGAGAGAGAGAGAGAGAGAGAGAGAGAGAGAGAGAGAGAGAGAGAGAGAGAGAGAGAGAGAGAGAGAGAGAGAGAGAGAGAGAGATGGGGAGGGAGGGTGGGAGGGGAAATAGGACACCGTGGAAACACATGCTGGAGCAGGACCGGGCCCGACCCCATCCCCCTCTTTCCCCTTTACTTTCCTGGGTGAACGTCTCGTCTCTCCGCTCGTTTTCCGCCCGTTAAACTTGTCCGTCCGTTAAGAAGCGGGCTCCGTTAGCGACCTCGTTGACCCCCGATTAACGGAACGACACTAAAAACAAACCATAAAACCACTCTCTGCTAACGGGTACACTCGCGACAGCCAGCCACCTTACACTGTTGTGGCAGGGCAGGCTCCTCCAGACCAGCGGAGGGAAAATAGAGGCAGATAGTAGAGCTCTGGGCGCCGGGAGTGACGGCGGCGCTGAGCAGGGCAGGGCACGCCGACGTCGTCCTTGTTGTTTAGGGCGCCTGGCCGGAGCGGAGCAGCGGAGCTCTATCAAGATCAAGCAAGCCGCTATGACCACTCTGGGCGCCAGACGAGTGCAGGAGACGAGGGGCGGGAGGAAGAGGAGGAGGACGAGGACGAGGGTGATGTCGGATGGATGAGACAGCCGGGCCAAGCCGCGGTGGTCCGGTCCATACCCGGCGTTAAGGCCAGCAGTCCTGCTTCTTCTTCCTCTTCTTCCTCTCTGCTCAGCCATCCCAGCGAGATGCACCTATTCGCATTCAATCGGCACTCCCTCTCTCCTCCCCTGCTCGCGCCGTCAAAGCAGCCCCCCCCCCCCCCGCAGCCACGGCCCGCACCCCAAGGTCGTCCCGTCAGTTTCTTCCCCCGCCCGGGGCGACTCTGCTCGCTCTTGTCGAGCAAGAAGATGATGCCCTCTTTGCCTCTTTGAAGCCCCTGCGCTGCGCTGCGCTACGCCGTGGCCCAGGTCGGGGTGCCACCTAGTCGCCACGGGCGCCACGCCCCGGCAGTTAGGCCCCTGTGCTACGCCACTTTGGGGGCACCCACCGCAACTCGAAGGAAAATTTTGCAACTTCTCTTTGGAGATAAGAAGCCCGGAAAGTTGTCGAGCAGGGCCGGGCCGGGCCGACGCGCCCTCCCTACTCAAACTTAAGATGAACAAGCCATGTCACCTACCACACCGCACGCCCCCCGCCCCGCCCCTTTTCCTACTCTGCCCCGCCCTTGTGCCACAGCCCCGCCCCGCCCCGCCCCGCCCCGCACCTCATTTCTTGCAAAGGGGGCGCCCAGCCCAGAGGAGTGCATCATCACAATTTAATCACCGCGCCCGGCCCGGCCGCCTCGAGCCTCGAGGCGAGCGAGTTGAGAAAATATCTTTAAGGGCGCGGCTTTGCTCTGTGTCCCGGGCCGGGCCGGGCCGGGCCGTTTTAGTCCGCTTCACTTACATCCGCACTGATAATCCACCCGCGACCGCGCCGCCCGGCCCGGCCCGGCCCGGCCCCTCGGCGTCTCGCTCAACGACCGTCACCACCGGCACCGTCATCCGGAACCTGCTTTTGAGGTTAGGAGCTCGCCGGGCGCCGGGCCGGGCCAGGCCGGGCCCACAGCACCTCTCGAAATGCGCTGCAGCGCCCTTTACGTCTCTTGCCTTTTAATCAACCAACCTCTTAAAAATGCAGTGTTAAATGTCTTACTTTTTTAAGAAGACTGTTGTTCAGAAGTGTCTTGTAGTAAGGATGATCCGTTATTTGTTGGTAATGAAATCAGAAAGCGGCAAAGTGTAAACAGACATCTGCCGCGCGCCCCAGCGATCATGACGTCAGAGGGCATACCCAAAGAGAGCGCTGCCAACCTAAGGTATAAAACTCTAGTTCAATGAATTTAAAGATAATGAATTGAAAGATAAACATGTGTAAAATAGCGAATGAGAAGGAAAATAATTTCTGAAATTGAAATTGTATGCTACTTAGCAGTTGAGTATGATTTATTGAAGAATAATTATGAGATTCAAACACCCTGTGGTGAGTGGCTGTGAACACTTTCTCAACCGTAGTTGGTCATAGTGCTCAATTGTTCGTTAGAGAAAACAAACGTTCGCTCGCTGTCCTCGCTTCGCGGTTTGAATTAATTGTAAAAGAAAGAAGTATCTTGTGATAATTCGCGCGTTCGCAACAGAGTGCTTATTTGTGATCAGACACTTGGCTGAAATGCCGAAGTATCCGTTAACTGATGAACTTTTGATATTCATCGTTTACTTTGCGTGTCTTTTCGATTGAGGTTAATCGAGGCGACTGGAGGTCAGCTGTTCTACCCGCCGCCCCGCCGAAGCCCCGGACTGGACTGGACTTGACTGGACTGCGCTGTTCTGCCCTGCCTGGACATCTCAAGGTAGGTGCGCTACTATCCCTGCAACTCTCGAGAGAGAAAACGTAACGAAAGGCTTGTTGATCTTGCTTAGAAAGCCTTTGGGGCCATGGTGATGACTTTTGCTGCCTGTTGTTGGTTTTAATTAGTGACTCACAAGTGGGTAAAAAATATCACTCCCATCTTCGAAATTACCATGTACTCTTGCGGAAAAAAATGCCTTCAAAAAGGCTTTTATTTTTTTGTCGGTATTTGAGTCCTCCCGTCCGACCCTGTCGTTGTTCTCGGCGTACGTGCTGTGGGTCGCGCCAGCCGCAAGTGGGATAGCGGAGGGGGGGGGGGGGGGTCGGGACTTGTATGCAAGCAGTAGGCCCCCTAATGCAATCCGTAAACTGCACCAGTCTGTTCCGAATGCAATCAGAACAACCAAACCCACCCCGTTCCTCCGTGTGGTGATCAGGCAGTGGTCCCCGCCCCGCCCCGCCCCGCACCCCGCCCACAGCGGCCTCGTGCTCCGCATTCCCCTCCTAGCCCTCTTCCACTTCACACGCCCGCCCGCCCACCCCCTTCCTTCTTTCCGTCGCAAGAGAAATACCTCTTTTAGTCAGTGTACCAGAAATGTTCGTCCCTGTTCGTTTGGCTGAACAGGAAATCGTCGAGTGATAACGGTCGACTCGTCTAAATGTGGGCCGGGCCGAGGAAATCAAAGTCGCGTATTTGCCGTGAGACTGAGGGAAAGAGGAGGAGAGAGAAGAGAGGAAAAACCGGCGCTTGTGCAATTCAATTCCATTCGCAGATTCGTGTAAACGAAATCAGCAGCAAGGCGACTACTATACTGACATTCGTTTGCCGACCAGAGGATCCAGCGGCGCCCCTCCGCCCGTCCTGCCCTTCTCTCAGCCTCTCGCCTCTCTCCCTCTCTCTCCCTCTTTCCCTCTCTGACTCTCTCCCTCTCACCCCCTCTCCATTCTCCCTCTCTTCCCCTTTTCCGCTCGACCATGACACGGTTCCATTGGAGCCATCAGCGAGCCCTGCATCTGATAAGACCAAGACCGACCGCTGGCTTGGCTGAGCTGAGACACTGTCGACAAGGTCCCGGAGCTGAGCTGAGCTGACAACTGAGATGTTTTGTCTTTGGCGTGGCGTCACCCCTGAAAATCGATACCACTGGCAGCAGTGCGGAGGGGCTGCACACGGGGCGGGGCGGGGCGGGGCGGGGCGGGGCGGGACCTCAGACCTGCGTTAATGTGGTACGCGCTGGCCTCCAGCTCCGCGCGGGGCGGGGCGCTGGGGCGGGGCGCTGGGGCGGGGCGCTGGGGCGGGGCGCTGGGGCGGGGCGCTGGGGCGGGGCGCTGGGGCGGGGCGCTGGGGCGGGGCGCTGGGGCGGGGCGCTGGGGCGGGGCGCTGGGGCGGGGCGCGTTGGCGACCACCTGGGACGGACGAGATGCCGCCCTTTGAAAATCAGTTGGCTCCACTGTGCGGCGGCCCAGGCCCAGCGGCGGTCAGGGGAGGGGGATTGGATTAGGGAGCCATACGCACGCTGCCAAAAGATTCTATTTTCCTTTTTATTTTATTTTTATTTTCGCTATTTTTCACCTTCTCCTCACTGTGTAGCGGTAGGATCGAAAGGGGCCGCGCACACACAATCGTGTCGGAATTGCAGCCGGCGCGGCGGTACGCGAGGCGAGGCGAGGCGGTGTCACCCTCCTGTCCTGCAGGGCGTAGCGGGGCGGGGCGGGGTGGGGCGGGGCGGGGCGGCGCGGGGCGGGCCGGGGCGACCACAATGGACACTCCCTAGGGGGCTCCCAGCCCTCGTCCGGGCCGGGCGTGGCGGGGCGTGGCGGGTCCGGCAGGCACGGTGTGTGCTGCGGTACTGAGAAACTCTTCAGACCAGCGGTGTGACACTCGAAAGATTCATGTCAAGTTACGAAATGTATGTCATGTGACGACTGTTTCATCACAGCATCTCAGCAATATTTATCGCCACATGGCAATTTGGTCTAGAAGTGCGCAGCAGGCTCGGCGCCTGTGACCGCCTCCGCACCCTCGCCCTGCCCCGCCCCGCCCCGCCCCGCCCCGCCCCGCGCGCCCGGCAGGTAGCCGCCCAACTGCACACGGCTGCTCGGCGGGACGGTCTACCATCCAGGCGCTCTCTGCGACCGTCTAGTCGCGCGTCGAGGCCAACACTGCCAGTGAAAAAAATTAGATGAGGAAAAATATATTGGCAGTGTTGCCAAACGTATCTACGCTTGGCGTACCCGAAAGGGTTGAGTTGAGTGGCGGGGCGCGGCGCGGCGCCCCCTAAGGGTTGCCGGGGGCCGGGGGCTACCCACCCTGCCCCGCCGCGGCCCCCGCCGGCCCCTACCCCACAGGGGGCCCACCGGGACCCGCCATGAATAAGGGAGCTTGTCGGAGGTTACCGCTGCCCGCCCCGCCCCGCCCCGCCCCGCCCCGCCCCGCGCGGCCTGGCTCGGCTTGGCTATGTACAGCTGTCTGGCATCCGTCTTCGGTAACACAGCGGCCGGCCCTGGCCGCCCCCCGCCCCGCCCCGCCCCGCCCCGGGCGGGCGCCACCGCTTAGAGGAATTGGGCGGCTGGGAGCGCGACGCTCCGCTGGTTTTACTTCCGGTTTAACGCGTTTTACTCGCCCGTTTTACAGTCCTATGGGGTGATTTTTCCCTGTTCAAGTTTACTGCGAGGTCGTTTTCACAACATGTGCGAATCTGAAACGAACGTCTTCTAACGTAACAGATTGGCCTTTCTTTTATTCCGAAGAGCACATTGATCAGATCTAAGTCATTATTTAAACCTTGTCCACCTTGTTCATCTTTAACTTTTCAAACAGCCCCGCGAACTCCATGCAAAACGTGTAACATTATAAGATTTGTTTGCGCTGTGCCGGCTGCAGCGTCGAGCCCCCCCCTCCCACGCCTCACGCACAGGTTGTACATGTTTTGCCTACTTTTCCATTCCGCGGAGGCTTGGTAGGGGTGGGGCGGGCGGGCGGGGCGTTCCGCCTGTTTCCGCCGTTAGCGGCCGGGGCGTTCTAAGAAGAAGGGCGCGTTGGGTGTTGGGAGCAGGGTTGTTCCCGGGGCGTTCTCGTCTAAGCTGGCGCAGCACGTTTGAGGTTACAATCTCCTCTCTCAGGCCCTCCCCCTCCCCCTCTCTCCACCCCTTCTCCTACATTTCTCTTCTTTTTTTTTTCTGTCTCTCACATCACGTTTCCACCATCGCAAGACCCGGCGCAGGAAATATGCGAAGATGAGCCATTGCGTCTGCAGGTTACAATAGAAGGAAATATTAGAATCGGGGGCGAGGGGATGGGGGAGTAGGAGGGGGAGGACTGGATTGGAAAATGCGGTGGCGACCTCGTAGGGCCTGCCCCCCCCCGCCCCCCCCCCCCCCCCCTCTACGACAGCGCGGGGGGGGATCTGATATCCCTCTCTCCTTTTCTCCTCTCTCCTCGGCCAGCGCCACGTCTCTACCGGTTTGTCCTTTGTTGGCCCAAAATGAAAGGCATAATTCTGCAGACACAAAGGCCCGCGGTGTCCTCATCGAAATTAGGTTTCAATATATCCTTTGGGTGACACGCTGCGCGCCGCCCCGCCCCGCCCCGCCCCGCCCCGCCCCGCCCCGCCCCGCCCCGCCCCTCCCCGCCCCGCCCCGCGCGGCACCGGCGATATATCTATCCGAAAGGGGTTCGCCTCGCTCTGCTCGTGAAAAGGTTCCCGTGGCGTGGCGCAAGCGTGCGGCGTGCACAGAAAAAAAAAATGAAAAAAAAAGCACGCACACACGTTGTTACCTCATTTCTCCGGTGCGCTTGCGAAAAAAAAGTGATTTCTGTCGAGGAGAAAATATATAGCGGTATTAATGTGGCGATGGACGTGTCAAGATGAGCGTGATAAGAAAAGGGGGGAGAAATGTTGAAGTGAGAACGGGACGCGTTGTGAGAGCGGTAGGTGTCGTGAGCGCCCCCCCCCCCCTCCTATCTCTGCCAGTCCTGGCCCCCCGGGGGGATACAGCGGGGGAGCGAGGGGGAGGGGGGGGGAGAGTTTGCGGTGAATGGAAACCAATGCTGTGTCGGCCGCGCGCCGAAAATGATGTTAGTCTATTTTTTATGAGGATCCCAGCAGCCGGCCGGGGCTGGGCTGGGCCGGGCTGGGCCCGTGGGGCTGCGCGGCGCGGCACGCTGTGCGCCCAGGACCGGCCCGGTGTACTCTCCTAAAAAATGATCCCTGCCTGCACACGACCGAAAACTTATTTGTTGATGATAATCATTACCATCATCATTTCAATGAATTCGGGCGTGCGAAGCTGGGTTAATTTTTTCCGTTTTTTAAAAAGAGTTTTTTAAAAAAGCACTGCGTGGCGGTCCCTCCTCGTCTTTCTCGCCCTCTCATTGCAAGAGGATCGCCGCAAAGTTTCTCTTCCGCTCTGCAGAGATGAGTTGAGGGAAGCCTATAGCGCAGGGCGGCCAGGCCAGGCAGGGCCAGGCAGCCAAAGGGGTCGGCTATGATGCCTTCTCAGTTCCGTTTCGCTGCACTTTGCGAAAAGTGGCCGCGAAAGAAAGGGGAAAAAAACGGCGAGTGAAGGAGAGTGAGTGAGAGAAAGGGAAAAAAAAGGACGCAGAGAAGTGAGCGCGAGAGAAAAAGGGAAGCCGCGTTTTCAGGGCATTAATTTCTGTCGGCGAACTTTCACCCGGCAGTGGTGCTTTGTGACTCGATGAACTGCTCAGCGGGCGGGGCGGGGCGGGGCGGGGCGGGGGGCGGGGCAGGGCGGGGCTGAAAGGGCCCAGGCCGCACGCTGTACCGCGGGCCGGGTCGGGCCGGGCCAGCACCGTGCCCCCATGCGCCTTTATAGATTTCATCACAGCGGCGTGTATGGAAAAAAAATCGTTATTCAGAATTCCGTGATTGTTTTTAGACGACTCTGTATTAAGAGTATACTCATTTTTAAAAAAACGTCGCTTTTTCTTGTTATATTACCGCACCTTTCCCAAATGGGACAGCTCTCCGCGCTGCCGAAGTATTTCCCATAGAGCCGTATTTGCGTGTTGCGGAGAGTTCGGTCGCGCGCATGGGACTGAATCAAGCACTACTTTGCCTCCCCCGCGGCAGCCGGGAGCCGTCGGCCGGCCGGTACGGAGCCCCGCCCCGCCCCGCCCCGCCCCGCCCCGCCCCGCCCCCCGCGAGGAGCAGCTAGGCCACCCTAAACTTTCACGTCCCTGCTCTGCTCTGTCCTCCCTGCTTGACCTTCAAACTTGTCCTCGGCAGCTTTCTTCTTTATGCCCGCCCCGCGTGCTCGCGGGAATACTAGAGCAGCAGCGGGACGGGACGGGACGAATGTGCCGCCGAGCTTCTCATCCTTATTGTCCGGGGGCGGGGCGGGGCGGGGCGGGGCGGGGCGGCGCCCTGGCTCGCGGGCCCTGTTACCTTACCTTCACCCGGGCCCCGCCCCGCCCTCACTCTCATAACCACCCCGTTATTTGTCATAGTATTTCCTCCTATTACTCCGAAGCCCTTTTCTCATCAGTCGTGGGCAACAATTGCTTTTTACGCTAGTTACAATTTCCTTCTTGTTATCAGTTTACCTACTGGTCAAAACTGTACGGAATATTTAGCAATCGAATTCATCCGTCAGTATGCTGCGTCAAACGTAGATATAATTTGTTATTAAAAAAAAAGGTTAAGTGACAGTGCATGTGGCCTGGCCCGACAGGGTCCACTGTGAAAAATATCTTTGTAGATTTACGATATATTTTGTAAATTCCGATTTACTAAGTATGTTGTAAATTTACGACAACACCATCTTTCTCGTGATTGCACCGGAAAAACAAAGGTGCTAAGCAACGCCTTTCCTAGGGCGCTAAAATCAAGTGCTAAGTTTAGTGCCTTTCCTGGGGCACTAAATCTTAGTGCCTTTGCAAAGGCACTAAATATGTATGGAGTATAGGCAGCTGGTCAGCTAAAGGTACTAAGTCCTACCTTTAAAAGGCACTAACAAAATTTAGTGCCTTTCCTGGGGCACTAAATCTTAGTGCCTTTCCAAATGCACTAAATTTTCTTAGTGCCTTTTAAAGGTAGGACTTAGCACCTTTGTTTTTCCAGTGTGAATTTCAAGTCGATACGTAGTGCTCTTATAAAATCACGATTTCTAATTGCAATTTTGCAACTGGACTTCGTGAAAATTTTTCCCGTAAACTTACATCTATCTATTTTTCACTACTGTGGTCTGACTCACCGAACACGCCGAGGTAGGCGGTGCGGATGCCGGTGTGGAAGTAGGGCATGTCCGCCGACACCTCGCACTTGTAGTAGCCGCGCTGCGCCCGCGTCACGTTGAGCAGGGTCACGTTGAAGGCGTTGGACTGCGCCAGCTGCAAGCAGGGATCAGTCGCATTGAAACACCTGGGAGAGGCGGGGCGGAGCACAGGGCTCCTGTTCGTAAAGGGAGTCCTTCCTAGATGGCGCGCGGAGGGAGGTGGATCGTGAAAATTCACGCAAAAGAGGCTGGGTGACTTTGAATTTATTTTTTCGATTGATTCCCTCCCCTTCCCTCCCCCGCCGCTCTGATGACGCGACACGGCGTGAGCGGCCCCGAGGAATGCCATCGCATCCGCTATTCGGGTCTTGCGGCCGGGGCTCCTTGGGGCGTCATATTCTCTCTCTCTCTCTCTCTCTCTCTCTCTCTCTCTCTCTCTCTCTCTGTCTCTCTCTCTCTCTCTCTCGCTCTCTCTCGCTCTCGCTCTCGCTCACACGGGAGGGCGTCGCCGCGGTGCCGAGTACTTTCGCTTTTCAAAGATGGCAAAAGAATTCTCCCTCCATTCATCATTTCGACGTCCATTGTGGCGCTGCTGGGCCGGCTGATCTCGGTGCGGCTTGCTGGCTGGTGCTGCTGGTGTTAGTGACATGTCGCCCCCTCTCTTTCTCACCGTTCGGCTCCCCCCTCCCCCCCCCCGCCCCCTAAGCCCTCGCCCTCCACCCCCACCCCCTCTCGCCCTCGCGTGTCGGGCGAGAA